>JAJOZX010000188.1:1262500-1866189 GCA_023014485.1 Bathynomus jamesi
ACGATTCCCACATTAGTTTTGCGTTGGAGTTCCCCATTACGTTGGTTGATTTAGCCTAAGCCCCCATTAACCATTCCATCCAGCGAAGGACTTTTCGGTGAACCTTTGTGGTAATCAGACGTACCTAGAATTGCTTGTAACTAGAAGTTTGTAAATAGCCTTACTGGCTGAGCTACTCCATATAAAACTTCAACTTCAAACATTCTTTGAACCGTGGTAGTGTTGATGGGGCGTGAACAGAAAATTGTTAATATCTTGACTCCCGTTTCTCTATTACACTTGACCCCTGCATTTGTGTCAGCTGTTGTTGTTATTTTGGATTCGTGTGAAATAAGAACCACACGCAGTTGGTACTTTTAATTAATAGTAATAGGCTCCATTGTATTAATTTTAAGCGTTTGTTCAAAAGCTGAAGGTTTTAATAGACCTGTCCTACGTTGAACCTTTGCTATACTAACCCACGGCTATGTCGTAGCCAACGTCGAAACACCGCATTCCAGCATCCGTTATAGGTGACTCAAGTGAGGGGCCTAGGATCTAAATTAGAACATACGAACATTAGAAATTTTTATAGTGGGCACACCAGGGGCCACTTCGGCCCATCGAGGTGGCTCCACTATGTAAAAACTGCCTGTACATTGGCAGCAACCAATTTTTACAAAACTAATTAATTATCAATTTAAAACTAAAGATAGAATCTCTGGATCCAGAGGATCAAAGTCATAATAGGCTACTATCTACAAATATGTTACACTCTATATCTATTTGTAACCGACATGCAAATATATCGGATCCAAAGAATTTAGTCAATTTCATTATGGTACCCATCAATACCAGTACCTTGCCAATCAAAAATAAGTCACGGTCCATATCAATTGCGGACCAAGTCACAATTTATAACCATATACATTACAATATAATTATATACTTAGGAGGAAAAGTGGGTTAATATTCGTTTTAATGCTTTGTTCGTTTTTGATAGGAGACATTCTATGACAATTTAATGGTAATTATGTATATTAAGTCACTCAGTCATTTTACACACCAAAATACATTTTTCTAGTAGTATTTGATGTGATTTGTTCAAATATGACCTCCATTTCCGTCGGAAATGAGATCCAACAAAGTTATAGTACTTTGAAGTTTGGCTCATTTTCTAGGGAAATGGAAGTCAAAATCTAAGCAAAACACATCAAATATTACTAGGAAAATGTATTTTGGTATTAATGAACCTAACCTAGCCCTGGCTAACCTAACCTAGCCTAGCCCTGGCTAACCTAGCCTAGCCCTGGCTAACTAGCCTAACCCTGGCTAAACTAGCCTAGAGTATATTAAATCCTCAAAATAATATTCGCACCATTCACATGTCATCGCCACAAACATCTATCAAAATAATATTCGCACCATTCACATGTCATCGCCACAAACATCTATCAAAAACTAACAGAAGTAGACTAGCAACTTAAAAGGCCTAAGAACTTAAAAAATCTTGCTCATATATCATGTTCTCATGACATCATCAATCAAAATATTGGAAGGGCGGGAAAAAAAATGCAAAAAATGTCAATATTCAAATGTACATAATTTGTTAAGTATGCATCTGTGAGCATAGTGACTTATATGAAAATGATGAGAAAATTATGCTTTAATATTTTATAATTATATTTGCTTTTGATATTCTGAGTGGGATAAAATTCATATTAACCAATTTAATATATAAATTCGTATTCAGGACACCTTGAAACCTCAGGGAAACTGATAAAAATCAAGGAAATGTAGTAATTATTTTTTAGGGAAAAAAAAAAAAATTTAGACGTAAAAAGCAGCTATTATAGGCCATTGACCGAGTATTTAGCTCTTAACGCTGTTAAAATTTTAACGAATGTCGCCCTCTCCAGTTTTATGGGGAGACATCTCGTGGCAAAATTAGGAAATATAGGTCAAAACAACCAATTAAAACTGGTTTTTGTTTCACGTGACCTTATCTGACCAATCAGAGACGTACATTTTGAATCTCTGATAATGCATACTCATTTTCTCAGTCTCGTTTTCATTATGATTTGCGAAGGTTGTGATTTGGATTACTATCAATTAATACAAGATATTTATAAGAAAGAAGCTGGTGCTGAAGCTTTCTTTACGAGTCAGTGTTTTACCTAGTCGTGTTATTTGTCCGCAGTGTGGTCGTGAGTGTAATTATAGAGAAGTTGCTGATCAATATTATTGCACAAGATTGACTAGGGATGAGCGCAGCAGAAAAAAAAAAGGGTTATTATGTGTGTTATATCACAGTCATTTTACACCAAAATAAATTTTTCTAGTAGTATTTGATGTGATTTGTTCAAATATGACCTCCATTTCCGTCGGAAATGAGATCCAACAAAGTTATAGTACTTTGAAGTTTGGCTCATTTTCAAGGGAAATGGAAGTCAAAATCTAAGCAAAACACATCAAATATTACTAGAAAAATGTATTTTGGTATTAATTAACCTTACCTAACCTTACCTAACCTTACCTAACCTTACCTAACCGTGGCTAAATGAGCCTAACCCTGGCTAAACGAGCCTAGAGTATTACCTTATTATGGATTAGGTGGTGGATACAGACGAGAGCTCGTTTAGCCACAGTTAGGTTAGGTTAGGTTAATTAATACCAAAATATATTTTTCTAGTAATATTTGATGTGTTTTGCTTAGATTTTGACTTCCATTTCCGTTGAAAATGAGCCAAACTTCAAAGTACTATAACTTTGTTGGATCTCATTTCCGACGGAAATGGAGGTCATATTTGAACAAATCACATCAAATACTACTAGAAAAATGTATTTTGGTGTGTAAAATGACTGAGTGTGATAAAACATATAATTACTAAAAAGTGTTCCTTCTCTGTTTCCTGTTGAAAAGGCACGTGGGTTGAAAAATCCTACCTCAAACTGTGGCAAAACTTATTGTACGTTGGGTTATTCTTGACAAAGCGTTCGACACAGCTAGATGCACAGCTGTATTTAGCGTTAGCTTCCGAGAGTGCGGTTAATTCGAGGAGTTTTTGCTTCGAAGTCTGTGAGCATTGGCTAGGCCAACATTGGTCACTGCGGATTTGTATAAACACCCTAACAGTGCTATTTAAGGTAAGAAATTGCGAAAAAATGCGGTTGGGTTGGGTCGGGTCAGTTTAGGTTAGGTTAGGTCTGAACCAAAACACATTTTTCTGGTATTTTGTGGTGTGATTTGCTCAAATCTGAACTTCGTTTCTTTGGGAAATGAGCCGTTTTTGAGAAATTTTCAATTTTAAAATTTCTCAAAAATGGCTTATTTCCCAAAGAAACGAAGTTCAGATTTGAACAAATCACACCACAAAATACCAGAAAAATGTGTTTTGGTTCAGATAGGAGGAAAAGCACTAAAACGAATAATTACCAAAAAGTGTAGGTGTGGCTGTAAAGACTGTAGAAATATGTGTGTGTACCCATTTTGGGTCTCCCATTTAAAGGTGTTTGTGGGGCAAGTGAAGATCATGATTTTTTCAATACCTCGCAGTACTATGGGGGCACTGCTCGGCAGAGGAATCTCTTTAAATGGGGTGTGTAAGGACAGAGTATCCCCTAACCCAAGATGCTGCCTCCCTATATCCCACAACACTTGTAAAACTATGTTTTGTTAAATTTGTTCTACATCTTGGCTTAAATAATTTCATACTATGACTTCTAGTCTGGTTATTGCGATCTTTAATGAAAAGAGCATAAAAATCTATCTAATCCAACCCTTAATTTTAAATTCCGAGCTATAAAACCTAACACTTTGTTCGCTTTATTGACCGCTGCTATACTTTGTTTTACTACTTTTAAATCACCAGTGACTATAACTCCTAAATCTTTTTCCTGCTCTACGCTTATGAACTCTTTCCCTGACATATTATACACAAAATTACCGTTACGCGAACCTATATGTAAAATTTTGCACTTATCGACGTTAAATCTCATTTGCCATGTGACTGACCAATCACCGATTTTATTCAGATCATTCTGGATTTTACCTCTATCTTCGTCATTAATCGCCCTACCACCCAGCTTCGTGTCATCCGCAAACTTTGAAACTGTACTGACTAGGCTGACATCTAAATCGTTAATATATATAAGAAAAAGCAAGGGGCCCAATACAGAACCCTGAGGAAAGCCACTTGCTACATTAGCCCAACACGACTCCGCTCCATCAACGACCACACTCTGTTTCCTACCTCGCAACCACTCTTCTATCCATTTTATTACTACACCCTTGATTCCATGAGTCTTTTGTGCGGTACGGTGTCAAACGCTTTTTGAAAATCTAAATACACTACATCAACCGCCCGATGACTATCGTAAACGTCAACCACGCTTTGAAAAAATTCTAAAAGATTAGTTAAGCAAGATTTGTTTCGCCTAAAACCGTGCTGCGTATTTCTAACTAAGTTATGCAATTCTAAGTGTTCGACTATACGATCCCTAATTATTGATTCCAGTAGCTTACCTACAACAGACATTAAACTGATTGGCCTATAGTTTCCCGCCGCACCTTTATCGCCTTTCTTAAAGATAGGTGTTACGTTTGCTAACTTGAAATTATTTGGTACGCACCCCTCAGAAATAGACGCATTAAAAATCTTTGTTAGTGGCACAACAATGCTATCTTTTAATTCTTTTAGTTGTATGGGATATATGGAATCGGGCTCCGGTGATTTACGCGTTTTCATTTTATCAATATAGCGCATTACTTTCCCTTCACTAACCACAATATTATCCAAAATATTACCATTATCAAAGGGTATTATGTCTATGACCGTAGGGATATTCGTTGCATCTTCTATAGTAAAAACTGACGTAAAAAAATTGTTTAGCAAGGTAGCCATTTCCTTGTTTTCAGAAACTAGATCTCCGTTAACATTTTTGAACGGCCCCAAGATACTTTTGACTGGATTTCTATTGTTGAATTATTGAAAGAATCGCTTGGGGTTTTCTTTACCGTCACGAGCTATGGAAGTTTCAAATTCGCACTTGGACTTTTTTATTACACTTTTCGCTTCACGCTTTAGAGATATGTAGTTGTTTCGTAACCACAAATTGTCTTTATCGCACTTAAGTAGCCTATAAGCCCTATCCCTACTCTTTATAATGTCTCCTACTCTAGAAGTAAACCACAGGGGTTTCTTGTTTACTTTCGCACGCTTAATTTTGTACGGTACACATTCCACATTTATAGTCCTAAATACTGTTTCAAACGATTCCCACATTAGTTTTGCGTTGGAGTTCCCCATTACGTTGGTTGATTTAGCCTAAGCCCCCATTAACCATTCCATCCAGCGAAGGACTTTTCGGTGAACCTTTGTGGTAATCAGACGTACCTAGAATTGCTTGTAACTAGAAGTTTGTAAATAGCCTTACTGGCTGAGCTACTCCATATAAAACTTCAAACATTCTTTGAACCGTGGTAGTGTGTTGATGGGGCGTGAACAGAAAATTGTTAATATCTTGACTCCCGTTTCTCTATTACACTTGACCCCTGCATTTGTGTCAGCTGTTGTTATTATTTTGGATTCGTGTGAAATAAGAACCACACGCAGTTGGTACTTTTAATTAATAGTAATAGGCTCCATTGTATTAATTTTAAGCGTTTGTTCAAAAGCTGAAGGTTTTAATAGACCTGTCCTACGTTGAACCTTTGCTATACTAACCCACGGCTATGTCGTAGCCAACGTTGAAACACCGCATTCCAGCATCCGTTATAGGTGACTCAAGTGAGGGGCCTAGGATCTAAATTAGAACATACGAACATTAGAAATTTTTATAGTGGGCACACCAGGGGCCACTTCGGCCCATCGAGGTGGCTCCACTATGTAAAAACTGCCTGTACATTGGCAGCAACCAATTTTTACAAAACTAATTAATTATCAATTTAAAACTAAAGATAGAATCTCTGGATCCAGAGGATCAAAGTCATAATAGGCTACTATCTACAAATATGTTACACTCTATATCTATTTGTAACCGACATGCAAATATATCAGATCCAAAGAATCTAGTCAATTTCATTATGGTACCCATCAATACCAGTACCTTGCCAATCAAAAATAAGTCACGGTCCATATCAATTGCGGACCAAGTCACAATTTATAACCATATACATTACAATATAATTATATACTTAGGAGGAAAAGTGGGTTAATATTCGTTTTAATGCTTTGTTCGTTTTTGATAGAAGGAGACATTCTATGACAATTTAATGGTAATTATATATATTAAGTCACTGTCATTTTACACACCAAAATACATTTTTCTAGTAGTATTTGATGTGATTTGTTCAAATATGACCTCCATTTCCGTCGGAAATGAGATCCAACAAAGTTATAGTACTTTGAAGTTTGGCTCATTTTCTAGGGAAATGGAAGTCAAAATCTAAGCAAAACACATCAAATATTACTAGGAAAATGTATTTTGGTATTAATGAACCTAACCTAGCCCTGGCTAACCTAGCCTAGCCCTGGCTAACCTAGCCTAGAGTATATTAAATCCTCAAAATAATATTCGCACCATTCACATGTCATCGCCACAAACATCTATCAAAAACTAACAGAAGTAGACTAGCAACTTAAAAGGCCTAAGAACTTAAAAAATCTTGCTCATATATCATGTTCTCATGACGTCACCAATCAAAATATTGGAAGGGTGGGAAAAAAAATGCAAAAATGTCATAATATTCAAATGTACATAATTTGTTAAGTACGCATCTGTGAGCATAGTGACTTATATGAAAATGATGAGAAAATTATGCTTTAATATTTTATAATTATATTTGCTTTTGATATTCTGAGTGGGATAAAATACATATTAACCAATTTAATATATAAATTCGTATTCAGGACACCTTGAAACCTCAGGGAAACTGATAAAAATCAAGGAAATGTAATTATTTTTTATGGAAAAAAAAAAATTTAGACGTAAAAAGCAGCTATTATAGGCCATTGACCGAGTATTTAGCTCTTAATGCTGTTAAAATTTTAATGAACGTCGCCCTCTCCAGTTTTATGGGGAGACATCTCGTGGCAAAATTAGGAAACATCGGTCAAAACAACCAATTAAAACTGGTTTTTGTTTCACGTGACCTTATCCGACCAATCAGAGACGTACATTTTGAATCTCTGATAATGCATACTCATTTTCTCAGTCTCGTTTTCATTATGATTTGCGAAGGTTGTGATTTGGATTACTATCAATTAATACAAGATATTTATAAGAAAGAAGCCGGTGCTGAAGCTTTCTTTACGAGTCAGTGTTTTACCTAGTCGTGTTATTTGTCCGCAGTGTGGTTGTGAGTGTAATTATAGAGAAGTTGCTGATCAATATTATTGCACAAGATTGACTAGGGATGAGCGCAGCAGAAAAAAAAAAGGGTTATTATGTGTGTTATCACACACAGTCATTTTATACCAAAATAAATTTTTCTAGTAGTATTTGATGTGATTTGTTCAAATATGACCTCCATTTCCGTCGGAAATGAGATCCAACAAAGTTATAGTACTTTGAAGTTTGGCTCATTTTCAAGGGAAATGGAAGTCAAAATCTAAGCAAAACACATCAAATATTACTAGAAAAATGTATTTTGGTATTAATTAACCTAACCTTACCTAACCTTACCTAACCTTACCTAACCTTACCTAACCTTACCTAACCTTACCTAACCGTGGCTAAATGAGCCTAACCCTGGCTAAACGAGCCTAGAGTATTACCTTATTATGGATTAGGTGGTGGATACAGACGAGAGCTCGTTTAGCCAGGGTTAGGCTCGTTTAGCCACGGTTAGGTTAGGTTAGGTTAATTAATACCAAAATACATTTTTCTAGTAATATTTGATGTGTTTTGCTTAGATTTTGACTTCCATTTCCCTTGAAAATGAGCCAAACTTCAAAGTACTATAACTTTGTTGGATCTCATTTCCAACGGAAATGGAGGTCATATTTGAACAAATCACATCAAATACTACTAGAAAAATATATTTTGGTATGTAAAATGACTGAGTGTGATAAAACACATAATTACCAAAAAGAGTGTTCCTTCTCTGTTTCCCGTTGAAAAGGCACGTGGGTTGAAAAATCCCACCTCAAACTGTGGCAAAACTTATTGTACGTTGAGTTATTCTTGACAAAGCGTTCGACACAGCTAGATTCACAGCTGTATTTAGCGTTAGCTTCCGAGAGTGCGGTTAATTGGAGGAGTTTTTGCTTCGAAGTCTGTGAGCATTGGCTAGGCCAACATTGGTCACCGCGGATTTGTATAAACACCCTAACAGTGCTATTTAAGGTAAGAAATTGCGAAAAAATGCGGGTTGGGTTGGGTCAGTTTAGGTTAGGTTAGGTCTGAACCAAAACACATTTTTCTGGTGTTTTTTGGTGTGATTTGCTCAAATCTGAACTTCGTTTCTTTGGGAAATGAGCAGTTTTTGAGAAATTTTCAATTTTAAAATTTCTCAAAAATGGCTCATTTCCCAAAGAAACGAAGTTCAGATTTGAACAAATCACACCACAAAATACCAGAAAAATGTGTTTTGGTTCAGATAGGAGGAAAAGCACTAAAACGAATAATTACCAAAAAGTGTAGGTGTGGCTGTAAAGACTGTAGAAATGTGTGTGTGTACCCATTTTGGGTCTCCCATTTAAAGGTGTTTGTGGGGCAAGTGAAGATCATGAGTTTTTCAATACCTCACAGTACTATGGGGGGCATCACTCAGTAGAGGAATCTCTTTAAATGGGGTGTGGAAGGACAGAGAGTATCCCCTAACCTAAGATGCTGCCTCCCTATATCCCACAACACCTGTGTTGAGCTGTGGGATCTATCACCCAAATGCACATAATATATATGAAATAAACTAGTATCATTCATGCAATAAAAATGAGCTGAAACACCATCACCAGATGTCCCTTGCAGACATCAAACTATCCAACCTTCTTTTGAAAGAATCAAGTGTATCTGAAGTCACCACTTCTTCTGTCAGACTGTTCCAAAACTTAATTACTTTGTTTGTAAAACTGTGTTCTTAAATTTGTTCTACATCTTGGTTTAAATCATTTCATACTATGACCTCTACTCTAGTTATTATGATCTTTAATGAAAGATTCTAAATCTATCTTATCTAACCTTTTTATCATTTTACACACCTATCATATCATACCCCTTAACCACCACCTTTTTAATGAGAACATGCTTAGATACGCCAGTCTTTCCTTATATGTCAATTGTCTTAGAGATGGGATCATTCTTGTTGCTCGTTTCTGTACTTTTTCCAGTTTTTCAATATCTTGTATCAAATATGGACTATTAAATTGAATGCAGTATTCAAGGAGGGGTCTCACATATGAAATGTATAGTTGCTTTATAATATTGGGTGATTTGTATTCAATATGTATCTGCCTGAGATTGAGTCTAGCATTTGCTTTATTTCTGATTACCATACAGTGATTTGAGGGTTTAAGTTCATTAGCAATAGTGACACCCAAGTCTTTCTCTTTATCATCATTTTTAATCCAAATTCCATTCATATTGTATTCAAATTCTAGATTTTTTGGCCCAATATGCATAACCTTGCACTTACCAACATTAAATTTCATCTCCCACTTATCTGCCCAAGCTGTTACTCTGTCTGTCTTTTTGTATTGTCATTGCTCCTGCTACTGACTTAATATTATGGCCTAATTTTGTATCATCAGCAAATTTTGAGGTTTTGCATGATAGGCCCTTCTCTAGATCATTTATATAGACAACAAAAAGCAGAGGTCCCAGCACAGACCCCTGTGGGACTCTGCTCAATATGGGTCTCCAAGTAGACTTATTTCCATTTAGATGAACTCTGTTTTCTGTTTCTCAGCCATTCTTCTATCCAGTCAGCTATATGACCTCTTATACCATGGGCTCTAACTTTTACCAACAATCTTGCATGAAGAACAGTATCAAATGCCTTTGCAAAATCTAAGTATACTATATCCACTGGCTCTTTATTGTCCAAATGCAATAGGACTCCATCATAAAATTCAATGAAGTTGGTTAGACAGGACTTTCCATTTCGAAAGCCATGCTGGCTATCATTTATAAGGTTGCACTCTTCAAGGAACTCAGTAACTTTACCTCTAATGATACTTTAGAGTAATTTGCAAATAATGGAGGTGAGGTTGATAGGTCTATAGTTTTTTGCCAAGTTTCTATTTCCTTTTTTAAAGATTGGAGCCACATTTGCTTTCTTCCAATCCTCTGGAATTTCAGTATACTGTATATCAATGATTTATTAAAAATAATTCTAGTGCCTGTGCTATGTTCTTTTTGGCAGCTTTTATGACTATTGGATGCATTTTATCTGGCCCTGGAGATTTTTCCATTTTTAATTTATCTTTTGCTTTTAGGATATCTAGTTTTGTTACCCTTAATTCATTTATTTCTCTATCTTGTTGTGGTAGTATAAGATCAGGAATATTATTTAAATTTTCATTTGTGAATACTGATGAGAAGTATTTGTTTAGTTCTTCAGTTATTTCCAGATCATCATCTATAGTTTTATCATCTATATGGAGGGGGCCAATTTTCTTTTTTACTCTACTTTTCAAATTGAAGTGACTGAAAAACTTCTTAGGATTGTTTTTTGAATTCTTGGCTAGGCTTTTTTCCAGGTCTTGTTTGCTATCTCTGATTGCTTTCTTGCAAATGCTTCTTTTACTTTTATATATTTCGGAGTCTGTGCCATTTTTAGTTCTTTTGAATTTATGAAATGCTTTTTTATCTCTGATTGCTCTTTTTACATTGCAGTTTATCCAAGGTTGTATTTTATTTTTTCCAGTTCTGATTTTTACACTGTGGGATATGCTTCCTTTGTATGTTCATTATTATACTTTTAAATTTTTCCCACATATTAGTTACTGTCTGTTCAGGCTGTAGAACAGATCATTTACTAGTCCATTTATATTTCCTCTTTTAAAATCTGGAACTCCTACTTTATTTTCACTAGATCTTGAATTACAAACAATATTAAACCGAAGGATACAATGATCACCTGAACCTAGTGTTTCTGAAACCAAGATATCCTGGAAGGTATCTGGATTATTTGTTAGAATTAAATCTAGAATGGCATTGGCCCTGGTTGCCTCCTTTACTAACTGGGTTAAACCATTCTCAATTATACAGTCTAAGAATCTCTCATTACTTTCTGGTGTTTGTAATATTTCCCAGTCTATATGCCTATAATTAAAATCTCCAACAATAATAATATTGCTTGTCATTGCTTTATTTATTTCATCAATAAATTTATTTTCTACATACAGTTGAACCTCGTTTAACGTCACGCTCGGTTTACATCTTTTTGTTTAGTGTCAAAGCCTCCATTGGCATACATGCATTCATTCTATGTCACTTACCCCGTTTACCAGCTGTTAGAATTGTTGTAAAGGCATGGAAAGAGGTAACCACAACCACTATGAACTCTGTGTGGAAGAAACTGTGGTCCTCTGTGATCTATCATTTTGTGGGCTTTGAGGAACAAAGCAATCCTGAAGCTGAAATTGTCCACCTTGGGCAGGCAATGGGACTGGAAGTTGATGCTGATGATGTGCAGGAACTTCTTCAAGAGCATGAGAGGGAGTTAAATGCAACAGACCTCCAAGAGATGGCAAAGGAATCTGAATCTGAATCAATCTCTGGAGTGGATTACTTAAAACCCCATTGAACATGTACTCCGTTTAATGTCACTTTCAGTTAACGTCACTTTTCCCAGAACGAATCAATGACGTTAAACGAGGGTTGACTGTACTTATTTTCTCCTCTACTTTTGGGGATTCCTCCAACCGAACATCCCTCAGGTGGTCTATAAATACCCACTATCCTGGTTTTCCTTGCATTTTTATGCCCAATATCTATCCATACAGATTCAACTATTTCCTCTTTAACGGAGGTAACTTCAACTGGATTCAGATTTGTCTTGGCATAAATAAATACTCCGCCACCCTCTGAATATTTACGTTCATAATAAAAAAGTTCATAGCCATCAATTTCATAAGTGATGGTATTATCTCTCTCACTAAATGGACTATTCGGTATTGTACTGAATTTTGTCCAAGTTTCAGTGACAATCATAACATCAGGATTTTCAGCACCTACGTATGCCTTGAATTCATTTATTTTATCTCGGATACTTCTTGCATTTACATAGAAAAATGACAAAGAACCCTTGGAATATTTTGCTTGTAATTTAGTCTGGTTCTTATTCTGTGATGGTATATTATTTGCATCTCTTTTACTTTCTTTGTTGACCTTTTTCTTTTGAGTTTTAATTATATTTTTTATTAGTTTATTGTTATCAAGAGTATTGGTATTTGTACTAATTTGGCCTATTCCTTTGGTTTTTAGTCAATTATATGATACAATCTATGATAGTAAATCAGTCCCTTTACTGTTAAGGTGAATTCCATCTCTGTTACAGAACACACTCTTTTTGTAAAATTTATTCCACAGTTTGATATATGTAATTTCTATGCTCTTACATAGTGTCTTAAGCCTACTATTTATATATAATGCTTGTGAGTACCACTTATTATTCTCATGTATCCTGGAAATTATACCTGTGATAGATGTTTTAAGGTTAGGTCTCTGTTCCTTTAACTTCGTTAATAGCTGTTTATATGACTCCATGATTTCTTCAGAGTGCTTACCCTTTATATCATTTCCACCTACATGTATAACCATATTCTTTGGTACAGTTAGGTCAATACCAGATCCTTTTTCTATAATTTTATTACTAATTCTATTTATTCCTGCAGCTGGATAACAGTAAGCTATGCTACCTCTAGGTAATTTAGATCCTAGGCCCCTCACTTGAGTCACCTATAATGGATGCTGGTTCAAACACACTATAGAGGGGTTCCAGCATAGGTGAATCAGTGCTTAACACCCGACCATCTCAGATCTTGCTTATTTTTGGTGTATAAGGTAAGTTTGTGCAAGAAAGCCAGCTGTGAAAGTTTCAGCTTTCTACGACCATTACTTCACGAGTTATGAAGGTCAGAAAAATCAAGGTTAAGGTCAAAATAGCTCAAGGTCGGCATCTTTGGATGCACCTCACACATTCACTAATTATCGTAACCATATGAAACTATATGTTTTTGGACTCAGAATGAGCTGTAGAATCCAAAAATGCAACGAAAACAGCAATAGGAGAACAAATAAAAATGTTCACCCTTTTTCAAGGAACGAATTGACCCTTTGACCTTGAAGTTCACACATTTTGGGGAAACATTTCTTTACACAAAATGAAGTTCCACCATTGCACTTTTAATATAAACAATAAAAATGTATCTTATTCACCATCTATACTGTCTTAAAGAATTTTTCAAATTTCTGGCAAAATCGCCATATGTATATGCATATATGTACTGTACTGTTAAATAATATATTTTGTGAACATAAATTAATTACTTATTTTATGCCTTTCTTACAGATAAACAAGATGGGTAGAAAAGTTTGTGCTGATCCTCTTAGAAAACATAAGAAGAGATCGAAAAAGCACTTGTGCCAGTCCGTAATACACTGCAAGGAATTCACGGATTAATATATGGAGATTACATTTGTAAAAATTGTGTTAATGATATCAATAAAATCAAAGCTGAAGACAAAAAAGTCTCTGATATTGTCTCAGATTCGAACTCAGACACTGATGCCACTGCCACAGAAAAACGTTCCTCTGCCTATGGGTGTACTACTGAAATAATGTTTGAAGATTTCCAAGGAGATTTAGACACAATTCTTCCAATGCTGAATGTGACACCAGTGAAGACAAGTAAGTTTAAGTATTTTTAAAGTGTTAATTTATGTAGATATTATAGCAACAAAACATCAATATATATAACTACATGTATGAACATTACAACCTTTATATATTTGACAAATTCAGATGTATGCATATCAATTTATATAATGAAGATCAATACAGTTATGATTATATATACGGTATTTACCAAATTCATATGTAATGTACATGTACATCTATAGGCCTACAGTTGATTAAAAAAAGTTATAACAATTTATTTTATTTGTTTTTCAGAGGGTCTGTCACGAAAAGGGAGATCTTCAAAGGCTGAAACAAAATTTGAAATGGCATCAACATCCCTGAAGAGAAAGCTAGAAACTTCATATGACAAGTTTTACACAAGAAAGTGAAGAAAAGCAATCTAAAATGGATGACAATAATTTGTGAGTAGTATATATATATCTGTAGTACCTTCATTAAAGTATACTAAGCCTATATATAGATCATATGTTTGCATATAAATTTACTCAAACATGTATATCATTTTCGCAGGCATGCAGGAGTGATGCAAGCACTCAAGAATGCCTTCAGTGAGACGACTGACTACAAGAGGAAGATTCAAATACTAACACACTCACCATACACCATTCACAGAACAGCATCTTTCTTCAATGCATCTACAAGAATGGTTTCAACCAGCCGCAAAATAAAGAAAGAACATGGCATATTACCAGAAGTTCCACATATTAGCAAAGGTCGGGTTATAACAAAGAAAGAGAAGGAAGCAGTGTGCACTTTCTATGAATCAGATGAAATAAGCAGAATATGTCCAGGCAAGAAGGATTGTCTATCAATTAGGAATCATGAAGGAGAGAAGCAACTACAGCAGAAACGATTGGTGCTTGGTAATTTACGTGAGATTTTCGCTGTTTTCAAGGCAAATGACACTAATCCAAAAATAGGTTTCTCATCATTTGCTGCATTGAGACCCAAGTGGTGTGTCTTGGCAGGAGCTGGAGGAACACACACTGTGTGTGTCTGTACCTACCACCAAAATCCCAAACTTCAGCTATCAGCTTTGGGGGAAAAACAACTATCATATAAAGACCTCATTCTCTATGCAGTTTGTGACAGTGAAAAGGAAGAGTGTATGCTACAAAAATGTGCATTGTGTCCAGGAGAAGAAGGTGTTATTGCATTCCTTGAAGGATTGGAATCTGTTCAGGATGCAGTCGGCACCATAATTACATACAAGCAGTGGACTTCCACGGATCGGACAACCCTTATTAACATCGGTGAATCCCTTGAAAACTTCATTAAGTCTTTGGCAACTAGAATTTGTGCACTAACAAGACACACTTATGTGGCTGATGCACAAGCAAGTTTCCTAAAAAAACTGAAAGCTAATCTGATGGTCACTGAAGGTATTCTCCTAGGAGACTTCTCTGAAAACTACTCATTTATTGTACAAGATGCTGCACAAGGTTACCATTGGGAAAATAGTCAGGCAACAGTTCATCCATTTGTGTTCTACTATAAAGTAAATGAAAATGATGTTGAAATTAAAGTTAAAAGTTATTGTTTCATTTCTGATGACATGAAACATAGTACAAACCTTGTCTTTGCGTTCTTAAAGCAACTGATCCCCATGATAAAAGAAGAGAGCTCAGGCCTGCGGAAGATTCATTACTTTACTGATGGTTGCGGAGGGCAGTATAAGAATAAATATAACTTCACCAATTTGTGTCACCACAAAGAGGACTTTGGACTGGATGCTGAATGGCACTTTTTTGCAACTTCACATGGCAAAAGTGCTGCAAAAAGAATGACGGCTCGTGCCAGTCTTCAACGTACATTTAAAGACCAAATTCTGACACCACTTGACATGATGAAATTTCTGGATGAGAAAGATACCAGCACAAAATTTGTATTCTTATCGAAACAAAATGTCCAGCAGACAACTGAATTCCTGGAAAATAGATATAAAAATTCTGTAACCATCCCAGGTACTCGTAGATTTCATAGATTTGTGCCTATTAGTCATACCCAGTTGGAGGTTGGTGAGATTTCCTCAGGTCCTACAAAAATTATGACAGTTGTGCATCCATCGTTTAAAGATAATTTACATGAGCAAAAGCACATTTCAACTGAAGATATACAAGTTGGGGTATATGTAGCTTGTAACTATGATAATAAAATTTGGTTTGGATTAGTGGTTGAAGTATCAGAAGAATTTAGTGATTATAAGGTCAATTTTATGTCTCCACATGGAAGACGTTCTAAACATAGTTTCCCTTCTCGTCCTGACTCATGTTGGATGTTATCATCTGATATTATCCAGACAATGACTGCTCCATCATTGACAGCAGGTTCAAGAATAATTCAGTATGCCTTTGATGATCATGAGATGCTAACAGCTGAGGGTAATCATGCAGACCTGTTTGCCACAGTTTCCTGTTCTTGAGTCGAAAGTGTACAGAGCTCTAGTTTAATATGTATCTATAGAATACAGGTCTACATAATATGATACTCCTTTTTTACTCCTATTTTATATGATACTCCTATATATATATATGTTTGTATTAATGTATTATTAATAAAAGTAATTATAAAAAAAAGTAAAATATTTCTAAGGGTGGAAAGGTGTGGTTGTAGGGGTGGAGGAGACCACAATAAAATAGAGATCTATATCATAGTTATACCTATGGTACCTAGCTTATATCTAAGTGATTTTGTATCACGTTTCTAATAATATTTATTTTTGCTTAAGTAGTTTAAATAATGAATATCTCTAGATTTTAACAGTACATATATGCATATACGGTACATATGGCGATTTTGCCAGAAATTTGAAAAATAGCCAATTTGAAAAATTCTTTAAGACAGTATAGTTGGTGAATAAGATACATTTTTATTGTTTATATTAAAAGTGCAATGATGGAACTTCATTTTGTGTAAAGAAATGTTTCCCCAAAATGTGTGAACTTCAAGGTCAAAAGGTCAATTCGTTCCTTGAAAAAGGGTGAACATTTTTATTTGTTCTCCTATTGCTGATTTCGTTGCGTTTTTGGATTCTACAGCTCATTCTGAGTCCAAAAACATATAGTTTCATATGGTTACGATAATTAGTGAATGTGTGAGGTGCATCCAAAGATGCCGACCTTGAGCTATTTTGACCTTAACCTTGATTTTTCTGACCTTCATAACTCGTGAAGTAATGGTCGTAGAAAGCTGAAACTTTCACAGCTGGCTTTCTTGCACAAACTTACCTTATACACCAAAAATAAGCAAGATCTGAGATGGTCGGGTGTCAAAATGAAAATGTTTTACTTCACCTGTGCTGGAACCCTCCTATAGCTTTAGAGTGCCTTGGTTTATATGAGTCTGAATTATTATTGCTAACATTTTGTTTTATAGGCGTACTTTCTTCAGCTTTCCTATCTTGTATGTATGTATGTACAGTAATTCTGCATTCAGCTGTGGCAAAACCTATTGTTTATTAATGCATATCTGCAGAAACCACTCAAAATTTCGCTGCATGTCACTTAGACTTAGACACTAATTTATGGTTTCTAATTGTGGCTGAAACTCAACAAAATATAACGAATTTATTTGCAGACGAATTCACTAATTGATTTCTATATTAGTTAGATGCTTGCTATTATTTTATATGTTCAGGGAAAAGTACAGCAATTATTGTACAATTAATCAATTATACTACATTATAGCTACAGCTCTCTCTATATAATAACTTATTATATACGTTAAACACAACAAATCTCAAATATATCCTAAAAAATAACGAAAATGTAGACATCCGCATCCGCGGATGTGAAAAAAATGACATCCGCTACATCACTAGTGAACTTACACTGTCAAAGCAGACAATAATGAAACGTATTGAAGATATCTCTACTGATGTATCTGATCAATTAAAAGTTCATGCCCATGCTTGCACCTTTTTTTCAATTGCATTGAACGAATCTGTCAACATATGTGATACAGCCCAGTTAAGCATTTTTATTAGAGGAATTGACGATAATTTTAACATCTTTGAGGAACTTATTGGTCTTGAGTCACTTCATGGAACAACGAAAGCGTCAGATGTATTTCAGAAATTAAAATCATGCTTAGAAAAATTTGAATTGGATTGGAACAAACTCATCAGTATTTGCACTGATGGAGCTCCTTCAATGGTCAGTAAAATTATTGGCACGACAACTTTACTTGAAAAGTTTTTAAATCATCCTTTACTGAAATATCACTGTATTATACACCAAGAATCATTGTGTGGGAAAACTGTAAATCTCTAGGGTGTTATGTCAACAGTAGTAAAATGTGTGAATAAAATTAGAGCAAGAGGATTATACTGATGAGAATTCAGAGAATATTGTGATATGCTAGAATTGGAATATGGTGATCTCATTCTTCATTGTGATGTGCATTGGCTCTCCAGAGGACAGGTTCTGAACAGGTTCTGCCAATTAAAAGACAGTGTTTTTCATTTCTTAGAAGAGAAAAATGAGTTATCTCAGGAAAGGGCCCTCTTATGTGACAGTGAGTGGCTATTTGATTTAGCATTTCTAGTTGATATGACCAGGGCTGGATTAAGACCTTTAGAGGCCCTAAGCACTTAAAAGATTTTGGTGCCCCATATATATGTAATCACACGTTCAGAATAACTTCCTATAGCACATGAAAATATTTAATCTATATGTATTTTTAATATGGCGCTCAAAGATTTGATATAAACAAAATAATAACGCAAAGCGTAAAGTGTGTGATTACAACGAAATATATTTACTCTCTCAAAAGGGTTGTTGTTCACTACAAATTCAAACAATGAAAAAAAAATAAATACTATATATGAATATATATAATTCAGTTTTCAACAGCTTATAGGCTATAAGCCGCAATTATAATAGTATAATAAATCCATGGTAAATCCGACAATGGAAAATTTCTGTGGTGCCCCCCTTCCCTTGATGCCCTAAGCACGGGCTTATTTTGCTTAATGGTTAATCTGGCCCTGGATATGACCAGTCATCTCAATAACTTAAATTTGAAACTACAAGGTAGCAACAGATTGTTTGCTAACATAGTGAATGATATTACTTAATGCATTTAGAATGAAATTAACACTTGGTTTTCCAATTACAAACCAAAAATTTAGACCATTTTGAGCATCTAAAAATGCAGTGTGAAAATAATGATAGTGAAATTGATTTATCAAAATATATTGCGAAAATAAAATTAATGCAAGATTCATTTGAAGCTCGTTTTAGTGAATTTGAGAAAGTGGAAAATAACATATTGGTATTTATCAACCCATTTGCCATTACTGAACAAAAAATCAGCGACTTGCATACTAGTATACAGATGGAAGTTAATGATTTAAAAACAAATTTCATAATTAAAACTAAATTTGATGAGCTTCCTCCAATCCCTAAGGCTGCCAACATGATCCATTTCTGGAAAATATTGCCTTGCAAACAATTTCCAAACTTTAGAAAACTTGCTCAGGGTTACATCTGTTGATTTGCAAGCACATACCCGGTGTGAGCAAGCATTCTCATCTATGAAACTGATAAAAAATAAACCACAGTCACGACTCACTGACTCCAATCTAAAAAAATCTGCTTTTACTTTCAACAACAAATTTAAAGCCTAATATAGACAAGTTGGTGTGATTAAAACAAACTAAAAAATCTCATTAAAGGTAAGATTAATTTTTTTTTTTAATATACACACACACATTTGTTTCATTTTAAGATTTTTTTGGCGCATCGGAACTCTGGCACAAGAAAAATGGCACTTGGTATGTAAAAGGTTGGCCACCACTGCTTTAGATGAAAACATAGGTAGTGTAAGGAGAAAGTTGTATATTTAAAGTTATTCTTTACCAGGTAATGCCTTTTATAGTGTGTCCCAAAAGTCCCTATCTATTTTGTTGAAATAGGCTGAATTTCAAATATTTTAATGACATGATTGCATGCACCTTTCAGAGGAATGAAATGTTGTGAAATTAGAGACCGATTCTCAAGGTTTCATAAGCCTGGACTGATAGATAAAGCAATTCATGAATTTAGGCCCTGGGCAGCACAATCTCCGGATTTGACCCCATTGGATTTCTTTGCTTGGGGTTTCATTAAATCAGAGGTCTATCACAGAAATATTCGAGATTTACCATATCTGCGAGATCGCATTAGGCAAGCAGTTGAGAAAATAACCCCTGAAATGCTCAGAAATGTGTTCCGCAATGCAGCTGACTGCTTTGAGATTTGCAGATATACAGATGGAGCACATGTGGAAACTACTAAAGATTTTAATGGTGTATACTTGTAATTTGTATAGAAATACATCTGTATTCAGGTCAGTGTGGCATTTATTTGAAATTCAGCCTATTTCAACAAAATAGATAGGGACTTTTGGACACCCTATATATATATATACAGGGTGTACATAAAGTCAGGATCTATTTTTGTGAAGCACTTGGAAATTATATGGAATTCAATCATAAAATGATAGTGGTAACATTTATTAAATAATTAAGAGTAGGATTCAACGTGACGCCCATCAGTATCCCTGCACAGCTCAAATCATTCCGCAGCATTTCTAAACACATTCTGGAGCATTTGCGGGGTTATGTTGTCTGCAGCAGTTTGTATACGTGTACGTAAGTTTTCAAGACTCGTAATCTTTGTCTGATAGATGTGCGATTTGATAAAGCCCCATGCAAAGAAATCTAAAGGGGTTAAATCTGGTGATCTCGCTGGCCAAGGTCTGTCGCTTCCGCGTCTGATCCAGCGATTTGGAAAATGTCCATTTAGATAATCCTGAATAATTTTGGAATAGTGACAAGGAGCACCATCATGTTGATAGACGATGGGGATAGGATTGTTAGTACCATCGTCTATCAACATGATGGTGCTCCTTGTCACTATGCCAAAATTGTTCAGGATTATCTAAATGGACATTTTCCAATTCGCTGGATTGGACGCGGAAGCGACAGACCTTGGCCAGCGAAATCACCAGATTTAACCCCTTTAGATTACTTTGCATGGGGCTTTATCAAATCGCACGTCTATCAGACAAAGATTACGAGTCTTGAAAACTTACGTATACGAACTGCTGCAGATAACATAACCTGGCAAATGCTCCAGAATGTGTTTAGAAATGCTGCGGAATGATTTGAGCTGTGCAGGGATACTGATGGGCATCACGTCGAATCCTACTCTTAATTATTTAATAAATGTTACCACTTTATCATTTTATGATTGAATTCCATATAATTTCCAAGTGCTTCACAAAAATAGATCCTGACTTTATGTACACCCTGTGTATATATATATAAATGATAAAACATTCAAAGAGGATGAGCCTTTTCTGGTTAGAATACTTTTATTCTGTTTATAAAGAACAATTATTTTACAGATCCATATTCATTTTGACATACTTTTATTTCAGTCAATATTTTAAATAACATAAAATTAAGTTGAATGGAGTCTTTCTGAAAATGGATAAGGATTCAAGGGAAATTGATTTAAAAGAATATTCCAGCATTAAAGATGGAATTGAAATGGAAGAGAAGGACACTGAATACTTCAAAGAAATTCTTTGTGAAGATTTATTTAACAGTGGGAATGTCAGTCAAGAATTGCAGGTATTGAAAATAAATGTTCTTTGAGTTTGTTTTATTACTTTTATAATTATAAAAATACCTTCATTCATCTACTTCAATAATGGTTTATCATTTGTATGACATGAAACAAAAGCAATTGTAAATGAATTTATTGGTTTATGATAAAAATTTTATTGAAATATTTTTCAAATATAACTTCAGTATTCCATTGATTTTTCCTCTATCTCTTCATAAGGTAAATTTTAACTTTTTCTTAGTAGTTCTTTTCGCTACTGTTCTTAAAAGTTTAGAATAATAAATGAAATGATTAAACATTTTATCTTTCATTAACTTACAAAATACTGTAATTTTCAAAACCTTTTTCATTAATTTTAAACCTTTACATTCTATTGAACTTAAATTATGATTGTTTTTTTTAGCTGTTTTGAAATAAAAATGTTTTGTTTTAATTGGTGAAAAAAATGTCAATTATTATCAGTTCCAGATTTTTCATATCAAAGGTGAAATAATGGATGATGTGAATGTGAAAGAAGAACCTTTTGACCTTTGTGATTTTGAAGATGAAAATGTTGATGAAAAACTAAAGGGTATTGGAAACTCTTCATTCAGACAGGTGAGACATTAATCATTAGATTGTTGGTTGTATTTTATGTATGAAAATCAAAGAATTCTAATTTGAGGTTGGGGGAAACTATCAGTGTTAGTTAATCTTGACAGTGTACCTTGTTAAGAAAGAGCCACAATAAATGCAGGAACTTGTATAATGCTGGAAGCTGCAAGTAAGTAACCACAATCCAACAGTGTTCCTCCCTGTCACACAGGAAAATAGAGCTTTCCCTGTTCTTACCACTCTACTTACAGGGAGAGGGGAGTCTTCTGGCAGAACTTTATACTCTCCAGTACTGCTTTTTCAGGAGTGACTCCTGCAGAAACAAACCCCCCACCCATTCCTACCCCTAGTAGAGAGGTGAGGACAAGGATACAGGCCCGGATAAAGAGGGGGGGGCCACAGTGGGCATTTGCCCTGGCCCCCTTGATGGCCCTGATGGTTTTTTTAAATATTTGCCCCCCCCCCCTCCCCCCGATGAAAATATAAACATATCGGTGGATGATAGATATCAGTGGTATATTGGTGGATCTTTAGGATGAGTAGTATTGCCAGATTGCTGTTTTTCAGGCTATTTGTAGCATTTTGTGGCCAACAGCTTGAAAATTTGGGTAATGGCTTAAGACTTATTTCTTAGCTTATTCTTTTAAAACAAAATTCAGGGTTAAGATTTGAAAATATTTTTATCAAACTTTATATTACAAATTGTGGATTTCTAATCAAGTTCAATCTTTTAAGATTTTTGTCATAATTTTGCAGAGTTTCAGTAATAATAATTGGCAATGTTGTTTAATTGAATCTACATGTGATTATGGTTTTGCTGCACACTTCTTTTTAGTGTTAGTGAATATTTTTGATAAATTATCATTGATAGTTGTGGTAACATTGTTCAATTACTATTCATTCATTTTTTAAATGTCTAAGTTAATATTTTTTAATAATTTAATCAATATATATTTAATAATTATATTTAATTAATATATATTTAATAATAGGCTTACCATAATTTTCTTTCCTCAAACCGGGACACTTAGTTAATTAAATGTACACAGTGGTGTAACTAAAATTTTGGGGGCCCAGTTCAAAATTGAGTGCAAAGCCCCTACCTCACTAATATTTGTCACAAGAAAATATCACAAATTTAAAAAAAAGCAAGCTTATTATTTTGCTTTTCCCTATCATGTTTTAGCGATTGTTTATATTAAATTTTCAAACTTGAAAACTAACTTATGCTTCTAATTCCAATAGAGAAGCAAATTTTTCTGACATTTTTAATGAAACTTTTTTATTCATTCTCTATTTGAGATTATTTTTCTTGTTTTCATTAGAGGTGATAATAATTTTAATAAATTTAATATTTTGAATACCTCAATTAGGTCTGCTTTTGTATTCATTAGACTAGTTATGTTATGTTACATATGCTAGGTATTATTAGGGCCCCTTTATGTAATGTTCCCTGGGCCCCCTGAACCCATGATCCAGCCCTGCAAGGATAGCTCTACTTTCCCATGTAACAGGTAGGAACACAACTGGATTGCAGTTACTTGCAGCTTCCAAACACGGTATAAGTCACCATATTTATTGGTTTTCTCTCTACATTCTACTTATTAAAGATAAATGCTAATAGAGGTAGCTTGGCACAATAAAATTGGGTGTTGAAATACTAAATGTGTTCCAGAACTTATTAAGCTCTTTAAGTTGAAATATAATCATCAGAACATGTTATACAGGCTTTAAAAATAGAGCTGGAAACATTCCCTTTGAAAGATAATTAAGATAATTTGCACAGATTAGTCTATACAAGTATTCTCCCTTTTTATTTGGAAGAAAAACAAAAAAATTTAAATTACATGTTCTGGTTTATAGAAAATTTGCAAGCTCTAAACTGAATGGTAGTTAGTACAGTCTTATAAATTTAATTTGGTTTATCTTGGTGCTGACAGATTCTTGTTTCAATTTAATTTCTTTTCCTGAAGTGGTGTTTGGTAGATTTTTCTTATTTTTTTGTGATCATTAATGTTTTGTAGTTTGTCAAAGAACTGAATGCTAGAAGAGATCACAGTCCAGTGAATCAGTCTTTATTATAAAGGATTGCAGAATGATAGTAATATCGATTGATGATTTTTTTCAGCAACCTATAAATGTGAGTTAATAAAAATAAATATCAAAATCTTTTTCAGGAAAAGGCACTGATGCCAAACACTTCTGGAATAAATCAGGAACTGAAAGGTGAAAGATTGGATATGAGGCTGTCATTGGATCCACCTCAAGCAGGGAAGTTGGAAGTGTCTAACATCAAAAATAAGTGTGGTAATGAAATTAAAAAATTCAAATGCTTTGTTTGTGGTTATAAAACAAATCGAAAAGATCATCTAAAAAGACATTTATCAAGTCATTCTGGTGTGAAAATGTTTAAATGTTCTGAGTTTTTGAATCATTCTGGTGCAAAATTGTTTAAATGTTCTGAGTGTAGTTTTGAAACAAATCAGAAATGTTATCTAAAAAGACATTTAGTGAATCATTCTTATGTACAATTGTTTAAATGTACTGAGTGTAGTTTTGAAACAAATCGCAAATATCATCTGAAAAGACATTTATTGAGTCATTCTGATAAGAAGGGTCGGTGGATTAGGGCTTGTGCTAATTGACCAAGTGCACAAAGCCACAACAATAGGATTAGCACAGTACATAAAGGAAGGAGAAGGGAGGCTAGTCAGATTTGTAAGAGACGATGAATGTGAAAAGCCTCAAACATCATCACATACAAAAAAGGCAAATGGTTATCTAGTGGATGTTGGCATAGGACCTGAACAGCTTGAAGACATTGCAAATAAACCTCTCATGGAAAAGATAAGCACCATCAAAAGAAGGTATAACAAGACAAGATCAGAAGAAAAGGAGAACTGGGAAGATCACAAGTTCAGCAAAGTATACAAAGAGGACATGCTGAACAGAGCATACATAAAGAGGGATAAAACCATGGAGTTCCTGGTAAGAGGGGCACTGAGACCAGAAGATGAATGGCTGGTGATGGCAGTGCAAGACCAGGCACTATGAACAAACTGGTTCAAAAGGAATATTGAGGGCAGAAATGAAAGCAAGATGTGTAGATTGTGCTCAAAGAGCCCAGAGACTGAGAGTCACATACTATCAGGGTGTGAAATACTCCTGCACAGAGGAAACTAAACAGACAGACACAATGCAGTCTGCAAGCTAATCCACTTCAAGCTGTGTAAGAAATATGAAATAAGGCTAGAAACAGAAAAACACTGGGAACATATTCCACAAGGAATAGAAGACAATGACAAAGTGCTGCTCCTATATGATCACGAGATACCAACTGACATCAGGGTATCAGGATGCAGACCAGACATAGTTGAGAGAGAGAAGGAGGGAAACAAGTGCCTCTTGGTGGAAGTAGGAGTCCCAGCAGACTGGAATGTTGCGAACTATGAAAGGGAAAAGGTCTTAAAATACCAGAGACTCAAACATGAAATAAGGAGAATGTGGAATGTGGAACCTGAGATCATCCCAATAGTAGTGGGGGCAACAGGGCAGTAAAGAAATCCACAGTGGAGTTCCTGAAACAACTGGCCATAAGTGTGACATCTGGAGAAGTTGTAGGGGAGATATTACGATACAGCACCTCTATCTTACGCCTAGTACTAGGCTGTACCTAAAAATTCCTTAGGGTTAAGGTTTAACCCCGGAAGAAAAAACATTCTCCATCTGGAGTAGAAGGGAAAAAACAAAAATAGATAAAAGTAGAAAATCTGATGCAAAAATGTTTAAATGTTCTAAATATGATTTTGAAACTAATTGGAAAAACTGTCTAAAAACTCATATATTGAAATGTTCTGAAACAAATCAGAAGGGTAATCTTAAAACTCATTTATTGAAACATTCTGATGCAAAGTTTAAATGTTTTTAGTGTAATTATGAAACAAATCAGAAACGTAACTTTGAAGTTCATTTATTAAACCATTCTGGTGCAAAAAAAAAAAAAAAAAAAAAAAAAAGGCTGAAATAAGTACTAATGATTGGTGTAAATTCTGTCATGTTGAGGTAGAAAGTGTTGGCCATCTAATATCAGGCTGCAGGGTCCTCCTGGCAGAGGGGTACTATACAGCCAGACACAATAAAATTTTGTAAATATATTCACTGGAAGATTATGATAGCATTAGAATTAGAATGTAATAAAAATGTATGGGAACACACATCTGTACCAATTATTGGAAACAACCATTATACCATATACTATGACACAATAATTCCAACAGCCACTTTTATAGACAATTCTGCAGTAAAACTGGACATAGTAGTGTGGGACAAGAGGGAAAGGAGTGCCTTACTTATTGAGGTCAGTGTCCCAAATGACTATGGCCTTAATAGAGCGGAAAGGGAGAAAATTATGAAATACCAGGCACTCATATATGATATAAAGAGAAACTGGAGATTGAAAGATGCTGCCATTCTCCCCATCATAGTTCAGGCAACAGGTATGATGAAAAACAACCTATCAACTTACCTGAACTCACTCCCAGGACAGCCCCAGGCCATAGAAGTCCAAATGGGGGCATTAAAAATAATGGTCCCCCCCCCCCACTAAATTGGAACATTCCAGTTTATCTTCACTTTTGTTGTGACAAAGAAAGTTTTCATCATACACCCGTGGTATCACAGTCAAGTTGCAGGTGAGGAGTCTCAACACAAAGAAGGCATATGACAGTGTTGGTGAGGTCCTTGGGTTTCTTCAAACAGTCAGAGACAGTGTTGACTCAAAACATTGAGTGATTCAAGGCTGCAAAGGAAATAGCTGAAGACCAACATAGCAGTGACAAAGCCCAGGACAGTTGGCTGGCAAAAAAACAGAAACAATGTCCCTGCAGAAACTACAGAGGATTATTTCCGCTGCAGTGTGACTGCCATTCTAGGATCATCTGGCAGATATTGGATCAAGATTCAAAGATGGTCAACAGAAAACCATTCTGGGATTTTCAGGTTTGTGATGGAATTATTTAGCTATAGAGATAATTTGAGAATGATAATTAAATTGATGGACTGATATGTACTCTCTCTTACTGTTACATGAAATTGACAACTGGTTTATTCATTTTAGGAGTTCCTGCAAAGATGCTAGAACAGCCAGACACGTGGAACCCAGAGTTCCAGCAGTTCTGTCAGACCTACCAAGATGACCTTCTCATTCCCAATACTCTGTCTGCAGAGCTGGATGTGTGGCAATACCACTGGGAGTGGCACCAACTGCGACATACCAGACTCTGTGCAGTAGGGTGGGTCGTACTCAGGTGACAACATGAATCTGAAGGAAATCCTACCATCAGGGGTGTCTAAATTATGTGTTTTTACATGGGGAATTCAAATATGAGCTGCTTTTTTGGATAGGATAACTCTAACCTACATCATTTTGTATTTCTAAATTGCCAATTTTACCCTTTTGAACCCCTTTATAATATATTAAAAGATATAAGGTAAATCATTTATATTGACAAGGCCAAATCAACTTTACATATATTTATTAATAGGTGAACTGCATGTATATCACTGGATATAATTACAAAGATCATTCTCCTGACATCTTGAACTTTGCCAGGTTGCACAAATCCTGCTTTGACTCAGACTTGGACATCAGCTTCCTGCTGGTCTCCTGAGCCCTGATCCCTCCATCCCTCTTTTCCTGTGAGAAGTACTTAGCAGAAGCCTCAGTCACCATTTTAACAACCCTCTCAATGCTTTGTGTGTGGCAAGGCCAGTTGCGCACCTCCATGGGGGTGTTGAAGTTTTTCACCTCTGAGGTGCTTAGAGAGCAGGTGAGAGGTGGCACTGACACACCTTCTGACCAGCTGATCAAGTCACCGATGCTGGAAGCATCACAATTGATGTCAGGTGTCCTTCTGCTCCTAACAGAGGAGTCCCCCAGCTGAGTGTCTGGGTCCCCCTCTCCCCTCATGGCCAGGATTCTCTCCACCCCTTCAATCCTCTCCTGATCCTCAGAGCAGAGTAGTGTTTGGAGGATGACTTCACTGTGGGCATACCAAGCAGATCTTCTCACAGTTGGCATCACAATATCCAGCACCTCCTTTCTCTGGGACTTGAGGCAGTCCAGCTGAAAGAGGATGTGCCTAGGCCCTTCGATCCAGGAGTGCTTGACCTTCACGTTGAACCAACATGGGTAATACACTCCAATGATGAATTCCACAATGAATTGCAGAATCTTCAGGTTCTTTCCTTTAAGTCCGTGCTTTGACACCCAGAGCCTGAGAAGTCTGTTCGCTGTGGTGAGCCAGCGGCTGTGGTTTACTGGTCCTATCTCTAACAGAGCCAGCCCTGCAGGAAGTACTCCATCCCTGACTGCACAGACAATTTTATAGCCATAGTATTGATCAGTTGAGAGATCTTGAATGACCTTGTCAGGAAGCTTGATCAGTGGAGGGCCAACAGAGATTCGGGTGAAGTTTGGATTGATATCAAGTCTGTAGCAGAATCAAGGAGCTTTCCTATTGGCCCGGATAATTTTTTGTCTGACAGAGTAGGGCCATCAAGGTCAACAATGAGATGGCGCAGGGGAAGTTCAACAGTGTGCAGGTTGCACACCAACCAGACCAGCTTTCTCCCCAGGTGCAGCTCCAGCTTCCTCATTACTCCAGCTTTCACACCAGTGTTGACATTTGTTGAGTCTCCTCCAATGGCCAACAAGGTCTTATCATAACCCCTCTCTTTCAGCCAGGCAAACAGGACCTTAGCAATCTTCTCCGCATGTGACTCCTCTTTAGTTGCTTTCTCTGGGGTAAAGTGGAACAGATAGTAGCTGCCAGGCTCACTAACAACACTATAGTGTTCTTCCTTGATCTTTGCGGGAAAAGATTGGTCACTGCCCTCAGCTTCCCTCACAGTTGGCAGTTCAGACACCAACAGCTCCCGGCCAGTGCCAACAAGATTACTCAGATGAGAACTTGATTTCGTCCTTGTTCTGACTTGAGCCATTTTCTTAGAGTTCACACTGAAATAAAAACAATAATACAACAGTTAAGTATCCACTACAGACAGGTATTAACTCTTTTCAGCGTAAAATTCTTGGTTAAAAAAAGAGCTGAAATGGGCAAGAACAAATTTATCTGCAAATGCTAAACACATTATGCTTTTTTGGTTTCAAAATGTTATAAAATGCTAATTTATCTGTTGTCTGTAATGCAAATAATTTGTTCATGTACTCTAAAAAAACTAAAGAAACACATCCTAAAAATATTCTTTAGAACATTGAAATAGGCCTCATACTGCTCAGTTGTACTAAAAATGAACCACCTAATTTTAGCTCAAATCAAAGTTGTTAATTAAATTTTGCTCAATGTATCACTATAATATGCGTAGAAATAGCTTTTTCTAAAATATAACAGAATAATACTCACATGTGAACAGTAACAAAAAAAATATCAGTCGATAATCACTAAATCTATCCCCTCACTGCAAGCCGAGGTGGTAAAATAGCTTCATAAATCATGAGTCACTTCAAATATTTCACAATGTTTTAGAATGTTCTGAAACGTTACATTCTAACCTCTGAGAAAGGTGGCTCAGAAAATGGCCTTATGTGCACCAGAAAACCGTCAAAATATTTCATATACCAAACTATGATAATTACAATTAAGTGGAATGGCACACCTTTTTATTTGAGTATTTAAATATTATTATTATTATATGAATTACATTATGTGTATTTATATGAATTAGTTAGAACAATGCTCTATGAGAGATAACGTGAGAAGACATATTCTGGGGTAACTACAATAGTAAAATAATCAATAATTTAATAATAATCAACTGCAAAATGATGTAGGTTAGGGTTATCAGAATTAAATATTTTCTTCAGAATTGTGTTCTATACACCAAAATCTGTCATTTGAACACTCCTCTCCATTGATTTAAAAAAAATGCATAATATGACCCGCCCCACTGTGCAGTCAACTTTACACTCCATGGACAAGGTCTTATTCCCAAACATCTGTGCTGCACTCAAGGTATTGGCAGTCATTCCAGTCACCACCTGTGAGTGTGAATGTTCAGTTTCAGCCATGCATCAACTGGAAATGTATCTGAGGAGCACCATGAGAAATGATAGGATGAATGGTTTAGCTCTGATGCATGTCTACTATGGGCGGAAGCTTGATGTGGATGTTTTGGTTGAGAAGTTTGCATGGCTCCACCCAAGAAGGATGGAGCTTGTTGATATTATCAGTGACAAACATTAGAAAGGATTTATTTTGAAGTAAATAACGAATCATGTCGCCTTTTACATTTTGGTATGCATTTAATGAAATGGCATTAGTCAGATTATGGGTCTGGATCCAGGCTTGAATATCGAGGGTAAAAATGAAAGCGAGATGTGCTTTCCAAGAGGTGCACAGTCAAACGTGCTGTCACTAAACCACTTTTTCTTGTTAGCTAAAACTTCTAAATTCTTTAATGTAGAATAAATATCTACACTTTCACTTTCGTACAATAAAAAATTTTCACCATGTCATTACAGTTAAATCATTACTAGCATTATTATGTACCCATGCTCGCCTTACACTGCACGCTAGTGAGTCTTTGTGCGGCAATGCACCACATACACTTAAAGGTAAATCACTTGTACATTTGGTAATTACAGAAGATGTGACATCATCTGATTGTTTAGCCCACTACTTTATTTTTTCCACTACTTTCAAAGCACAGTTACGGGTAGCATCTGGTGGATGTGAATGGTTATTGGAAATATTTTGCATTATATCATCACGTAACAATCCAAGCACTGCAATCACCGCGTTTCTCGCATCTCCAATAAACACGTTCCTCTCTTCTTTTATCAACAATGTATGCGTAGCCTTCATACAAAAGTTTCTTGCCACCTTTGTTACTTGTAACAAACTCCATGCTAAAATGAAGAAGGGTGTCACATAAAATGCTTTATATACCAAACACTACAAGTTTAAATTAATGATAAGAAAAAACCAGCATACCACCAATGCATAGAAATTATATAATGTAAAAGTACGTAAATATTTAAGCAATAATAAATGGAAATTATAAATGAACCTTTAACATGAAAACCTACCAAAAATAAACCACAGGGAAAATTCACGAAAACAAGCAAAACATATAAAGTAAATAATTTGGGAAATCCACTGTACAAAAATAAGATTAGCTTACCTTTACACCTCTGAAGAGCGAATGCTCCAGAGTCTAGGTTAAGCAAAACCATTGAGGGATTGGATCAGGGTGGAACTTTCAGAGTCCAACCAACCACTGGTTAAGGGATTTCAATGCAATGCATTTTTCATAGAAAATGAAGTAAGAAATTACAAAATTTGGTCCATTTGGCATTTGGTCCATTCGACATTTTGACTTTTGGCATTTGGTCCAAGCACTGGAAAGACATACTGTATCCTTGTTCCGCCTCTTAAACTTGACTCAACTGTTCAAAATATCGTCTTTTGCAGGAAAAATGTACGAGGGTGCTATTCCTGAAGGATAAATTTAATCAAATAATCATCATATTCTGCCTCATACGACTCAACCAGTCCTAACCACAATTCTTTTTCGTACAGACAACTGACAAAAGAACCTACTTCTATTTCTTTATTGCTTAACTCTCCTTCGATATCACCAGCTTCTCCATCATGATCTACTTCTCCACTAACAATTTTTCTTATTTCTTCTGACTAAAGACTATTGGATAATGAATATACTTTCAAAATGTTTGCTGACAAGGATAAATCTATGTAATTTTTGGGTACCTTTAATTGGGATAATCGGTAAATTTGAGATGCTCTTGTAGGGAATTTTCTATTTCTGTAACTTCATTTTTGGATACTAAAAAAAAATTATTGTGGAATCTAAATTAGTTGAACAAAATTCAAAAAAGTCTTTGGGAGTTAAAATTTGATTATCAATCGGTCGTTGTAAACTGGCTTTTGCTACTGATCTTTCCACAGTGCCACTTATTCCATCGCACGCATTCTTTCTATGCGATGTAGCAAAAAAATTCCACTCCGTCTATTCCAAAATCGGCTTTGTGGTGGCATAAATTCAAAAAGTTTAATTTATTTTTACACTGGGATGCACAGCCATCAGTAAAGTAGTGAATTTTTGATGAAGTTGGATGCTGCTCACGAATACTAGGTATAAGTTTTTTTAGAAAGGAATATACTAGCATTGTACTGTGCTTACAACAATCAGAAATAAAACAATAACTTTGATAACAAATTTTTTGCCAAGTTTATAATAATGTATGAAAGGATGCACGGTACACTGGGAAGTTTCCCAGTGAAACCCTTGTGCTGCATCCTGAACAATAAAAAAAAAGTTTTCTGCGAAGTCCTCTACAAGAACACCATTTTCTTTCATATTTTCTTTTAGCTCTTTAAAATAATTGGATTGACTTTTGTTTGTGAAATGATGCTTAGTTAGTTTTGTAATATTTTTACTCAATGATTCCACAAAATCTTGTGGAGATTCAACTTTGTCTTTAATCATGCAGCTGTTCACACACTCCCACTGTATATAAGTTATTTCTTCCGCATTAAAAACAAAATCTAAAGTTTGTAAATATCGTTTAACACCTCCCTCACGGTGCCATTTTTTACATTTGTGCATCATGCAATCTTCATCTTCTATGTGTTACAGACCGATAAGGCCATCAGCCTTTTGTAGTCTAAATCTTTAATTCCCAAAGCTGCTATCTGCAGCTTTGGCTTTTGATGGTATGTACATACACACACTGTGTGTACTGCTCTGACCTGTGAGTACACACCAAGAAGGTCTTAAGTTTGCAAAAGAGCTACAGTGCCCGCGAAAAGTATCCGATCACTCAAGAAAATACAATATTTTCCCTTGATATTCAGAGACACGTAATTCACTTTCTATTTGTTCTAGCGACATCTGGTAACTTTGAGGTTGCTCGCTGATATGAGAGCTATCCAACGCATTCTCAAATTAGTGTTCTGGTAGCCTTCGTTGCGGGTGGCTGTGTCTCAAATTTGTCAGATTTCACTGTTTATGTAAATTTCTGATATTTTTTTTTTTTACAGAAAGTGGTGTGTAAATAAAATTATCTATAATGTGTGCTAAAAAACAACTTAAGAGTGATTGTCGAGGGATATGTTGCTTTGCATGCATGTGGAAATCACAGACACAGATAGCTAAGGAATTAAACATATCCCAAAGTACCGTAATTTAGGGTTCACGGGCTAAGAACAATGGTGGCCTAACCACGCCAGTCCCTAAAAAACGATCTGGCAGACCGAGAAAAACAAATTCGCCAACAGACAAACTTATGAAACATTTAGTATTGAAAAACCCAACAATAACTGCGAAAGAAATAAAATTTAATATGAATAATTTGTTATCTGGTGTTTCTGAACGAACTATCCAGGAGCGGCTCCAAAAAGAACTCGGATTACCATCTCGCCATGCTGCTAAGAAACCGTTCATTAATGAAAAAATGCGTAAAAAACGTGTCGCATTTTGTAAAAAATACATTCATTGGACTGTTGATGACTGGAAGAAGGTTTTATTTAGCGATGAGTCGACATTTTTGACATTCAGAAGTTGTCCAAAAAAGGTTCGCCGGCCTATTGGCTCAAATAGGATGGACCCTAAATACACCCTAAAGACAATGAAACACCCTCCAAGTGTGATGGTTTGGGGTTGTTTCGGTTACTATGGGCGTGGAAACTTATATTTTCTTCCGAAGAACACAACTATGAATGGTGCACGGTATTTAGCAATGCTACAGGATAAACTTCCAATGGCAATGGCAATCCAAAGGACAAAAAATACATGCATGATGGTGCACCATGTCACAGGGCCAAAATAGTGACAAAATGGATTACTGACAATAAATTTGATATTTTGGATTGGCCTGGTAATAGTCCAGATCTCAATCCAATAGAAAATCTGTGGCTAATAATAAAAAATAAGGTTGAATGCCACAACACTGGCTCAGTCGAAAAATTACAAGAGGCCATCAAAAAGGTATGGTGCAAGGAAATATCAGTGGAAGTTTGTCAAAACTTGATTAAATCCATGCCAAAACGTCTAGAACAAGTCATCCAAACCAAAGGACAGATGACAAAATACTAATATAAGGTTAGTATACATTTAAACATTGTTTTTTATGTAAAAAATACAAATTTCAAGGGTGATCGGATACTTTTCGCGGGCACTGTAAATCCAATTTTTGGATTAGCTTCATTTTTTATATATTCTCTGAATAATTCACGTAAATTACATACCATCAATCTCTTCTGCATCTTCACTTTTTTTCCATTTTCATTAATAGTAAATTTATAATCCTTCACTCCGGACACATTTGGCTATGATCATCGCTCTCATAAAATTCTCTTACAATCCTCTTCACTTCACTGGTTATGACCTTTCCTTTCGACATACTCGGAACATGCGGTAATATACCATATTCTTTTTGCAAACTCCGACTTTTTCTCACCATATACATAGAAGTTTCAAAGAATTCTGCTGTTTTTTCAATTGAAAATGGATATAAAGATATAATTTGTAATTTAATCTTGTGATCAGTTGTAGAAATAAATGTCTTTAAGCTCTTGCATGACATTTTCATACCTAAAATTATAAAAAAAAAAAAAAAAAAAAGTGAAAATCTAAGTTAAGTTAGTAAATTAAGTATTAAATTATATTTTATTCTCAAGAAAATCTATGGTTTCATTATATATTGGACATATAAATAATGATAGCTACATATTTTTAATGTATAATAAACTTTTTGCCTTTTTAAATCATCATCCCAACGACCCTTTTTGGATGGGCCAGTAACAGCGTCTTCATGGATAGAAGTCCCGTAGGTGGTTTCTATACTTCTTGTGACTTTTCCTGATGTTGCCTGAAATTTTGAAGTGGCCTTTTTTTGTTTTTGCTATGACGTTAATCTGGCTGTAAAGAATTACATAAAATTACAATTGAGATACAAATAATATTAAATTATATATGTAATGTATGTTAGTTGTCTAACTGAGACTTGGTTTATTAATTAGATAAAAATTAAATAATGTTTATTGAAAGATTTCATTAATTATATAAAAAATAAATATATGGTTATTTAAAGATATTTACCTGTTTTTATGGGGCTCTCATCTAAATATGGTAATATTTTATCGCTAAGTATATCCTTATTATGTTGTGGATCTTCCAAAAAAGTTTCCTCAACAGGTGGAGCCATAGAAATACCTGTAGATGAGCTACTACTGCACTCAAAGGATTCTTCATTTGCTAGTAAAGGATACAGTTCTTGTAGTGGTACAGCCTCTTCTGCTGGTGCTGGTACAGATTCCAGTATTCCAGGTTGACTTCTTATTAAGGTGTAGCAATTGCTACACAATAGCTGATCCTTTTGAAGAACTCCATAACTTACAGAAGCCATAAGTTCCGTAACTTTTTTAGTATTATTGAAAATTCTTTTTTTTTTTTTTTTTAAAGGATCACAATATAATTTCTTATTTTTTGGCATTTTTTAAAGTTATTTAGGTACACCTGTATCTTTCAATATATAGTTATTAAAATCTGAAAATAGAAAAATAAAAAAAATGAAGAAAGCCAGCATTAATAAAATTAAGTTTTAAGCTATATAATGGCCTATAAGCTAACTTTTTATTGCTGATTATGGTAGATCTTTGCTCAGGCAACATTTTTTCTTCAATAAAATATTTTAAAAAATTGATCCCTTCAATGTCAAATCCTGAAATTTTTATTTTTTTTCAAAATTAAGTTTTTTTTTTTATTAAATTATCCCAATGAAAGTACCATTTTTGGAAACTAGAGCTCATTCTGCTTCCATCCATATAAAGTTTAAGCTATGACAATTAGAAGCTGAGATATAGGGATTTAAAAAATTCTTAGGTCATGATTTGGCCAAAATTTGACCTGACCCTAAATTTTGACCAATTTTCAAAAAAATTTGGGAAATTGTTTTTTTAATTAAAAAATGCCCCCAGACCAAGTTTTATGCAAATTGAAGACATGACCATGTTGTTTATCTGTCTATTTAACCTGGATTTACCCTGGGAGAGTGTGGACAGCTGCATGATTAAAGACAAAATTGAATCTCCACAAGATTTTGTGGAATCATTGAGTAAAAATATTACAAAACTAACTAGGCATCATTTCATAAACAAAAGCCAATCCAATTACTTTAAAGAGGTAAAAGAAAATATAAAAGAAAATGAAGGCATTCTTGTAGGGGACTTCGCAGTAAACTTTTATTGTTCAGGATGTGGCACAAGGGTTTTACTGGGAAACTTCCCAGTGTACCATGCATCCTTTCGTATATTATTATAAACTTGGTGAAAAAATTTGTTAGCGAAGTTATTGTTTTATTTCTGATTGTTGTAAGCACAGTACAATGCTAGTATATTCCTTTCTAAAAAACTTTACCTATTATTCATGAGCAGCATCCAACTTTATCAAAAATTCACTACTTTACTGATGGCTGTGCATCCCAGTCTAAAAATAAATTAAACTTTTTGAATTTATGCCACCACAAAGCTGGCTTTGGAATAGACGGAGAGTGGAATTTTTTTGCTACATCGCATGGAAAGAGCATGTGTGACGGAATGAATAGGTGGCACTGTGAAAAGATCAGTAGCAAAAGCCAGTTTACAAAGACTGATTGATAATCAAATTTTAACTCCCAAAGACTTTTTTGAAATTTGCTCAACTAATTTAGATTCCACAATAATTTTCTTTGTATCCAAAAATGAAGTTACAGAAATAGAAAATTCCCTACAAGAGCATCTCAATTTACCGATTATCCTGGGGTTAAGGTTTAACCCCAGAAGTAAGGAACTCTCTCAGCTGGAGGAGAAGGGAAAAAGAAAAAGAAAAAAAAAGCATGCAGAAATGTTTAAATGTGATTATGAAACTAATTGGAAAACCTGTCTAAAAACTCATACATTAAACCATGTAGACCAAATACAATCGTGAGAGAAAAGGAAAGTAAGGAAAGTATTTCCTGATGGAAATTGGATTCCCAGTGGATGGTTATCTACAGATCTACAGAAGCTAAGGCTAACAAAGACCCTAAGATCCACTCTAAGGTTAGCCCGAGAAAAAGATGCTGGAGAAAGATGAAAAGAAGTAAAATAAGAATGCTTACAAACCAAGCAATACAATCTTAACTTGAACAACACATTCTTAACTCAAAGCAACACATTCTTCCAACTGTTGCAGACTGATCCTCCACTCCATACGGAGGTAGAGGATGCAGCCCACTAGGCTGGAAAGGCATGAAAGATGAAAAGTAGTAAAATAAGAATGCATCACAACACATTCTTAACTCAAACACTATCATACCATGCAGACATGCAATAAAGAGAGGAGAAAAAAAGTATAAGGAATAACAAAAAGTGGGTTAATTTACTCAACAAGCTACAACTAAGTTTGTGTTAGTCTAATTTTTTTTTTTTCTAGCATGTCACAAGCTGGCTCCTGTTGCCAATTGTTTTTTTTATTTTAAACAATGTTAGTATTTTTAAAATGTCTATCTAGATGGTTTTTAAAGACATTAATGCTGGTAGAGTTCACGATGGGCGCTGGAAGATTATTCCATTTATCAATTACTTTAAGCGTAAAGAAGTTTTTAGCGATATTAGTAATGAAATGTTTACCATGCAACTTACTTAAATCCATTATTACGATTATTGCTATTATCGAAAGTGAACAGTTTGTCAAAATGTACATTATCGATGTTATTAACGGTTTTGAAAACTTCAATAAACTCCCCCCTTAGTCTCCTAGTTTTGAGTGAATGCAAGTCTAACTCTCTAATCCTATCTTCATAAGGCTTGTTGTGCAATGACAGAATTAGTTTTGTGGCACAACGCTGAACCCTTTCTAACCTATCAATATCCTCATGCAAATATGGGCACCAAAACTGAATGGCATATTCTAAATGAGGCCTGACTAGGGACTTGTAAAAGGACAATATAATATCCTTCGATTTAAATTTGAAATTACGCGCTATGAAGCCTAACATCCTATTAGCTTTTGCGCAAGACTCCAGGCACTGGTTCCTAACTTTTAAAATCTACTTCCTTGTCAATGCTCACTAACTCTCTATCATCCATCGTGTATGTGTAATTATTGTTACAAGAACCTATATGCAAAACTATATTTGTCTACGTTAAATTGCATCTGCCACTTATCTGTCCACTCCATAATCCTATTTATATTGTCTTGGAGCCTATTTCTATCATTCCTCGTTAACAACCTTACTGCCTATTTTAGTATTGTCCACGAATTTTGACACATTACTAGTCAATCCTACATCCATGTCATCAATGTAAATTACAAATAGCAATGGGCCTAACACTGAACCCTGTGGGACACCACTACCTACATCCAACCACCCTGAATGTTACAAATTATGAAAGGGTGAAAATATTAAAATATGAAGTGTGGACAATGTGGAATGTTGAACCCAAGATTATCCCAATAGTGGTTGGAACATTAAAAAAAAAAATTGAGAGGATACCTTAACCAACTGTTTCTTAGGATAACATAGGAAGTGTGTGTTGGAGAGTTCTTGCAGTACGGTATACTACTGTTCTCTGCATGTCAATGGGATGTATTTAAAAAATCTCAAAGGTTAAGGTTAATCCTGGATAATGAACTTTGTCATTTTGGAACAGAAAGTGGGTTGGGAAGGAAAAAATGTTCAGATGTTTAGTGCAAGAGTTACAAAATCAGGAGAGAGAGAAGTTCACTGCAGGCCTGGATCTAGACCCATAATCTGACTAGTGCCATTGCATTAAATGCATACCAAACTGTAAAAGAAGACATGGTTCGTTATTTACTTCAAAATATTTATTTTACAAAATAAATCCTTTCTAATGTTTGTCACTGATAATATCAACAAGCTCCATCCTTCTTGGGTGGAGCCATGCAAACTTTTCAACCAAAACATCCACATTGAGCTTCCGCCCATAGTGGACATGCATCAGAGCTAAACCATTCATCCTATCTCTCATGGTGCTCCTCAGATACGTTTTCAGTTGATGCATGGCTGAAACTGAACGATCACACTCACAGGTGGTGACTGGAATGACTGCTAATACCTTGAGTGTAGCACAGATGTTTGGGAATAAGACATTGTCCATGGAGTGTAAAGTTGACTGCGCAGAGTCTGGTATGTCGCAGTTGGCCTGATGGTGCCACTCCGTGGTATTGCCACATCCAGCTCTGCAGACAGAGTATTGGGACTGGGAAGGTCATCTTGGTAGGTCTGACAGAACTGCTGGAACTCTGGGTTCCATGTGTCTGGCTGTTCTAGCATCTTTGCAGGAACACCTAAAATGAATAAACCAGTTGTCAATTTCATGTAACAGTAAGAGAGAGTACATATCAGTCCATCAATATAATTATCATTCTCAAATTATCCTGATAGCTAAATACACTGCATTCCAAATTATTAAGCTGATTACATTTTCTCCAATGTTTTCAAAAGTTTTTACCCAATTTCAATGAAATTTGTAGCAAATAATCACTATGTAACAGCATTGATGGTATTCATTTCGATAAAATATTTTGATAATTAAAATAATTATCTCATTTTATTGAAAAATATGTAAAATAGTGTCCCGAATTATTAAGCAAGTACTATTTACGGATCTAAATGGTGAAAATGGGTAAGAGGGATTTAACACTAACTGAGAAAAGAAAAATAGTCAAGTTACTCGCTGAAAATATAAAATCTATTGAAATTGCGAAGCAGTTTGACAGAGCTTATTGAACTGTAAACAAGTTTGTAGTGGAGGGTACCAAACTGAGGCAGAGAAGTGATAAAGGAGCTATAAGAAAAGTGACAAGGTGGCAGATATCTGTAATCAAGAGCAAATTGCAAAGCATCCATTGTCCTCAAGTAAAGAGGTTTTTGAGCAGGCTGGCATACATAATGTACCAAGAACATCTTGATGTGGAATCCTCCGAACAATTGTCAAGACATGTAAACCTACGATTCAGTCACCATTAACACCCAGGTACAAGAAGCAGTGTATTGAATGGGTGCATCAGTACGTGAAAACAGATTTTAATACTGTATTGTTCACTGATGAATGAAAAGCAACCCTTGAGGGACTTGATGTTTGGTCAAGAAGATGGATTGCTGAGAACCAATTTCTACCATCGAGATTAAGATGCCAACAAGGTGGAGGACTGGAGGTAGTGTTTTGGGCAGGATTGATAAGCAATGAAGTAGCTGTCCCATACAGAGTGGCTGATGGTGTAAAAATGAATGCCCAGTCTTACACAAACTTTAGTCTAAAAGAAAACCTCATTCCATGGTAGAGATTGACCCTTAGCAATCTATCCTCTTGACCAACCATCAAATCCCTCAAGGGTTGCTCTTCATTCATCGGTTAACAATACAGTATTAAAATATGTTTTCACGTACTGACTCGCCCATTCAACATGCTGCTTCTTGTACCTGGGTGTTAATGGTGACTGAATCGTAGGTTTACACGTCTTGCCAATTGTTCGGAGGATTCCACATCAAGATGTTCTTGGTACATTATGTATGCCAGCCTGCTCAAAAACCTCTGTACTTGAGGACAATGGATGCTTTGCAATTTGCGCTTGATTACAGGTATCTGCTGCCTTGTCACTTTTCTTATAGCTCCTTTATCACTTCGCTGCCTCAGTTTGGTACCCTCTGCTACAAACTTGTTTACAGTTCGATAAGCTCTGCCAAACTGCTTCACAATTTCAATAGATTTTATATTTTCAGTGAGTAACTTGACTATTTTTCTTTTCTCAGTTAGTGTTAAATCCCTCTTACCCATTTTCACCATTTAGATCGGTAAAAAGAATACTTGCTTAATAATTTGGAACACAATATTTTACATATTTTTCAATAAAATGAGAGAATTATTTTCATTATCAAAATGAATACCATCAATGATGCTATATATAGTGATTTTTGCTACAAATTTCATTGAAATCTGGGAAAAACTTTTGAAAACATTGGAGAAAATATGTAATTGGCTTAATAATTTGGAATGCAGTGTAATTCCATCACAAACCTGAGAATCCCAGAATGGTTTTCCATTGGCCATCTGAATCTTGATCGCATATCTGCCAGGAGATGATCCAAGAATGGCACAGTCCCACTGCGACAGAAATAATCCTCCATAGTTTCTGCAGGGACATTGTTTCTGTTTTTTTGCCAGCCGACTGTCCTGGGCTTTGTCACTGCTCTGTTGAGGTCTTCAGCTATTTCCTTTGCAGCCTTGAATCACTCGGAATGTTTTGAGTCAACACTGTCTCTGACTGTTTGAAGAAACCCAAGGACCTCACCAACACTCATATGCCTTCTTTGTGTCGAGACTCCTCACCTGCAACTTAACTGTGATACCACGGGTGTATGACAAAACTTTCTTCATCACAACAAAAGTGAAGATAAACTGGAAGGTTCCAATTTGGTAGCATACCACTGGCCTTTGTTGATGACTCACTGTCCCAGTTATGAGTGATGTTAACCTCGATGCACGCCAAGATTGAAACCATGGTGGGCAGTAGCTCTTCGAATGCATCTAGGGCATCCAAATGCTGGACCCATCTAGTTCAGCAAATATCGGTCAGCTTATGATGACTAGAGGCTGGACACTCCTCCTGAGTGACAAAAACAGAAAGCAATAATTTTTAGATTAGATGTATGAAAAAATAAAATAATTGAAAATAAATTTCACAGCATTAAATTCACTATTACAACACACAGCCATTAAAATAGAAAATGTACTGACTATACCAAGAAAAAAACCTTGATCTGTTCTTCAAGCAGCAGCTGTCTTTTCAGTGAGAACTTGAAGAAATGCTCCACTTCCTCCAATGTGCCCATCATGTTGCGTACTTCTTGTAAAGCACAGGCTTTTACAACACACAGGTTCAGTCTGTGAGACTGGCAGTGGACATAAGGTGCCTTTGGATACTGCTGTGCTATCAAAGCTGCTGCGCGTTTGACTTGTCCAGCCATATTGCTTGCTCCATCATAGCACTGGCCTCTGCATTTCTTCATATCTAAGCCGATATCACTAACCACTTGCAACAGCAAGTCAGCAATGGCTTTGCCAGTGACACCATTCACACATTCAAAGAAATTAACAAAATGCAACACAAGTGGAATTTGTTCCTTGTTGCTGACATCAGTAACTTCATCTGCAAGAATGGAGAACAGAGGGCTTGTGTTAATCTCCTTCACAATTTCATCTTGAATGTGGGCAGTGATGACAGAGATCAGTTCATTTTGTATTGTCTTTGATGTATATGTTGCATTCTTGGGAGCTGATTTCAAGTGCTCTTTGAGGACCACATCACCAGCATCCATGTGGAACTGCAACAGTGCCAAGAAGTTGCCTCTGTTCTTCGAGTCGTCTTCAGCATCTTCATGGTCCCCTCGAAGAGCAAAGTTCTGCTTACCACACAAGATCAGTCTTCATCATTGATGCTACTTTTTGTTTGTTTGCTGCGACACATTTGCTGATTGCTGATGAAATAAGTTGATTCACTGGTTGTGACTTGTTGAACATAATTCTGCGAAAATTATCAGCAAAAAGTGTTGTGGGTTTGTGGAAATCTGACTTGCTATTATGTTTGGCCAATTTATTTGTAGCTGTTACCCAGTTGGTCAAAGGTGACTTGTACAGCTTGTCCAACTTGCTATACCAAACAGCACACAGGTTAAACAAAATGCGCCACATTCTGATGGTGAGTACACCAGCCAGGGATACATATTTAGCCATTCTCCATTGAAGAATCACTTCCTGCCATAATTGTTGGTACCTGGAAACTTGTATCTTGCAGGAGGTTGTCAGTGGGAAGTCAAAAGCTCATACTTCGTCGTCATTCAAATTGCTCTCACACTGGTCATACCAGTGTGAGGTTTGATGATGATATGTCCTCACCAAAAATTCAAAATAATTCTTTTAATTCCAGTCATAAAACCATCAATTTATGATTAGTTTCAGTTAATGGCAACAATATAAGAAATCAATTCTTACCATACCTCGTGTCTGTGTTCTGTATTTTTCACACTGGATCATCTGTGTCATATCTGATTTCATCAAACTTCCTTTTCTGTGATGGTCTGTCACCCAAATCATCAAAGACAGTGGTACACAAACTTTTTTGATGAGGGCCAAACCAAACCATCTGTTTTATATGTAGGGGCCAGATATATAGATATTCTATTTTTTATAAATATGCATTTTTATAACCAGGGGTAATATTTCAGATTTTTCTTTGGGTAGCTACCCTTTTCATGTGAAAAATGTGAATTGAAAAGACCTGTGGGGGCCACATTTGGCCCGCGGGCCAGGGTTTGTGCAACACTGATTTAAGATGTCAGTTGAGCAAGAAGGTATTGGTGGTACTTCCAGTAGGGAGGAGTAGAGTTGAATGTATTATTCTACAATTTGACTGATTTTCCAAGCATAAAATAAATCATTGTCTGATCTGACTTACCGACTGGTATTGAAGAAAGTCCCGATCTTTGCTTGTACCTTCTTCACATTTCTGTGGACCTTGACGTTCACTCAGATTCACTTTAGCATATAAAATATTATAACACAAAAAATACAAAAGATAAACTTATTCAAAGTGAAATTAGAGCTGCACTGCAAAACACCTGTTACATACAAAGATGGCGCCTGAAAATATTTGAGAAATTAAAAAGTGCGGCGCATGCGCAAAATATAAGTTTGTATGCATTTTCCAGTAGAAATCGAGCAGAGAGTATCGTTTCAAGGCAGTGTCACTAGGGGGCGCTATTTACCTAGTAAATATATACAAAGATGGCGCTTGAAAACATTTGAGAAATTAAAAAGTGTACGGTGCATGCGCGAAATATAAGTTCGTATGCATTTTCCAGCAGAAATCGAGCAGAGAGTATCGTTTCAAGGCAGTCTCACTAGGGGGGCTATTTTCAAAAAAATCTGACCAGTGCGAAATGATGCCAAAATTTATCCGACCAATGCCCTGGCATTGGTGAGCACTGGTTTGGATCTGGGCCTGCAGTGGAAGCATGAGTTGCATCACATAGAAGAGAATGAAGCTGTATTGATTTTATGACTATGAGATACTGAGAAGTATAGTGTGGCTAGATGTTGGCTGGATATTGACATCATAGTAAGCAGGGGTGGCTCATCGGTAGGCACTGCGGAACTGCAGCACCCCCATGATCTTATGATCTTTATATTTAAATATTTAAAATAGCCTCGCTAATTGTTTTTTTTCAATGAACTTTAAGTTTTTAAATCAGATTATACCCTTTTTTCTTTAAACTATTTCAATGCCGAACGAATGAATCACGAAAGTAGCTTCAGCCTTCTCGTGGAACTGCGTACTTAACAGTTCCAGATTTTGTTCAAAACGCTTGAAACCTCGGTGGCGGATGTACGAAGAGCAAGTCAGAATCGCTGGTTTAAGAGGATCCAAAGCACTGTGGACAGAGCATTGCCGATTTGTTTGTTTGACGTGGTAGTTGTGTTGTATCATTTGCTAATTTGAAATTTAATTTCTGAATTGCATTTATCAATGATTCGTTATCATTTATTTTTTGTCATGAGATTGAAGTTAATTATATAATAATTGGATTATTTACAATATATAGCTTTCATTTCTTAGAATATTTTTTTGCTCAGAATAAAAACAGAAGAATGGAATTTGTTTATAAATAAAATTTTTGGCAAATTCGAAATTACCTGTTAAGCGTAAGTACCCTATAATTGATTTTATGATATTATTTTACTTATTTTTATGACTGAGTAGTTATCTATTTATCTTTGACTCTCTCTCTCTCTCTCTCTCTATATATATATATATATATATAATCGACACAATTGTTCGCAATTTCTGAGGCAGCACCCCCATAACTGAAAGTCACGAGCCGCCACTGATAGTAAGAGAGAATGCAGTGTCTCACTCAAAGTTGGATACTATGTGACAGATCAATTGCAGGTTATGAAGAGGAAAGGTGTTAAATAGAGACTGAAATATGAAAAGATCAGCTAGACCAAAATAAGTATAACTGGAAAAATGTCATAAATGAAGCTAACAGCCATAATGAAAGTTTACTCCCCATTGTGAAAAAGTTTGCTGATGCAGTGGTTACATTGTGCAAACCAGAAGTGCCTCCTCCAATTGCATATGCTTTTTAATTGAATTATTCAATTTCTCATATTTTGGATCATTTCGAAGAGTATCATGGATTGTATTATGCTTCAGCAAGAACTCTTAATTTAAAATTAATCAAGAAAACCCTAAAGACAAGAGAAATATAAAATGTGATTATTGTGTCAGGATTATCTGGTGGAAAATTTAAATCTCTGCTTGTATTTTTGTTGTGGCTCTGCTTATAAGTTATGGACTTTTCCAAAGAAGTTTTTAAACTGAGTAATACTAAAAATAAGCAGAGATTGAGTAAAATTTTGATAGAATTCCTGCAGAAAATTATAAAAAAAGATTGTTTGTAAATTGCTGTGTATTGAATGTAACTGCATGTAAATAAAATTTCAAGAAATTTTTGTTTTGGAACATTCTCACATGTACTCTGTTAAAATACAGAAATTCCTCAAACAGCAAGGGTAATTGGGCAGCAGAATATCCTGTATGTCCCACAGACCGTGGATGTATCAATACCCACATTATATTTTTTTTAATTTTCCCCCCATTTTTCTAATAAAGCAAAATTAAATTAAAAATAAGTACCATAAATACAAATAAAAACTAAAAAATAATCACAAAAATGTCAGATGGTTGGGGGGAGGGGGAACAGGCTTCCCTAGATGGGCCTGATGATGACATATTGGGGTGGCACCCTACTTTAGAAGTGCCATAACACAGATTTGCAAAAGCCTGGATTGCTGTTACAAAGAGCAGTATCAATACTAATATGCACCAACTTAAAGCCTTCAAAGAATGTAGGCATTGATGTAGGACTGAGAGAGAGTGAAGGAGAAAGAAAGGATAAGGCATAATTACACCAAAATAATTCGTATTTTTATAAAAATAGTTTATGGAAATCACTTTTCCGTAGTTCTTAAATATTTACAAATATTTAGTATTGTTAAGTATATAGTTATTGAACTGTCTGAATTGCAATTCATTGGTACAGAAAGGTGTCTTATTACCTATCTAAGTCAAACTTCAAGGCAGATCTCTAGTAAATGGGATGCTTTGCTAGTAGTTTAATACAAAGATACAGACATGGATAAGGGAAGGTGTCGAACTCTTTCAGCTTCACAAGGGAAGATGACCTAAATAAAAGTAAAATAACCCTGTGGGAGAGAAACCTGGTAAGTGGGAAGAGTAGAGTTCTGATAAGGATAACTTCAACTGAATTTTAGCATAATCATACAAAATAACAATTTTACCTTAATTTTTACTGTAGATTTTGCAAGTTTTCTTATGATAATCATTCTGTACTTTTTGTCTTAAGAGAGGTTTCAATTTGATAAAATGTTGTTAGTGCCTTTCTCAAATCAACGAATAACAACAGATCTAGAACAACTTAACAATAACAAGGTTCGTTTAATCAATAAATCTTGTGGAAAGAAAAATTAAAACATTTCATATTATAATTAAACTAGAACAAAATAATAATAAATACAAAATAAGTACACAAGCAAGGCTGTTTGTCTCAATGCTAATTGGAGTGACTTTTGTTAGCAATGGAAGTTAGATGTACAGAATCACAGGAAGTATTTTTAATGTATGTTTGAATTTATATATTTATTATTATTATTATTATTATTATTAATAATTCAGCAATTCAACTATTTACAGTTGTTTCCTAAATATATGTAAGGCGCATGATAAAGTCAACCACAGTATTATATGAGGGGCAGTCAGAAAATAAGTTTCACGGCATATAATTTCATAACTAAAGGATTTACATTGATTGTTTGTATCAGGTGAATTCCTTAATGATTGTTGGCAAAACTGCACGTCGATTCGGCTGCCATCTACCGTACATTGGTTATAGGAGTCAGTTGAACATGACAGCTCGACTGGAACAGTGCCCTGTCATTTCTGCAACGATATTCCGAGTCTGTCAGTGGTCAAGAATTTCTGGAGCGTATCATCACAGGAGACGAGACATTGATTCATCACCATATTCCAGAAACAAAACGTGCCAGCATGGAATGGAAACAACCTGGATCCCTGCAACCAAAGAAGTTTAAGATTATGAGGTCCGCTGGCAAAGTGATGGTTACTGTGTTTTGGGACTACAAAGGTGTTTTGCTCGCAGACTTCATGCAAAAAGGCACAACATTCAATGCAGCTGCATATTGTTCAACACTGCAACGTTTACGAGCGGCCATTAAACGTAAACGTCCTAGACCTCCATAGGGCAGGGCGCACTGTTCCAGTCGAGCCACCATGTTCAACTGACTCGTATAACCAATCTGTGGTAGATGGCAGCCGAATTGAAACGAATTCACCTGATACAAACATAATCAATGTAGGTCCTTTAGTTACGAAATTATATGCCATGTAAACTTTTTTCTGACTGCTCCTCGTATTTTAAGTATTTTGAAAAATGAGGACAGGAAAGTTCCCATGTATATATTAAATTTATTGAAATTTTGGTATTCCCACCAATCTTTTACAGTTAGGCGAGACAATATACTATACGAATGTTTTGGTCCCTTTTGTCAGGTAAGGCAAGGCTCCTTCCTCTCTTCTCTGCTGTTTAATGTGTATGTTGATGGATTGATTGCTTCACTTAATGAGGCAGCAGTTGGATGTATAGATAACAGAAGGATAGTATGTGCTGATGATATGTGTTAATAAGTCCTTCTTTTAAAGGTCGATTGGCTGCTAAATATTATTAATGTTACAAAAACTAAGGTTATTCAATTTCAGCGTAAAAGCTCTAATCAGCCAGCTGATATTGGTTTCAAAATGAGAAGTGAAGCAATTGAGGAAGTACAAGAATTTAAGTATTTGTCAAATTGTCACCAGTTCCTTGAGTGCTGACTCTGATATAAGAAAACAATATTGAAGCCTCTGTGCTGAAGCGAATATGACTATAAAAACTTCTGGTTCTGTACAAGTGAAGCTAAAGACGCTCTCTTTCGTACTTTGTGCAGAAGTATAAATAGACAGCAACTCTGGGTGAATCATAACAGTGGTTCTGGCTGAACACTAAATTTACTGTATAACATCTTTGACTCCAAAATAAATTCACCCCCCTCCCAAAAGATGCTGAACTTCGCAAATGTTTGCTACCTTCAATGTCCCGAACTTCCCGGAGGTAACAAGATGTGCTCAATACACTCAGACAATACAGTCAAATGCAAAGAATTAAAAAAATCAAGCAACCCGATTATCCAAGCTATTCATCAGTCCTGCTCGATGTCTAATAACCTATGGAATTCATGGTATGAAAACGTCTGTAGCTCCACTTATATCTGACATTAATGTACTATTTCGCATTAATTGTATTTCTATCTTTAGTATTTGAATTGTCAGTGTATTCTTTTGTTAGTTTGTATTATTAATATTTGTCATATTGACTATGGTCTGTCAATAAACTTTTTAATTTTCATATAATTGAAAAATAACTCTTCCGATGATTTCACACTTTTGAAACCCCCTATTATGTTAGACCATTAATTAAAATACCCTAGAATTAACTGTGCTTTGATTATCCCTAATGGGTCTAGAGCATTTCTGGCAACAACGATGGAACGAAGCAAATTATGGTCATAATTACCGTCCTGTGATACTAAGTAGACAGTAAATTCAACAGTGAAGGTAGGCATGGAAGTGTCTCAATCCAAATTAGGTCCTACCTATGGTAGACCTAATTTGCCTTCTGGTATTTAATCAGGCCGTCCTGATACAGCCTGGCATTCTCTGTAGTAGGCTTAAAACTGCTTGCATAGTTGCATTTCCATTTAAGCAGGTGGACAATTTTTCCATCCAACCCCTGGGTGACTTTCTGCAATTTAACTTCTCTGCTGTGAAAAGCAAGGCACTACTTCAGTTGAGGGTAAGTTAACCTCTGCATCTACTACTCAGGATAATTAGTCTAACTACAGAATGTTAACTGAAAGTTTTGAATCAGAGCAATATGAAGGTGAATGAATGACTGTCATCAACTCTAACGTTAAATAGTCACGGATGACAATGAAAAAAGTATGTTCCTCCTTGCTTACGTAAGTGGTGAAGTTTATGGCATTTTAAGAAGTTTAACTGCATCTGCAGTATCTTCCTTTATCTACCCCTGGAGTGGCTCCCGTGTTCTAATTCAGTGGGCTACGTCAGCGGGGGCTTAGAAGGGTCACCCATGCCAGACAGGCTATTTGAGAAACCTGGCTAAGAGCCACTAAAGTCTTTGGCTTCCAGTAGTGGTGTCCAGAGCTGTCCTCTGGAGGTGGCGCCCTCAGGGCATTTGTGTTAATTGCGCGTCTCCGACGCATGATTTATCTTGCTCTAATCATCCCCGCTGCGCCAACTGTGGAGATGACCACGCTACTACTACTTCTTTCTGTCGGGCTACGTCGTGGCCGATGTCGTAACACCGCTTCCCGGAGATCAGCGAAGTTAAGCGACATGGGGTCTGGGTAGTAGTTGGATGGTAGACAGTCCTCCGCGCCCAGATGATGTAGCGAACCGTGGTTCGGATCCCACCTAAAGCTGTAGGTCCCCTCCGTCATATGACCTTAGATGTAGAGCGTGAGGTCTTGTTTGTCCATGAATCTGACGAGGTTAACTTCTAGGAAGCGAGGGTCGTGTCAGATCCAGATTCGTTCGTGCAGGCCTTAACTTCGTTCAAACTCTGCGTCCTTCCGGCCCTGCTACTTCCCGTTTTCCTCTAACTTCGATCACTCGTGTATCGTCCTCTTCCTCACCTTATCAGGCCTCACTCACCCGTTCCCCTATCCCGTCCTCTATATCGACCTTTTCGTTGTTTTCCCACCCCGTGTTCTCCTTTCCACCTGCCCGTTCCCCTAGAATTTCCATTTCCACTGCTCCCATCTGCTCCACCCAGTGTCGTTGCTACACTTTTAGCGCCCTGGAACAGGGCAATATAGCACCCGCCACCCACTAATATTAATCCTTTTTTTAATTCCGTCAATTTTGACCATCTACGCGTACTAACTGCACTAAAAGTACATAGTTTTTCTCATTGGTCAAAAAAATATCTGACTTCAAGGATGTTTGAAACAGTCGTTCATAACTAAATTTAAATTATGAGAGCAGCAGTGAATGTATGTGGCGGGTGAATTTTTCTGCCTAATGCGCGCTTGAAGACCTGTATAGACGCCACTCATGTTCGCAGCTCCATCATAAACTTGTCCTCATAATTTTGACAAATCGGTCAAATCTTCCATAACCTTCAATGCAGTACTTTCTAACTCTTCAGAATGTTTGATTCTTTGTCTCTGTAAACCCGCAAAATGATCGTGAAAAACCAGTGCAGCTAGAGATTAAACATTCACCTTTTTTTATTAGCACATAGGGAAACGCCGTGCTAAGCTGATCAATTTTTGATATATCTTGTGTCGTGTCTGTTATTACAGATATATAAATGCTGTTTCTTTCATTTCGCTCTTAATTGTCTGGATTATTTCATTCTGAATTTCTGCGATTAGTTACGTAACCGTTCCTTTGGGACGCTTTAAAAATTCAGGTAAAACATCATATCGAGCTAGTAATTGAATAATTTTAAGAAAATTTCCTGGTGAAGTTCCATGATTATCTGTAATTCTATGAGCTCGAAAAAGTAAGTTGTTTGTAGGAAGTAGTGTTATTACATCAACGATATGTCGCAATATCTTGCTCTAAAAATATACTTCGGCAAAGCTTGTTTGTCCGTTGATTGCATCAATAGTAGTAGTAGTTTCCCAGCGATAGTACACAGGGCAAGGCAAGAAATAGCGTGTTGATCGGATTCTTCGTGTTCAATATTACGGCTTATATATAAGCCCAGTCCGATGTGCCTTGTACAAAACTTAAATCTAAATTTGATTGATCAAACAGCCAGCAAGGTTGACGACAGCAAATGTTTAATTTCGTTGAATAACACAACCATTGCCTCCTAATTTTGAACTTTTCCTTTGTTTGGCGATTTATATTAGTACTTTTCATTAAAGCCTCTTTGGCGGTTACGCCCGTCTTTATCTTTGGAAAATAGACATTTTGGTTGACAAGGACCAATTTTAATAATCTTCCTTGTTCAGGGGTAAGAATTTCAGGAGAATTAGCTGTCTGACTGAATAATTTCTTCGACACTATGTTTTTGTGTTAAAGGTACAGGCTGTAAAGGAGTAACAGATGAATGTGGCTCCACTTCCGGTAATAGCTGTTCTTCCAGAGTGACAACGCCTTCGGGTTGAGTACTGCAATCGCTGTTACTACTGCTAGTCTGCTACCACAAATTACTGTCGATACTTTTGAGACTGTCAGGCTTATTTTCTTAGTAGACATTGTCTGTAATAATAGTGACAAATATTTTATCTGAAACTAATTCTCTAAAAAATACAGGATTTCCATTGAGTAACAAAAACGTTTATGTAAATTTTATTGCAAAATTTCTATTGTTTTAAAGTATAATAAAAAAATTAATTAAATTGTTACTTTAGCCGCGCATTGTTAATAGCAAATGTACGTGCTATAAGTTGCATCATTCGATTGAAATTTATATAATACAATATTACATTATGCTATTACATAGTTTGTGATAATGTTTAAATGAAATTAACTTACTTATACAAATTTAATTTACTTATGAAAATTAAGCAATTAATTGTAACAAATACTAACAGTAATAATGCGCTTACCTTAAAAGTAAATCACTTTACAAATATTTTTCACTTATAGCTTATAAAAGTTTTTAACACCAGAACGGAGACAGTATATGCTGCGAGGTTAAGAGTTAATCACGTGTGTTCAGGGCATAATAAATGAGGGGGAAAAGGACAGGAGAGTAAGAGACTCATCACCTCTTCAGCCACAGGGCCGACTCTGTGGCGCTTGAAAAGAGGGCCTCTAGATACATAGACAGGGAAAGTAAAAAAAAAAAAAAAAAATGAAGAAATATAATTAAATGAATGCATACAATTGGGACTCTATCAAAAAGCTGAGTACATGATGATGAGGAAAGTATGGACTGAGAATGGAACTTAGTTTAAAGGGTAGAGTGAGATCTAGGCACACTGTCCGAAGACGCAAGCGGGCAGCATTATATGTCGGACACTCGAGGGGTACATGGGAGAGGGTAAGTGAGGCATGACAAGGGTGACTAAAAGCAGGAGGGTTGTTCATGAAGAAATGCTGGTGCGTAAGACGACAAGTACCAAGGCGGAGCCTAGCCAGGATCACATGTTCTCGTCGGGGTAAATTAGGTGATGGCTAATGGAGAGGAATTGCAGGGGCTGCACTCAGGGGCGGATTTGGGTTTCCTGGCGCCAAGGGCCATACTGATTTAGCCGCCCTTCGGACACTTACGAAGTTAACGACGCTTGTGTAGGAGAGTGTTCCGCACAAGATGAGGAGGCAGAACGAGCAAATGAAAAATGAGGTATCTTCCAGGAATCGAACCCGGGATCATCCAATTGCCGGTCGGATATGTTAACCACTACACCAAGGACCCCGATTAGTCAATACTCGTAATTCTCCGACATACGAGCGGAATCAAATGCCCTGAGGGGGCACCTTCGCATATACAGGGTGATTCAGCAAAGAGTACATTAAATTGGAGGATGAAATCCTTGGATAATTCTAAACCACAATGTCTCTACGGTAAAATGTCAGATTCTGCATAGTTTCCATGCTACAATACATTTAAGATGTATTAATGAGAGTGAATATGAAGTGAAACCCCGTAGGTTTTTGTAATCATAATCATTTATTCACAGATCTCTACAGTGTGACTCCACTTTGTTACAACCTAAAGGAATTGTTCAAAGTTGCCCCCTTCTGCCTCAATGCAGGCCTGTACACGTCGTACCATTGAATGTCTGACGCGTTCCAGAATGCCTGGACTATGTTTAATTTGCTCGCACCTGTCACGAACACGTGGCCATAATTCCTCGAGGAGACTGCCAGTGCTACTTGAAGATGTGCCATTGCAAGTACGACGTCGCATGTGGTTCATGCATGATGGTGCACCTGCCCATTTTGCCCGAGCTTCAAGGGAATATCTGGATACTGTTTATCTTAACAGGTGGATAGGGCGTGGTGGCCCTGTTCCCTAGCCACCCCGCTCCCCAGATCTTAACCCTTTGGATTTCTACCTGTGGGGCCATTTAAAGACGTTGGTGTATGATACAGAGGTTCAAACGAGAGAGGAATTATGGCCACGTGTTCGTGACAGGTGCGAGCAAATTAAACATAGTCCAGGCATTCTGGAACGCGTCAGACATTCAATGGTACGACGTGTACAGGCCTGCATTGAGGCAGAAGGGGGCAACTTTGAACATTTCCTTTAGGTTATAACAAATAGAGGTCACACTGTAGACATCTGTGAATAAATTATTACAAAAACCTACGGGGGTTTCACTTCATATTCACTCTCATTAATACATCTTCTTAAATGTATTGTAACGTGGAAACTATGCAGAATCTGACATTTTACCATAGAGACATCGTGGTTTAGAATTATCCAAGGATTTCATCCTCCAATTTAATGTACTCTTTGCAGACAGTATCCAACTTTGGGACATGGATCTAGGGTTTAAAGCAGCCTAGCCCTGCTACATTTAGAACCTCAATATAAGCAAAAGACTCGCTGCCTTCACGTCAGATTGAATACGTCAAAGAAAAAGGGGTAACTATGGTATTTGTCATTTACCATTACTTATTCGGACTTTAGTGGATTTAATTATCCCAGAAGAGTTCCTTGTTCCATGCACGGTCTGTGTGTATCATAAAAAACCTCAGGGGACCATTCTGAGTTCATTCCCATATATATATATATATATATATATATATATATATATAGTGGTGGGCACGCGCAACAATTTTTGTAGCGCCGCAACCGCAACCGCAACCCTGCTGAAATAGTTGCGCCGCACGCGCAAGCGCAACCCTTTTCAAAAAGTTGCGCCGCAAGCGCAAGCGCAACCAAAAATGTTGCGCCGCAACTTTCACGTGTTATTCTGTGATTTTAATATATTATATATATATATATATATATATATATATATATATATATATCCTCCCTCAAATGTGTGAACAGAAATGCATTGTAGATTATTTTTACGATCTTTCTTTATGTTTAGTTACGACTTACGAAATCAACCATTGTAGAATACTCAAAGCAGTTTCAGCCGAGATTGCTGAGCAGCGAAGGAGTCAATAAAATCTGTATAGCTAAGAGCTCTCGTGAGTTCCGATTCGATACTAAGGAGAGCTAAAGAGTTGAGACGATTTTCTGACATCACTGACCGTAGGTAGTTCTTTAGTCGTCGCAGTACCAAAAAAGGTCTTTCGGCAGAAGAGTTGGAAGTCGGCGTACATAAGAAGATCCTGAACGCAATATCAACATATGGGTAAACTTCTTTTAATCCTTTTGCTTGGATCATTTCACTCATCTCAACTCAAGAATGCTCGTAGGATCTTTCTCCAAATTCAGAAGAAACCCACGGAAATGAAGACACTCATTAACAAATACTTCCGCCAAGTCATCCTTGTAAAATTCCCAAAGCTTGTAGCATTGGCAGTTATATTTGTCGGATTCAGTGTGGTGACTTTTGAAAAAAATGCAAACCGTGCATAGAGGTTTTCATACACATCTTTGCCATGGTTTAATTCCGACAATAATCTGTCAAGTACCACAAGTATTTAATGAAGAAGTTCTTCTGTCCATCTAATTCTACCTCGTTTTCGCAAGTTTCGTCGACTTATAAAAGTCGAAGTTGTCTCTTGCATCTTTTACATAGAATGTCAATGATGCATACAGCTCTGCAACGACACCAAGATCAATGTTAACTGCTTGGAGCTGTTTACTAGTAGCATTGAACCTTTCCAGAATGTCACCCCACATTAAAGAAAGAATTGTAGTTTCAAGGCGTTGTAGTTGATTGAGGTATCCTGATGCTTCACTGCGTTTGCAAGGCTTTTCTTATTCATCTTCAATGGACGTAAGTGCCTCTGTAACCTCTTCCCAGTCTTTATTGAGACTCCTACACGCTTCTTCACGGGCTGACCATCGAGTGTCTGATAAGCTCTTTAGCGTTACTTTTTCAGATGTGGTAAAATGATTTTGTATTATTTCCCAACGGTGAGTGGAGGCATTGAAGAACACGTAAAGATTTTGGAGAAGTCCGAAAAAATCAATGGCTTCCTTACAGCAACTTGCTGCACACTGTCCAATCAAATTTAACGAGTGTGCAGAGCAGGCTACGTAAACTGCTACTGGGAACGCTTCTTTTATTCTGGCTTGCAAGCCAGAGTAAGTTCCTGACATGTTGGGAGCGTTATCATACGACTGGCCTCTGCAGTTTGCAATGATGTCGAGATCATGCAATTTTAATATGCTGGAAACTGGGTTGAAAAGCTGTTCTGATTTGTGGCCTACGCTGGGAAGGAATGCCAAAAATCGCTCTACGGATGCCCATCTTCTTTTACATATCTCAGAATAACTGCAAGATCATCGACATGTGATATGTCTCGGGTGGAGTCCACAATAATGGAATAGTATTTCGCACATTTCACTTCCTCAGTTATTTGTTTGGTAACTTTGTCAGCCATTAGTTTGATGAATTGCTCACATGTAAACGAAGACAAGTATGAGGTATGACCTTTTCCTGGATTTTTCTATTTTGCAATATGTTCCGCCAGAAAAAGGTCAAATTCAGCAATAAGTTCCAAAGTCATTATAAAGTTTCCACTGTGGACAGAACCAAATTTCTCAATGTGGCCCCTAAAAGGTAAACCATGAGATGCCAGTGACCGGACCACTGCAACAACTCGTTGTAAAACATTTCTCCAATACTTCTCATTAATTTGATAGAAAGGTTATCTGTCAATTCTTCCGAGAGTTGAACTTCTCATTTTCGTAGCTAACACACACGACTTATGTTCAGAGGAATTTTCATGGCTTGTTAGGGCTTCACTGCCATGCTTCCAGTCATCAAATCCTTCCTTACCAATTTTAGTAGTTCCACCAAATAACTGACAAATAATGACGTATTGCATCATTAACTTCCCATAATGCTGGGTCTTGTCCAGTGGAAGTATTGCTGGAGGTAGTTGTGATGCTACCTACATCACAAGACTTAGTGTAGGCAGTGACGGACTGGCTAGGCTGTCAGTCTGCCATGTGGCCAAGGTCTGTTGCTTCCGCGTCCGATCCAGAGAATTGGAAAACGTCCATTTAGATAATCCTGAACAATTTTGGCATAGTGACAAGGAGCACCATCATGTTGATAGACGACGGGGATAGGATTGTTAGTACCGTCGTCTATCAACATGATGGTGCTCCTTGTCACTATGCCAAAATTGTTCAGGATTATCTAAATGGACGTTTTCCAAATCGCTGGATCGGACGCGGAAGCAACAGACCTTGGCCAGCGAGATCACCAGATTTAACCCCTTTAGATTTCTTTGCATGGGGCTTTATCAAATCGCACGTCCATCAGACGAAGATTACGAGTCTTGAAAACTTACGTATACGAACTGCTGCAGATAACATAACCCCGCAAATGCTCCAGAATGTGTTTAGAAATGCTGCGGAACGATTTGAGCTGTGCAGGGATACTGATGGGCGTCACGTCGAATCCTACTCTTAATTATTTAATAAATGTTACCACTTTATCATTTTATGATTGAATTCCATATAATTTCCAAGTGCTTCACAAAAATAGATCCTGACTTTATGTACACCCTGTATAAAGTTTAAATAAACATAAGTCAGTTGGGCCTGATGAGATATATCCTAGAATCTTAATTGAGGGTGTTCACGGTATTTCTATTACATAAAATAAATATAATTTATTTAGATTTTTGTAATTATTTGTTTGTATTTTTTTTATTTTGTATTTATTAATATTGTAATTTTTTTTTTTTTTATTTTGTATTTATTAATAGTATATAAAAACTTAAATGTATTAATAACTTCTTTAATTTGTTAAAATTATTGCAGGTTTTAAACGTTTAGAAAGTAGCAAAAATTAATAAATTTACATGCCTAAAATACAGTTTTGCCAACTTGCCTGTCACTGCGACATTTTTAACTTCATTAGTTTATTTAATAGTTGCCTACATGCTTCATTAAAATCAATTCCAATTTATCAAAGTAAGTCTTATTTTTGTTATTGCTGTTATATATGTATAATTATATTTTACCCATTTCTATGTCCATATATAAAAGATATATAGAGTTATGCATATATTTTATATAAAGCTGCTATATATAAAGATAGATATAAAAATAAATAAGAAAATACATGTAATAGTATTGAGAAAAGATTACAATACAATATATTACATTACAATTACATTACAATACACTTACAGAATACATATATTCATTCATTATAGTATAATTCAAGCATTGTTATTTGTTTTGAAATTTGTTGATCTTGATTATATCAAATGCAGTTAGTAAATCAGATTACTTTATTAATTTTTTATATTTTTTTTTATATTTCAGGTAAGGAAATGGAACACATGAAACGGAAATCTGGAGCACAGAAACGGAAAGATAAACGAGAAGCAGAAAAAAATTATTCAGCAAAAAAGTGCAGGTCTATAACAGCATTTATGATATCAACACCTATATCTACATGTCAGAAAGAGGAAAGCGACTTAGAGAAATTCAACTACAACTGTTCATGCTGATACTGTAGATCTAGGACATAAAGATGAAGGTATGCCTAACGTTTTTGAGACTGTAGATGCTGATTTTTATGATTCTGAATTAGCTGGTGGAATAACAGTAACTGAACCTGGGCCTGTACATGTACATAATCAAAAAGATCTAGTAGCTGATTTAAATAATGATGAGAATCAACCAACATTTAGACAGGATAAGCTCTTTCAATATCCTGCACGAACAGATTTGAATTTTTTTTCAAAGAGCATCCAATTCAGTCACATGATCATGATCTGCCATTTAATGTAAAGTTATATAAGCCAAAAATTATGGGTGACACTGTCTCACGACACTGGTTAACATATAATAAGAAGAATAGATCACTATATTGTTCATTTTGCTTGGCATTTGAGTCACCAACCTCTTCTAACCCATCTGCTTTTGTGCGAGGATTTAATGATTACAGACGCATTAGCCAGTGCTTATCAGAGCATGAATCAACTAGTATACATAGCAAGCATGCTCAGGAATATATTAGTGTAGTAAATGATGGTGGTTTAGCTCGTTTTTTCGCTGCATCATTGCAGAAGCGAAAAGATGAAGTACTAAAGCAGAGAAATATTGTTGCCAGAGTTGTAGATATAATAAAGATGTTAGGTAAACAAGCTCTTCCTTTTCGTGGACACAGAAATGAGTCAGCATATTCTCTTCTTGATAAAACAGAAAATCATGGAAATTTCTTGGCTACTGTGCAGTTGATGGCAAAATATGATCCTATTATGGCTTCTCATGTTTCCATGGTGAAGGAAAAGTCTGAACAACGATGTGAAAGATTGGAAAAACAGAGAAAGGCACAAAGTAAAGGTCATGGTAGTCTTGTCACATTCTTGAGTAAAACAACCATCTCTTCTTTGACCCAAATTATGAAGAATATGATACAGGAAAAAATTACTCAAGAAGTTGCTGAGGCCAAGTATTATTCCATACAAGTAGATTCAACTCAGGATATTTCATCAATTGATCAATTTAGTATTGTTATTCGATATGTACTAAATGGTACTATCCATGAACAACTAAAGGGTGTCAGGAAATGATTGCCCCCCCCCCCGTACAGGAGAAACTGAAAGGAATAGAAAAAAACAGACAAAACCACGCGAAAGAGCGTTCAATTTTGAATAAAAAACACTTGTTTTAATATCGGGTGTTGCCCCCATTTGCAGTTCTGACGGCCATTAATCGACGGGGGTATGATCCCAGAAGTGTCTCAAAGAGATCGGTATCATGACTCATTTCTTCAAGGACTTCGTTGATCTTTGCAGTCATAATTTCTGTTGAATACCGATTCTGAATGGGTTGTTCCAGCATTAAGGACTCCACCCGATCCTTCATGATGGATCCGACATGTTCACAGACATTAAGATCGGGAGAATTGCCAGGCCATTCATTATTTCCGAAAAAATCAATGTTTTTGTCCTTAAGCAGTTGGTTGAGTCGCAAGTGCTTTCATACAGGGGGCTTTGTCGTGAAGAAAGGTTGCCTGTTCAACATCCAAAACACACTCGGGGTCTTTCAAAAACGGAATTACATGTTGGGCTAAAATTACATTTCGAAAATAAGGCCCATCCCAACTGGTTCCTCTTGGTTTGATAACCCAGATGAGCTTCCGAATAGAGAACATAATGAAAACACCCACACATGCTGGATTTTTTACTATTTCTCGATACTTCTGGTCGTCTGGAACTTCATCAGGAGTTGTTGCCCAAACCCGATCATTCTGAAAATTTGGTTTTCTGGAGACATAAACGAAGAATTCATCGCTGACAACCAAGTGAAGGAAATCGTCTTCCGTCCATTCCTTAAGATAATCACAAAACCATAGCCGATCTTCAATATTAAGATCACTCTTCCGTGGCTTAGCTATTTCATGCCAAGCACTCAAGCCTTGGCGAACTCGAAATTGATGCACAAGTTGCCGATTGACTATCTTACCACGACGGATAAGTATCTCTTTCGCTACCTCAGAGCAGCTCTTCTTTCGGCGCCGTGATGCAGCAAGCACAATGTCTTTCGATTCTTGAGATAATTTCTCCGGTCTTCCTCCTCGAAATTCTGTTTCACAATCTTCAGGATTCTTATTCCAATTCCTTTTGACAAAGTCTTCTGATCTTTTTAATCTCTCAGCCACCCAGTGTCGAGTTATGAAAGTTGCACCAGCTTCCTTTGCTTCACGAAATGTGACAGCTCGAATGCGGTCAAGAACTCGCTTTTTCTCTGAATCGTTCAAAATAGATGATGCCATGGTTTCTGTGGGGAAAAAAAATGGTAAGAATTAAAATCACAGGAATAGAATATAATGGTTTTTATTCAGATTTTAACCCTCTTTCAAGTGGTCTCGCCGGTTTTTATCTATCTCTTCTAGTTTTTGCTCTACAGGGGGGGGGGGGCAATCATTTCCAAGCAATGATGGTACAGAGCAGGGACTTTTTGACCTATTAAATGAAACATTACAACGTCTTGAAATAGATCCGAAAAACTGCTTATCAGATAGCACAGATGGCGCTGCAAGCTACCATGGACAATATAATGGCTTACAGAGTAAAATTGCTGATGTAGCTGATCAGCATGTTCGTGTATGGTGCTATGCCCATGTACTCAATTTAGTAGTTACTGAAACCACGAAGTGTTGTGTACCAGCAGTTTCCTTCTTCAATTTACTCCAGAATTTAGCAAAATTTGTGAAGGTATCATATAAGCGAATGGCCATCTGGATTGAAGTTGTTGGACATCATCTGGGGAAAGGAAAGATGAAACGATTAAAGCTAATTGGTGAAACCAGGTGATCAGGGAAGTCCAATGCAGCAACTACTATATTCGGAAATTTTGACGAGATATGCATCAGTAATTGTATGGATCTTCTGACATGTTTATTCATTATTCAAAGCTCTAACAATTTTTATGCAAAAACAAAACAGGAGGCAAATGTTTTACTGTCTAGCATTCTAGAATTTCAAACAATATTGACAGCATTCACATACTTATATATCTTTCAAATTACAGCCCCTTTGTCAAGCTATCTACAGACAAGTGGCTTAAATATGTTTACTGCATGGAATATGGTAGAAAAATCCATTACAGATTTGAAGAAAAGATCAAAAGAATTTGATAAAGTATATAGTCAGGCTTTGAAATTTGCCAACAAATCCAATGAGCACATTGCACAATTCAATAATGATGAAAATCAAACGGTGAAAATTGATTTTGTAAAAACTGAGTTACCAATCAAGAGGAAACATAAAACAAAGAGAATGGCAGATGAACTAGCTGCTGATGAAAAAAACACATTTGATTCTTTGTCAGACTATTGTGTACATGTGTTCAACTTGATAATGGATCGTGTTGTACAATCACTGGAATCCCGTTTCATTGACCATAGACAACTATATAAGGATATGTCATGCCTCGATCCATCAAATTATGAATATATTACTAAAAATAGTCTTGAAGAAGAAGCATTGGAAGGTATTCTTGAGCTTGCTCCAGGGATAAATAGAAGTGAAGTAAAATTAGCATTGCAGTCTTTTGCATCGAACTTTGAAATATTTAAGCTTTTGCTGAATGATGATAATGCAGAGAGCAGCAGTAAAATGAATTCATGCTCTAAATATTGTGGCAATTGTCCATCATGTGTTCTGTATATTCTTGCATCAAAGAGACTTAATGACAAGGCATATGATAATCTTTACCAAATGTACAAAGCTATCTGTACACTGTCTGTGACTCAAGTTCAGTGTGAACGGGCATTTTCTAAGCTTAAAATAATAAAAACAAGATTACGAAATTCTTTGTCGGGGGAGAATCTGGAAGCATACATGTTGGATGAGTTAGACATGGAAACTATAATAGACCGATTTGCAAACTCGAGTAATGAACTTGAAAAACTACTCTTAGTATAGCATGTATGCATGTATGTATGTATATGCAGGCAGTACTTGTTAAAATATTTGTACTTATTGGTAAAATAAATTTATAAAAAATATTAACTTTTTTTTATTTAAACAAACTTAACTCATAAATAGGCCTATTAGGATAGGACTGGAATTGAATTATGTAATGGGGTTATGGGCCCCCTGACCCCTTTGGCAGACAAAATTTTATGAGCCAGTCCGCCACTGGTTGTAGTTGAATTTCTAATTTCTCTGTAAGTCGCTTTCCTCTTTCTGACATGTAGATATAGGTGTTGATATAAATGCTGTTATAGACCTGCACTTTTTTGCTGAATCATTTTTTTCTGCTTCTCGTTTATCTTTCCGTTTCTGTGCTCCAGATTTCTGTTTCATGTGCTCCATTTCCTTACCTGAAAAAAAAAAATAAATAAATAAAATTAATAAAGTAATCTGATTTACTAATTGCATTTAATATAATCAAGATCAACAAATTTCAAAACAAATAACAATGCTTGAATTATACTATAATGAATGAATATATGTATTCTGTAAGTGTATTGTAATGTAATTGTAATGTAATATATTGTATTGTAATCTTTTCTCAATACTATTACATGTATTTTCTTATTTATTTTTATATCTATCTTTATATATAGCAGCTTTATATAAAATATATACATAACTCTATATATCTTTTATATATGGACATAGAAATGGGTAAAATATAATTATACATATATAACAGCAATAACAAAAATAAGACTTACTTTGATAAATTGGAATTGATTTTAATGAAGCATGTAGGCAATATTAAATAAACTAATGAAGTTAAAAATGTCGCAGTGACAGGCAGGTTGGCAAAACTGTATTTTAGGCACGTAAATTTATTAATTTTTGCTACTTTCTAAAAGTTTAAAACCTGCAATAATTTTAACAAATTAAAGAAGTTATTAATACATTTAAGTTTTTATATACTATTAATAAATACAAAATAAAAAAAATAAAAAAATTACAATATTAATAAATACAAAATAAAAAAAATACAAACAAATAATTACAAAAATCTGAATAAACTATATCTATTTCATGTAATAGAAATACCGTGAACACCCTCAATTAAGATTCTAGGATATATCTCATCAGGCCCAACTGACTTATGTTTATTTAAACTTTATATACGAGTATAATAGATTGGCTGCCAATTGTTTTTACCTCAGGTCTAGGGGGCCCATCTTCCACATGGCAGACTGACAGCCTAGCCAGTCCGCCACTGACCCTGTACAGTGTACATACAGCTTTTTACGTTGCCTCTCAATATCAAATTTATCTGGCAGATCATGAGTAATTACATGACCTAAGTATTTACATCATCTTACATGTGTCTTTGACGGGTATTGTCTGACCATTCATTTCAAAAGACTCACGTCATACATGTTTCAGTAGATTACACCTAAAAATGAAAATACAACTCTTTGCCCCATTATAGGTGATGTCATTTTCTATACCATATTGTTCACATATCTCTAATAGTACTCTCAGCCCATGGGGAGAGGGTGACAGAAGAACAAGGTTATCAGCATATATTAAATGATTCATTTTTTCCTTTTCAATAACACAGCCAGTACGTGCAGTTTTTAGTTCATTGGTAAGGTCATCCATGTGTATATACAGAAAAGATAGAGTGATAATATACCCCCTTGCCTAACACCATTAGTTACCTTAAAACTTGGTGATACAGTGCTTTTCCATCTTATAAACATGGTCTGCTCTGTATACCACAATGCAAGTATCCTAAGTATATATTTAGGTACCCCTCGACGCAAGAGTTTCTTGAAAAGTTTGTGATGGTTAACTCTATCAAATGGTTTTGCTGTATCCAGAAAACAGGAATATACGTTGCTACTTGACATCTTGTACTTTAGGACGGCTTCCTTTAGCATATAAATACACATGTCAGTACCATGTTTCACTCTAAAGCCAAACTGATTGTCATAAGTCTGCAAGTAAGTACTTATCCTATTATAAATTACATATTCTAACACCTTAGAAAGTATACTGGCATGACAACAATACTGGCAACAATACAACTGACAAATTGGACTGTGGCAAGTACCCATGTATCATACAGCTTGTGAAACACATTGCAAGCATAGGTATTATACGAGGGCTATAACATTTTAAATGTTCTGCTTGTATGCCATCTAGGCCACAACTTTTGTTATCATCTAACTTATGAATAGCCTGCTAGATTTCTGAGTCATTAATTAGTAGCTCCTCAGAGCGTTCTACATTTAGGTATATATTTAGTCTATCCCCCCACCCCCCGAGACAATTAAATAGGGTTTCATAATGATTTTTCCACAGTTCTGCAATGTTTTTTGGACCATGTACACTCTCTATTACATTTGGCAAGGTAAATGTAATAGCTTGGGGTTAGTGACCCCACCAAGTTAACAGGTTTCTAAACAACAACAAAGGCACTTACCGGTGTTTTGATTTAGATCTTCTTTAGGGTCTAGCATAGATTTCCAGCGTCCCATAAAGCGCCTACCTAACTCTCTCACTTTAATAATTTAGAAGCTATAGACATTACCCCTACACCTACACTTATATACTGTTCAACAACTTCCTGCTTACATTATCACACTTTAGTAACATCACCAAATTAAACTTAGCACCAACGATTTAGTCAGATATGAATAACCATGCTCTTAGTCCAGCCCAAACAAACGAACAGACCGCGTTCCTCTGTTTATCCTTTTGTGTTACCATTCAGCTTTCTTTTAGTGACTTTTAGACTATATACATATATACACACACATGTCACCTCACTCCTCCCCTACAAGTTTAGTCTGTCAGGGGGGTGAGAGACCCAAGACGACCTACGGAGCGGGGTTGATGTAGTAGGAATTGGTGCAACCTGCATAGGCGGGCGAATTGAATCATTTTCCAGAGGATCGGTTCTCTCTTCCGGAAGACTCTGGTCATCCTGCAATTCACGTTCCCATATCTGGTCCTGATGGCGTTTAATAGAACGACCATCTTCTAGTTGGCACTTGAAGGAAACAGGGCCCGTTCTCTCCTGCAAAGTTGCAAGAACCCATTTTGGTCCAGCCCTATAGTTGCGAATCATAACTGGATCATTAGGTTGCGCTTCTATAACTCTCCTTGTTTTTAGTGTCATGGTACAACTTCTGTTTTTCCTGATGGCATAAAACTCGCTGTTATAACGTTTCGTTTGGACGTAACAGATCGAAAACTGGACGAATTCCCCGGCCAATCATAAGTTTAGAAGGAGACGCCCCCGTCGTTGTGTGAGGTGTTAGTTGATATTTAAACAAAAATTTATCCAACACCACTTGCATTTCCTCCCCATGAGAATGATGCAAGGCGGACTTGAAAGTACGGACCATGTTTTCCGCGAGACCGTTAGTAGACGGGTGAAAAACAATAGACCAGACAGGTCTAATGCCATTTAGGTGGACAAAAGAATGAAATTCGTCACTGGTAAAACAAGTACCATTGTCGGAAACCAGAATGACTAGGAAATAGATATTATTTATAGAACCTGCGTAGTCAACATGGATCCTATGCCAAGGTATAGGGTATTTTTTTACAAGAGTACATTACAGGCTTTTGAGGAATTTTACCTTTGCAATCAATAGTTTAGACAATTCTAAGACATTTTTTTTCTACAACATTTCTCTCGCAAATTACGTATAAGCGAGATATTACAGATTTACTTTGTTTTAGCCGCCTATTGGTGCAATCGTGTGGTTCAAATTTTGAATTCAGTCAGTCTCGCCCAAGCTTTCGTGTCGCTCGCCAGGAAACTTGATCCTCATGGCTGCAAGGTGTGGCGATTGTAGTGAAGACTATTGGCCGATTATTACTAAATTTCATAAGAATAATATTGCAACTTTCTCCTTCTTGCGTTCACACAGTAGTGTTCAGTGTCCTGATCTGATAAGTTAGGGTAGGTTAGGTTAGGTTAGGTTATATACAGTGGTGAGCTGCCAAAATTTTAACAACCGGTTCGCTAAGCTGCCAAAATTTTAACCACCGGTTCGCTAAGTTGCCAAAATTTTAACCACCGGGTTCTGTATAAAAAATTCTGAATTCGGCAATAAAAAATTGACAACCCTTCCCACCCCACCCTTTCGCAATTTTAATTAAATTAATTATCTCGCTATTTGCCTTTTTCAAGTGTCTGCATTTTATGATTCAGTTAGGTATTAATAACTGCATGACAATTAATTAGTATAGTTAATTAGAGAAATAGACGTTTCTAATGAAATCAGAAAAGAAGAATTATTTAATAAAAACCGATGAATCATATTATCTACATAGTTAAAATTAAATTGCTCAGTCAACTTTAGCAATAATGAATTATTAGGCAAAACATAAATATCAGTACATCTATGCTCTCTTCAGCGTCCAGCAAAAAAGTTAACAACCGGTTCTTATTTTCAAAAAGATTTTAACAACCGGTTCGCGCGAACCGGTGCGAACCGGGTCCAGCTCACCACTGGTTATAATGGGTGATCCAGATAAATGGGACCCATAAAAAAAAGCCAAATATTCTTAATATTTAATTCCTTTCATAAAAACTATATATCATTCGAAAGAGTAGAGTTACAAGTTTATTATGAAATATTTATTTTTTTAAAATGACTCCTTTCAAATGTGCTCCATTAGTTGCCAAGCATTCCAGTGTTCTCGCTTGTAAGTTCTGCATCACTTTTGCAAGAGTGTGCGGTGGTATGGCCTGTATCTCATTTGTGATGGCGGCCTTCAATTCTTGCAAGGTCGTTGGGTTATTTCTGTAGACCCTATTCTTTAAATATCCCCAGAGATAATAATCTAAGGGAGAAAAATCCGGAGACCTTGCGGGCCATTCAACGTCTCCAAATCTTGAGATTAACTCGCCTGGAAACGTTTGACGCAAAACTGCCATGCAGTTCCTTGTGGTATGGCAGGTAGCTCCGTCTTGTTGGAACCAGTGGTTTTCTAGACAAAGATCTCTTAATTTAGGAATAAGGAAATCGGTCAACATTTTTTCGTAGCGATCACCATTTACAGTGACCGTGTTTCCGGTGGAATCCTCGAAAAAGTACGGCCCTATGATCTGAGATGCAGTAAGACCACACCAAACAGTTACACGCTGACTATGCAACGGGACTTCGGTAATATTCAATGGATTTTCTGTTGCCCAGAAACGACAATTTTGTTTGTTTACAGTTCCATTCAAGTGAAACTGGGCTTCGTCTGACATAATCAAAGTTGCTAGAAAATTGGTGGTGTCATTTACCTTCTGTTGGATCAATTGACAGAATTGTCGTCTTCGTGCGAAATCTCCATCGTTTAGTTGTTGCACTGTTTGAATTTTATATGGAAAGAGCATTAAATTTTGCTTGAATATACGGTGTGTTGTTCCATATCCAACTCCTAACAGCTGAGAAGCACGTCTGATGCTTATGTTAGGATTATCCTGTACAATTTCATGAGTTCTGTTAATGATCTCGTCTATCCTTGCTGTGCGCACTCTTCCAGTTGGTTTTCTTTTTCCAATGCTGCCAGTTAGGGAAAAATTTCTGACACACCGACGGATTACTTTCTTAGAAGGTGATTTTGACATCTGAAAATTTGTCTTGAAAGATCTTTGAGCTGAAACTACACTTCTTCCATGCTCATAATATTGCTCAGTTATGAAACGCAGCTGTTCCACAGTCCATGCAGTCATCTTGAAGGGTTAGTTTTAACTAACACTTTTATTTTGTTTTGTATCTTATCTTGTCTTGTATTGTCAAAACCTATACAATCCTGTACAAACTTGTAACTATCCTCTTTCGAATGATGCGTATGATTTTATAAAAGGACTTATACTTTAAGAGTTACAGGGGTTTCTTTTGGGTCCCATTTCTCTGGATCACCCTATATATTAAAACTACGTTTTCCCGATTGTTTTTGATGTTGTTTGAACGAAATTAACCTTCGTTTTTATCGCAAATCACTACCTTCTGAGGTTATAGTGGGGATGGGGGCTATCTCAGAAATTAGTGATTTTCGATAGAAACGAAGGTTATACTCGTTCAAACCGCATCAAAAACCATCAGAAAAACATAGTTTTCATTTACAAAGCCTGTTATGTACACTTGTAAAAATTTATCAGGTATAGTAGGCCATTCCCACGGATGAAGTGGACTTTCCCTTGGGAAATCTCTGTTCTCTAGGTAGTTTTGACAGGAACGAACCAATGATTCGAGTGTTCCATCTAAACCGGGCTACCAGAAATAAGCTCTCGACAGCTCTTTCATTCTTGTTGCACCCATGTGTTCAGCGTGAAGTTCCTTCAATAAATTCGACCTGCCTTCATTCTGAATTATCACTCTGTGGCCCCATAAGAGACAGCCATTTTGGATTGAGAGTCCAGACTGACATTGACGGTTGATAAAAAGGCTGTAATTCACTCTCAACCTTAGTAGGCTAACCAACTGAGCAGTAATGGATGACTCTAGACAGAATAGGGTCTGATTTTGTCCACTGCTGTATTTGTGCTGCAGTTACTGGAGTAGGGTTCAAAAACTCCATCAAGTGAACTCATTCTGTTGGTATAAGTACGCATTCATTTGGATTTTCTAAAGTCAACCTACTTAGAGCATCAGCCGTACCTAGAAGTTTTCCTGACCGATGTACTAAGTCAAATTTATAGGCTTGTAGAATCGGCGCCTATCGTTGAATCCTACCTGAGGCCATCACTGGAATATTTTTAGTAGGTGAAAATAAGCCTAAAAGAGGCTTATTTATGGTCAGTAATTAGTTTGAATTCATGACCCCATAGATAGAAATGAAATTTTTTTACTGCAAATACTAAGGCTAAGGCTTTACGTTCAAGTTGTGCATATCGCTTTTCAGTCTCAGTTAGTGTTCTAGAAGCAAAACAGATAGGCCTATCTACACCATCAATGTGGTGAGATAACACTGCCCCAATTCCATAAGAACTGCTATCTGATGGAACTATGAGAGGAAGTTTAGGATCATAATGCTCTAGGAGAGTGGACTTTAGTAGTACGTGCTTGGAAGCCTCAAATGCTTCCTTTTGGGTTTTCTCCCATCTCCACTGTTCCCCAGATCGGAATAACTTATTAGGGGTTCAAGAAAGGTCGATGCATTAGGCAAAAATTTCCTATAAAAGTTTAGGAGACCTAAATAAGCTTGTAACTGTGTGAGGTTTTGTGGAGGTGGTGCATTTTTTATTGCTCCTAGTTTATCCACCGTTGGATGAATGCCTGAGGCATCTATGCGGAACTCTAAATATGAAACCTCACAAGTGACCCACGAAACTTTTCTTCATTTAGCTTAAGTTCGGCATCCCGGAGTCTTTTTAGAACTGTGGTTAATCTAATTAGGTGTTCTTTTTTAGATGAACCTGAAATGAGGACATCATCTAGAAAACAAAGTACACCCGAAATGTGACCTAGAACTTGGTCCATTGTCCTCTGAAAAATACCCAGAGCCGATGCTATTCCATAGCATAGCCTATTGTACCTATATAGGCCTCGGTGCGTATCTATGATAGTTAGCTATTTAGAATTTTCATCTAAACTTAGTTGAGCGTAGGCTTGGGACATATCTAGTTTTGTGAAATATTTACCCCCAGCAAGAGAGCTAAATAATTCATCAGGCTTGGGTATATGGTAGCAATCTAGAAGAACTGCTCTATTTGCTGTTAAACGGTAATCCCCACATAACCGCACTGACTTGTCAGGTTTTAGTACAAGAACTACCGGAGCAGCCCACTTAGCTGTGTGACTGGTTCGATAATTTTATCTTTGAGCAGCCTGTCAATTTCTAAATCTACCTTCTCCCGCAGTGCATGTGCAATTGAACGAGCTTTAAAAAATTTCTGAATTACATTAGGGTCTACCTCTATACAGACCTGATGGCCTTTTAGTTTGCCTACTTCAGGCCCAAAAACAGAAAAAAACTCCCTTAACAATGAGTCTATTTCTGACAGATATGCGAGTGTATGCGCATCTGCTTGACCCTTTTGCAAAATTTTGTCAATAGGCATTTTCAAAGCATCAATCCAATCACGGCCTAGTAGAGTAGGCCCTTGCTCATCCACCACTAAAATAGGTAAGGAATGAGACAAAGTTTTCTTGTTGGGTGTAACTGTGATGGATGTTTCTCCACAAATAGGTATTTGTGTGTCCCCATATTTTTTTAGTATTGTTTTAGATGCCTGTAGTTTAGGTGTATTTTTGAAAATTTTGTGAAAAACTGTTTTAGACATGACAGTTCGGGCAGCACCTGTATCTAGTTCTAGAGGAACTGTAATTCCATTTAGGCCTACATCTACAATATATGGACCTGCATTATCACCACTTTGCTGCTCATAAAATAGGTACTCCACTCCATTGTTCGAAGTATTTCCCTTTGAGGATTTACACTAGAAATGTTATAATTAAAATTTTCACCCCTTGTTTTCTTTGAAAAACAAACTTTAGCTAAGTGGCCTATTTTACTACAGTTTCGGCAAACTGCTTCTTTAAAAGGACAGTCCTTCTTCCAATGGTGTTTTACACCCAGTACATGGCTTGGAAGGCTTTTCCTCCTGTTTAGCGTTCGAATTAGTAGGTTTAGTCGTATTTGTCGCATACCTTTTATTTGTTTGTTTAGTAGGCTCATTAGGTCTGCCAGGCATAGAAGATTTAAAGCTATTTATGTGTTGGGCTTTACTACTGTGACTGTCAAAAGCTCTAACATCTTTAGCAGCTATTTCTACAGCCTGACTAAAAGTTAGGTCCTGTATAGCTAATAGGCCTCTCTGGGTAGACTCCTCTTTGAGACCCATTACAAACCTATCTCGTAGCATCAGTGGCGTACTAAGGAGGGGTGCGAGGGGGGCGGTCCGCCCCGTGTGACAGCCAGGAGGGGGGTGTCATCGGGAGAGTTGAAATACCAGTACAAGTTTTCAAACCAAATGAAAAATTCGCCGAAGTAAGAAATTTTTTTTAAAATGTTCAAACTATTACAACAGCTTAATGTTTATTTCCACTATAAAATATTTTATTTTATAGTGGACACAAGACGATCAGCTCAGATTTTGCTGTCTGCTGTATGTGATTTCCCTTTTTTGAGTTACCTGTTAGAAAATCTAGAAGAGGAAGAACCATTGTTGTCCCAAGGCGATACGATGACTAAGCTGATTGATGCAGCATTGCTTGTATATATATTAAGTTAAGGTGTGTATATATATCCATCTCATAATTGTAAGGTTAGTGAAAAATTAAATTAATTTAGAACTAGCATTTTTGAGCTCTTGTGGCATCGTTGTTTGGTCACATTGTTGGCATCATTTTGGGACGCTGCGCGTCCTTTCTACTCGTTTGTGGAAGGTCGTACGTAAAGGTGTGGTTTGATAGAGAGCTCTCTTGCAATTCAGTTTGGTTGTTTAGATACATGATTGTTGCATCGTGCAATAGTCCAGGTTGCGTTGTTGTTGCAAGGTTCAGAAAGAAGACCACAAATAGTACCCTTTTGTTTACTTAAGTTTATGTAATTTAAGGTCTAAGGTAGGCCCGCATCGAGTCAGCAACCCTGAGGTTACCCTGATGCGAAAAATGCTCTGTCTGAATTGGTCCACAATTAACCCACCCCTTATATCTCCAGTCTAACTATAGAGTAGATCAAGTCTAGCCTAGAGGGGTCAGCCTAGAGATTCCGGAAATGGTCCAGAGCGGGCAGATAAATTGAGGTCCACAGTAGGATTCCTCACAAGAATTAGGTTAGGGCAATCTACCTTCACCTTTGTTAAGCTATGAGTTGATGCTGGGTCTTAGGCCACAATGTAGGCCTAACTTGTCTGACCCAGCTTAATTTAATGAGATTAACTTACTGGTGTAAAAACTCAATTAGTCACTTACTTTTTGTTATCGGAGTGTCTCCCTTCTCCGGTTATGTTTTCGAGAGCGCACTTTTCTGGTACGTCCTCTCGCCCCGTTCTTCGTTTTCCTTCTCCTTTTGTTCTCCTCTTCGCGGGGCTTCTCGTACCAGCGTTCTCTTGGTTTATTCCTCGGTTGGTTGAGCGGTAATGTATCTCCACTACCGAGCACGCTCCTCCCACACAGTATATAAATACTAGTGTGGAGAATAACTCTGGTGAGCAACCAATTGGTTTCATCCACCCAGTTATTGACATAAAAGGAATTTAATGATTGTTAGATTAACTACCTACCTACTCAGTGAACCATTTTCGTTACCTCCCAACTACCCACTCATCAGTTTTCCATATACTGGGGGCCCCGGGAGATAAAAATTTTGGTGTCAATGTCACCAATTTTTGTCTGAGTGTAGACTAGCTAACTATTTAACTGTAAATGCCTGTTAATCTGATTAACAGTGCCTATCCTCACCTTCTCATGGAGAAGGTGTAGCATTTAATTAGAAGATAAAATATACATCCATAGGATGAAACTGTCTATGGTCTTTACCATAAGAAAAGAAAAATGAAAGTTAGAAGATAAAATTACAATTCCCCAGCATCTATTTTTTGTTGTAAAAATAGTCGCGCTTTTAATGCTGTTTGTCGCTGAGGTCTTGTGTCTGTCAATGTTGTAGTAGGATGCGTTACCACTCCTACTGTCAAAGGAATAGTTACTGGAAGTTCAGTGTCTCCAGTTGTTACTGTCAGTGGAGAAGGTTCTCCAAAGTCCATTGTTTTGGGTCCAGACTCTAAAGGGTACAAAAGAGAAATGTCTCTTGTTGTGTCACCCGTTGAAGTCCTTAATTTGACCACTCTTGTTACCCCATCTGCCCCTGGTCTGAGTTCTGAAACTCTAGCCAGAGGCCAGTTTTGTCTTGGAGTACTGTCATGTATGAGAACAAGGTCCCCTACCTTAATTGTGTCAGACCAATCCTTCTTAGTCATTTGTTTATGTCTCTCCCTTAGACCCATCAAGTACTCATTTTTCCACTGTTTAATGAAATGAGCTTTAACTCTAGTTAAATGTTGTAACTTAGTCTGGAGCTCATCATGTCGTTGAGTCCAGTTTGGGTCTTCTGAAGAGTCTATATTGTAGTCCGGCAGGAGACTAACTTGTTCTCCCCGAATCAAATGATTTGGAGTTAATGGTTCTGGGTCATTAATGTTGTCACTCACATAAGTGAGTGGCCTATTGTTAATGATGTTCTCAATCTCAGCCAGGAGAGTGAGTAACCCAAATAAGTGTATCTGTTTTTGCCAATTGCTTTCTTCAAGCAATTCTTTACTGTTTGTATATTCCTCTCCCAGATAGAACCATACCAAGGAGAGGCAACTGGAATATACTTCCACTTTATGTTTTGATTTTGTATATATAATTGTGTGATTTCATTGCTTAACAAGTCGTGGATGACTTGTTCACCAGCTTTGAAATATGTAGCATTGTCAGTCCAAACTGTCTTGGGTACTGAATGTCGTGCACAGAATCTCTTAAAGACAGCAACAAAAGATTCTGCTGTTAGGTCCTCCACAACATCCAAATAAACAGCTCGTGAGGCTGCACATGTAAACAGTACAATGTACATTTTTTGTTCCGTGTCACCCACCCTACAGTCAATGCTCCTGTATAGTCAATGCCTACAGTCTCAAAGGGTCTGTTGAGAGTAACTCTCTCCTCTGGCAAAGCAGGAGGATTTGGTTTCCTATAGGGCCTAGCATGAATACGCCTACATGTGACACACTCACTCAGGACTGTTTTAACAGTGATCCTTCCCTTGGGTATCCAATAAGTTTTTCTTAATGTAGTTAGTGTCTGTGGTACCCCCATATGATATACATCATTGTGTATTTTTCTGATGATTAATGTTGTCAAATAGCTAAATCTAGGTAAAAGGATTGGATTTTTGCTTTTGTATGACAGTTTTGATTTGTCTAATCTCCCTTTACACCTTAGAAGGCCTTCCTCATCTCTGAACAAGTTTAGATCCACAACTACTGATGGTACAGGTTCTTTTGTTTGTTTCCCATTTGTTAAGAATTCTAACTCTTTATTGTACTCTTTTTGTTGGGCCTGGCCTATCCAATATTGGGTTGCAACTTCTGTATAATTATGATTGTTTTTATTTAGCTGTTTGTTAATTGTAGCTAAACAGTTGTGAGCAAACCTCAAACAGTAGGCTGTCACCCTGACAAGTTTGTTGAAATCAGAATACTTTTCATAATTAGTGATTGGTTCAACCTTTTCATTTGAAAAGATTAAATTTAATGTCAAGTTAACTTGTTCCACAGGCCATTGGTCTGTATTACAGAGCCACTTAGGTCCCATAAACCAAGTTTTGTTTGACTTCAACAACTTGTAGGATAAACCTCTGGTCAGAAAGTCTGCTGGATTCTGTTTAGTTGGAACATAGTGAAAGTTTACTTGTAGGCTTTCATTAGCGTCAGCTATTTCTTTTAGCCTATTTCTTACAAGAGATTCTTACTATTAATGCTATCATTCCGTATCCAGGCAAGACAAATCTGACTGTCAAGCCAGACGTGGATATTAGTTATGAACACATCATAGTAAGCATCCTTAAGCAATGAAATGGTTTTAATGGCTAATGTAGCAGCCAATAGTTCCAACTGAGGTATGGTTCGGGTAGGTTTGAGAGGTGCAACTTTCCCTTTTGCATAAATTAGATGACTTTCTGTAGGGCTTACAAGATACGCACAGCACCCATAAGCTTGTGTGCTTGCATCAGCAAACACATGAAGCCTCTGGGGCTTATCCCTAAACCCACAGCACCTTTGAATTTTAATGTTCTGCACTTTGTTAAATCAGTAGCTAACTTCTTCCAAGATTTTTGATTTTCATTTGTTATTGGATCATCCCACCCAACATTTGTCCTCCAAATTTCTTGGAGGAGAATCTTTGATTTTATTGTTGAAGGCAGGAATAGACCCATAGGATCAAAATTTTGGAAGCCTCTGATAATATTTGTCTTTTAGTATTTGCTTCCTCATCAAATTTAAAACCTTTAGTACAGATTGAATCATGACTGTTAGAAGTTGCATCCAAATACCAGTTCATACCTAAAGTTTTAACTCTGTCTGATGGCTCAGTAAGACCATTATTATCTTTTAAAATCTTTTTGTTTAAATCCTCATTATTTGAAATCCACTCTCTAAGTTCAAAGTTACCTTGTTGCATAATGTTTTGAGAGTGTTCATAGACTTCAGATAATTCAGATTTTGTTGTCGTTGAGCCTATTAGATTGTCTACGTAAAATGTTCCTTAAGGAAGTTCAATGTTAGAGAGTTATTAAACTGGTTTAAATGATGTTTAATTGTCAATGCTAATAGGCTAGGTGAGCAATTGGCTCCAAACAACACAACATTAAATCTATAGGTTATGAACCCTTTATTCAAATCAAATGGATCCTTGAACCATAAGAACCTAAGTTGGTTCTTATCATATTCATTTTTAAGATTTATTCTCAAAAATGCCTTCGAAATGTCACTTTGTACAGCATATTTGTCTAACCTGAACCTCAGTAAGATCTTCACAAGGTCAGAAATGAGATTAGGACCCTCAATCAAGCAATCATTCAAGCTGTGTTTATCACTGTCTTTGAGGCTACAATTATATACTACTCTAAGTTTTGTTGTTGGGGCATCTTGTCGATAAACCCCCCTGTGGGTTAAATAATGACAACCATCTTTTTTAAAAGGGTTATCTGTTACTTCTTCAATGAAGCCTTTCTGTAGCTGTTCTTTGAAGACATTATTATATATTTTACATTATTTTCTTGTTTGAGTTTTTTCATTACTTTATATAAATGTCCTTTAGCTACTTTGAGATTATCTCTTAAAGTTGGACAATTTATTTTCCAAGGTAACTCAATAAAATAACTATTGTCTTTACACTGAATGGTATCTTCAAATCTTTCTACCATTAACTGATCTTCTGAAGTTTGATGTGTGTCATGTATACCCACAGATTCTAGTAACCATAAAGTTTGAATTGCCTCATCCAAAGTTTCATTGATAATGATGAATTAATGTTCTCAGTTGAGATAATATTATTCAAAGTATTGCTATTCTTACAGGTGTTATGTAGGACTGAGTTGAGGCACATAGTATTTGTTGGTCATGCACTGTTTGGTTTAGGTCTAGGTTGTAGTCTGATAGGTCACCCAAAGGGGCTATCCCTGATGGAGTCTGAATAGCTATACCATTACCTATCTCTACTATGCCCTTATGAATAAGATTAATATAATCTGCCCTATTAGCATTTCAATGTTAGCTATTGTGTTGTTAGTGATATGTCTATCAGCTATTTTGTAGTGTTTTTTCAAATGATTTATGGTTTGTTCTAGTTTGGGTATAACCAGTTTGTTTTGTCCTACTTTAGAAATAATAACTGCTTCAATTTTCTTGAATTTACTTTCTAAATGTAGTTCCAGGTCAATTGTCTTATAGCTATTTTTGTCCGAGTTATCCTTAACAAAGGACGCAATATTGAAGTTTTGTTCATTCAGGTTTGGTGTCAAACCCAATTTATTAACTAAATTTTTTGAAACAAATGTTTGTTGAGAACAACAGTCTATAAGACATCTCACTGGAGTGGTACTACCCTCACTATTCACTAAGTCCAAAGTAATAGTTGGTAAAAGAATCTCAGTATTCTTGTTACATTGTTTGAACAAGCAGAATGTCCCATGAAAGTGGCATTTTCTTGATTACCTTTGTTTGGGGGAGGTATCTTTTGAGTTTGAGTACTATTATTTGGACACTTTGGTGAATCACACATTGATGAGACATGTCGTAAACTTTTACAAAACTTACACTTGAATCTTAACCTAGATTTACAGTCTTTCTTATAATGTCCCTGGCCAGTACACTTTTTACACAGGTTCAACTGTTCACATCTTTTAGCCCTTTGGTTAAAATCTGAATATTTGTCACACCCAGTACTACTGTGTTCATTACTTGCACAAAATTTGCAATATGGTGTGTAAGTTGAGGCAGCAGTTACATTAAAGTTCTGTAATGTAGGTGTTCGTGTTTTGTAGTTGGTCACATTTGATTCTACAATATCAAGTTTTGTCTGTTTGGCTGTAGCTAGTTGGTCTCTGGGAACAGTCTTTGGTTTATCCATAGTCTGGGTCTTATGTGTTGGAAAATCTCTCAAGTTGTAATTAGTTAGGATATTGGGGAAGTGTTGTCTTATTTGTGTTAAATTAGGATAATTTTCTCCCGTCTTTAGAATTAAATTATCTTTAACCCTCGAAGGAAGGCACCTAAGTACTATGCTTTGTATAAGCCAAGATGAAGTTTTAATATCTATCTCATTGCTAACCAGTTGTCCTATAATAGCTTCTAATTTTGTATAAAAATTTTCCATATCACTATGGTTATCTTTTATGGGTGCAAATTCAAAAATTTGTTGAGATAATTCATATATAATCACATCTTTATTAACGTAATTACGTTTTAAAAGATCAATAGCTACTTCATATGAATCCCCTACGGCTGGTAAATAGGCTATCAGGTTATGGGCTGGGCCTTTAAGAGAACTAGTTAAGTAACTAAACTTTTCAACAGTTGAAATATAAGGTTTATTACCTATTAAATTCTCAAATTTGTCAATGAAAGATGGGAATTGTACCGTGTCCCCTTCAAATGTTGGTATTTGCAAAATGGGTAACTGAGCCCTCAATTCTTGTGACTCAGGATTTTGCATGCCACTTAAATTTTGTTGAAGGTTAGCCCTACTTTGATTAAAATCAGAATTAGGTTTTTTTGGTGTTAAGTCAGTCAACCGAGACCGTAGTTCCCTTATTTGCTGTTCAATTGAGCTTACCTGATCATCATCATCAGCGTAAAGGTCTATCAATTGTTCTTCAGCCATTTCGGATTCAACTAACTCTGAAATACTCTCATTAATGGCTATTATTTCCTCCTTTTTAATTTCTAATTTAATAATTACACTCTCTATATTTTTCTTACCTGGTTGTGTAATATTGTTAAAAGTGTTCACAGCCTTTGTAACAGCTCCCAACTTTGCCCCCCTTTTCTTTTTTAACTTTTTCAATTCTGCACTGTCCATGTCTAAGTCAAAATTGTTTAACTGGGGATCGTAATGAAATATAGGACAAGAAGAAATTACCAGAGAAGAGAGAGCACAGACAAAACAGTCAAGTTTAAATTTGGTTTAATCCCCCCCAAGTACTTGTGTGTCACTCAGGTCTAAGCTTATTAGAGAATGAGACTCCTTTAATGTAAATGTTTCCTAGTTAGGCCCTAGGTTGTAGACCTAATTAGGCTTGCTCAGGTTAGGCTTAGGCTAGACCATTTAGCCTAATTCTGCAATTTTTGTTAAGTAAGCTTAAGGTTTGTAAATTCCCCACACACGGACCACCAATGCGAAAAATGCTCTGTCTGAATTGGTCCACAATTAACCCACCCCTTATATCTCCAGTCTAACTATAGAGTAGATCAAGTCTAGCCTAGAGGGGTCAGCCTAGAGATTCCGGAAATGGTCCAGAGCGGGCAGATAAATTGAGGTCCACAGTAGGATTCCTCACAAGAATTAGGTTAGGGCAATCTACCTTCACCTTTGTTAAGCTATGAGTTGATGCTGGGTCTTAGGCCACAATGTAGGCCTAACTTGTCTGACCCAGCTTAATTTAATGAGATTAACTTACTGGTGTAAAAACTCAATTAGTCACTTACTTTTTGTTATCGGAGTGTCTCCCTTCTCCGGTTATGTTTTCGAGAGCGCACTTTTCTGGTACGTCCTCTCGCCCCGTTCTTCGTTTCCTTCTCCTTTTGTTCTCCTCTTCGCGGGGCTTCTCGTACCAGCGTTCTCTTGGTTTATTCCTCGGTTGGTTGAGCGGTAATGTATCTCCACTACCGAGCACGCTCCTCCCACACAGTATATAAATACTAGTGTGGAGAATAACTCTGGTGAGCAACCAATTGGTTTCATCCACCCAGTTATTGACATAAAAGGAATTTAATGATTGTTAGATTAACTACCTACCTACTCAGTGAACCATTTTCGTTACCTCCCAACTACCCACTCATCAGTTTTCCATACCTGAGGTAGGACCTAATAGGATCTCAAATCCGTAAGTTTAATTTAGCTTAACTTGGGCTTTAGGTAGAACTTGCCCTTTAGAATTTGGCCGTTCACGGCTCAGCTGGGATTTCGAACCCGACAAATAAATAAAATAACATTACCTTTCTTTCTGGTGTGATGTCCTGGAAGAAATTAATCTTGCACAAAAGTTTTTGCAAACAGTTGGAATCAGCCTTGAAAAGTGCACTGTGAAGCTCCAAGCTCTAAAACTGTTTCTTGAAGATCAGCGCAATGAAATTTTGGAGAGGGCCATTCATTATGCAACTACAAAGTGTGAGGAAATGGACATTTCTATGGAGAGAAGAGGGAGAGTAAAGCTCCGAAATAGGATGCCAGGAGAGATGGCAAAGGATGCTGGTCTCACATTGCCAGAGGAAGTAAAAAGGACTATGTTTGAATGTGTTGATCGCTTTCATCAAAAATTGCAGATTTAAGGGAATGGATCAAATTCTGTCAATCTTCGCTGTTATTCAGCCAAACACTTTGGTTGTTGCAACAGAAGAACTTCGGAAGTATATTCCAAATTTGACTCGGAGTTTCTATGAATTCTCTGATGAAGATATCAGTGTGGAAATTGGATGACTTCGGAGGCATTTGGAAGCTGCCAAAATCATCGTTGAAGAGGCAAAGAAATGGACAGCATTGCAGTTTCTGGAGTTTATTGTGAAATGGGATTTTTGTGAATCTTTGCCAAGCTTCTCACTGTGTTTGAAATTCTTTTTGACTGTCTGTGTGTCTATTGATAAAAAATTTCTTTCGCTCGACCATGAGTCAGACAAGATTGACAAATCTGGCTTTACTTTCAGTTGAACATGAATATGCAAAGGTGAATTTTGATGAGGTCATTGATCAATTTGCAGAAATTAAGGCTCGAAAGCAGAGACTGTGAATCCTTTCTATTTACCTTTGAAGAATAGGCTGAGCGTTGAGACTGGATTTCCTGTGTTTTTTGTATAAAACAAAATGCAGTATTACCTGTTCACTGAATTTTTAATGTCCTGCATTTTTCTTATTTCCAATTTGCTTATGACAGTACTGTACTGTTTAAAAATTACTTGCAAACATAATACATTTTTCTGTGTTTAAATTTTAAAATTATTTATGGGGGTGCCAAAGGAAGGATCCGCCCCGGGTGTCAAATACTTTAGGTACGCCCCTGCGTAGCATTTCGTCTAATTTGTCCCCAAATTTACAAATACTGCTATGGGCTTTTGTACCTGCAACAAACTCTGCAATGCTTTCATTCACAGTCTGATGCCTCGAATAAAATTTGAAACGTTCATAGATGAGAACTTCTCCGGGTTTGTAGTGACTGGTTAGGGCTTGTACCAATTCATTATAGGTGCAATTTTTCGGTGCTTTAGGAGCAACTAGGTCCGTAACTAAGCCAAACGTTTTAGGGCTTATTATAGTTAGGAAGGTAGGTATTTTCTTAGCGTCAGGAATGGAATTTGCCTCGAAAATCAACCTCACCCTAGTGGCATAAGCTTCGATGTCCTCCCGAGTCTTCGTAGGGCCTTATATGGCCAATCACCGACATGCTAGAACAAAACCGATTTAGGCCAAATAACGTGAAGTAGGTTAGATAGGGTTTAAATTTGTTGTAGTTACTCCACAGTTAGGGCTGAATAGTAAATTGTATTCGAGTTAGGGCTGAGTAGGAATTAGTATTAAAGTTAGGACGGCGGGACCTAAGCTATAGTACGGGAAGTTACCCACTGTTAATTTATTTATTTGTTGGGTTCAAAATCCCAGCTGAGCCGTGACCGGCCAAGTTCTAAAGGGCCAGTTCAACCTACAGCCCAAGTTAAGCTAAAATAAAAAACTTACGGACTTGAGGTCCTATTATGTCCTACCTCAGGGTTGCTGACTCGATGTGGGCCTACCTTAGGCCTCAGTTGCATGAATTTAAGATAAAAACAAAAGGGGCACTATTTTGGTCTTCTTTCTCAACCTTGCAACAACAACACAACCTGGACTATTGCACGATGCAACAATCTTGTATCTAAACAACCAAACTGAATTGCAAGAGAGCTCTCTATAAGACCACACCCTGTAAGTACAGCATTCCACAAACGAGTAGAAAGGACGCGCAGCGCCCCAAAATGATGCCACCAGAGTGACCAAACAATGATGCCACAAGAGCCCAAAAATGCTAGCTCTAAATTAAGTGAATTTTTCACTAACCTTACAATTATGAGATGGATATATACCTTAACTTAATATATACAATCAATGCTGCATCAATCAGCTTAGTCATCATATCGCCTTGGGACAACAATGGTTCTTCCTCTTCTAGATTTTCTAACACCCACACAAACCAACTAAATTGAACGACCCACCTAAGCTAGGTTACATCGAATTTTCCAAACAACCAAATTGAACCCAATAAGCCAAATTGAATCCAATGAGCCTGAGGTGACGTGTGTGTATATATATATATGTATATAGTCTAAAAGTCACTAAAGGGGAAATATCACTAAAGCTAAGCTGAATGGCAACGGCAAGGCATAAACGAACCAACGCGGCTGTTCGTATTGTTTTGGGCTAGCCTAGAGATGTTTTTTCCTATCTGACCTAATCGTTGGTGCTGAGTGTAATTAGGTGGTGTTTCTAAGGTGATAATTGGGGTAGGAAGTTGTCCGTACTTAAGTATAGTTAGGAGTAATGTCTATAGCTTCTAAATTGGTAATGTAAGAGAGAGTTAGGTAGGCTGTTTGTGGGACACAGGAATCTAATGGTAGGCTCCCAAAGGAATATCTAATTCAACGCACCGGTAAGTGCCTTTGATTGTTTGCTAGAACCTAAGTAACCTAACTCGGGTGTCTACCCTACGCTATCACAAGTCCAATGAGCCAAATTAAATCCCATTCTCGTCGCCAACTGTAATAGCTTGGGGTTAGTGACCCCGCCAAGTTACTTGGTTTCTAAACAACAACAAAGGCACTTACCGGTGCTTTGATTTAGATCTTCTTTAGGGCCTAGCATAGATTTCCAGCATCCCATAAAGCGCCTACCTAACTCTCTCACTTTACTAATTTAGAAGCTATAGACATTACCCCTACACCTACACTTATATACTGTTTAACAACTTCCTGCTTACATTATCACACTTTATGTGAAAAAACTATATAGGGCTATGGGTTGATTGCCTGTGCCCTCATCCGTTGGAAATTTCCAACAGACGTCAGTGGAGGGTTACCGACAAAAGCCCTATGCTTTTTCGTTAGAGAGTTATAAATATGTAGGTCTTTAAAGGACCTCTTTATATTTATATTGATTACGGTAATTCTAGCATCGGGAGTTGGGAAAGCCTTATGTTAATAAAAACTGAAATTGCTCACCTTATTTTTGCTGGGTCTTTGTTTGTTTCGATGTAAGGCGTGACGGTCATTTTCGGTGTAGGGTCGCCACGATGGGGTTACGCGGCGAATTTACTTAAGGTAATTAATATAGGCAGTCACTATATAAACCCCTGAAGGAATAGGCCTATCCTTTTATAGTCACTAGGTTTTATATTATAAGGAATTCACTCAGGACTCTAGGGGGGACAAAGACATCCTCCGCGTTTAAAGCTTCGCTGTAACATAAACAGCCCTGAGAGCCGTTCCTTGGTTCTGGTGTATTATTTGCCGTTCTAACAAAATTTTGTTTTGTCTACTTCTTTTTGGTAGACTAAACAATAAATTGGGTTTTCTTGTTGCTATGTGAGGCTGATTCATACATACAGGTTCTTTGTACGTATGGCAATTCAATTATTTCATTCCCAATAGGCTATGTCGCCAATCCCGAGGCAATTTTGTATAGATATTTAATTCAATTAATTAATAATTTATATTTAATTATGAAATAAATGTACCACATATGATACCATGTTGTGAGTGCGTATAGTTTTTCCATATACTGGGGGGGGCCGGAGAAAAATTTGTATGTTATAGATCAAATTTTTTGATAAACTGTTTTAAACCATGTGAAATGGATTGAAAAGAATGAAGTAGAAATTTAGGGAGAGAGAGGTTACTCAAGACCTATTTAAATATTAAAGTTCAAGAGGCCAACTTCTCAAGTTTAGTTAAAGTTATGTCAATCAGTTTGACTCCCTTTAGGTATAGGAAATTTATGGAATTAAAGTATGGTTATTAAGCATTTTAACTTTGCTCAGTTTGTGTAAGGTTTATAAGTCACCAGTCTTAATTTTTTCTTGTAAAAGTTTTCTGGCTTTCAAAGCAGTCTTTCTTTGAGGCCTGTCTGGTTTAGTCTGAGTTACATCAGGCACATTGAGAGATTCCTCCCCAATAGTATCCTGATCCATCCTTTGGGGTAATGGTTCTAATTTAGCCCCACACTCCAAAGGATATAGTAATGTGATATCTCTGGTGGTTTCACCAGTTGCTGTTTTCAGTTTTACAACCCTGGTAACTTCGTCTTCACCAGTTTTGAGTTCCAAGACTTTTCCCATTGACCAATGTTGTCTTGGTGTCTTGTCATGTATCAACACAATGTCCCCAATTTTGACTGAATCATTCCAACTTTGTTTTGTTAATTGTTTCTGTCTTTCTCTAAGACTTGTTAAGTATTCTTCTCTCCATTTTGTTATAAATTGAGTCTTGATTTGTGTCAAATGTTGGTATTTTGTGTTGAGTTCTTTGTGTCCTATTTCCCAATCTGGATCCTCTGTACTGTTATGTTCAGATTCTGGTAACATGTTTACTGTTTCTCCCTTAATTAGGTGGTTTGGTGTGAGAGGTTCTGGCTCATTAATACGTCTCCCACATAAGTTAATGGTCTGTTGTTGACAACATTTTCAATTTCTGACAGAATAGTCATGAGTTCAAAAGTTGTAGATGTTTTGTCCCAATAGTCTTTTTTAAGGCAGTCTTACAGTTTGTATGTTTCTTTCCCAAATTGAACCATACCATGGTGTATTAACAGGAATGTACTTCCAGGTTATGTTGTGTTTGGTTAAATGAGTTTGTACTGTTTCACTGTCACAAATCTGATGAATAATTCTTTCACCAGATTTGAAGTATGTGGCATTGTCTGACCATATAGTTTTGGGTACAGAATTGTGTGCACAAAATCGTCTGAAAGCAGCAATAAAAGCTTCTGCTGTCAGATCTTCTACTATGTCTAGACATATGGCACGTGTGGCAGCACAGGTGAAGAGTACAATGTACACTTTGTATTCCTTTGAATCCATTTTGTCTCCAAAACTCACATTTACCGCTCCAGTGTAGTCAATACCCGTGGTTTCAAATGGCCGAGTAAATGTTACTCGTTCCACAGGTAGGTCTGGAGGGCTTGGGGTCTTAAAGGGTCGTGAATGGATACGTTTACAAGGAATGCATGTGTTTAAAATTTTCTTTGTTTCAGTTCTACCCTTTGGTAGCCAGTAAGTTTTTCTCAGCTCTGTCAGGGTTTGTGGGACTCCCATGTGGTGTATTTTGTTGTGGGTATCCCTGATGATGAGTTTTGTGAAGTGATTTCTCCTTGGAAGAAGAATTGGGTGCTTAGAGTTGTAAGTCAAAGTTGACTTGTTAAGCCTTCCTTTACACCTTATCAGACCCTCTGTATCCAGGTACAGATTTAGATCCATGACAAGTGAAGGAATACCTTTGTTTAATGTGCTACTGGACCTAAGATACTTCAACTCCTTGTCAAATTCTGAAGCTTGTATCTGTTTGAGCCAGTATTTTGTTGCAGTTTCTGTTAAGTTAGAAAAGGCTTTCTGAGGACAGTGTTTGAGAAGGTAGCTATTGACAAACTTGCAGCAATAGACTGTAATTCTCAAGAGTTTGTTTAGGTCTGAATAAAGGTGATAGTCAAATATAGGTTTGTCCTCAGTGATCTTTTCAGTTGTTGTAGAGTTGAGTGTGAGGTTAACTACTTTGGCTGGCCAAAGATCCTCACATGTTAGCCATTCGGGCCCTTCATACCAGATTTTATTTGTTTTCAACAGCTTGTAAGAGAGCCCTCTTGTCAAAAAGTCTGCAGGATTCTCCTTTGTTTTTATGTACCTAAATTTGATACCAAGGTTTGTGTTTGCAGTTTTGATTTCTGTTAGTCTGTTTTTCACAAATATATTTTTGCAAGAAGTTGTATCTGTGTTGGTCACCCATGTTAGACAAATTTGACTGTCTGTCCATAAGTAAATGTTTGTTATGTCAACTTCTTTATACACTTGTGAAAGAAAGTTTGCTGTTTTAACTCCCAATGAGACAGCTAATAATTCAAGTTGTGGTACAGTTTTCTTTTGGTTTAAGGGTGCCACTTTTGCCTTTGAATAAACCAAGTTACTTTCATTTTCACTTGTTAAATAGGCACAACACCCATAAGCTTGTGTGCTGGCATCTGTAAAAATGTGTAGTGTTTGCGATTTCAATCTGTAGCCAGCACATCTTGGTACGTAGATGTCTTGAACTTTGTTCAAGTCTGTGGCTAATTTTTTCCAATGAAGTTGGTCTTCCACTGAAAGTGGTTCATCCCAATCAATTTTCTTTTTCCATAAGTCTTGCAAAAGGATTTTGGATCTTATGGTTGCTGGTAAATATAATCCAATGGGGTCAAAAATTTTGGATGATTCTGAAAGCACTTGTCTTTTTGTATTGGCATTTGGATTTAAGTTATAACTCTTCGTGCAAAGAGTGTCATCGTGTTCAGAATTCTGTTTTAAAAACCAAAGCATTCCAAGTGTTTTCGTGTAATTGTTTGGTTCAATGTTCCCATTGTTGTCTTTTGTTATTTGTTCATTTAATTTAGGAGAATTAGAAACCCATTCTCTCAATCCAAAATTTCCTTGCTTCATTATGGGTTGTGACATTTGGTAAATTTCAAGCAATTCCTCTTCAGTTACAGTGGAACCAATGAGGTTATCCACATAAAAGTTTTGTTTTAAAAACTGAACTGTTAAGTCCTCTTGAAATAAGTTTAGGTGGTTTCTAATTGTTAAAGCAAGAATACTTGGAGAGCAATTTGCTCCAAAAATAATTACTTTAAATCTGTAGGTTTTGAAACCTTTGTTAAGGTCATGTGGATCATTCAACCACAAAAACCTGAGATGATTTTTATCATACTCAAGCTTCAAATTTATACAGAGGAATGCTTTTTCTATGTCACTTTGTACTGCATAATTGTCTAAACGGAAGCAAAGGAGAATTTTTACAAGATCTGAGACAAGGTTTGGGCCTTCCATGAGACAATCATTTAAACTAACAGAATTTGTGTCTTTTAAACTACAGTTGTATACTACTCTTAGTTTAGTTGTGGATGAGTCTTCTCTGTAAACTCCCCTGTGTGTTAAATAATGACAACCTCGTTTTTTAAAGGGTTCATCAGTAACTTCTTCAATGAAGCCCCTTTCTATTTGTTCCTTGAATATGTTGTTGTATTGTTCTAAAAGATTGTCATTTTTTAGTTTTCTGTAATTTTTATACAGATGTGCCTTAGCTACTTTCAAATTGTCCATTATTTCTGGACAAGGTGTTTTCCAAGGCAGCTCCACATAGTATTGATTGTCTCTGTGTTGTAATGTATCCTTAAATTGTTCTGTCATCAATTGGTCTTCATGTGTAATAGTACTGTCCTTTATGCCAACTGATTCTAATAGTCACAACTGCTGTAACCCTTCATCCAATGTGGAATCATTTTCATTCAAATGATGTGGGATTATGACAGTGTTTTTGTAGTTCGAGTTTGTCACATAGTCAGAAATTTGTGACTGTGGTGATTTTGTTTTGCGTAAATTTTGTTCATGTTCTGTGTTTTCTGTGTCAGTAGTAAGATGGTATTTAGTTATGTCACCCAAAAGAGCAATACCTGTGGGAGTTTGTATGGCTATTCCATCTCCAATTTTAATGATGCCTCTATGGACCAGATGAAGATAGTCAGCCCCCATGAGCATATGTATATCATCAACTACATCTGCATTAAGGGTTTTATCAGCTATCGTGTATTTATTTTGAAGTTGGAGCAAAGCTTGTTTTAACCCAGCTATTTGTATTTTTTCTTGTTCTACTTTGTCCACAACAACAACCTTAAGGGTTTCAAATGTTTCATCAAGAGTTAAAGTTATATTTGCAGTTTTAAAACTGGCTTGTACTGGGTTTTTATTGATAAATGATGAAATAGAGAGATCTTCATCTCCTTGTTGGTTTTGAAGTCCCAATTTTTCTATCAGTTGTTTAGTTACAAATGTTTGTTGTGAGCAGGTATCTAAAAGACACCTAACCTGTACTATTTGTCCTCTTTTGTTTTGGATTTCCAAAGTTGTGGTTGGTAAAAGAATTTTTGAATTGTGGTTAATGCTAGATGAACTGATATGTCCATTCATAGCATTTTTGGTTTGTTTGTTTTGGTTTGATTTGGGTGTTTGTTCATAATGTTTGTCAGTTTTTCCAATGTCTGTGTGTGTATTACACATAGGGGTAACATGGTCAAAACTGTTGCAAAACTTACAATTGTATATCAAATTTGATTTGCAATTTGACTTTTGGTGCCCTGATCCAGTGCATTTTTTGCATAAGTTTAGTTGTTCACAACGTTTTGACCTTGCTGTAAAGTCTTTGTATTTGGGACAATTTGTAGAATAATGTTCACTGCTAAAACAAAATTTGCATGGTGTGGGATTATACTCAAAAGTAGCTACATTAAAGTTTTGCAGAGTAGGAGTCTTTGAGTCTTTTTCTGTCACTTTATTTTCTGCAAATTGAGTTTTGCGGTTGTGTTTTGATGTAACTGGTAAGTGTTGAAATCTTTTGTTAGGTTTTTGGTTTTCTGCATTGTTGGTTTTTTCTTGTTCTGTGTTAAATTTTGGGTGTGTAACTTGATTTGTAAAGTGCTAGTACAGTTGGGAAATCTTCTCTTAGTTTATTAAGGCTAGGGTATATGTCAGTTGTCCTCTGATGAAATATCTCTTTGACTTTAGAAGGGAGCTTTTCAAAAACAACAGCTTGAATGATCCAAGCTGTTTCTGCAATGTTTAAATTATTGTTTTTAAGTTGTCCCATGAGACATTCAAACTCACAGTAAAAATCAAAGAGGTCACCATAGTTGTCTTTTGGGGTTCGCATGTTCATGACTTTAAGAGCCAAATCATGTATAATTTCATCCTTATTCATGTAATTTCTGTTAAGTAATTCTATTGCTACAGAATAAGAAGCACCTATGGCTGGTAGTGATTCCACTAATCTTAAGGCTGGGCCTTTCAGATAGTTCACTAAATAACTAAATTTATCAACATCTGTAATGTAGTTTTTATTACCTATAAGGCTATGAAATTTTTCAATAAAAGATTGAAATTTGGCTCTGTCACCCTCAAAAGTGGGTACTGCAAGTGTAGGCAATTTTGATTTTAGTTCATTGCCCTCAGCCACATTGGGAGGGCTAAATGAAGCATTTCTTGTAGCTTCTAAGAAGCTTTCGTATGTGTCTTCTTTTTTGCACTCATCAAGTTGGTTTTGAATTTCAGAAATATAGTTGTTAATTTTTGTAATGTAATTTTCATTGTCAAGTAGGAGAGTAGAATACTCATCATCTGTTAGTTCAATTGTGTCATCAATTTCTGTAATTATGTCTTCATCTAGTATGAAAATTTCTTGTTTGTAACGAGTAATAGAATTTAATGTTGTTTCAAGATCATATCTTGTAGGTTCCTTTTGTTTGAAATCATTGTACAGTTTGGTGATGACACCTTTACGTGCTGATTTTTTCCTCATTAATTTTTTGTGATTTTGAGATGGTGCCGTAGCCCCAAGGTCTGTGTTTTTGTTTTCTTGGTCTGGGTTTCTTACCCTTTTGTCCAAGTCTTCCATAATTGTTGTTAGTGTTAAAGTTCTGAGTTTAATTTTTATGATGTTGAGCAAGTTAAATTACTGTACAGTAATAAGTTTTTTATATAACCTGCGCCACAGGTTAAATTAAAAATTCACAATGTTTTTAGTTAGGATAGGCCTTGAGTGTAAAGAGTAAGGCCTACTTTAAGAGGTAGGCCTATTATGTAAGGTAAAGTTAGGTGGGCCTACTAAATAGGCCTATTTGTTGGGCCTACCAAGTAGGCTTATGTTTGGGCCTATTATTTTATAGGACCTCAAATGAGTTAAGCCTGTTAAATTAACAAGGCTTAGTTTTGAATTTGAAGAGTAGGACCTATTAAATAGGCTTAATGTTGCGGGCCTATTATTTTTAGGACCTAAAATAAGTTATGCCTGTTAAATGAACAAGCCTTTGTTTTCGATTAGTGTAAAGGTAAAGGAATCGGTTCCCAGTTGCTTAGGCCACCATATGAAAAACTATAGTGGGGTTACGGTTGAAATTGGGGTTAGGCCTACTGAGTTAAGCCTAGCCTGCGTGTGTCAGTGTAAATTTTAGAGGGGTTAGTTCCCCATACACAGGGCCACCATTGAAAAAACTATATAGGGCTATGGGTTGATTGCCTGTGCCCTCATCCGTTGGAAATTTCCAACAGACGTCAGTGGAGGGTTACCGACAAAAGCCCTATGCTTTTTCGTTAGAGAGTTATAAATATGTAGGTCTTTAAAGGACCTCTTTATATTTATATTGATTACGGTAATTCTAGCATCGGGAGTTGGGAAAGCCTTATGTTAATAAAACTGAAATTGCTCACCTTATTTTTGCTGGGTCTTTGTTTGTTTCGATGTAGGGCGTGACGGTCATTTTCGGTGTAGGGTCGCCACGATGGGGTTACGCGGCGAATTTACTTAAGGTAATTAATATAGGCAGTCACTATATAAACCCCTGAAGGAATAGGCCTATCCTTTTATAGTCATTAGGTTTTATATTATAAGGAATTCACTCAGGACTCTAGGGGGACAAAGACATCCTCCGCGTTTAAAGCTTCGCTTGGAATAAACAGCCCTGAGAGCCGTTCCTTGGTTCTCGTGTATTATTTGCCGTTCTAGCAAATTTTGTTTGTCTACTTCTTTTTGGTAGACTAAACAATAAATTGGGTTTTCTTGTTGCTATGTGAGGCTGATTCATACATACAGGTTCTTTGTACGTATGGCAATTCAATTATTTCATTCCCAATAGGCTATGTCGCCAATCCCGAGGCAATTTTGTATAGATATTTAATTCAATTAATTAATAATTTATATTTAATTATGAAATAAATGTACCACATATGATACCATGTTGTGAGTGCGTATAGTTTTTCCATACTTTAGTAACATCACCAAATTAAACTTAGCACCAACGATTTAGTCAGATATGAATAACCATGCTCTTAGTCCAGCCCAAACAAACGAACAGACCGCGTTCCGCTGTTTATCCTTTTGTGTTACCATTCAGCTTTCTTTTAGTGACTTTTCCCTTTAGTGACTTTTAGACAGTGGTGGGCACCGTTAACCAAAAAGTTAACTTCGTTAACCGCTAACCCGTTAACCAAAAAGTTAACTTCGTTAACCGTTAATCCGTTAATTCGTTAAACATGTAACGGAAGTTACCGATAAACCGTTAACGTTAACTTTTATTATAAAAAAAATGAAAAACACAATATATAAATAATTTAATTTTCCCTCTTCTTCTCGTTCTCCATTTTGTCCATGAGATGCATGTTGCCCTTCATGAAAATTAGCATATCAAAGTTTTCATCAGACAGGGATGATCTCTTGGCCCTCAGGATGTCCTTGCCCATAGAGAAGTAATTGAACTGAAATTTCTTCGGTCTTCACAGCAGAGATACTAAAGAGTAAACAGCCTCTGGCGCCACACGCTCACATTTACTTCTTAACGCCATCTATTATCTCATAAAGAAACTAATTCACATTGGGACTTGAAAGTACCAGCAGGATCAACCGGGTAGAAAAATAATTATGGAGATTTTAAAGATGTGGTACCTAGAAGTACCGCCAGGACATAAAGGGTTAAGGTGAAAACGCTCCCATTGTAAGACATCAATTGACTTAATTTATGTCATCAAAGTGACATGAGAATTGAAATCTTACCTGATCAGTTTTATGGTTCTTGAAATGTATCAAGGAGACTACTAATAAGGTACTCACAGACATATTATAAATATACATGACTTACTTGACAACGATTATTTTTAAATATTCACTAGCACAAACATGTTGCGCAAGAGACAGACTGCAAATGAAACGAATGTAGTTTTTGTTGTAATTGTTATATATATATTATTGAAAGTGCCTTAAAATGCTCGTGATATTTCTTGAAAGAAGTTGAAACATTCAACTCAAATGGCAAATCTTTCCGCCTGATTTTACAGTCGACCATGTTTTGCTCAAACCAATGCCATAAATAACTACCATATTTGGTAAGACACAAATTGTGGCGACGGAAACAAATATATCGCCTGATTTTGCACTGCGGAAATGGAAATTCGTTCATCACTATTAACAGTGGCGGATTAATTGCGCACCTGCTCAGCACTGAAAATAATATAAACTTTTAAACGTTTATTTATGAATTTTTTGGGTTAACGGATTTGAATTAACGGAAGTTAAATGTAACGGAAGTTAATTAGTCCGATAATGATTTTCAAAGTTAACTTAAAAGTTAAATCGTTAACGAAAAAGTTAACTTCGTTAATTAACGATTAACGGATTAACGGTTTGTGCCCAGCTTTGCTTTTAGACTATAGTATACATATATATACACACACACACGTCACCTCAGTAAGATTACTATTGTTAATTTTATTAACCTCCTTCCAGAATTCCCTGCTGGAAGTATTGCTATTGCCTAGTTTTCTGGCTAGAGATTCTCTTCATTTTTCCTTATAAATCTAAGAGTACCCTTGAATCTAGCACGAGTTCTATTTTTCGGTTGGAAGAGTTCCCCCGACCTAGGTTTCCCCATAGCAACCCATTCCATGAATACATTTTTTGCTACATCATACAAATCAGTACAGTATTCTGCCCACCCTGTATTGACATTTACTTTTCTCCATTTTTTATTCTTAAAGCTACTTCCACTCGCAGCCTCAATGGCATGTTGAAGCTCACCGCAATACTTATTTAAGAGATCTATATGGTTTACACCATCACAGGAGCAGCGCCGGCCTTAGGATATTTCGGGCCCTGTGCAGAGTATACTGTACGGGCCCCCCATGACACAAGTCAAATTTTTTTCATTGCTAATCATTTTATTTTAGTAGATTGTTAACAAGTACAACAAGTAAAATTTAACTATACAAGTGCACCTGTAACAGAATACCAACAGACCAACAGCCTTTACTATTATTACTACTTATTACTTTATTATTATCAAATATTTAAACTATCATAAGAGGTTTCAACCAGCGCCGGCCTTGGGATATTTAATTAGGAATAGGATAATTCAATTTAATTAGGATATTCAACAAAAGTAAATACACAAAATAAAGTTTGTAAATATACAAAAAAGAAAATAACTTAATCAACTACAAATGAATATTTGGCAATTGTAATATAAGAATACTAAAACATAAAAGAATTAACTAGATTTCATAAAAATAAACATAAACCAATTGCAGGTATATATAAGTAACAAAAATCTTTTCATTAAAATCTATCTACTGTTTTAAATGACTGAGAAGAAAAGAAAAATCAAGCTAATACACAAATATATATTACACAATATTACACAAATAAATTACATTAATTTACACCAATTTTGGCACTCTGACGTCGATGGTAAATTTCTGTGAAATTTTCGGGCCCCCCTAAGTTGCGGGCCCTGTGCGACCGCACGGTTCGGACACCCCTAAGGCCGGCACTGACAGGAGGGACTCCTACAAACCAAAGCTTCTGCAGGAATCCTCACAAGACTAAGTAGTGCATCAGTCTGCATTGTATAGTAATCTACCTCAGAGTGACTAAGATTTGACCAATTAACCTTATAGTAATCGGTATTATCACCAGGGCCGGATTTAGGAGTGGGCAAAGTGGGCAGCTGCCCATGGGCCTCCACATATTGGGGGCCTCCACATATTGACAAGCCATTATCAAAATAGAAAAAACCCGAAACTAGAAAAACCCGATAGATGATCAACAAAAAAACACGCGCATCCAATACCACTGTAGTACATAAACTTTTACCAATTACTATTTATTGTGTACTGATTATTATTTTGTTTTTATTACTCTTTTAGGCCTACTCTCACTATAATGGAATACCCGAGTAACCCGAGGCTTTCATTTTTTGCAGAAATGAGTGGAATGGACAGACACAAGAGTGCACGATGTTTTGAAAGTGTATGTATGTTAATTATATTATGAATCTTATGGATGACTTCAATTATGTCTTCCCCTAAGGTAGGGGGGCCTCCACATGGAGGCTGCCCAGGGCCTCCACACGTCTAAATCCGGCTTTGATTATCACAGTCATTGTCTAAGTCAGGTGCTATTATACAATCAAACCCTACTACAAATGGGATATGATCAGACTCAAATACATCTTAAAGTATGGACATTGGACATACTATTGATTACACTGCCCAACAACAACAAAAAAAAAATTATGCTAATTTAATTCTAAGACCTGTTTCTGGATAATATTGATGTGCTGATTTCAAAAATCACCTTAGATTTTGTCCATCACATCAGGTTTTCGTGCAATGCAATATGCCTATTTTGGGTGATCCATGAAGGGCGCTTATCAAAATTGATGATTTTTGAGACCTGTTAACAGCTGTTTTGCTGTTAAAATTTTATCTGTGGAATATGCAAATCTGTGCATTAAATCTAAAGGTCATGTACAACATATTAAAATCTTGGGTATCTGTGATTTCCCCAGGTGTGAGCGTGACGTCATGATCCAAAAAGTCTGAAAATTATAAAGATCTTGTAAAGGATTTACTTGTAAACTTTCAGCAGTTGGGTTGCAACATGAGCATTAAAGTTCACTATCTCAACAGTCATCTGGATAAATTTCCAGAAAATCTTGGTGATGTTAGTGAAGAGCAAGGTGAAAGGTTCCACCAAGATATCAAAGTGATGGAAGAACGATACCAAGGAAGATGGGATACCCATATGATGGCTGACTACTGCTGGAGCCTGCAAAGAGATTGTCTTGACATCTCTCATTCTAGGAAGTCCTATAAGAGAAAATTTATCAGCACTGAAAAGTAAGAAAACAAGAAAAAGACAATGTTAAGAAAACTGGTCCCGTGCTTGCTTTAATATGGATTCATTTTTTGCTTATTTAAACACTTTTAATCACTTTATGTGTCAATATTACCATTGTATATTAAAGTTCACTCCCTGCACAATTGTTTACTTTTCCATGCTGATTCTGAGTATGTAAAAACTTATTTTTTGAAAAGAAAAAAAATTGGGCATAACCCTGCCAAAATGCGATATCTCCAAAATATCCGTATTTGATTGCTCGAAAACCTGACGTGATAGGCAAAAACTAAGGTGATTTTTTAAATCAGCACACCAAAGTTACCTAAAAACAGGTGTTAGAATTAAATCAGCAAAACTGGTGTTGGGCAGTGTTATATTATAACCATCGTGGGAAGCTATACAGTGGTCTAGCCACGACTGAGTCCCCCAGGCATCACTAACATGTGTAAATGAGTCATTAGGAAGTAGCAATTTACTGGTAAGTTTGTAGTCACATGCCTCACAGTAATTGATAAAAGACTTAGCAAAATCCGAACCAGGTTTATTGATATTGCTGTTAAAATCACCAACCACTACAATACATGAGGAGTCCAGCTTCTCCAGCAGTATATTTAGTTTACAGAATCTACCTAAAAATACCTCTTCATTTTCAGCACACTCATAAGTCATATAAACGTTGAATATATACAGTATTTTGTTATCAATAGTTAGTTTTATGGCTACAACCAGTGGTGTAGTGCTAAATAAAGAAGTGAGGGAACGCATTTTGAAAGTGTTACTCAGATGCGAGGGGGACAATGGCGAGCGCGGCGAGCCCATACAGCTGGGGGTCCGGGGGCACTGTAAGCCCCCGGGAAATCTTTTGAAATCCGACCAATTTCAGGGATATTTTGAGGTCATATGCACTGGATATTAGGATATATTCCAAGGTTGAAGATGCAGTATTTCCAAAGGTGGGCAGTTGCGCCGCAAAAAGTTGCGGCGCAACATTTTTGGTTGCGCTTGCGCTTGCGGCGCAACTTTTTGAAAAGGGTTGCGCTTGCGCGTGCGGCGCAACTATTTCAGCAGAGTTGCGGTTGCGGCTGCGGCGCTACAAAAATCGTTGCGCGTGCCCACCACTGCAGATATACGTTAAATGCAAAGGTGGGCAGTTGCGGCGCAACATTTTTGGTTGCGCTTGCGCTTGCGGCGCAACTTTTTGAAAAGGGTTGCGCTTGCGCGTGCGGCGCAACTATTTCAGTAGAGTTGCGGTTGCGGTTGCGGCGCTACAAAAATCGTTGCGCGTGCCCACCACTGAGTATTTCCAGTGTCATTAGATATACGACATCCAGTACGATCAATAAAAATAGCTAACAACTGGAATGATTAACTAAAAAAAAGTTAACAACTGGTACGCCGGGTGACTGTTTCATCAGATCTTTATAGGCTAGCATTGCCTCAGTCGAAGCTAAAAGAAATGAAGCAGTTAATGATTCTTTCTCATATTTCTTCTAGGGGTGGGAATTAAAATTTCATGACGTTAGAGATTTGTAAGTTCGGATTTATTTGAAATAGTGAGGGAATGCTGTTCCGTCTACCAAAAAAAGTAAGGGAACGCCGTTCCCACGCGTTCCCACAGCACTACACCAGTGGCTACAACCCACTCATATTCATAAGTAATGGGCCCTATAAACCTATCCAGCTGTGAGTGCCACATTATAGCTACACCTTCCTTCCTATTCTGTCTGCCCACAGTAATAACTTCACTATCATCATTGGGTGAGTTAGCTATTTTCCTGCAGTTAGGCTTAATATTGTTTTCTATTTTTGCACTTTTGTTTAGAGAGCCAAGTTTCCTGAAAGCAAGAAATGTCAAGTGCAGATAAAAGTTTATTGATCTCATTGTCAGCATTGACTTTGAGGCCTCTACAGTTATAGTTACTAACAGTGAGTTTGTGAAACTGGGGCATTATTTTTATACACATATCACTGTTCTCACTGGGTGTCTCCCTCAGATTGCATGGTGGAGTCTGCTTACCTGTAATTTTGTGGACTGAGTTTTCAGGCCAGACTTCTGGCCCTATAAATACAGAGGGGTCCAGGGACGTAGCCAAGGGGGCGGCGACGGAGGCGGTCGCCCCCCCCCACACACACACGCACACACTTGGAAAGTCCAGTAAAAAAATCTGCGGTAATTACAACCAAAGTTAACCGCCAAACTATAACATTTAACAATTTGCTATCAATATATAATGGAAGGAGTGTGTATATATAATATATATAATATATAATATATATATTATATATATATAGATATATATATAATGAATAAAACCACGAAGGGAAAAAGAAACAAAGTGGTGCTCAAGCGCTTTCGTCTAATGACATCCTCAGGAACACTGGAGTGAAAAGAGAGTTCAAGGCAATATATAGGTTACAAAAATAAACATATATATATATTAGGGTGATTCAAATATGGGGGTAAAAATTTTTTTTTATATTTTAATGTGTTCAACCCTTTAAATGGTTCATTTCAGCATAAAAACAACTATCCTAAAATATTTTAGCAAATTTTTAATTTTTAGGGGTTGCTACCAGCAATTAGAAATTGACAGAACGACTCAAATTGTCAAATTTTTCCACACCACCCAGGGGGTACAGTACAAGGCGCATTGCTTTTTTTAATGTGGAAAGCTCCCCGTAGGTCCTACCATAACCACAAGCATGCATAATTAAACTAGCATGATATTTGAGACATTAGCTGTCCTTACTTCATCAATGTTTCTTTCTTTCTATCAGGGTAAACAGCCCTGTAGTTTTTCACTACTTGTAGCAAGAATTGTTTTTGATCTTCGTCATGTGTTAGTATTTTATTATATTCATCCATTAATTTTACTCCTCTTTCCGCTATATCATTCACGACTTTCCACTGTTTGATAGATTTCTTAGCGGAGTTATACTCATCATTATGCCATTCTTTAGCATCTTTGAGTAAAAAATTTTGAACTAAATTCTGTTATTGTAACGAATCTTTGAGTATTGATGACAAAATCTTCTAATTTCTTCGTTAGAATAAGTGCAGGATCTAGAAAAGCCCGTTTTGCAGGAAGAGTTTCTGTTGTATTTTGCAAGGCCTTTACAATTTTGTTTTTCGTCGTTTCAGTAGGCACTTCATCATCATAAAAGGCCAAGGCTACCAGTTCTTCTGATAGGTACCAGAGGTGACCTAACAGTTTTTTTAATAGCAACAAATGCAATTGTGTCATTTATTTGTTTGTAGACTACAAGATTCTGTAATAATTCCAGAGCAAGACGAGGAGCGCAAGATGGCACAGGAGCTGTAAACCATGCCTTTACATATAACCAAGTAGCAAATAGACAGATGTCTTTTAGTCCTTTTTTGTCTTTTACTGAAATTTTGAACTGAGATTTGAACATAAAAATTTTTAATGAATATGTAATTTTGGCCATCCACCTAGCCCGATGAAGTCCCGCTGGATGTTTAAATTGATTCCACCTTTTGGTTCACCTCCAAAAAAATAATTGTTGACTGCAATAGTTCTAGGTAATCGTCTCTTGGTTGGAATGTATCTAGTTGATTTGTTGCAAATATAATTATGTCATCTTTGATGTCATGAATATTTTCATAGATATCTGGATCTGATAATGCTGTCTCGTAGTCCTCCTTATTAATGCTTGACCATTTTTCTCTGAACTTCTTAAAAAGGACTATATCTGGGCCAGAAGATGGTGATAAAGACTTTGAAACAACAGCTTCCAGCATAATTTCAAATATATGGTGTCGACATGCCAGCCACAATAAATCGTTGTCGAATTTTTGTTCTAGAAGAATAGCTGCACCATTTCTAGGACCAGTATTGGCTGCCTTTGTATTGAAACACATGCATTTTATTTGTTCGCAGATGTCCCATTCAAGCGATGTCTGATTGTTTGCATTAAAAAGAGACGCATTTCTGTCACTCAATTTTGCAACATCAAGACTTCCTAATAATTTATCATCAAACAATTTTCTACGTTTGCCAACCTTACTTTTCCATGTTGAAGGTTGTGCAGCACAGAAACCAGATTCATCACTTTTACTCTCCTCTGATTCTGATGCTGATGATGTACTGGAGAGTATGACAGACTCTTCACTCTTCTTTCTTTTGATCTCTTCTTCTGCTCTCCTCTTTTCATAACGTTGTTGCTTTTCTGCTGCTCTTTGCTCTTTTTTAGCAACAGCCTTATCAATGGTACCCATTTTTCCATGACGTCCTTTCTCACGTTGCATTTTCAAGAATTTCTTATCATCTTCTATTTTTATAAACTGCATAGCATTCTCATGAGCAAGTCAAATAAGTTTTCCAGTTTATCTTTCCATTTTTCTTCTTTATTATTTAAATTTTGTGATCTTTTCAATTTGTTTGCTTTGTTTTTCTTAAGCAGCTGTCATTCCTTCAGTATTCCTTGAATTTTATCTACTATATGTATTCTTTGTTTTGCTGGTATTCCTGCTTTTTTCCAAACTGCTAGCACATCATCTGCAGTAGAGCAGCATGATTCTCTAATGTCTTGCTTTTTAATATTTCTGTAGTGCATGAAGAGGGCTATCATTTCCTTCTCTGATGGTAATACGGATGTTTTTAGTACTGCAGAGGGCTGCCCAATTAGCCATACTTCAGTTTCTTTTCTTGTAGAACTTCTCCCAAATGAGCAACTGAGTGATGGTGAGTTAGGCCTAGCTTCCATAATCGATTAATTGGTATCAAAATTACGAGTTCCAAGCAACAATTAAAAGCAAGCTAGTATATAAACCATTAATTAAAAATTCTGAAATATAAACAATTAAACATAAAATCATAAGTTGTAAAAACAAACAAATTGAAAAAGAGGGAAATTTGACGCCTGGTAGCACATAGTAAATTTTATTTAAAATTCACCAAATTTGGCATACACTACTTTTTTTGTCATAGGGAACAAAAATACAGGTTGAACAATTAAAAAAAACAACTTTGATTTTTTGAATCACCCTAATATATATATATATATATATATATATATATATATATATATATATATATATATATATGGATATATATATATATAGAGTAAGTATAGAAAAAATTGTGGGAGGCGCAAACACATTTGTATGGGGAAAAAAAATGACAATTTTAGCACTTTGCCCGAAATTCAACATAAATTCAAATGGCTTGTTTCAAGCCAATTTTTTATAGTCATTATCTGAATGGTAAACAGGTCACAAAAGACTAAAGAAATAAAAATAAATATAAATATAAATTGGAAAAAATTACAAAATAATGCCTTAGTGATATATACGTCACAGCCTAAATAACCATAAAGAAATAAACCAACAGATAAAAAAAACAAAAATTGTAAGTGAAGTCTACAAATTTATATGGAGTTTTTTGAAATTACTTACATTCCGAGAATCCTGGGGGTTGGCATCCCATGGTTGCGGTACGTCGATGATATTTTGTGTATCTGGCCCATGAATCGTGACCTGGATGACTTCCTCCTTCAGTTAAATGGCCAAGTCCCCTCCATTAAGTTTACTTTAGAAGTGGAACAAGACAACTCAATCCCGTTTTTGGATGTGCGGATTGTGCGTGTACATAGGGATAGCCCAGGTTTTAAGTTTAGTATATATCGGCAAAAAACAAACAATTTGTCCTACGTACACTTTTACTCTGGACATGACACCCCTATTAAGAAGGCCATTTTTTCCTCAATGTTTCTCCGCGCTCGCCAGTCCGGAATACATCGATGCCGAATTGGAAAATATCAACGGTATTGGAAGTGAGCTGTGTTACCCATCTGCGTTCATGGAATCTTGTCTTAATAAGGCTAAACGCACCTTCTATCGTGTGAATAATAACACTCGCACCTCGTCAAAGAATATTTTAGTACTTCCATTTTTCCCGGGCTTCTTAGGCATTGCTAATGTACTTAAACTTTTGGATATCAGTGTAGTTTTTCATATAACAATATTCTGAAAAACATCATAGTAAAAAATAGCCCTACCAATAATTTAGGCATTATCTATAAAATTGGGTGTAAGCAATGTGATTCCTTTTACATAGGTCAGACGGGAAAGGATTTGCAAACGCGTGTAAAACAGCATCAATATTCCGTTAGAACGGGACAGTTGTCCAGTGCCCTTTTTGTCCATTTGTCAGAGTTATCCCATTGTATTGATTGGAATAATGCTTCAGTTTTGTTTCACTCCAGCAACATTGTTAATAGAAATATTCTTGAGTCGGCTATAATTCAACTTGCAATTAACTTTAACATGAGTAAAGGTATGTTTCAACTCGATCCCGTTGCTCTGAATTCCTTCAGAATAGATTTAAACAAAAAGGGCAGGTTGCTAAACCTGTGGTAAAAATTTGTTTTTCTCTCTTTTTCCTTATAAATCTGTATGTTTCTCTTACAGTTTTATTTTTCAATTTATTGTTGTATGCGTATTTCTTATATATGTGTATATGTATATATATATGTATATGTATATATATATATGTATATGTATGTATATATATGTATGTATGTATGTATGTATGTATGTATGTATATTTGGTTATGCGGGTGTACATGTGTAGTTGTATTATTTGTAATTTTTCCAATTTATATTTATTTTTATTTCTTTATTCTTTTGTGACCTACCGTTTTTTCAGACAATAATTATAAAACCTTTGGTAATTTTTTCCCTTATACATGTATATATATATTCCTTATATATTGCGTTTATATTTCGTATATATAACTTACTTTATATATGTTGTATATATTTTTATAGTTCTTTATATATCATGTAGGCATCATTTTGTTTTTCAATTTATATTTACTTGTACTTTTTTTTATTCGTTTGTGACCATAGTATATGATTCAGACAATAACTAAAAAACCTTTGGTGCCTCTCTTACAATTTAATTTTCAATTTATTTTTTGGTTTATTTCTTTATTTCTTTGTGACATATATATCATTTTGGCATCATCTATTAAATTGATTGTAAACTTTCCTTTTGAGCTTGAATTTGTAGACTCCACTTACAATTTTTGGTTTTTTATCTGTTGGTTTAGTTCTTTATGGTTATTTAGGCTGTGACGTATATATCACTAAGGCATTATTTTGTAATTTTTTTCAATTTATATTTATATTTATTTTTATTTCTTTATTCTTTTGTGACCTGTTTACCATTCAGATAATAACTATAAAAAATTGGCTTGAAACAAGCCATTTGAATTTATGTTGAATTTCGGGCAAAGTGCTAAAATTGTCATTTTTTTTTTTCCCCCATACAAATGTGTTTGCTCCTCCCACAATTTTTTCTATACTTACTATATATATATATATATATATATATATATATATATATATATATATGTTTATTTTTGCAACCTATATATTGCCTTGAACTCTCCTTTCACTTCAGTGTTCCTGAGGATGTCATTAGACGAAAGCGCTTGAGCACCACTTTGTGTTTCTTTTTCCCTTCGTGGTTTTATTCATCATAAATATTTTCACGTGTCACTTTCGTGAAATAATTTTCATATATATATATATATATATGTGTGTGTGTGTGTGTGTGTGTGTGTGTGTGTGTAAATTGCTTATTTACTAAAGTATTCGCTTTTGATTTAGTAAAGTAATTGCGTATTTGATAAAGTACATATTTTTTTGTCAAGTAGCCCCTAAATTATTTTTCCATGCGACTATCCTGTTTAAAATTTTATATATGTTAAATAGATGTGCGTTTCTTCTGTCTCAACTGATCTTGTTGTTTCTGCATCCGTTTGACTTGCCTTATACGTGAGCGTTTCATTTGGATCTCTTCTAATGATTTCGTTATTCATAGATATGTTATACTGTTAAACGTGTATACACTAAATAATTGTATGCATAAAATCAATAAATGTGTGAGTAAAATCGTGACCCGACAATTTAGCGCAGGACAATTTAGCGCAAAGACAATTCAGCGCAAAGACAATTCAGCGCAAAGACAATTCAGCGCAAAGACAATTCAGCGCAAAGACAATTCAGCGCAAGACAATTCAGCGCAAGACAATTCAGCGCGAAAATACCAACAAAGAAGAAGAAAGAACAAATCCAGAGGGAAGAGAGGCTTGCAACTGTTGGGTTAGGTTAGGTTAGGTTTCTAGTTTTTGAAATAAAATCTTAATTTTAACAATTCTAACAAATTTTGTTTTTTTAAATAAAATTTTAATAATTATACTCCTTTGAATTTTATCTCCGATTTGTCACTCCTTCGTTATGTCACTCCTTCGTTACGGTATTTATGTCACTCCTTTGTTATGTCACTCCTTTGAAATGTCACTCCTTCGATACAGACCCAATTTAGCATATATATAAATATACAAATTTTTCTCTTTTTTATTTATTGCGATTTATTTTTATTATTTTTAACTAAACTTTTAACTGTACTGACTTGCGCTGAATTGTCTTGCGCTGAATTGTCTTTGCGCTGAATTGTCTTTGCGCTGAATTGTCTTTGCGCTGAATTGTCTTTGCGCTGAATTGTCGGCGCTGAATTGTCGGTGCTCCGAGTAAAATAGTTACTTTCTTTGTTAAATATGAAAACTATAGGATCAATACTTGATTTCAAATTTCAGAAAATACAAGTAATTACATCATAATATAGTTTAGATTGCGTCAATGTGACTGTCCTATCCAAACTTTTGTTGGAAAGGGTACATATTTCATGTGGATGGCTGTATAGTGGCTGTTCAAAAATGGCAGTTGCACTGACATTTTCAGACAGGTTTTGCACAAAATAAGTTCAAAATGCGCTGACTTACGGGGTTCCACCCCGGACCCCGCTGGGGGAGCTTCCAGCTCTCCTCCAGAACCCCTAACTGTATGGGCTCGCCCGATTCACCACGGAACCTGACGAGCTCATGTTCGCTCTCCCCCCTTGGGACAGTCCTGGCTACGTCCCTGGAGGGGTCCTCACATTCTGCCTTAATGTAGAAAGAGCTGTAGAGCTTACCGAGATATTTTCATTGCTTTAATTGCTGTATTCGTTGCTAGCCCTAGCCTTGGTTCTCTTCTGGATGGAGAGGGGTTCCCAGAGTCCTGTTTCTTTTTCTGACGCAAACACCTTTTACTAACTGTTGTCCACCCATGCCCTACATTCTGCTCACCAGAGTGACTAGCTGCCAAGCAGGTTTGAATAGTTCCTTGAGGCATGGCTACATTACTAATGGTCTCAGCAGCATTGCCTTCTGTTGCAGTTAATTTGTTGTTTGTTTGTGTTGGAGATTCATCATATGTCAGACCAGAGCATTTTTTAAGCTTTTCCCACTGGGCGACAAAGGCAGATCGGGAAGTGGAGGGGGGATTAAGGCACGGGTGTGCTGCCAATTTCTTAACAACCGGTTCCGATACAGATAGGGGTGTAAATCGGCGAGCGCCGATGGCGCGAGTCATTAAGCTAGGGTATCTGGGGTGAGCGGTAGCTTTTCCAGCGGAGTCCGGGGCGGAGCCCCGGAAGCCAACGCATTTTAGCTTTTCCAAACAGCGTTTTGTAACATTTTGGCAGAAATTATTTAACATATTCTTTATACTCACTAATAACTTAATTATCTAAAAATAAACTAATTTTTCATAAAAAAATAAATAAATATTGAAACGACCACTGCTTGTGATACTATTTATATTTTTCTATAAAATCCTGAAAAAATTTAGATATAAATAAATTTCTACTGACTGTTAAATACTTGTTAAAAACAAACAAACGGTTCGGTGATCCAATCAAAATTTAACAACCGGTTCGGGCGAACCGGTCCCAGCACACCCCTGGATTAAGGATACTATGACTCTGGATACTCCCTAATGAGGCCACCATCCCCGTGTGGTCTGAAATAACACTAGCATTATCTATATATAAATATTCAATGTAAATTTCATATTTACATTTAGGATAAACAGTTCTAATTGTGGCATATGTGCATGTATTATATGTATTTATATGACTTCCAAGACAATGCTCCTAAGACAATTCTATTTTTACAAATTTTGCAAATTCCTTTTCGCCCAGTATCCTAAAATTTCATTTACTGGCCGACAAATTTTCTTCACTGGGTGACATTCATGTCGTTCACTCACCAGGTTAAAAAATGCTCTGTGTCAGACTATGTAGTTCAGGGTAGATACGTACTACCTGCTGTCCACTGTTAGGATGGTTGTTCGTGTTCGTACAAGTTAGTGTTAGTGCAGAAACAATTTGTTAGTGCACAAAGACAGCAAATGTTGAAACGTGGTCGGTTTCATTCTAAAATAGTCCAAACATTTTCCTTCATCGTCAAATACTTGGTGAGGCAGATGACTATATTCTCCCTTGGTACTTCGGAGTAAGTTGATAGGATGGGCCCAATATCTATGATTTCTTATTTGCGTTCTTACTCTCCTCCTTTTCAACCACAGCAAAACAAGGTTTTTCTTCCTCTCGGATAGTGGCGTGCTTCCACCTTCACCAGCGTTTCGAGAAAGACTATACGCCGCACTGCACCTACAATGGAAACACGATTTATGTTGGAATAAATGCGTCGGAAATTTTGCGTCGCATTAAGTCTGTCCGGTGGAAACGCAGCCTAACTTAATATCAGGAATATTTTGAGTCAGATGAAATTACTGCTGAGACGCAGTGTTCTTTATTTCATTATATAACATTTATGTTGGAAAACATGAAGCCACAAGGACGTATCCAGGTTATTCAAGTCATGAGCTATATTTTAATAATAAAAATAAAATCTTGCAAAACATCAATCTCAAGAGAACAAATTAACGTACAACTATTTACTACTACCAAAGTAGCCTACATTACTTAAACTAAGAATATACAGTATTTACAATCTACAAACTTATATGGAAACTTGCGATAGGAGAGTCATTAGGGATTAGTGACCATTTGATCATACGCTTTAAGATAGAATTAAATAGGTATCTCGTCAACAATGACCATCTAGTCCCTTGCTTCTCAAAGGGTGATTATAGTAAATTTAGGTAGTTGTTAGACTCAGTAAAGTGGGATAATGAATTTGCAAATAAAAATGCTATTGTGATGTGGTAATAATTGCGTACCTATACCTACAGAATGGGTTCACTTGGTGGGGTTTTGAACTCCACTCCAGTAACTGTACTACAGATAGAGCAGTGGACAAAATCAGACCCTATTCTGTCTAGGGTCATCCATTACTGGAGGTCCGGAGCTAGTGTCTCCGAGCAACTGATACAATGAGCAACCCGACATAACTACTGCTCAGTTGGTTGGCCTACTAAGGTTGAGAGTGAATTACAGCCTTTTTATCAACGTCAGTCTGGACTCAATCCAAAATGGCTGTCTCTTATGGGGCCACAGAATGATAATTCCGAATGAAAGCAGGTCGAATTTATTGAAGGAACTTCACGCTGAACACATGGGTGCAACAAAAATGAAAGAGCTGTCGAGAGCTTATTTCTGGTGGCCCGGTTTAGATGGAGAACTCAAATCATTGGTTCGTTCCTGTCAAAACTGCCTAGCGAACAGAGATCTCCCAAGGAAAAGTCCATTTCATCCATGGGAATGGACTACGATACCTTGGCATGGGATCCATGTTGACTATGCAGGTCCTGTAAATAATATCTATTTCCTAGTCATTGTGGACGCCTACTCTAAGTGGGTGGAAATTTTTCCAACCACTTCCATGACTTCGGGTGTTACTATTCGCTTACTCCGTTCGTGTTTCACTCGATGGGGTTTACCCGTAGTTCTGGTTTCTGACATTGGTACTTGTTTTACCAGTGAGGAATTTCGTTCTTTTGTCCACCTAAATGGTATTAGACATGTCTGGTCTATTGTTTTTCACCCGTCTATTAATGGTCTCGCGGAAAACATGGTCCGTCCTTTCAAGTCGGCCTTGCGTCATTCTCATGGGGAGAAAATGCAAGTGGTGTTGGATAAATTTTTGTTTAAATATCAATTAACACCTCAAACAACGGACGAGGGTCTCTCCTTCTAAACTCCTGATTGGCCGGGGAATTCATTCAGTTTTCGATCTGTTACGTCCAAACGAAACGTTACAACAACGAGTTTTACGCCATCAGGAAAAACAGAAGTTGTACCATGACACTAAAAAAAATGAGAGTTATAGAAGCGCAACCTAATGATCCAGTTATGATTCGCAACTATGGGGCTGAACCAAATGGGTTCCTGCAACGGTGCAGGAGAGAACGGGCCCTGTTTCCTTCAAGTGCCAACTAGAAAATGGTCATTCTATTAAACGACATCAGGACCAGATATTGGAACGTGTGGTCTATGGGCTGGCTAAACCAGTATGTGTTTTTGTATCTGACTAAATCGTTGGTACTAAGTTTAAACTGGTGATGTTTCTAAAGTGGCTAAGGAAAGCCGTTGAAGTTGTCTAATTATTATATCAGTTAGGGTTAATGTCTATAGCTTCTAAATTAGTAAAGTTAGAAAATCAAGTAAGTTGTTTGTGGGACGCTGGCACCTATGGTAGGCCCTAAATAAGATCTAAATCAAAGCACCTGTAAGTACCTTTATTGTCTATTTAATAACCTAATACCTAACGGGGTCTAACGCCCCCAGATTATTACAATAAGAAAAAAAATGTAACTATATTGAAAACCAAATTTTATATATATACCAGGTGGACGAAAAACCTGGACACTTTTGTTTTTCCTACAAATTTCAAACTAGTCAAGCTAATACACCCAAATTAGTACAAGATGTAGCCAATAGTATGGTTATCATGTGCTGAAAACCTCAGTTAATTATCTTTGGCCGTTTCTTAATTATAAAAAAATTAACTTGACGAAACAAACAGCGAGATTTTGTGAAGCTGACTACGCTGACCACCAAATTCTTCTGACTTAATCCTCTGGATTACTTCGTGTGGAATGAGCTGAAGTCATTGGTGCACCATGGTGGCAGGGAATCATTTTGAAACCTGGAAGCACTTAGACAAAGAATTGAGGTTGATTGGCCTATGGTGTCCCAAGACAAAAATCAAGTCATCCATAGATTAGTGGAAAAAGAGAGTACTGGCCGTAACTCAAGAAAATGGGGGGGCCAATACAACATCGATTTCAATAGAGTAAGTTTTATATGAGTTCCACTGAAATAACTATACTATTGGCTACATCTTGCACTAATTTGGGTGTATTAGCTTGACTAGTTTGAAATTTGTACGAAAAACAAAAGTGTCCAGGTTTTTTTCGCCCACCCGATATATATATATATATATATATATATATATATATATGATACACACAGACCGTGCGTATATATATATATATTATGCGCCATCGACAGATTTGCGCTATCGACCGATCGCGCTGCGCTGTCAATGGATCCATCATTCGTGCAGGCATCGGTAGATGGCGCAGGCATCGATCGATCCATTGATAGCGCAGCGCGATCGGTCGATAGATTAGTTTTTAGATTGTGTCCAGCTTGTGAGATACTTAATTATCCTTTGTTCTGTATGACCAGAAAGTGAGATACTTAATTGCATCACTGGCCTATAAAATGGGTCCTCTTTCTCCTGTTTGCCTTACACTTCCCATTGAGTGATAGACGATACAACATGAATAACTTCAGACGGCGTATGCAGGAAATAGCCGACAACCAAGCAGCTTCACCAAGGAGTCCAGCGATAAGCCAAGAAAGGTACGATGCTATACGGAACCACCTCCTCGACAGAAGTAAAAAGGTTGACCCACACTTCAAGCACTGGGTGAAGACTAGGAAGTTTGAGATTGTGGACCTTCCAGGACTTGGCCTACAGCAGGTGCTGGTAATACCAAATGACCACCAGAAGAACCAGTTAAACGGTACCTCCAGATTCCTCAGAGTTGTCCACGCCGGGATCTGCGTGATATAGTATATGGAGTTCATGCTGAGGAACTGAAACACAGCTACAAGAAAGGGATGGACTATCTGCAGACACATTACTTCGGCATAACACGTGGATTCATCCAAGAGTTTTGCAAGCATTGTTCCGTGTGCCAGCTGAGTCAGCCCCAAGTCACAAGACCCCCTCTCAGACCGATGATTCACAGGGACTTTTCTTGAAAGGGTGCAAGTCGACCTAATCGATATGCGGCATTCACCAGACGGGGATTTCAATTATATAGGACATTTCATGGATTACTTCTCCAAGTTCCATGTGCTTTTCCCGCTGAAAAGAAAGACGACAGAAGAGGTTTCGATTCTGCTCGAAGAGAGAGTGCTGGCCTACTTCGGACCCCCAAAGATCTTCCACTCGGATAACGGCAGAGAATTTATCAACCAACTGATCAAAGCGATGTTCGAGAGGTGAGGAGGTGACACTACGTTTATTAACGGCCGAGCGCGCCATTCCCAATCGCAGGGTTTAGTCGAGAGAGGAAATCGAACCGTCGAGAGAAAAATAGCCTCAATGAAGAAATACGAGAACCTGGAAGAAGACAAGACGGGGTATCCTTGGGCTTCATGGCTGCCCCGCATCATGTTCTCTATGAAGAGTGCCCGCCAGGAGACCATTAAGGATGCCCCCTATCACGTTGTATTCGGGAGGAGTGTCCCTGCTGCACTATTTCCGGGCGCCAAGGAGAACTGCATCAACGAAGAGTGCCTTGGGGATACATGTACTGAAGCCGCTGTAACTCAAGCGAAACACGTTCCTGCACCCCGCCAAACCAAAGTGCGACCTATTCCGTCACCGCGTTTGAAGAAGACGTCATCAAGCATTCAAGATGCTCCCGATGTACGACCAGACGACGACGAGTTGCCAGACGACGACGAGTTGCCAGACGACGACCCGCACCAAGACAAGAGGACATCAAAGACAAGATTCCAGATGACGACCAGCATGACCAGTTGCCTGACCTCGACCCGCCAGCCGCACCAACGGAACCTGAAGCCGAAACTCGCAACACTTCCATTCGCAAACGGCCCCTGGACAACAACTACGTCTCAGCTGCTAGGATGTCCGAGTTTTACAACAGAAGAAAAAGAATCAAGGTGAAAGAGTTTTCGATGGGAGATCGGGTCAGTGTTGCCGTTCCGAAATTAGATCGCTCGGCAACGGACTTACCTCGGATACCATGTCTCGTAAGCCAGGTCCATGGCAAGAAGGTGAAGACCTATTCCCTTGGTAGAGAATATGGAACTTTGGCCACAAAATTCACGGGTGGAGACCTTCAGGACTATACTGGTGATGTCGCGACGGATGCCAATGTCATTTCTCTTCGTGAAGCCGCCCAGAAGTTCCATCCAGAAAATAAGTTCGTTAAAACCCATTGCAAGACATTCTTCACAGTCGCTACTTCAGAGAAAAGACTGGATGAGTGACTGTCACATGGCAACAGCAAGTAAACTATTTAAGACGTCATTCCCCCTCGCCGGCGGATTACAGGACACCCTTATTCAACAGAACATGTCCTTTGACACTCCCACCGAGGAATTCGTGCAGTTCCTTCACGTTGCGGGTAACCACTGGGTTACGATATCGAACCGACGAGAGCACGATACGTATTTACGATTCTATGCGCCAGAAGCCAAGTTCCGACACCATCCGTACCATCGCCAGATATCTTCACTGCCCAGAGGAAAAACTCGTCCTCAGAGTTGTGAACGTGGACCGTCAGCCTAACTCAAACGACTGTGGACTGTACGCTATGGCATTTGCGACGTCACTTCTGTTTGGAGAGGACCCCACAGAGCTGAAATATGATCCGTCGTTGCACAAGCATTTCGGAAAATGTGTCGACAATGGTAGGATTACGCCGTTTCCATCTACCGTCGAGTACTGTCGTCCGAAAGTCCTCCACGAAAAGGAAACGAGGATCTACTGCAACTGCCGCTGCCCAGATGACGGCAAATTAATGATCGAATGTGACGAATGCCAAGAGTGGTACCATGCCGCATGTGCGAAGGTGACAGCCAAAACGTCCAAGACTAAGAGATGGAAATGCGAGTTATGTTTTGGAGTTGCCTGAACTGTCTGTCTGTGCAATTGTATTTTAACTGACCATTCTTATTGGTATGGTTGCGCTAATTGAATAACTTGTGTTGTTTTAAATTTTTATATTTTACATAATTTACATTTTAAAAGATGAAATGAAAGTAAACACTTGCCCTCATTCACTTATAGATGTATACCCATTCTCCATGTTCATGCAAGATGCAAATAAATACAATGTACTTGTGCTCATTCACATTGAGATGCATGGTTTTCCGAAATTGTGTTTTTGTATGGTTGTGCTGATTGTAAATAACTTGTGTCGTTTTAAATGTTTTATGTATTTAATTTTAAAAGATGATATAAAATAAAAGTACTTGCCTTCATTCAACCTCATTTTCCATTTTCATAAGTAACACTCTCCCGGTGTTAGCAGTGGATATTTTCCTCCCAAGGACATTCATTCCTAGGACCCTCACGACCACTCCTCCCTCCTGGACGTACCCCTTTCCAGTCAAAGGACATTAATTCCTAGGCCCATATCTCTACCACACTAGCATGCACCTCCCCCCAAATGAATATTGACAACCAACATGATCAATCACCACTCATTCTGTATGTACTTTCAATCCTATTATTTTCCTTACTCATGAACTTAGTCTGAAATGAATGGTTGGTGATGGTGAAAAGCAAAAAGAATAGGTGAACTACTAGTGTACAATAATCTAACAAGAAAAGAAAGGACAGGCGTGCATGAGGCCTTCTGCAAAGGCAGAAACAATTAGAAAAAAAGGAGGTTTTTCTAAATATTTCCTACAAACAATCCTTACCATTTCTCCCTCCCCTCCTGACGCAAATCGATCGACGGCGCTGCGCTATCTACCGATGTAACGCATCCATTGATGGTGCAGAACGATGCCTGCGCCATCTACCGATGCCTGCACGAACGATGGATCCATTGATAGCGCAAATCTACCGATGGCGCATAACATATATACAATATATATATTGACGATTGGTTTGGTTAAGTCGTAATATTTTCGTTAGTTTTAACGAAAATATCACGACTAAACCTAACCTAACCTAACCTAATTGAAATTTTACATTTTGTTTGATTTTTATTGTTATTTTCTTATTAATGCAATAGATCTAAGCTTTAAGCTTAATTTAACTGGGTATTTGGAGAGATCCGTGGGTTATAATGTTATAATGTTTCAGACCAACAAAGACCCTAGGATCCATTCATGGGTGGTCTACCTAACTGTGTTCGTAATTGTGTATTGTGCATGTCCTCCGTGGTGGCGGAGGGGACCTACAATTTTACGTGGGTTCCGAACCACAAAAACATAAGAACATAAGAAATTTTTATAGTGGGCACACTAAGAGCCACTTCGGCCCATCGAGGTAGCTCCACTATTAAAAACTGCCTGTATATTGGCAACAACCAATTTTTACAAAACTAAATAATTATCAATTTAAAGCTAAAGATAGAATCTCTGGATCCAGAGGATCAAGTCATAATAGACTACTATCCGCAAATATGTTACACTCTATATCTATTTCTAACTGACATGCAAATATATCAGATCCAAAGAATCCAGTCAATTTACCACCTTATACATTACAATATATATACTTAGGAGGAAAAGTGTAGGTGTGGCTGTAAAGACTGTACAGTAATGTAGAAATGTGTGTGCACCCATTTTGGGTCTCCCATTTAAAGGTGTTTGTGGGGCAAGTGAAGATCATGAGTTTGTCAATACCTCACAGGACTATGGGGGGAACCGCTCGGCAGAGGAATCTCTTTAAATGGGGTGTGTAAGGACAGAGAGTATCCCCTAACCCAAGATACTGCCTCCCTATATCCCACAACACTTGTAAAACTATGTTTTCTTAAATTTGTTCTACATCTTGGCTTAAATAATTTCATACTATGACCTCTAGTCTGGTTATTGTGATCTTTAATGAAAAGAGAATCAAAATCTATTTTATCCAACCCTTAATTTTACTACCTTAAAGTATATCCAATCTATCAACATATGCGTCTAATCGATTTTTAAACATGTTTATAGACGTGCTACTAATTACTTCTACCGGCAAACTATTCCAGCTATTTACTATTCTATGCGTAAAAAAGTTTTTCTCAACTGCTGTCTCGAACCTTCTACTTGTCAACTTACACCCGTTATTTCTAGTCCTATTATATTGAGATATTTCGAAAAAGCTATCTCTGTCTACGTTATCGAACCCATTCATAATTTTGAAAACCTGGATTAGATCACCCCTTAGCCTCTTAGTCTCGAGTGTAGTTAATTTTAACTCGTAAGCCTATCCTCGTACGACTTTGACCTAAGCGACGGAATCATCTTAGTTGCTCGTCTTTGAACTCTTTCGATTTTGTCTATATCTTTGCGCATATGCGGATTCCAAAATTGGATCGCGTACTCCAAATGGGGTCTAACTAATGATTTATAAAGAGGAACTATAATATCGCGCGATTTGTCCTAAAAATTCCGAGCTATAAAACCTAACACTTTGTTCACTCTATCGACCGCTGCTGTGCTTTGTTTCGCTACTTTTAAATCACCAGTGACTATAACTCCTAAATCTTTTTCCTGCTCTACGCTTATCAACTCTTTCCCTGACATACTATACGCAAAATTACCGTTACGCGAACCTATATGTAAAATTTTGCACTTATCAACGTTAAATCTCATTTGCCATGTGACTGACCAATCAACGATTTTATTCAGATTATTTTTTATTTTATCTCTATCTTCGTCATTAATCGCCCTACCACCCAGCTTCGTACTGGGCCGACATCTAAATCGTTAATATATATAAGAAAAAGCAAGGGCCCCAATACAGAACACTGAGGAACGCCACTAGCTACATTAGCCCAACACGACTCCGCTCCATCAACGACCACCCTCTGTTTCCTACCTCGCAACCACTCTTCTATCCAGAGATGGGCACGATCTTGATCTTCAAGATCAGATCGTGATCTTGAAGATCAAGATCGTGATCTGATCTTGATCTTGAAGATCACTTTTATTATGGTGATCTTGATCTTGATCTAAGATCACTTTATTTCTTGTGATCTTGATCTTGAAGATCACTTTAGACTTCAAGATCACTTTTAATTTCAGATTCTTAAATATGCCGCTATGCGAATGTCATTTGTTTTTTGTCCAAGCGACATCTGGTGGCAACTTTGTTCAACACCGACTGTTTATGTTTTCTGTTAGTTGGGTGACTTGCGTCATGCGTGGGCTCATGGAAGGTGTAGTTGCTGTGGAATTTAGGCTCGTAAAAAGTGTAATTTACTGTGCAATTATGTTAAAAGTGTTCTACAGTATTAATATATTATATATAGGCATAAAATATAGCCTATAGGTCCGTATTCATAATAAATTAATTCTAAACATATTTTATTTACAGATTGAATTTTTTAATAATGAGTGCAATTTTACAACTTCAACAGGCTCCCAAGGGAACCAAATATTCTAGGTTGTCACCAGAACAGTATTCAATATATTTAGATAACAATGTTGGTAATAAGGATCAATCTGTGCTATTGAACGGAAATATTTTCAAATTGTCGAAAAAACTGGAAACAGTATCAAAGTTATTTGTAGGCAGTGTACAAAGAAAACTACAATTCTGTCTGCTGGCCTCGACTCAACAAGCAATCTTCTGAGGCACCTCAGGGTTAGTACTACTTAGTAACTAAGTAGTAAGTAGCAACATTAACATAATGGTTCAAGTCATATTTTAAGTGACTGGTGTCATACAAGACTAATGCTACATTTACATAGACGTCCATTTGAATATATTGTGCACTTCAGATATTAATAGATTATGGTCTAGTAACTACATTAAAAACTGCCGATATCCAACTATAATAAAACGCCAGGTGTATCTGTCTTTCTCTCTGTCTGATCCATGTCTGTAATTTCTCCTATTTAGTTACTGAAGGACGAAATTCGGCTTTCAATTTAACATAGGATAAAAATACACTGATCATGGTGAAAATAATTTTAGTTAAAGATAACAAAATTTTAGAATCTTGTTAAGTATTAATTTCAACTAGAAGTTTGATACTCTGATAAATATTATACAGGGTGTTCAAGAAGTCTCTCCGCATGATAATAATTTATTTCTTGTGCAGAAACTACATTCGGATCTTTTGGGTGAATATGAATCGGAGAAGAAATCTCGCAAGCGTCCAGCTAAAGAAGAAGATGCCAGCGGCAGCAATGCTGGCCCTGCCAAAATTGCCAAGCAGTCAACACTAAGCATGTTCCACATTTCCAAGCAAAAACCAGGACCACCAATATGCAAGGATATCCTTGAAAAGAAGATTCTCTCGCTTGTGGCTAATGGGCTCCTACCATTGAGCCTAGTTGAACTACATGAATTTAAGGATCTTCTTTCATGTTAGTATAACTCAAATATTTTGCTATTTTTTCCATAGCTAATATCTGATTAAAATAATTTATCATATTATTTGTATGAACATTAGACTATCGCTAGCCTAGCTAAATATTTTGATATTTTTTCCATAGCTAATCTATTGTATTTGTTTTAATTTTTAAATATTTTTTTCAGACGTCAACCCGGCTGTTCAGGTGCCATCTAGACGCACCCTGGCTAGATCTCTTGCAACAACAACCAGTACAATGAAGGAAGACATACAAGCAAAACTGGCAGCAGTTGATCATGTGTGTGTTACATGCGACATATGGTCAACTAATCACCGCAGTTTCATGGGAGTCACTGCGCATTGGGTATGCTATTGATTTAGTGTATTATTTTTATATAATTGATAAATTGACCATTGGTGATAGACTGATAGTCTGATAGACTTACAGTATAATCTTTTCAATTATTCGACATGTGTTCCTCATTCATTAATTTGGTGAGTCTTCTTTTGCTGTGATTCACAGTAATTTCACACTAATTCACTGATTCTGTCATCTGTCATTGTGTCTGATTCACAGCAAAATGTGGAAGAGTCCATATTCACAGGCTGTGAATATGGACTCTTCCACATTTTGCTCTTATGGGATGGGTTACTGATGTGGTGGTATGGTAGGCGACTCATCGCTGAATTGCCTCCTTTATATCATATAGTTCTTCTCTTCAATGTTTGGTGGCGCAGTTTAGCTGGTGCGTGTCTAACCAATATTATTAAATTAAGCTTAAAAAAATGTTCATACAAACATTGATTTTATATCTTACATTACAGATCAATGATGACTTGTCGCGAGGATCAGCTGCACTGGCATGCCGAAGATTTCGTGGAACACATAGCTTTGATAAAATTGCTGGAATATTGGACAGGATCAACTCGGAGCATGGTTTATCTTATAGAAAAGTTGTATCTACAGTCACCGACAATGCATCGAACATGGTGAAATGCTTTAAAGAGTTCGGTGTTCGTGTTCAGAATCGTACTGACGACATTGATGAAGATGATGCAGATGAAGATGATGATGAAAAAGATTCAGATGAAGAGGTTATCATCAGCAACTTTCCTGAACATTCAGGAGAGCATGGAGAGGAGTCAGTGAAACTATCATCCCATATTCGATGTGCCTCCCACACATTGAACTTGGTAGCAACAACTGATGCAGATAAAGGACTGAATTCACCTGGACTAAAGAAGATAAAGCATTCTGCAATGGGAAAATGTTCGGCGCTGTGGAATGCTGCTGGTAAACCCAAGTCAGCAGAAAAAATACAGGAAATAACTGGCGTCCAATTTAGGTACCCATGCGTCACCCGATGGAACTCAATGTACGACTCATTAAGCCAAATATATAAACATAAGAACGACGTGAATGTAGCTCTTGAAGAACTGAATCTACCCATCCTCAAAGACAATGAATTGGAATTTATTTCAGAATATTTGTCTGTTCTAAAACCAATTGCAGCAGCCCTCAACAAATTACAGGCAGAGAAAGAATGCTACTACGGTTGTCTTCTTCCAACAGTCCTAGTGACTCAAGATGCCCTCGCAAGATTGGAGCCTATCCAACCAAACGACCTGCGCTTGAGACACTGCATGCCATTACTGGCAGCAGTCGTCTCTGGCTTCAATGCCAGATTTGGTCATTTTTTGTCGTTGAGCCCCGAGGTAACTGATGCCGTTTTGGCCTCAGTATCTCATCCGTATTTCAAACTTAGATGGATATCATTGTTGCAAGGGCCTAATTTCGGCGATCATGAAGCAATCAAGTCTCAAGTAAAAGACAAGCTGCAAATGGCTGTAAGAAATTGTAATTCTGACAGCAGTGGTAATAGTTCGGTGAACTCAGACTCATCATCTGAAGACGATTTCTTCAGAACTATGGACGGCTCATTCTCTGCTCCTAACAACAAGGAAGACTTGGAAGTCCTCAATTATTTGCAGGACACCAGTAAGGCACTCGACTCTTTAGATAGGTATCCTGCTATAAAGAAGATCTTCAAGAGGTATAACACCACGCTACCTTCCTCTGCACCAGTGGAACGGTTGTTTTCGTTTGCTGGCATGGTTCATAGCCCCAAACGAAGTCGTCTCTCGGATGGTAACTTTGAACAATTGGTTTTGCTGAAAGCAAATGTTTACAGCGGTTGAACATTAAATTAACACTCTTAACTTGCGGTTTTTACCCTTATATTGTCAGTAATTGCGTACTGCAGTAAAACTGTAAAATTAAATTCTATGTAAAAAATGTTTACTTATATATGCTGACCATTCATTGATATGGGTTATGGACCTGGTGAAATGAGAATTGAGAAAATAGAACTAAAAACTATATGTAGGTCATTTAATAGTTTTTTCTTTGCTGATAAGTTATGATAATACTAAGTTTTAAGTTTACCACCTGAAAAACTGAAAGGGGAATCGTCAATCCCCGTGGTTTAGATCAGGTGACATGGGTAGGATGCGATGCTTGTATTGCCTCAGCCCTCAGGGGAGTATTAGGAGTGATACTTTTCAGGAGTGATTAACAAAATAATTTGTTTTTGTTTACTCTACAAGAGTACAACTTTTTTCAATTCATATAAAAGTGATCTTAAAAAGTGATCTTGAAAAGTGATCTTCAAGATCACGATCTTGATCTGGATCTTCAAGATCACATTTTTCTGGTGATCTGATCTTGATCTTCAAGATCACATTTTTCTGGTGATCTGATCTTGATCTTCAAGATCACCAAAGTTGGTGATCTTGCCCATCTCTGCTTCTATCCAATTTATTACTACACCCACGATTCCATGAGCCTTAGTTTTCTCAATGAGTCTTTTGTGCGGTTCGGTGTCAAACGCTTTTTGAAAATCTAAATACACTACATCAACCGCCCGATGACTATCGTAGACGTCAACCACGCTTTGAAAAAATTCTAAAAGATTAGTTAAGCAAGATTTGTTTCGCCTAAAACTGTGCTGCGTATTTCTAACTAAGTTATGCAATTCTAAGTGTTCTACTATATGATCCCTAATTATTGATTCCAGTAGCTTACCTACAATAGACGTTAAACTGATTGGCCTATAATTTCCCGCCGCACCTTTATCGCCTTTCTTAAGATAGGTGTTGCGTTTGCTAACTTGAAATTATCTGGTACGCACCCTTCAGAAATAGACGCATTAAAAATCTTTGTTAGCGGCACAACAATGCTATCTTTTAATTCTTTTAGTTGTATGGGATATATGGAATCGGGCCCCGGTGATTTACGCGTTTTCATTTTATCAATATAGCGCATTACTTTCCCTTCACTAACCACAATATTATCCAAAATATTACAATTATCAAAGGGTATTATGTCTATGACCGTAGGGATATTCGTTACATGTTCTATAGTAAAAACTGACGTAAAGAATTCGTTTAGCAAGGTAGCCATTTCCTTGTTTTCAGAAACTAGATCTCCGTTAAAATTTTTCAACTGCCCCAAGACACTTTTTACTGGATTTCTAGTGTTGACATATTGAAAGAATCGCTTGGGGTTTTCTTTACCGTCAAGAGCTCTGGAAATTTCAAATTCGCGCTTGGACTTTTTTATTACACTTCTCGCTTCACGCTTTAGAGATATGTAGTTGTTTCGTAACCACAAATTGTCGTTACCTTACCTTAATTTACCTTAAAGCGCTTCTGCCTCAAGGGTGCGCTGCTCCCACGAAGTCCACTCAGCGCCTCCTGAGGCGGGGCCACGACGGGGTCGCCACCCTTCTTTTCTCTTGCTCCTGCCATACGATTTGGTCCCCTATTGAATTTGTGGGGGCTGGTCTGGCAGAGGAATACCCTGACACTGTGGGTTGGTCGGGTATGTTGGCTAAAAACATGTCCAAGTGTTTTTTAAAAGTATCTACTGGGACTGCACTTATATCTCTAAGGTACTGAGGCAAGGAGTTAAACAGGCGAGAACCCTGCCTAGAGATACTATTATATTGAAGGGTTTGAATCCTTCTCAGACTGTTTGGTGGGAGGTGATATTTTTTACACATTCTGCCAGTTCTTGTTAAGGTGGGCACAATTGGTTCAGTATTGGGGGGCAACTAAAAGCCCTTCTAGAATTTTCCAGGTGTAGATTAGGATGTATCTCTCAAACTTCTCTCTCTGGAATAAAGGTTGAGGCCTCTAAGCCTATCCCAGTAGTTTAATTTGTTTTTACTCACCTGTTGCCCATCAGGTTGTTTAATATACGAGGTAAAGGTTCTTTGTAGGCCCTCAATTTTTTTGCAATTCATTCTGTTTGTGGGGAAACCATAATTGAGAGCAGTAGTCAATGCGTGGAAGGACAAGTGATTTCCACAGGGTAAGCATGGTCATACTGTCCCTAGTTCTGAATGTCCTCAGTATATATCCTATTAGTTGTTTGCATGATGAGGTTACTTTGTCAATGTGCCTGTTGAATGTTGCATCTTCAGATAATATATCCCTAGATCCCTGACATGATCAGTTTGTGCAATATCTTTTCCTGTGGGTCCAGTGTAGTTGAATTGTTCTTTCAGGTATTTATTTGGTCCATACTTAATTAGTTCAAATTTGTCTTCATTGAAGGCCATATTGTTTGCATCTGCCCATGCATATATAGTTTGTAGATCTTTTTGTAGCTCTACACAGTCTTCTTTTTCTGTAATTGGTCTTAGTATTCTGTATTCATCTGCGAATGACAGGAGAGAGCTTCCTAGGTTACAGTTTATATTGTTTAGCATTATAATGAATAGAATTGGTCCTAGTACTGTGCCTTGCGGCACTCCACTAATCACTTCTTTTTCTATAGATCTTGCTCCATTTACAGTTGTTATTTGTTTTCTGTCAGAGAGAAAGGCATGGATCCATTTTCCTACTTTTCCACAAATACCAAGTTCTTTTAGTTTATGGAATAATATACCATGGTCAACCTTGTCAAAAGCTTTTGCAAAGTCTAGATAGATGACATCAACATTGTGGTTTTCTCCCAAGTATTGTAGGATTGTATTGCAATGGTCTATAAGTTCAGTAAGGCAGGATCTCTTCTGTCTGAAGCCATGTTGAAAGTGTTAAGCCTATAAGCCCTATCCCTACTCTTTATAATGTCTCCTACTCTAGAAGTAAACCACAGGGGCTTCTTGTTTACTTTCGCACGCTTAATTTTGTACGGTACACATTCCTCATTTATAGTCCTAAATACTGTTTCAAACGATTTCCACATTAGTTTTGCGTTGGAGTTCCCCATTCTTTGGTTGATTTAGCCTAGGCCCCCATTAGCCATTCCATCCAGGAAGGACTTTTCGGTGAACCTTTGTGGTAATCAGATGTACCTAGAATTGCTTGTAACAAGAAGTTTGTAAATAGTGTGTTGATGGAGCGTGAACAGAAAATTGTTGATCTTGACTCCAGTTTCTCTGTTACACTTGAACCCTGCATTTTTGTATCGGCTGTTGTTGTTATTTTGGATTTGTGTAAAATAAGAACCACACGAGGTTGGTAATTTTAATTAATAGTAATAGGCTCCATCGTATTAATTTTGAGCGTTTGTTACATAAGAAATTTTTATAGTGGGCACACTAGGGGCCACTTCGACCCATCGAGGTGGCTCCACTATGTAAAAACTGCCTGTACATTGGCAATAACCAATTTTTACAAAACTAATTAATTACCAATTTAAAACTAATTAATTATCAATTTAGAACTAAAGATAGAATCTCTGGATCCAGAGGATCAGTCATAATAGGCTACTATCCACAAATATGTTACACACTATATCTATTTATAACTGACATGCAAATATATCAGATCCAAAGAATCCAGTCAATTTCATTATGGTACCCATCAATACCAGTACCGTGCCAACCAAAAATAAGTCATGGTCCATATCAATTGTGGACCAAATTTTAAGGTTTTAATAGACCTTCCCTACGTTGAACCCTTGCTATGTCGTAGCCAAGGTCGAAACACCGGATCCCATTGATCAGCGAAGTTAAGCGACATTCATTCAGATAGTAGTTGGATGGGAGATTGTGTGCTGCGTCTTGTGGTTTGGATTCCATGTAAAGCTGTAGGTCCACACCGACACTTGACCGTAGGTGTTGCGAAGGGAGTTAAACAACCATATATCATTAGGCCTATATATTAAATTGCTAAAATAACCTCGGCTTGCCTGTAAATTTTTGGTTATTATTCATTTTTTGACCCAGTCACACCCAGCTATAACAGCAATATATATTGAATAACCAATCAAAGCTGAATAAGAAAATATATTATCTTGTGCAAATTTGTATAAAATGTATTTTTAAAAAAAAATATCTTCTACTTTCTAAGATGTGTGTATATAAATTTCGGTTGGTTTGTTTATTTGGGCTACCTTTTTTGGACTTTTTTGGAGATTTTTCTTGGCTTTTTTTGTCTACTTGGCTTTTTTTGGCTACTTTTTCTTGCTTTGGCTACTTCTTTTTGTTTCTGGTCAGTGTGGTGGTTTTTGTTCTGCTGGTATGACGTGTGAATCTTGTGAAGTTGATTTTGAGGACCTAATCCGCCTTGTTAGCCTCGATGAAAATAAAAGTTGAGGTTTTTTCCAATCATGGCATAATTCCGACATCCGTGATTTGCCCTAAATGTAATACTGCCTGTATTTTAAGACAAGACTCGAAGGTGTTTAGGTGCTGTAAAAAAAATGGAAGGATGTGAAATCGTGGGTTTTGCATGCTGGGAATAGATGTCCTCATTACCGGAAATATTTCGCATGATACTTGTTCCTGGCAGAACATCCTGACGATTCTACAGTTCTGCATCACTTCCTTACTGCAATTGCAAAACTATATCCTCCAAAATAAGGTGACTGGTTAGGCTAAGTTATGTTAGGTTGTGTTTAGCACGAATGCAAACTTTTCTGGTTGATTTTGAGGTGTTTTGCATGAATCTGCCATCCATTTCCTGTGCAAATGCGTAGTTTTCGAGATGACGATATCTCAAAAACTACGCATTTGCACAGGAAACGGATGGTAGATTCGTGCAGAGTACCTCCAAATTGACCAGAAACGTTTGCTCTCATTATAAAAAGAGACTGGGTCAAAAAATGTATAATTACCCAAATTTGTATAAAATATGTTTTTTTATTAAAATATATTTCCTATTTTTGGTGTTTTTCAATATATATATATATATATATATATATATATATATATATATATATAGTCATGCGGTTTGCTTCTACAAAGCTTCAATTTAATATTTAGGAGAAATCTAATGACAAGGAGGAATGTAAATGCCATGAAAAGTCTTCTTTAATGCGCAACGTTTCGAGCAATACGCTCATCATCAGGCTAGATAATAACAATATGAAATTAGAATCAATAAATAAATGTGAACAAGACAAAATAATTTCCATAAAACCTATTCAGTAAAAGCAAATTTTAAAAAAGACTAAAAGAAGAGGGTTAAATTCAAAGTTATAAAAATTTACATATAAAATTAACCAGAAATTTAAAAAGCTATTTTTAAATTACATTAGTAAATTTGAAATTAGTACACTGGAATAATTAACACTAATACAATGGAATAATTAACACTACGAACCTTTCAATGCTGGTTCCGAGGCACGAGTAATTTAAAACAAAACAAAACAGGAAACAAGCTATGGGTTATAACTCCAACCGCCCAACCCATAGCTTGTTTCCTGTTTTGTTTTGTTTTAAATTACTCGTGCCTCGGAACCAGCATTGAAAGGTTCGTAGTGTTAATTATTCCATTGTATTAGTGTTAATTATTCCAGTGTACTAATTTCAAATTTACTATATGTAATTTAAAAATAGCTTTTTAAATTTCTGGTTAATTTTATATGTAAATTTTTATAACTGAATTTAACCCTCTTCTTTTAGTCTTTTTAAAATTTGCTTTTACTGAATAGGTTTTATGGAAATTATTTTGTCTTGTTCACATTTATTTATTGATTCTAATTTCATATTGTTATTATCTAGCCTGATGATGAGCGTATTGCTCGAAACGTTGCGCATTAAAGAAGACTTTTCATGGCATTTACATTCCTCCTTGTCATTGGATTTCTCCTAAATATTATATATATATATATATATATATATATATATATATATATATATATATATAGACTATTTGGTGAATATTTCTTATTTTTGGTGATTCTGGCTACTTCTGCGTAATTCAATTTGTCCTGTTTTACAAATAAATCATTTTTAGCAATTTTTCGTCTGTTGAACTCTGTTCAGTTTTTTTTTTTTTGTGACGAAGTATGATGTGTTAGTTATGCATATTTCATTTTGAAGACGTGATCCGCCATATTGCCCTCGATGAAGACAAGAGTTTAGACCTTTTTTTCAATCATGGAATAATTAAGACATCCGTGACCTGCCCTAAATGCAATAGTGCTTGTATTTTAAGAAAAGACCAGAAGGTCTTTAGGTACCTTAAAAAAAATCCTGGTAATTATTCGTTTTTTGACCCAGTCTCTATAATGAGAGCGAACGGTAATTATATAGAAAACGGCGCAACCCGAAGTATGATGTAAAAAACATTTTATTAGGTCAATTTCGATGTGCTGAAGCCAAATCTGTTAACCATTTGGTGTGCAAATGCTTCAAATTAGAGTAAATGTTATTTATATTTTACTCTTATTTTGAAGCATTTGCCTAAAAAATGGCTAACAAGCACATGAAAACTAACCTAACCTAACCTAACCTAAGAGTAAAATAACCACACGTTGGGCACGACAACTCAGAAAGCAAAACACCATGTTTTTGGAAAAATAGAATTGCTTCTTCATCATTTTCGTAACACTTTACAATAGCTTCAATGTATCTAACAGAACACCCTTCACACTCCATTGCTATACAAACATTAAAAGGGCGCATTTTAAAAGGGTTATAAAATTGCTTCTGTTAAGAACTACTTTGACTCGCGGAGCAAAATTATTGGAACCAAAACATAAATGATGGGCAAATGAATGAATTTCAAAAATTTATAATTTTATTTATAATCTGTAAAAATGTAATTTGCACACCAAATGGTTAACAGATTTGGCTTCAGCACATCGAAATTGACCTAATAAAATGTTTTTTACATCATACTTGGGTTGCGCCGTTTTCTATATAATAACCGAGCGAACTTTTCTGGTCAATTTTAAGGTGCTCTGCACGAATCTGCCATCCGTTTCCTGTGCAAATGCGTAGTTTTCGAGATATCGTCATCTTGAAAACTACACATTTGCACAGGAAATGGATGGCAGTTTCGTACAAAACACCTCAAAATTAACCAGAAAAGTTTGCACACGTCATTTTCGTTTAACGAATTTAAACGAAAATATCATGACTTAACCTAACCAATCATCTAGGGTGTATGGTTGACCTAACCAGTGTCACGTACTGAACTGTCCGCAAAACATTAGGATGGATCAATTTGTGATGCGTGATCTTTATGGGGGCTCTGCCCCCGTAACCCTGAGACCTAAATTATACAAATGATAATGTAATAACATGTGCCAACCTTGCATGGGTAGTCCGCTAAATTTCGCCTGCCCTTAAACTGAAATGACACGTTTATTTTTAGGATTTTCTTTACGGCATCTAAAGACCTTCTTAAAATATAAGCACTATTGTATTTAGGGCAGGTCACAGATGTCTTAACACTTATGCTGCTCCCATCCTCATATGATGCTCAGGAAGTTTGTCGGAAGAATGCTCCCAGCATCATATGATGATCGCGTTATTTTTTTTATGTTTTCGCACAAAATCCCAATAAAAATAAATGATTTTGCATTTTAATGCTATTGATGACTCAGATATATTCATAAACCATCCGCAACAAACATACACACATGCATGCATGTACACATATACACACATGTACACATAAACAAGCAAGTATTATGCTTACATTTGAGTTTTGAAGAATCTATGACTCGGATATATTCATAAACCATCCGCAACAAACATACACACACACACACACACACATGCATGTATACATATGCACACATGTACACATAAATGAGCAAGTATTATACTTACATTTGAGTTTTGAAGAATATACATTTTATTTGTCCTCTTGAAAAATAATTTTTTATTCCTTTTCAAAAATAACTCCTTATAAAATAATTGTCCTTTTGGAAAATAATTGTTCATGAAATAAATATTATTTTGATAAATCTACACTTTCCATTATACTTATTTACAACATTGTTTTACACTTTTACTGAATTTAGTATTTAGTAGTTGGCACGGGTGTGGTAGAGAACAAAGCACTCAAGGCACAATGCAACTTTGCATTCCGGACACCAAGTAGAAACTTTTCTAACATGTTTTTCTCTTTGTGTTGTATGTGAGCATACATGACATTGTCATTGACCTACAGGTCGAGATGGTGTTGGCGGAACTTGTTCCAGGTGATGCCTTTCAATGTAATTAGCTGAGAGAAGTCTGTCAGGAGCATTTGGTCTCATACTTTGTCTTCCAGGATGTGGGGATGTTATTTGAGCATACTTCGTGAGTAGTTGAGAGACTAATGTAAGATTGAATTCTCTCATTGAAATCTGCTTTTTCGTAGTTTTTTTGTAGAGTACAAAGGAATTGTAAAGAGAAATATCCAAAAGATGAAAGAATACCTTCTTATACCACTTCACAGTTTTCTAACGCATTCTACGCTGCTAATTTGCATATCAGATTTGTCCACCAGACGCATATTTTTGTTATAGTCTACAACAGCATCTGGTTTGAATTTTATTTCATTTGTTCGATGATCAACCTTTCCTGAGTCAATCATGCCCCCATACGTAAAGACTATGCATCACAAATTGATTGGTCCTAATGTTTTGCGGACAGTTCAGTACGTGATACTGGTTAGGTCAACTGTACACCCTTGATGATTGGTTAGGTTAAGTCATGATATTTTTGTTTAAATTCATTAGTTTAAACAAAAATGATGAGTGCAAACTTTTCTGGTTAATTTTGAGGTGTTTTGTACAAAATTGCCATTTGTTTCCTGTGCAAATACGTAGTTTTCAAGATGACGATATCTCAAAAACTACGCATTTGCACAGGAAATGGATGGCAAATTCGTGTAGAACACCTCAAAATTGACCAGAAAAGTTTGCTCTCATTATAAAAAGTGACTGGGTTGAAAAACGAATAATTACCAAATTTTTAAGTGTACATTATGGGCTTTGTAAATCAAAACTGTTTTTTCTGATGTTTTTTTGTGGTTTGAATGAAGGTTAATTTCGTTTAACCCTTTCAGTGCGTTTGGTAAACTGTGTTTACCATAAAAAAGCTTGACTCAGGACGCATGGTAAACTATGTTTACCATTAAAAATCTTCTCTCAGGACGCATGGTAAACTATGTTTACCATTAAAAATCTTCTCTCAGGACGCATGGTAAACTATGTTTACCATTAAAAATCTTCTCTCAGGACGCATGGTAAACTATGTTTACCATTAAAAATCTTCTCTCAGGACGCATGGTAAACTATGTTTACCATTAAAAATCTTCTCTCAGGACGCATGGTAAACTATGTTTACCATTAAAAATCTTCTCTCAGGACGCATGGTAAACTATGTTTACCATTAAAAATCTTCTCTCAGGACGCATGGTAAACATTGTTTTCCACGTTTACTAAGCAGTCTATGAACCCCCTCGTTCCTATTAGAACAACGTAGTTAGTTCCCTGACTAATATTAGACATCAATATGGTGGTATTTGGCATCTTTTTTTATTTTCTGACTCTCAGCTCACCAGAAGGGGGAGTGAAATAGACTCCCCCAATCAGTTCAGCATGGCATCCACAAGCCGTAATAAGCGTAAAAAATCCTCTCTAGATGAGAATGATATAAATGAATATATCTCAATGTGTTCTGAAAGTGATATAGAATGTGAAAGTGAGGATGACCAGGCGCAAGATAATGTACAGGATATTATACAAAACACATCAAGTAGTGATGATGATGAAGAAAATGTGGTACTTTTGGAAAGAGATCTGCCTAAAGCAACAAAATCTAGCGAGAATTTTGAATGGCAGGAAATTGGTGAAAATATAGGCTGTACCAGAGGTGGGTGTCAGTTTACTGGTGAAAATAGTGCTCTTCAATGGTCAAACTCATACGATGTATGATGTTTTTTGTGAAGTTTTTCCCAGAGAAGTAATTGAGCTAATGGTTACAGAAACAAACATATATGCAACTCAATTTCTGGGTGCTACACCTAATCTGAAATCAACATCTCGGTATAGTGCATGGGTCCCAACTACATTTACAGAAATGAAGCAATTTATAAGGCTTTTACCTCTCATGGGTATTATACAAAAACCTAAGATAGGTATGTATTGGTCAACTGACAGTTTTTATGCTACTCCAGTATTTACAGCAATCATGAAAAGAGACCGATTTACCAACATTCTTTCGTTTTTGCATTTTGCTGACAATGCAGATGAGATGTTGAAGGAAAGAGGGGGGAAGATGGTGAAATTGCATGACTTTATTGAGTTGATGACATCTGCTCTTGAATCAAAATATTCAACTTCTCAGAATCTAAGTTTGGATGAATCTTTGTTGCTGTGGAAGGGCAGACTCAGTTTCTGGCAATACATAAAAACAAAAAGATCACGTTTTGGGATAAAAATTTTCAAACTTGTGGATGAAAATTGTGTTACTTTGAAATATAAAATATATACTGGGACCATGGAAACTTGATGATTTTTCTAAGACTGAAAGTATTGTAGTAAGTATGATGGAAAAATATTTAGGAAAAGGTCACAACGTCTTCACTGATAACTTCTATATATCACCAAAACTATACAAATACCTTAGTGATGATAAAACTGGTGCTGCAGGGACTGTTAGAAGTAATCGTAAGGGCTTATGCCATGCTATGAAAACCATGAATGTGGCAAAAGGAAAAAAACTTGCCTTTGAGACTCCTGAACTGCTTTCCCTTGTGTTTCATGACAAGAGAAGAGTTTGCATGTTCTCCAATTACCATTCAAACAGTGATGTGACAGTAACACGTAGGTCAAAGGAAGGTCGAGTCGAAAAAAACCATTCCAGCTTGTGTACATGAATACAACAAACATATGGGATATGTAGACCGAACAGATGAAATACTGCATTATTACTCTGTCCCAAGAAAGTCTCTAAAATAGTATAAGAAGCTGGTAATGCATTTGATTCAGGTCTGAGTACTAGATGCTTGTGGAATTTATAATCTCATAAAAAAGGAAAAGTTCCCTTTCTAGACTTTTGCCATGAGATTATAAAAGGACTGACATCTGCAGATGAACCTAACTTGAAGAAATCAGTATTTCCAAAACTAGTTGGAAAACATTTTACCAAGAAAATTACATTAAATTCTGAACGTACCCCAAGACCAACAAAGAGATGCAGGGTATGTTATACCCATGGGATAGAAAAACTAGTACGTTTTCAATGCGAGACATGCCCCGATACCCCAGGGTTATGCGCCAAACCATGTTTCAAAATTTATCACTCGGCATTTAATTTTTAGTTAACTAAATAAAGATAATCTCTATTTTATTTCATTTTAACCTTTATTTTTTTGTTACCCATGAAAAACTGAAAATATTATTGATAGAAAACCTATTTTAAAGGCAAGCAAAAGAAGAAGCAAAAAAATAATTCAAGTTTATTTTCTGGCGCATTTGTACGCACAGCTTTCGTTCTGGGGTATTAGCGTGGCACGCACAGGGCGTATCAGAATGGGACGCAGCAAAAGGGTTAAACATCAAAAACAATCGGAAAAACAGTTTTGATATATAATCTAACCTAACCCAAAATTCCTCAAAAGCCTGTAATGTACTCTTGTAAAAAAAAAAAGTTTTATTGTCACATTTCGACCTCCACGTAAAAGTTTTGCAGCTACTATTGAAATTTTTTTTTTTCTAGGGTCAATTGGCAGGGGAGAATTGGCATAGCTTGGTGGCCTCAAACCTTTTTGGGGCCCCTAATAAATAAATAATATATATATATTATATATATTTTTTTTAGTTCAGGAAGAACCGATTCGCCTCTATTTAAAGGGCATATCTCAGCGGAAAAACAAAGAAAAAGTGAGAGGAAAGACAGAGGAAAAAGAAAGGGTGGAGGGGACAGTCGAAGTGGAAAAAGACCAAGGACTGCAGGGTCGAGCCCCATCATCCTTGGGTGCTAGGGCCGGGAGGGCGCACGTGAAACCTCCAGGAACAAGCACGTACAAACGAGCACAAAGAGCACTCAAGAGCTTCTACGCCCTCTCCACCGGCGCCTTCGGCCACCCCCATTCCGGATCGTGACCCGCTGTCACCCATGTGGGCCGCACGACGGAGGGGTAGGGGCCGCAAGCGCCGCGCCAGTGGTGACCCCGAAAGGTTCGAAGCCATAAGCCTCGCATCACCCTCTCCCAAACACAAACGCCCCCTTCGCCCTACCGCCCCGGTGTCCTCACCGCCCCCACTGCGCAACCGTTATGCACGCTCCCTCCTGGGGTCCCCGACGGCCCTCGTGGTGGGGGCTGAGATACACCCACTGGAGGGGGAACTCGCCCACCTGGTCGGCGTGGGTGGGACGTGCACACCACCGCGTTTGACCCGCCCCATCTCTCTCCTCGACCTGCCAATGCCTCTGGGTGAGGTATTATTTTCCACTCCCCATCGTAGTCCTGCCTCCCCCGCACCTCTGGTGAAGGGAGGGGCATTCTGGATACCTCTCACATCCCCTTCTCTGCATCGCTCTCCCCCGGACGTTCGGGAGACTCCTCTTCTGGAGGACTTGCCGGCGTCTGTTTCCACATCACCCCCTCGTCGGGGTGACCCTCGCCTTCGCCCTCGTTCGGCGTCCCTTGCTGAACTCCAGGGCTTTCCGATTCCCTCTTTAATCTCGGGCCGCCCGATCGGCCCACCCACCCCATAACCATCCTTTACGCTGACTTTCCTACCCCTCCCTATACCTCGCTCCTGCAGTGGAACATCCACGGGCTCCTGGTAGGCCTCGAGAGTCTCTCCTCTCTCCTGGCCTCCAGGTGTCCGGCGTGTTTCTGCCTTCAGGAGATGATTCTGGGATCCCGTTCCCTCCCTAGAGTGTCCGGTTACTGCGGGCTCCCTTCCCCGCCTCTCGATGGGGCAGGGAGGGGGGGCGCCGCGGTCTTCGTGCACCGCTCCGTCCCTTTCCGCCCCCTCCCGCTCCGTACAGTCCTGCAAGCTGTGGCCGTGCGCCTTTCCTTGGGGCGCCAGCTCACGGTCTGCTCTCTTTACCTCTCCCCTAACGTACGCCCTCCACCCGATTCTCTCCGTGACCTAATTCTTCAGCTTCCCCGCCCTTTCCTGATTCTTGGGGATTTCAACAGTCGGGACCCGGCCTGGGGGGACGTTTGCTCCACCTTTCTCTCCGGGACCCTTCTCTCCCTTATGGACGAGCTCGAGTTCACCTTTCTGAACGATGGCTCCCCAACCTGCCTTCACTCGGCCCACGACAGTTTCACCTGTATCGACCTTTCCCTGGTTTCCCTTGAAATCGTGACGGAGTTCACCTGGGAGGTCCTGCCGGATTCTTCCGGCAGTGACCATTTCCCAGTGTGTCTTACCCCGACCCGTCTCCTCCCCCCCACCTCTGTGCCCACGCTGGCTGTTCGCCTGAGCAGACTGGGCCTCATACGCGAGGGGCACGGCGATCTCGCCATCAATTCCTGCCTTTCCCTCCGTCAGTGAGGCCCTCGCCTTCCTCGAGAGTAAGATCCTCTCGGCAGCCGCCAGTTGCATCCCCTGTACCTCTGGCTCCCCCAGGCCGCGAAGCGTCCCATGGTGGACCCCAGAGTGCTCCCATGCCGTTCAGGAGCGGCACCGTGCCGGCCGCCGCTTCTACCGGACCCATCAGCTGGGGCACAAGATAGAGTTTCAGCGCCTGAAGGCAGTGGCCCGTCCAGTCCTGAAACTGGCCCGGCGTACCTCCTGGCGGAGTTACGTGTCCGGGATCTCCTCCTCGACTGCCCCCTCGACTGTTTGGCGCAAGGTGCATAGCTTTGAGGGGACCCGTGTCCCCCCTCGACCACCGGTGCTTCGGGTCGGGGACGACGAGTTCGTCTCCGATCCGGAGGCCGTCGCGAACGCACTCGCGGCGCACTTCGCAGCCATCTCCAGTTCCGATTCCCCCCATCCCCGCCGCGACCCACCGGATTTTCCACCTCATAGGGATGACCCCTATAATCACCTCTTCCGCATGATGGAGCTTCGGGAGGCCCTCCGCCCCGACGCTCCTCCGCACCCGGCCCCAATAATATCCCCTATGACTTGTTACGGCACCTCCACCCCTCTGCTCTTAGCTTTGTACTGGACCTCTATAACCGGATTTGGTTGGAGGGTTCATTCCCGGACCGGTGGCGTGAGTCCATCGTCGTCCCCATCCCGAAGCCCGATAAAGACCCCTCACTCCCGTTGAACTATCGCCCCATTTCCCTGACATGCTGCGCCTGCAAGGTTATGGAGGCGATGGTCGCCTCGCGGCTGTCCCTTACTCTGGAGGCGAGTGACCAATACCCTGCTACCCAGGCTGGTTTCCGGCGCTTCCGGTCTACCATCGACCCCCTCCTCCTCCTTAGCCACGATGTGCAGGAGTCTTTCTCCTGGCGTCACTTTGTACTCGCCATCTTTTTCGACCTCCAGAAGGCCTACGATACTACTCGGCGGAGCGCGGTCTTTGACTGCTTACGCTCCCTGGGTTTCGTAGGCTTTCTCCCCTCCTTTATTTATAACTTCTTGTCCGCCCGTTCTTTCCGCGTCCGCATCGGTTCTACCCTCTCTGACCGCTTTCCGTTGGAGGAGGGTGTCCCTCAGGGTAGTGTCCTTAGCATCCTGTGTTTCTCACTAGTGATGAACACAGTCGCTACGGTCCTGCCTACTTCCGTTCGTAGCTCCCTCTATGCCGATGACCTGGCTATCTATTGCTCTGGCCACCTCCTGTCTTTGGCTGAACGTTGACTCCAGCTAGCCATCAACGCGGTGGTTCGCTGGGCGTCCTCGGTTGGCTATGCTTTCTCACCCTCTAAGTCTTCCAGTATGCTTTTCCGTCCTCGGTGCCTCCGTCTGTCGCATACCTTCGCCCTTACCCTTGCCGGCACTCCTCTTCCCCTCGTCCCATCCGTTCGATTCCTGGGTATGACCCTCGACGAATTTTTCGGTTGGGTTCCACACCTTAGGCAGTTGCGGCAATCATCTCGCCGCACCCTCTCCCTTTTGAGTCACCTGTCCCACATGACCTGGGGGGTGGACAGGCGTACTCTGCTGCGCCTGTACACCTCCCTGGTGCAATCCCGCATTGACTACGTCTGTGTGGTCTACAGCTCCGCCTCCTCTCCGGCACTCCGTATGCTGGATCCTCTTCTCCACCGTGGCCTTCGCCTGGCGTCGGGTGCCTTCCGCTCGTCCCCTGTCGCTAGTCTTCAGGTGGACTGCGGACACCCCCCCTGCCCCTTCGCTGGGGCCTTCTCATGGCGAAGTATTACCTTCGCATCTGCCGCCTCCCGAGGTCCCTACTCTTCTCCGCGATCTCCCAGGCGCTACCCCGGCCTGACACGTGGCATTTTGCTGCCTCCCTGGGATCCCCCACCCTCTATTCTGCCGTTCTCCTTCGACCTGTCACCCCCCTGGCTGACCACCCCTATCTGCCGCTGCCAGGCGCTCATGGCCTGCGTAAGGAGTCTCCTCCTACCGTCCTCCGGTCTTCTTTTCTGGCCCATCTTCCCGTACACTCGGACGATGTTCCCGTCTACACCGACGGCTCGCGCTCCCCTGCAGGTGTCGCGGCCGCCGTCTTCTCTCCGTCGCTGTCACCTACCTCCCGGGGTATCCCCCTGCCGGTTCAGGCCTCCATCTTTTCCGCGGAGCTCTTTGCCCTTCTGGAAGCCCTCCGTCTGGTATCGGGTTTTTCGCGGTCTTCCTGTACCATCTTTTCGGACTCGCTGAGCGCCCTTCAAGCGCTCGAGCGCTATGATTCCCCGGACCCCCTCGTACGCATTATTCAACAGGAGTACCATGTCCTGCACACCGTTCACCGGATCCGGGTCACCTTCTGCTGGGTTCCTGCCCATGTCGGTGTTTCCGGTAATGAGGCGGCTGACCGCACAGCCCGGTCCGCCGCCTCGATGCCTCCCCTCCCCCGCCCGCTCCCCTTCTCTGACTATGTGCAGGTCTTTCGGTCCCTCTACGACCGCATATGGCAGCAGTCCTGGGACGATGCCACCGGAAATAAACTCTGGTCCATCCGCCCCCGCCTGTCATATTGGGCGTCCTCTTTCCACCGCTCCCGACACAAAGAGGTCGTCCTTGCGCGGCTTCGCATCGGCCATACGCGCCTCACGCACGGCTATCTTATGTCCCGGCAGGAGGCTCCTTGTTGCGCCTCCTGCCAGTCGCCCCTCACCGTCTTTCACATCCTTGTGGAATGCCCCACCCTGTCGTCAGTACGTCGTCGCGCCTTCCCGTTCCTCTCTGATTTCCCCCTCCCCGATCGTTTACGTCTTATGCTCGCTGAGAGCCCTCTCTTCTCGCTTGACCGTCTTTTCCTTTTCCTCTCCCAATCTCGCCTCCTCTCTGAGCTTTAGGTGACTTCTCACCCGTCGTCCGGTCCTCCCACTTCTAGTGCCTTTCCCCCGTCTCCGTTTCTCTTTCTCATATTCTGCTTCGCCATGATATCCGCTAGCGTATAGCGGGAAATGGCGGTAAACGCCCCAATACAAAAAAAAAAAATAATAAAATATATATAATATATATATTTTTTTTTTTTTAAGTTCGGGAAGAACCGATTCGCCTCTATTTAAAAGGGCATATCTCAGCGGAAAAACAAAGAAAAAGTGAGAGGAAAGACAGAGGAAAAAGAAAGGGTGGAGGGGACAGTCGAAGTGGAAAAAGACCAAGGACTGCAGGGTCGAGCCCCATCATCCTTGGGTGCTAGGGCCGGGAGGGCGCACGTGAAACCTCCAGGAACAAGCATGTACAAATGAGCACAAAGAGCACTCAAGAGCATGAGCTTAGAACCCCCTTGCGGGGATATATATATATATATATATTTAGGCCGGGCTGAAACTCAAGATAGAATTAATCAGTCATTAACAGTTGGCTTTGGATATAAAAATAAGATTCCTGAAAAAAATAATTGGTGGCTACCAACGTGTGTCTGGCCACCCCCATTTTTGTAAAAACATCTAATGCCGCACTAGCAAAATCAAGAAAATGGCTCTCTTCTTCTGAACATGCTAGAGAGATGGTTTGCATACCAAAAGATGCAGAATTTGATTTAGAACAAATTATTAAGAGTAGTATTTTTTCATAAAACCTTTAGTTTTTGAGTTATTTTAGAAAAACTAATTTTTGGGGCCCATAGACCCCCTTTCGACGGACCTTAGTAACAAAAGAAATTCTAAAATAAGCATGATTTGGCTTTTTGATTACTAACATTGCCCTAAAAGGATGTTGACATGGACATAGTGATCACATGATATGACTTTTCCTTGTCATCTTGCATCCATTATGCTTGATTAAAGAATAGAGGGTGGGGCTGCTTCATGAACTTTTTTTAAACGTAATAAATTGAAAACTTGTTTTTTTTTCAGGTGCCTTTGTTATAAGTTTCCAACTGCAATTTGACATTGAATTCAACATTTGCAATATAAAGTATGACTTCTACAAGGAAAACAGTTGCTAAAGTACTTGGTGATGTACGTTTTATGCCAGCAGAACAGTTTCCTTTAGGGAAATTGCCTACGTTGAAGCAAGTTATTGAAAGTTGTTTGTGTTTCGGAGACTATAAAACAGATGCTGTACCGAGAGCTACTTCTGAGGAATTGCATAAATTGTGGGTCACATAATGTTTATCCAATATCAGTAAATGCCATACAGAGCCGACTGAAAACCCAAATAAAGGAATTCAACCGCCTTCTGAAGTATGACAAAAAGAAAAGGGGACCTAAATATCATCAAGATCTGGATGATTTTCTGAAAACTGTAAACGTTTTATTTGACATATATCAACATGATCACAAACTGTTGGCAGATACAGAGAAAAAGCACTTACTAAAAATGACTGAATCTGATTACCAGTTTTATGAGGTAGGTCTGTTGATTGAATTTCAAGTTGTAAATTATTAATTATTAATAAGTAATTATCAATTATTAGTAATTTGCTACAATTTTTAAAGTGCATTTAATAAGTTAGTAATATCAATAATACACTATTAATGATGTTAATGATAAGTAATATTTTAGTATTTTCTCATTTTTGTAAGAATTTCAATTTACATATAGAGACCCATAGATAAAAGATACCTTATAGTGTAATGAAATATAATCACTTTGTAGGACCAGAAAACAACTAGGCATGGTTACTGTACCCTGAAAGAAGTCCCAGAAACAGCCACTGACTTAAAATTCAAATCACGGGTTATTCAATCTCAAAAAGCAAAAGAATCAGTTCCTCCTCCTCATCCTCCTCAACCTATGGACATTCCTGAGTTGACAGATAGCGACAGTTGTAATGATTCATTTGATGCAGACTATGTTCCAGAAGTCTCAACATTACAGAACAGAACTAGATTACGCTCATTAGCTGAAGCATGTGACAGGTATAGTACTGAAAGATAAATCTTTTAACCCTTTGGATGCCGTAGTCGACTGTAGTTGAACGATTTTTTGGTAGTCACAAGTGCCATATTCGACTCTAGTCAATATTCTGTAATAATATTTTTCTTTGGCGCACTGTTCGACTGAAGTCTCTATGAGTTCATAAGAGTTGCCAATTATTTAATTTTGTCTTAATTTTGAAGCTCACTGACCCCCGACACTGACCCCCTGACGCTCATTTCTTCATTTTGCTGATAATGAAAATAATGAAAATGATCGACTTTATAAGATGAGGCCTATCATATATATCACGAAAGATTTATATACTGCTGTATACAATGCCAGTAAAGAAGTTTGTGTGGATGAATCTATGCTAAAATTCAAAGGACGTTTATTTTTCAAGCAGTATTTGCCAAGTAAACCTTCATCTAAATGGGGAGTGAAACTATGGTCTCTTTGTGATTCTAAAACTGGATATTTGTTGAGGTTCAATGTTTACACAGGAAAAGATACTGAAAACACGCTTGTAGGAGGATTGGGAAGTATAGTTGTTCAAACTCTTCTAAAAGGTTTTGAGAATAAAGGCCATATTGTGTTTCTTGACAATTTCTATTCCAGCGTTAACCTTTATGAAGCCCTTAGACTAAAAGATATAGGTGCTTGTGGCACTGTTAGAGCAAATTGTAAAGGGCTGCCACCTGACATGAAAAGAATGAAACAAAACGAGGTGACCTTCCAACAATTTGGATAAATCAAAACAAAACTATGTTGGCCTGTACATGGCAAGACACTGGAAAAGTAAATATGATAGCAACTGTAGGAGACTGTGGAATAACAAAAGTAGCAATAAAATCTAAAAAAGGAGATCGGGTTGTTGATAAGCCAAGCATTCAGGTGAATTACAATAAACATATGGGAGGTGTAGATACATTTGACCAGTTGTGTGCAACTTATCCTTTCAACAGGAGAACGAAGAAATGGTATCAAGTAATCTGGCATTTCCTCATTGAGGTAGCACTGATAAATTCAAGGATATGCTTCAACATTCAAAACCCAACCAAAAAATTAAGTCAGAAAATGTTTAGATTGAAAGTTATTGATGGCCTTTTAGATGGGTATGCACGGCATAATACACGTAAATGAGGGCACAGGCTTTCTCAGCCTATCATACAAAATAGACTGAAGGAAAGGCACTTCATCTCCAAATATGAAGGAAACCAAAAGCCAAATTGCATAGTTTGCTCAATTATGCCAGCCCAATGCAAACTGAAAGGCAAGGGCCCGTGTAAGAGAAAGCAAACGTGCTATTACTGTAAAGCATGCAATGGTAATCCACCATTGTGTATAACACCATGTTTTGAAGTTTACCACACGAAAAAAGACTACAAAATGGTGTGTAAATGCTGAAACCTCAATGCACTCCAGTAAGGCCTATACCAACATTTGGAAACTTATTTCTAAATATCCATAAAGTAGTTGTTTAGTTTGATAAATAAAAAGATGATGAAATGTACTTATTTTACAGTGGATAATTATTTTTGCCTTTTATATTTTGTACTTTTATTGTTTTTTCCCTAGACTAGTTGTTTAGCTTGATAAATAAAAAAATGTGATCAAATGTATTTTATTTTACAGTGGATAAATAATTTTGCCTTTTATATTTTACTAAATTAGAATAAACTTTGCATACATATATATATTTTTTTATGTCATTTATACCTTTGATAGCAAATCAAACTTGTTTCTATTGTATAAAAAAGTGAGTTATACATTCTGTTAGTGACCTAATACAAATTTGGAATAGATTCTGGAAATACTCTTATATAAATACAAATTTATCTCATTAAATGGTCGATTTATATTATTTTAATGATAATTTAGGAAAGTATATGCTTAAATCTAAAAATGAGAATCATAAAATTTACTATCAAAGAAAATTTGATTTTTATGGAAAACTGCATTTTTTCGAGAACAAACATTTCCAACCAAATTGGCAGCTTAAGGGTTAATACAGCTTAAAGTGAAATCATTGTGACTAAGAGATTAAGATTACCAATAAATTATTCATTGACAATAGATATGTAAATCTACTTTAAATATCCTTACAGATATCAAGTAAGTGATAGAGCAGGAGCGGCTATTGGTTCTGCTACATTGGTGGACTTTGGAGTAATTACCCCAGATAACATACAAAATGTTATTGATAAGTATGTTTTTAATCACTCTAGATATTACATTTCTTAGCTTCTGCTATAAGTTCTAAATCACCAGATTTACTATTATTTTTAATTAGCGTCAAAATTTCTATTTTGTATTTATATTAATTAGTTTCAAACAGGATATTGACATTTGTATTTTGTATATTTGTATAATGCTAATGCAGTAATGCATGGCCAATATTTTTGAAATACTTTTCAGAAACAAGTTGAGAAGGGAGAGAGCTAAATTGAGAGCTGAAAGGAAGAAGGAAGAAGTGATATTTGAAAAAGTGACTGGCATTGGCTTTGATGGTAGAAAGGATGCTACACTTGCTGTTAACAAAGTAAATGAAAAGTATTATACATCCACAATCCTAGAGGAACATTATGTCATCACTGGAGAGCCAGGTAAATGGAAATGATTGTCATACAGTTATAGGCGTTATACTGTTATATTACTGTACTATAAAGTAATATTTCAATTACTTAAAAAATTCTCTTTTTAAGTGACAACTGTCCAGTTAACTTTATTCCTTCCTTTTTCATTTTTATTTAATTGTAAAATTAATTACATTTATTTTCAGATGATTTCTACCTCGACCATTTTACCCCGGAGAGTGGCAAAGGCATTGACATTGCTCATGGCATTTATAAGATCATTAAAGGGACAGAACTTGAGGCCAAATTAAACTTGGTTAAAGCAGATGGGACAAATACTAACACAGGACATATGCATGGGTCAATCAGATATTTGGAAATGTTTTTAGGGCAACCTCTTCAGTGGGATATTTGTCTTCTGCATCTAACTGAATTGCCACTTAGACACATCTTCATAACTTTAGATAGGACAACAAAAAGTCCAGACAAATTTTCTGGCTCTATTGGTTCTCAGCTCAAGGGGATGTGTCAGAATGGAATGCTGTGGACTCCAAATCTATACCTTATCCTGCATTTGTGCTTCTACCAAATGAGGTGGTCAATAATTTATCAACAGACCAATACTATGGATACTGCATCTGCTGGGCAATTATTACTGGTGAAGTGGATGAAGACCTTGCACTCTCAGAAGTTGGCCTGCTAAATCACTCTCGATGGCTCACCTTAGCCTGTAGAATTCTTCGCTTTCATGTTTCACAAAAAAGACCCAGTAAGAACCTCAAAATCATAGTAGAATTCATCATCAAAGTATACTTTCACAGTTGGTTCAATATCAAGGCTAATAAGAGGCTAAGTGATGGGTCAAGAAACCTATTCAATATGATCCAAAGAGTAAATAAATTCCCTGACAGGAAAATTAGAGAAATTTGTTATGACGTATTAAACAATAACAGCTATTTTGCTCATGGTGAAAATATTTTAGTTGGAATGCTGGCTGATGAAGATGAAAAGGTGAGGAGGTGTGCTGTCAATAAAGTTCTGTGTCTGAGGGGAGTTATAGAGGATTTTGATGATGAATCTGGTAGTAGCAATGATTTTGCAGGTGGAATAATTGAAAGTGATGATGAGAATGAAGAGGATCATGAAGGTGGTACTGATGAATATCCTGCTATAGATGAGAATGTTAGGGTCTTTAGAAAGCCAATCATCAATTTCAAAGCTTCTGCATACCACAAGCTGTCTGCTATGTCCCAATGGGAAACTGTTCCACCTGTATTAAAAGAATTCAGTAATGATGAACTGCGTGATATCATTAATACCGCATTGAAACTGGATCACGAGTGCCACAGTCAGAATGTTGAAAGGCACATCAAGCTTGTCACTGAAGCATCCTTGGCTGTTGTAGGTCATGAGCGTAGAGATGGTCTTATTAGAAAAATTAGATCACATAAATTAATGAAAGATTTTGTGTCTAAAAAATATTTTAAGTTCTAGATTATTATTTATCATGCTAAAATATGACAAAATGACAATTTGTTAATTGTATAATTTAATGTTTGGCATTTTGGAATGTCAAAAAGCATTTTCAATGAATTTAAAATGGCTGATTTTGATTGCTGATTGAAAACCACTAATACATGTCAATTTGCAGCTTGAGAATGTTTTATTGTGTTGACATTCAGTTGAAAGGGGGTCTATGGGCCCAAAAAATTAGTTTTTCTAAAATAACTCAAAAATTAAAGGTTTTATGAAAAAATACCACTCTTAATAATTTGTTCTAAATCAAATTCTGCATCTTTTGGTATACAAACCATCTCTCTAGCATGTTCAGAAGAAGAGATATTGCCATTTTCCTGATTTTGGTAGTGCGACATTAGATGTTTTTTAGAGTTGCACCGATGTATCGGTATTGGTATCGGCTGTATCAGCCACTTTTCACAAAGTATCAGTATCGGCCGTATCAGCCACTTTTCACAAAGTATCAGTATCGGCTGATACTGTTCTGAAAACTGATACCGATACTTTGAATTACTGTTTTTTGAAGAAATTATCTTATTTTATATAAAATTAATTTTTTTTATTATTATACAGTAATATCTTATTTAGTTGTTTAATATATATTTTATCAAAATTAGCAATATTTACATTTACTAACAAAACAAAAAATCATAAAATGTAACTATAGGCCCCTATACAAGATTACAAATATTCAATACAGTAATACAGTATCATATAAATATACAATTTCAAATTACAGTAATAGTTTTCAGTAAAAATGAAAATTTTGTAAAGTTGTTCACAGATGGCACCACGTGGCATGCATAATCATAATAAACCATTCAGTTGCTTGAATGCTTGAATCTCGTGTGTAAAGTTATTGATAATACACTACCATTATATGCATTCATTGGTTTAGAACTTTATATAATAAGATATATATATATATATTTTCTTTTTCTTAATTTAATTTCAAATATATATATTGATAAAATAAAAAATATTTCTGGTAAATAAATTTACAATTCTTATGTATTAATAATGGTATAGGGCCCAAGTAAGCTAGACCAGCCCATGACTCCAGATTCCTGGGATCTTGGGAGCATTGCTCCAGTAAATTTGACCATGAGAAAAAGTAAATTTGGGTTTGGGTTTTGTTCATCCGCTAGACGTTATGCAATTTTTTTGCGTATACGTTCTTGTACAAACCAATTTTTTTAAATTACAAATTTAGTTATTTTAAGTTTAGTTGGTAATTCCATATTTAACAATTATTTTTATTTTTTGTTAAGCTTCAATGTTTTGATAATTAAAATTTTATTAAAACGTATATTTTTTTAATATAAAATTATCAGGATTGGACTATGTTCCATTGATCTCGGCCAGGTTTGATAAATTGGCCAGATAATTACTTGTGTGCGGTTTTAAGTAATCCACCATGACTCTAGAATTGAAAAGTTTAGTTAAGTTTAAACTTACTTTTACTTACTCTTCCTTACTTTTACTAAGTTTAAAGCACTTACTTTTACTTACTTTCATTGTACTATATTTACTTACTTTTACTCACTTTTACCATACTATATTTACTAACTTTTACTTATTTTGTATTTTTTCAGGTAGTCAATAATCAATAATGGATCCTAATATTGATGAAGTTGGAGAGAAAAGTGAGGGTGTTAAAAGGGGTTACTTTTGTGATCAATGCAAGAACAAATATTCAAAGAAGCAAAACTGGGAGGAACATTTTAATTCAAAAAAAATATTTGTTACAATACAAGAGGTCCCAGAGTTTGGGCCCACAGCTTAGATATTGCAGTAAAGAAATACCAGGATGAAGTGCAGCAAAGAGATACGGCAAAGCAGTCATTTAGTTTGTTCACAAAATGTGCTAGTGCTAGACCTCAGAAAAATGAACCAACTTCATCAACTGCTAATCTAGAAAATGAAACTTTTTCACTAGATGTTTCACAGACTGAAGAAAGTGCTTCTCCTCCACCTAAGAAACAAAAGGTAAGTGAGGAATCTGCGCATCAGACTAACAAAACTGCTTTAGAGGAATTTGAAAATTCCCAAATGCAGAAGACATTGAATGCAATTTTGCGCCTAACAAAAGAAACTCACCAAGCTGTTGTGGTTAATAAAGAGAAGAGTCAAAATATGCCTTCAAGTTCAAGTGTTGCATCCAAATCTAATAAGGCAAAAAGCAACAAATTTGACATTTCCATAGCCCATTTAAGCAAGTGTAAATCAATACAAGAAATCCTGAACAATGATTTGATCAAATCTACATTCAAATTGGTGGAAAAGAAGGATCTAGGGCATGCTGATGATTCATTTTCAGTACCAAGTGATATAATGGAAAACATTGCAAATAGTGACACTAATATGCCTGATGTAGATATAGCTGTTGAGGATGAAGATGATGATAATCAAGAAGATATTGATGATGCTTCTGATGATAAAATGTTTACATTATATTGCATAGCTTGCACAGACCCCAAAGCATGTGCTTCAGACAAACATTCTAACATAAAAGGTTACTTCAATGTTAAAGATTTAACCTATGTATGCAAACAAGGAGAAAATCAAGAGAGATGGTTTAGAAATCTGAAAACCCACCTGAAGAGACATTTAATTAAACTTCAGCATCATCAAAGAGCTGCTGTTTATGAAGTGATGGAAACATCTTCTCGGAACACTACTAAATGCATAGAAGACTTATGTGGCAACATCTTATACTACATAATGAAAACAAACACTGCATGGGCTCTATATCCAGTACTTCTAGCTGTATTACATAGGTCAGGTTGTGAGGTTGGAAATTTGAATCATAGCACACATGCGTGCGAGACAATTTGTGAGCTATTAGATAATCAACTTAAAGAACAAACTGTAAAGTGGTTCTTAGAACAAACTTCAGTAACAATAACAGCTGACATTGGAACAATTTTGGGATTAAGCATGCTAGTTGTATTAGTTATGAGTGAAGAAGATAAGACTGTAAAACTTGCTGGGATAAATTTAGTACGCAGCAAATCAGGAGTTTATTTGGCCAATGAAATTTTTGATGTGTTGAAGTCTCCTAATCACTTGAAACTATCTGAAGAAGCAATTAAATCCAAGGTATCTGGAATGGTTGGAGATGGGGCTTTTTGTAAGGACAAGAGCCATTTAAAAACGAAATGAAAAAGTTGTTTGGAGAAAATTTCAAATTTCGATGGGACTTAATGCATCTTGTGAACAGAGCCCACGTTGATGCATTGAAGAAAATTTGTAAACTAAGTGAGCTTTTAGACTTTATTCAGAATCACACTTCAAATCTGAGATCAGGCCTTGACTATACCAATATGGTTCTTGACAATATCATTGGTTTTAAGAGACCAAAACTCAAATCTGATACTCGCATGGTTAATTACGAATTTGAACAATTTGAGAGATTTGTGGAAAATTGTTTTTTTTTTTATCATCCACAAGAGAAAGAAATTAGTGCCAAGTTCTATGTATTGATTTCCTATGTAACAAAGATTATGTTGCAAGTAGCTCAAAAAACCACAGTTAGTGCAGAATTTGTAGAAAATATATTTTATAAAGAAGGAGGGAAAACTGTTATGCTAAGAGTGATGGAAACAATTTCCAAATTAGCTAATGGAGGAAATGCAAATGATGTAGTTTCTGAATTTAAGCACGATACCACAGGGCAGCAAAAGGAACTAACAGCTGAGGATTACATCCTAAATGAAGTTTACAAATACATCAAGAAATGTTCTGATTACTACCAGGTTGCTGAAGTTGCTAGACCATCCAGAACCAGATCTGAAAGTAGTTTTACAAAAGACTCAGTGATAAATTGGCTGACAGAATATATAGAACAGCTGTGGAAAGGAATCACAGAGAGATTAAAGCATTTTGATAAAGATGGATCAACTGCCTGGAGTGAAGCACCAGCTGAAGGGACATTCTCCATTCTTGGTTACATTGTTGAACACAAAGGATCCATTAAGCCATCTCATTTGACTAAGCTGTGCAGAATTGTGAAGGAGGGTCCAGCTCCAGGCACTAGATCTGCTCTAATGATCACACAGAAAGCCATTGATCAGTGGCCAAGCATACATGGCGGTAAATTCACAACAAATGCCTACATGCAAGGTCTAACATCGTCCACTGTTGCTGCTGCAATGAATAAATAAACTCACGTTATAAACTGTACATTATTGTATTATGATGTTTAGCTAAAACAATTTGTAATTGGTATGTCGTCAATTCAAGAGTTTACTATCATTAACCTATCTAGTGGTGTAAGGGGAAAAAAAGTAAATTCAGAGCTGTGCTCCAGTAAATTTTTTCAAATCTGGAGTCATGGACCAGCCTACAGTGATAGCAGTACTTTTACTGTATGTACCCCAATATACCAGTGTATGATAATATAGTTTACAGTAATAAGTTATAAAATTATCATCATTGTATTAATTTAATTTAAAATATTTTTATACAATATTAAATTTACATCTAACTTTATTAGTAATGGCTTTAGGGCCAAGGCCCTAAGTTGGGATTGGGAAAGGCATTTTAAGTTAATTGAGATATTATATCATTTACTTGAACTTTTATTAATAATCAATTTTAAAACTATTAATTAAAAAGTATCGGTATCGGTATTTTTTGTAGTATCGGTATCGGCCAAAATATTGGTATCGGTGCAACTCTAATGTTTTTACAAAAACGGGGATGGCCGGACACACGTTGGTGGCCACCAATTATTTTTTTCAGGAATCTTATTTTTATATCAAAAGCCAACTGTTAGTCACTCTGATAAATTAAAATCAAACAAAAATTATAGTTTCAGCCCAGCCTATATAATATATACACACACACACACACACATATACACACACAGTGAGGCCTTGCATAACGAATGCCTTAAATAGTGAATTTTTGCTTAATGAATTACCTCCATAAGGCTCCATTGATTTAAATAACGATTTTACCTTGCAGAACGAATTTGGTAACGAAAAACGTAATAACACGTTTTCTGTTCAGTTGGAGGTTGGTAGCTGTCGTGAGTAGTTGTGTACAATTGCTATCAATTTTTTTTAAAATTTTGCTTTACAGTGATTTATCATTATAATATCATTAATTAATATAGTGAATAAATAATAATTAATGCTTTTAAGCATTATTAGTGCTAAATAAAGTTAATTACAGTGCACATAATAAAGATAAAAAGTGAATTACAGTGAACCAAGTGGGCTTATGATAACACGTGTTGCTACAATAATACAACACAATTGCTCACTATTAAATTTTAATTTATTAGCTTTATAAGTGTATAAAACATGTAGTCATGGACCCGAAAAGACCTTCATCATCTGCTAATGCTCCAAAGAAATCCAGGAAAACTATGTCTCCAGATGAAGCAGGACATTATTAAAAAAAGTGAATCTGGAACGAGCACCAAAGATTTTGCTGCTGAATATGGATTGTCTGCCAGTACAGTTTTGATGATTTTTAAGAAGGAAGAAATTATGAAAACTAAAGTAAGTGATGCTGCAAGTAGACTTATTAAAGGAAGGGAAGCTATTGCTGAAATGGAGAGAGTTTTACTGATATGGATTAGAGAAAAGGAAATGAAGGGGGAATCCATTACTAAGGCATTCATTAGTGACAAGGCAGTGCAAATATATGAACAAATTAAGGAATCCCTTCCAGCATCAGTTGAAAGATATGAATCATTCAATGCAAGTCGTGGGTGGTTTGAAAATTTCAAGAGAAGGTCAGGAATTAAGAACATTATAAGGCATGGTGAGGCTGCAAGTGCTGATAATGAGGGAGCAAAGGAATTTAAAATAGAATTTGCAGAACTTGTTGAGGATTATTTGCCTCAAGTTTTTAACGCCGACGAAACTGGCCTATTTTGGAAAAAGCTACCGAACAGGACCTACATTACTAGAGAAGAGTCCAAACTGCCTGGTCATAAACCAATGAAAGACCGGTTTACTTTACTTATGGCTGGGAATGCATCAGGGGACCTGAAGATTAAGCCTATGCTTGTGTATCATTCCCAAAATCCCAGGATATTCAAGCAGAAGAAGGTGAACCCATCTACTCTCGGGGTGTTTTGGCAATAATAAAAAGGCATGGGTGACAAGAACCCTATTTAATCAGTGGATTGTGGAAGTTTTTGGCCCTACAGTGCAAAAATACCTGGAGACCAATAAACTTCCTTTAAAGGTCTTATTGCTTCTTGACAATGCTAAGGCCCATGACCCAGATCTGGACAAAATTGTCAAGACAAGTTTCTGCTTCATTACTGTGAAATATCTGCCTCCAAACACATCATCACTGCTCCAACCTATGGACCAGCAGGTTATTTCAAACTTCAAGAAGCTATACACTAAGTTCATGTTTGCTCAGTGCCATAATGCAACCTCCAGTGAGGATTCTGTAACCTTAACACAGTTCTGGAAGCAGCATTACAACATTTTGGAGGCTGTCAAGAATGTTGTGAGAGCATGGAGAGAAGTCTCAACAATTTGCATGAACTCTGCCTGGAAGAAGTTGTGGCCATCTGCTGTGCATGATTTTGAAGGTTTTCAAACAGGTGAACCAAATGTAGAGGCTGAAATTGTCCAGTTGGTTCAAGACATGGGCCTTGAAGTCAATCAAGAGGACGTTGAAGAACTTCTTGCAGACCATGGAAAGGAGTTGACTGCACAAGATCTGGAGTTGGCCAAGGAATCAGGGTCAGATGCTGGTGAGGAGGATGATGAAACAGAAGAGAAAATAACTTCTGCTGAAGTCAAAGAATTAATGTTACATTGGGGCAAGGTGAAGGCCATTGCAAGCAAGCACCCTAATGTTGAAGTTACTGAGCTTGCTATCTGTCATTTCGAAGACAAAGTCCTGCCATATTTCAGGGAATTTGCAGAAAGCAAAAAGAAACAGAGAAAAATTGACAGCTACTTCAAGACTACAACAGCCCCCACTGCTTCAACTTCAACATCTTCTGTGGATGTGGTTAATCCTGATGACCCTCAACCAGGTCCAACTGGCAATAGGACACCCAGGAGAGAATCATTTGACCTCCCAGATGTCCTAATGGAAGGAGATTCTCCTTCCAGAAACCATTAATTCCCATCCTCCTCCAAGCCTCATCACCTCCAAGACCAAGGTAAATAAAAATATTTTTATTTTTAACTGTGTTTAATTTATTTATTTAGCATGTTTATTTAAAATATATACATAGAATAACATTAATATAACAATAAGAACACATTACACTAAAAAACCTTTAAGAAATGGGTAAACAAGCGCAAAAAGGGTCAAAATTTGGGCTCTGAACGAATTACTGAAAATCCCATTGAACTAATGCATTGCATAACAAATTTTTCAGTTAACGAATGACCTGGAATGAATTAAATTCGTTATGCAAGGCCTCACTGTATATATATGTGTTTTCTGACTGGTATAAGATCACTCTGGTGTTACCTGTACTTGATTGTACAGGCCTAGCTTAGCTTATTCTGATAGCCTAGCCCAACCACAAGGTAAGACTCCCACTTGACCTAACCTGAGTAACTATTTTGATATAACTTGATAGTATTAAAGTTGGTGAGAACAAAATTTTTAAGCCTCCTAACTTAGCAACATAGCCTGGTAATTATTTGTTTTAGTGTTCCCTCTCCTTTCTGAACCAAAACACATTTTTCTGGTATTTTTTGGTGTGATTTGTTCAAATCTGAACTTTGTTTCTTTGGGAAATGAGCCATTTTTAAGAAATTTTCACTTTTAAAATTTCTCAAAAATGGCTCATTTCCCAAAGAAACGAAGTTTGGATTTGAACAAAAAACACCAGAGAAATGTTTTACTTAACCTAACTTAACCTAACCCACGTTTGAGGTGGGATTTTTCAACCCACGTGCCCTTTCGATGGGAAACAGAGAAGGAACACTTTTTTCTGCAGTGCTCGTCTCTAGTCACTCTTTTGCAATAATATTGGTCAGCAACTTGTCTATAATTCCACTCATGACCACACTGCGGACAAATAACATGAGTAGGTAAAACACTGTGACTGGTAAATAAAACTTCAGCACCATCTTCTTTTTTATAAATATCTTGTATTAATTGATAGTAATCCAAATCACAATCTCCACAAACCATAGCGAAAAGTGAACTGGAAAAGCATTTTGGAATGAGTATGCATTATGGGAGATTCAAAATGCACATCTCTGATTTGTCAGATAAGGTCACATGAAACAAAAACCAGATTTAATTGGCTGATTTGACCTATGTTTCCCAATTTTGCCACGAGATGTCTCCCCATAAAACTGGAGAGGACAGAGAGTGGCAAAATTTTAATTAAGGAAAGAGCTAAACACTGGGTCAGTGGCCTGTAATGGCTGCTTATCGACGTCTAAAAAATTTTTTTTTCCGTAAAAAATAATAATTACATTTCCTTGATTTTTATCAGTTATCCTGAGGTTTCAAGGTGTCCTGAATATGAATTTATATGTTAAATTGTCATAGAATGTTTCCTATCGAAAACGAAGGGAGCATTAAAATGAATATTAACCCATAGCCTACCCTACAAAAATGGGTTTTGACAGTGACTGTAGAGTTTGTAAAAAGGAAGTTAAGAGTAAAGATAGAGCTATTGCATGTGATAGCTGGTATCACGTAAGCTGCAAAGGCCTTACAAATGATATATATAAAGGTATAAATGCTTCTAAGCTTAATGTCAACTTGATGGGGTTTTGTGACAATTGTAGTACTGTAATAAAAAGTTTTAATAAGTCCAGAGGGTCTATTAGTGAGGGAGAGGCTAGACCAACTTATATAGAGATATTGCAGTTGAGCCTAAATCTTGTGAAGTAGCAGTTCAAGTAAACTTACATGTCCCTATACGGTACCTCATAGTGAGCCCAGGCCTAGATATCCTCAGACAATTTCTGAAAGTGATGAGTGGACTAAACCTAAGAAAACCTGGAAAGCTAGAATTCAAGAGCCAAGGAAAAGTGTCCTTATAGAACTAACCAATCAGTTTCATGCTTTCTTGCTGGTCCAGGATCAAGATGAGAAAGCTGAAGAAAGTAGGCCTATAAAACAAAATGTTAGCAATAATAATCCAGACTTGTATAAACCCAGGCACTCTAAAGCTATAGGTGTGTTTGAACCAGCATTCGTTATAGGTGACTCTCAAGTGAGGGGCCTAGGATCTAAATTACTTAGAGGTAGCATAGCTTACTGTTATCCAGGTACAGGGATAAATAGAATTAGTAATAAAATTATAGAAAAAGGATCTGGTATTGACCTAACTGTACCAAAGAATATGGTTATACATGTAGGTGGAAATGATATAAAGGGTAAGCACTCTGAAGAAATCCATGGAGTCATATAAACAGCTATTAATGAAGTTAAAGGAATGGAGACCTAACCTTAAAACATCTATCACAGGTATAATTCCCAGGATACATGAGAATAATAAGTGGTACTCACAAGCACTATATACAAATAGTAGGCTTAAGACACTATGTCAGAGCATGGAAATTACATATTAAAAAAAAAAAAAAAAAAAAAAAAAAAAAAAAAAGTTCTATAACAGAGATGGAATTCACCCTAATAGTAAAGGAACTGATTTACTATCAAAGATTGTATCATATAATTGACTAAAAACTAAAGGAATAGGCCAAATTAGTACAAATACCAATACTCTTCATAACAATAAACTAATAAAAAATATAATTAAAACTCAAAAGAAAAAGGTCAACAAAGAAAGTAAAAAGAGATGCAAATAATATACTATCACAGAACAAGAACCAGACTAAATTACAAGCAAAATATGGTACTTACGTATTAACAGGGGGCCACCACATATTGATGATTGGATAGGTTAAGTTGTAATATTTTTGTTAGTTGAAAATTTCTAATACATCATATTTTTTAAATAGCAATATTTTTTAAAATATTTTTTTTATAAAATTTTCTTAAAAAAATTTTTTTTAGGCTTATAGTTGGTACATGATCACGATCCATTAAATGTTGTTTCTAATGCGTAACGTATTAATCATTGTAAATATTTAAAAAATATTGCTATTTAAAAAATATGATGTATTAGAAATTTTCAACTAACGAAAATATTACAACTTAACCTATCCAATCATCAATATGTGGTGGCCCCCCCTGTTAATACGTAAGTACCCAAAATATTCCAAGGGTTCTTTGTCATTTTTCTATGTAAATGCAAGAAGTATCCAAGATAAAATAAATCAATTCAAGGCATACATAGGTATTGAAAATCCTGATGTTTTGATTGTCACTGAAACTTGGACAAAATTCAGTACGATACCAAATAGTCCATTTAGTGAAATAGAGAATACCATTACTTATGAAATTGATGACTTTGAACTTTTTTATTATGAATGTAAATATTCAGAGGGTGGCGGAGTATTTATTTATGCCAAGACAAATTTGAATCCAGTTGAAGTTACCTCCGTTAAAAAGGAAATAGTTGAATCTGTATGGATAGATATTGGGCATAAAAATGCCAGGAAAATCAGGATAGGGGCTATCTGTAGACCACCTGAGGGATGTTCAGTTGGAGGAATCCCCAAAAGTAGAGAAGAAAATAAGTATGTAGAAAATAAACTTATTGATGAAATAAATAAAAGCAATGACAAGCAATATTATTGTTGGAGATTTCAATTATAGGCATATAGACTGGGAAATATTACAAACACCAGAAAGTAATGAGAGATTCTTAGACTGTATAATTGAGAATGATTTAACCCAGTTAGTAAAGGAGCCAACCAGGGCTGATGCCATTCTAGATTTAATTCTAACAAATAATCCAGATACCTTCCAGGATATCTTAGTTTCAGAAACACTAGGTTCAGGTGATCATTGTATCCTTCGGTTTAATATTGTTTGTAATTCAAGACCTAGTGAAAATAAAGTAGAAGTCCCAGATTTTAAAAAAGGAAATATAAATGGACTAGTAAATGATCTGTGTCTAATAAATTGGATAGATATTTTACAGCCTGAACAGACAGTAACTATTATGTGGGAAAAATTTAAAAGTATAATAATGAACATACAAAGGAAGCATATCCCACAGTGTAAAATCAGAACTGAAAAAAATAAAAAACAACCTTGGATAAACTGCAATGTAAAAAGAGCAATCAGAGAAAAAACAAAAGCACTTCATAAATTCAAAAGAACTAAAAATGGCACAGACTCTGAAATATATAAAAGTAAAAGAAGCATTTGCAAGAAAGCAATCGGAGATAGCAAACAAGACCTGGAAAAAAGCCTAGCCAAGAATTAAAAAAAAATAATCCTAAGAAGTTTTTCAGTCACTTCAATTTGAAAAGTAGAGTGAAAAAGAAAATTGGCCCCCTCCATATAGATCTGCAGATCTATAGAAGCTAAGGCTAACAAAGACCCTAAGATCCACTCTAAGGTTAGCCCAAGAGAAAGGAAAGAGTAGGGGCTTAAGAGAAGAGAATAAGGGGTTAATTAAGTAGCAACACCTATCACTCATGGGTTAACATTCATTCAGAAAAAGAGAAAGAAAGGCTCACCATCATCATCAGTTGGCAGTGCATCAGTCGGCCACTGCTGACAAGTCAGAAAAATAGTCGGAGAGAATAGGAAAGGGGTGAAAGATGAAAAGAAGTAAAATAAGAACACTTACAAACCATGCAAACACAGTCTTAACTCACTATCATACCATGCAAACTACAGACATGCAAGTAAGGAGAGGATAAGAAGGAAAAAAAAAAAGTAGGTAAAGTAAAACAAAAAGTGGGTTAGTTTACGCTACAAGCTACATCTACGATTGTGTTAGTCTAATTTTTTTTTTTTTTGCTGGCATCACACACTGGCATGTCACAAGCTGGTATTATTGTCAACAGACTCATCCTCGATCACCACCCCTAGTGCTCATATTGCTAATTGTTTTATTATATTAAACAATGTTAATAATTTTAACAAGGGAGAAGGAGAAGGGGGATTGTTTTATTATTATATTAAGCAACGTTAATATTTTTAAAATGCCTATCTAAATGGTTCTTAAACATATTAATGCTGGTAGAGTTCACAACTGATGCAGGAAGATTATTCCATTTATCAGTTACTTTAAACGTAAAGAAGTTTTTAGCGATATTAGTGATGAAACATCTGTGATGCAACTTAAATCCGTTATTATGAGTATTATTATTATTGAAAGTGAACAATTTGTCAAAGTTTACGTTATTGATGTTATTAACGATTTTGAAAACTTCAATAAGCTCCCCCCTTAATCTCCTAGTTTTGAGTGAATACAGGTCTAACTCTTTAATCCTATCTTCATAAGGCTTGTTGCGCAAGGACAGAATCAGTTTCGTGGCATGATGCTGAACCCTTTCTAACCTATCAATATCCCCATGCAAGTATGGGCACCAAAACTGAACAGCATATTCTAAATGAGGCCTGACTAGCGACTTGTAAAGGGGCAATATAATATCCTTCAATTTAAATTCGAAATTATATACTATGAAGCCTAACATCCTATTAGCTTTTGCGCAAGACTCCAGGCACTGGTTCCTAACCTTTAAATCCTTAGATATGCGTATGCCTAAATCTACTTCCTTGTCAATGCTCGCGAACTCCCTATCATCCATCGTGTACATATAATTATTGTTAAGAGAACCTATATGCAAAACTTTATATTTTTCTATGTTGAATTGCATCTGCCACTTATCCATCCACTCCATAATCCTATTTACATTGTCTTGGAGCCTATTTCTATCATCCTTGTTAACAACCTTACTGCCTATTTTAGTATTGTCCGCGAATTTTGACCCATTACTAGTCAATCCTACATATATGTCGTTAATGTAAATTATGAATAGCAATGGGCCTAACACTGAACCAGGGTTTTGGAGCCGGAGCCGGAGTCGGTGGAGCCAGTGAATTTTGCTTACCTGGAGCCGGAGCCGGAGCCGGAAACCTTGAAAATACGGCTCCATGGTCTGGCTCCGGGCGATATATTGCTACCTAAATTGTTATTTGTTAAATATAGGTTTAGTTGCAAATTATAATTCTTGTAATATATTACGAAAAATGGTACCATAGGATTCTTGGATTTTATGGAGGTGTGGGAGTTGCAGGAATAATCTGCAAATTTCCATTTTTTAACCATTAAATATTTGGGAAGATTTGTCTTAACAACACTTAATTATATAGGTAAAATTTTTTTTATGGCGGTGGAGACCTTAGGTAGGTAGGTAGGTACTAACTATTTATCTAAGTAGGTAACTACCTAGATACATACCTAGTAAGGTTGGTCCTTCTGACTTGGATTGAACTATTTTTATTTTTAGGTCAATTATCTTGTATTGCTAAATTTCTTTTTTTTCAGATTCTTTGTAATTTGTACTTGATTCTTTAATTATAATTATCAGTCTATGACCCTTCATAATGGATAGAGATTCAATAAAGAAGTCTGATATATTCAAGTATTTTACTGAAAGTTCAGATAAGAAACACTATGTTTGTATTTGTGAAGTTTCTGATGCTTCGGGAAATATTTCAACGTGTGGAACTAAAATTACCAAGCCTCAAAGCAAAAAGCCTGATGTCTCCTCAAGAGCATATAATTTGAAAAGACACTTGAGTCGATTACATCCTGAAATATCAAAAATGATGGAAGAAAAGAAGCAAATGCTTGAGCTTTCAAGACCCAGTACTTCTGCCAGTTCAAAAACTAAAGCAAACCAGCAAAACATTACTAAATTTTTGATGTCTCAAAAAGTCACTATCTCAATGACTACAGATAATTTTAAAAATAGCATAATTGAGTTAGTTGTTAAAGATTCTATGCCTCTATCTATGTTTGAAAAGCCAGCTATGCGCAGTCTACTAGAAGAAATGGCTCAGAAATTCAAGATTAGTTTAGATAAAGACTATCCGTCATTTAGTGATAGAAAAATCAAAAGAAGAAAAATTTGCTCTCAAAGAGCAATTAAAAGGGCGCTTCATATATTTAAAAGTTGATGGTTGCACACGAATACGGACACATTATTTTGCCATCAATGTCCGATTTATTGATGATGATGATAAAATCCTCACCCGCACTATAGCAGTAAAAGATACACATGCTCAGCAAACTAGTGACTACCTGCATGATCTAATTATGAGAACTCTGGAAGAGTACGGCATACCGAAAGAATTTGTGCTCTGCATTGTCAGTGATAATGCATCAAATATGATTAAAACTGTTGAGAAGTTGAATGATAATCAAGAGGCAACTTCAGAAGATGATATACAAACATTTGGTGAACATGATGATGATTCAACAGACACTCAGGAAGTGGCATCTTGTGTAGAAGAAATTGACAGTATTGTATCTGAAATTTCACACTTCTCCAGAATCAACCATATGCGTTGTGGTGCACATACCTTGCAACTTGCTATTTGCGATGGATTGAGAGATAAACATGCTACCTCTCTCATAGGTAAGTTGAGACAGGTTGTAGTAGCAGCAAGAAACCCAAAAGTGGAAGAAATAATTAAAAGACGTGCAGGCAAGGTTGCTATTTTAGATCAACCTACTCGATGGGGCAGCACTTATTTAATGATAGAGCGCTTATTAGAATTAAAACCTGTACTCTTGGACATGGCAAATTCAAATGTGAATCTTTCAGAAATAATGTGGGAACAAGCAAGAAGATTGGAAAGAGTACTGTACCAGCCATATATAGTAACAAAAAAAATTCAAAGTGAAGATTTGACTCCCGGTCAATTTTTGAAAGAGTGGAAATCTTTGATGTATTTTCTTTCCAAGATAGAAGGCACCATAGCTGATGACATTAAAAGTTCCATGGAAAGGAGAGAAAATATTTTACTTGATAATGAAGTATTGCTTGCTGCTGTTTATATAGATCCTAGATATAGATGCTTATTAACATCTGAACAGGTAGTTAAAGCCAAGGATGCCCTATGCAATATAGCAATCAGAATGAAAAGTAACCTAGACCTTTCAAATAAAGTCTCTCTATTAAGAGAGGAATGTGGAACTGAGATTATTGCATCATCATCAAATTCATCATCTCCTTCCACCACTTCTGATGTCAGCGAGTTTGATTTTGAAAAAATTATTGATATTCAACATGGTAAGAAATCAAAACGTCCTCGTTTAGAAAGTGAACTAATACCACCTCTCAGTCCAATGTGTACCCTCAAATTGCAAGTTGAGGAATCTTTTCCTGAGATTGAAAAATTTGACCATTCGTCAAAAACTGTCTTTTGAACAAGTAATAGAAAGGTATCCTAAAGTTATAAGAGATGTTGCAAATCTTCTAGTAGCTATGCCTTCAACACAAGTCAGTGTTGAATGGCTATTTTCAGCACTGAAAATTTTAAAATCTGATTTAAGGGCACGTATGAAAGAAGATATTGTTGAGGCTATGTTATTTTTAAGAACAAATGTTTATAAGTAAACTTAGATAAATAATTTTAATTCATAATTTTTTTTATGGAAACAGATTTACAAGGAGAATATCTTGATTTTATGTTTAAAAATTAGTTTCCTACCTTAGCTACATTAGTAAAAATTTCTGCAAAAGTTATTATTTTGCTTTTATTTTTTAATACAAGGAGTATTATGATTTATGATACTGTAAATGTATCATTGAATTTGCAAACTTTTTAATTTTTTAATATGTAGTTTGAACTTTAAAGATAAAGTCTGATTTAAGGTTACACTTAAAAAAAATATAATTGAGGCCATCTTGTTTTAAAAAAAAAAATTATAAATAAACTTAGTAATTTTCATTTTCAATTATTTTAAGGAAACAGATTTACAAGAAGAATATCTTGATTTTATGTTTAAAATTAGTTTGATTATACCTTAGCTAGAATAAAAAAAATTTTGCATTAGTTTTCATTTGTTAATCCAAGGAGTAGTATTGATTTTATAAGCGTAGGGTAAATGATTTTGTAAATTTTCTTTTATAATATGTATTAGTAGTTTGAACTTTTGACTTTTAGTTGAATTGCTTTTGTTAATTAAATTACAAAACTTTTTGACTAAAAGAAAATCTCTCTAAGTAAATAATATAACCTATTAAAAATTTAAAAACTGAATTTTTTGAAATATTCAGCTCTTTTTCAAGCCAAGTTGGCTTTCATGAAGCTTTCAAGTTTCAACACTTAAAAAAAGATGCATATATTATCTCAGAAAGTTTGATTGTTACTATTTTCCATACGAGAATTCTTAAGTTTGAACTTTGAACTAATTAGGAGGCAAGTTTCTCTAATTTATATAAGCTACCATTGTTAATAAATATTTAATATCATTTAGTTTTCATCATTTTCCTTTAGTTATTTAAATAACTTCATTCTATCATTATATTTGCCTAATTTAAAATCATAAGAAATTTAAATTTTGAGTATTAAAGTGATTTAATAATAAAATATTTTTGTGCAATATTTTAAATTGGACAATTAGTTATATAAATCTAGATATTTATTTTATAATTAACAGAATTTACTATAAAAGAGCCGGAGCCAGACTATAAAAAATTTCTGCTCCGGAGCCGGAGCCAGAAGTTTTTTTACCGGCTCCGAAACCCTGCACTGAACCCTGTGGGACACCGCTACCTACATCCAACCACCCTGATTCACTACCATTAACTACGACCCTCTGCCTCCTAGCATGAAGCCATTCTTCTAACCAGTTAGCTACCTGACCGCGTATACCGTGCGCTTTGGCCTTTGCAATTAATCTCCTGGTCGGAACTGTATTGAATGCCTTTTTAAAATCTAAATAAATAACATCAGCTGCTCTATGCCTATCATATTCGCGCACTATTTCATTATAAAATTCTAACAAATTAGTTAAACAAGACCTATGGCGTCGAAACCCATGCTGACTACTATTAATCAAATCTCTACTTTCTAAGTGATTGATGATACGATTCCTAACTACGGATTCCAATTAACGTCAAGCTGATGGGCCTATAATTGCTAGCTACTGTGCGGTCAGTCGCCTTTTTTGAAAATAGGCGTGACATTAGCTAATTTGAAGTCTTCAGGAATAATTCCCGTTTTGAGTGACTGATTAAAAATCTTCATTAAGAGGCCTACGATAACGTCTTTCAAATCTTTCAAATGTCTGGGATAAAAAGTGTCAGGGCCTGGAGCCTTGCTAACTTTTAGCCTGTCGATATAATGCGCAATCTCACCCTTGTAAACAGTTATTTCATCCAAAATAGTCTCGCTCTTAAATGGAACGATATCGTCCATGTTGGGGACATTATTTATGTCTTCTACGGTAAAAACTGTCACAAAAAAGTTATTGAAAATACCTGCCATCGCCTGACTGTCAGAAGCCAAAGCGCCATTAACATCCACGAGAGGCCCAATGTTATATTTTATCGGCTTACGATTATTAACGTATTCAAAAAACTTTTTGGATTATGTTTACTATCCGCAGCTATAAGTATCTCTAAATTGCACTTAGCATTCCTAACTGATCTTTTAACGTGATGTCTAAGCTTGATATATCTATTAAAGTTAGCTGCCATGCCATTGCGCTTATCAAGTCTATACGCTCATTCTATTACGTTACTATCCTTAGTGTTTCTATCAATAACTTAAACCTAAGAATTTGATGATCACTACATCCTAAACTCTCGCCTACTTCTAAACCTTCGACTATATTCTTGCCATTGATCATCACCAAATCTAAAATATTACCGCGCGTTGGTTCGGTAACCATCTGTCATAAAAAGTTATCTTCCATAAACTCAATCAATCTCAAACCCTCCTCGTTACCAGTAAAAGTCTCCTAATTAACATTAGGACAGTTAAAGCCTCTGACAATTATACTATTCCGATTGTCAATAAATTTACCAAGAAGTGAGTAAAATCTAGTATCGGTATCGAGGGGTTGAACGGGAGGTCTGTAAACAACAACAAAATTAAAACTAGTACTACGTGCCCTAACTTCAACACATATTGCGGAAAATCTAACAACTCGATAGCCCTAAGGGAATTACAAATGTACAGCAAAATGCCACCACCAATCCTATGTAACCTATCATTAGTAAAGAGTTTAAAACCTGGTATATCAAATTCCCCCAACAACTCCTGAGTCACAGAATTTAACCAAGTTTCAGTGATAGCAACTCTCATAGTTGCTGGAATAAATTATTGCCTTAAATTCATTGAATTTATTTCTAATACTACGCACATTACAATAAAAGATGTTTAAGCTATTTTTTTAGCACGGGTGGGTGTTTTAAAATATTTTTCACATCAGGCCTGCGTTCCCCAGACCCACAACATTTAAAGAAGGTTTCGACTATACAGCTTTTGCACATTTTCGTCTATTAACCTACCTAGCCTAGCATTACCTATTTCATTAAAATGCACCCCATCTTTTATGAAAAGGCTAGGATCACTGAATTCGGATCACAGCTTTATGAAGGGTACATTTTCCTCAGCACAAATCTCTTCTAATTTAGCATTAAAAAATATCATTTTAGACGTAATCCTAAGACCCAAACTGTGCCTAGGGGTAATACCTAGAAATAAAGACCTCTCTGACCTCGCCTTTAGGGACCTAATTAACCCCCTATATCTCCAAAAGGTCAGGCACTCTCATATTGGGCCTATACGAGTCGTTGCCCCCTACCATCATCACCAACATCGAGTGATGGGAGGCAACATCAATCCTATCCACTTCGTCTTGAACTCTGTCAACCCTGGCCCCTGGGAGACAGACCCTCTTCCTCTTGGTTGGATGCCATTCAACGAACTCTGCGTCCATATGGCACACTAAAGAATCCCCAATTAAAATAGTTTCTCCCTCATTCACGTCCCTTTCCAAATGGGTGAAAGGGTTCGAAACCTTGATAGGGGGGGATTCCTATCACCTAACATATGCGGCCTAGCTCCACCCTTAACTTCTCTAAATCCCTCCCCATCTACTAATCTTGGACTAGCCTTAACCCCTTCCTCAACTCTATCCAACCTTCCTGATAAGATGATGATCTTGAAATAACTGAAGAACTAAACAAATACTTCCATCAGTATTCACAAATGAAAATTTAGATAATATTCCTGATCTTATACTACCAGGACAAGAGAGAGAAATAAATGAATTAAGGGTAACAAAACTAGATATCCTAAAAAGCAATAGATAAATTAAAAATGGAAAAATCTCCAGGGCCAGATGAAATGCATCCAATAGTCATAAAAGCTGCCAAAATAATATAGCACAGGCACTAGAAATTATTTTTAATAAATCATTGATATGTACTGAAATTCCAGAGGATTGGAAGAAAGCAACTGTGGCTCCAATCTTTCAAAAAGGAAATAGAAACTTGGCAAAAAACTACAAACCCATCAGCCTCGCCTCCATTATTTGCAAATTACTCGAAAGTATCATTAGAGGTAAAGTTACTGAGTTCCTTGAAGAGTGCAACCTTATAAATGATAGCCAGCATGGCTTTCGAAATGGAAGGTCCTGTCTAACCAACTTGATTGAATTTCATGATGGAGTCCTATTGCATTTGGACAATAAAGAGCCAGTAGATATAGTATACTTAGATTTTGCAAAGGCATTTGATACTGTTCCTCATGCAAGATTGTTGGCAAAAGTTAGAGCCCATGGTATAAGAGGTCATATAGCTGATTGGATAGAAGAATGGCTGAGAAACAGTAAACAGAGAGAGAGCATCTAAATGGAAATAAGTCTACTTGGAGACCCGTATTAAGCAGAGTCCCAAGGGGTCTGTGCTGGGACCTCTGCTTTTTGTCTATATAAATCGGGGGCAGATCCAGACATTTCAGTGAGTGGGGGTCCAGAGAAAAAAAAGGGCACAACAGTATATATTTTCTTGAATAATCACTTGGTTCAATGAGTGAGTGCAGTACCAATTTTATTGTTTCATTAGATATCAGTCTTATTCAAATAGACATAATGAAAATCACAATTTCAAATGTCTTGCAAGTTAAATTAATAACTAACAATATTAGATGAAGATGCTACAGTAAGTGATATGGCTGCACTCTCCACAGAGCACGTCTGACCAAATGGACCAGAATATTAATGGCTTATCAGTAAACATAACTACCTGTCTTTTATTTGTAATGGCTGAAAAAAGGGCACCTTAAGATATTGAGGGGGGTCTGGACCCCACCAACCCCCCCTCCTAGATCCACCCATGTAAATGATCTAGAGAAGGGCCTATCATGCAAAACCTCAAAATTTGCTGATACAAAATTAGGCCATAATGTTAAGTCAGTAGCAGGAGCAATGACAATACAAAAAGACTTAGAGTAACAGCCTGGGCAGATAAGTGGGAGATGAAATTTAATGTTGGTAAGTGCAAGGTTATGCATATTGGGCCAAAAAATCCAGAAATTGAATACAATATGAATGGAATTTGGATTAAAAATGATGATAAAGAGAAAGACTTGGGTGTCACTGTGACTAATGAACTTAAACCCTCAAATCACTGTATGGTAATCAGAAATAAAGCAAATGCTAGACTCAATCTCATGCAGACACACATTGAATACAAATCACCCAATATTATAAAGCAACTATACCTTTCATATGTGAGACCCCTCCTCGAATACTGTGTTCAATTTAATAGTCCCTATTTGATACAAGATGTTGAAAAACTGGAAAAAGTACAGAAATGAGCAACAAGAATGATCCCATCTCTAAGACAATTGACATATAAGGAAAGACTGGTGTATCTAAGCATGTCCTCATTAAAAAGGAGGAGGTTAAGGGGTGATATGATAGAGGTGTATAAAATGATAAAATGGTTGGATAAGAGAGATTTTGAGTCTCTCTTCATTAAAGATCACAATAACCAGACTAGAGGTCAAAGTATGAAATTATTTAAGCCAAGATGTAGAACAAATTTAAGAAAACATAGTTTTACAAACAGAGTAATTAAGTTTTGGAACAGTCTGACAGAAGAAGTGGTGACTTCAGATACACTTGATTTTTTCAAAAGAAGGTTGGATAGTTTGATGTCTGCAAGGGACATCTGGTGATGGTGCTTAAGCCCATTTTTATTGCATGAATGGTACTAGTTATTTCATATATGGGTAATTCTATGAGAAATAGACAAATGAAGTACACGGTCACCTCTTCAAAATTCATGAAACTTGGTGTGAGGGTTGGTTTAGGTCCAAATTACAAATTTCTGAATTTTTTTGAAAATTGGTCAAGTTGGTCAAATTTTATGGCTTGACCAAATTTTGGTCAAATGAAAAAACCAATAATTTTCAAACGTAAATATCTCAGCTCCTAATTGTGGTAGTGTAGTAAGTCTTAAACGATAAAATATGTAAAATTAATTGTAGTTTCTAAATATGTATAATTTTTTTAGGGTAACAAAAATAAAATTATGATTTTTTTGGAATTTTTTTTTTTTTTTTGCGATTTGGCAGCGAAGATATCATTTTTCGAAAAAAAGACCAGGAATAAAAAAATGTTTATTTGATGTATGTACACCATAATAAATAATAAAAAGTCAGCTTATCGACGATTATTATGAAAAAAATGACAAAAAAAAATCCTCCAAATTTTAATAATTTTTTGTTCTTTCCAGATTTTCAGTATATACCTAATTTTCTAGTATACATAAATTTACCTAACCCTTAAAATGCCTCAAAACACAAAATTTTGTTGCGATCCTATGAAAAAACACTCAAGAAGAATTTTCTATAACATCAAAAAAGTAAACTCTGCCATGGCAGCTGCAAGCTATGGAATTTTGGAAGAAAATCAATTACTATGCAGCAATTGCTATGTCACAATTAAAAAGAAGCGAATTGTATTAGAACATGTTCAACGTTCATCCAGAGAGCCGGGACCTGCGCCAATACCTGAGCCAGACATACTTAACGAATCTATGGAGTGAAGTAGTAGCGATTCCACGAATCTACCACCATTGGAAGAATTTGTCATTCAAGACAGGCAATTCAATAAAGATTTGCTCAGTGGCAATATTTTACCTTTATTTGATGAAAGCCCTATTAAAACAGGTAATAAAACAATAGAGACTCCATTCAGGACATTTGTTTCTTAATGCCAAATTCGTAGTTTTCTGTTTTTAAATATTAGCATCAGCACTTGAATACATATATACAAAATATTTGATATTTGATTATTTCACGCAACCTAAATTTATGAATTTGTTTTACAGCTGGATTGAAGCCGGGACAAAAACAGATAAAGGCTTCTACGAAGTTGTAGATGTAGAGCTTTCTTTACAAAAACATCTGAGTGAACCTATTACTTCTATCAAAGGTACTCAACAATTACATCGCTTCGTCCCAATTTCCAAGAATTCGTTGAAGGTTTATCCACTCTCTCAGAGTGCACAGTCAGTCGAAATAAGAGAGCTCATTAGAGTTTCTGCTTCGGTTCAAGAACATAATACTGTCTCTCAATGCGAAAATGAAACAGGCTCTTTTGTGGGTTGTATGTATGAAAATAAACTATGGCTCGGATTAGTCCAGTCCTTTGACTGTGAATATGATGATTTTCTGATAAAATTTCTCCATCCCTCGGGCGTATGTCCCTCATACGTTTCTCCTGCACAAGATGTTTGTCACGTTCCAACAGACAATATATTTGGGAGTATTGAAGCAAGTTTACGAGGAGGAACAAGAATACAATACATTTTTCCCCTTCAAGAATTAAATAACTTTTCAAAGAAGATAAAATAAATTCTATGAATGTATACTATTTAAGATTGTCTATATAATATTTCTAAAATTTTTATCTAAGATTTGTGTATCTACTTAATAGTTATGAAAATCTTTTCAAATTCTTTTTTCTTATTATATTATTAGTGTCTAAAATTTGGATTCACTGGATGAGAATACTGTCTCTTAATTCATTCCCAAAGACTTGTGTACGTGTAGTATTAGGAAGAGCATTTTATACTCTGATAAGCGCCTTATAAATTAAACATTATTATTGTCAATATGTTCTGTCCCTAAATATAAGAGAGGTTATGTATGCACATTGTACATATATTTTAAAAGATTTTTTCTCCTTTGGTTTATCTACATATATTTTTTATATGAATTGAAAATTCTTTTTTTGGACTAACAAGTCTGTAATAAATCTTCGTTGTCTGAAAAAAAGATTTTATTACTTAATTTCAAACTCAGTTTTGAGCCTTATAATAAACTATAAGCTGACTTTTTATTACTTATTATGGTGTACATACATCAAATAAACATTTTTTATTCTTGGTCTTTTTTTCGAAAAATGATATCTTCGCTGCCAAATCGCAAAAAAAAAAAAATGACATTTTTTCCAAAAAATCATAATTTTATTTTTGTTACCCTAAAAAAATGATAGTATTTAGAAACTACAGTTAATTTTACATATTTTATCATTTAAGACTTATTACGTTACCACAATTAGCAGCTGAGATATTTATGTTTAAAAATTGTTGGTTTTTTCATTTGGCCAAAATTTGGTCAAGCCATAAAATTTGACCAACTTGACCAATTTTCAAAAAAATTCAGATTTTTGTAATTTGGACCAAAACCAACCCTCACACCAAGTTTCATGAATTTTGGAGATGGTGGAGTGTACATTTGGCACTTTCATTTGTCTATTTGTCCTGAAATTACCCTTTAAACAATGTTAATATTTTTAAAATGTCTGTCAAGATGGTTCTTAAACACATTAACGCTGGTAGAATGAATGAATGACGCAGGAAGATTATTCCATTTATCAATTACTTTAAACGTAAAGAAGTTTTTAGCGATATTAGTAATGAAACATCTGCCACACAACTTAAATCTGTTATTGCAAGTATTACTATTATTGAAAGTAAACAATGTCAAAATTTACATTATCGATGTTATTAACAATTTTGAAAACTTCAATAAGCTCCCCCCTTAATCTCCTAGTTTCGAGTGAATACAGGTCTAACTTTTTAATCCTATCTTCATAAAGGCTTGTTGCGCAATGATGGAATCAGTTTCATGGCACGACATTGAACCCTTTCTAACCTATCAATATCCTCGCGCAAGTACGGGCACCAAAACTGAACAACATATTCTAAATGAGGCCTGACTAGGGACTTGTAAAGGGGCAATATAATATCCTTCGATTTAAATTCAAAATTACGCGCTATGAAGCCTAACATCCTATTAGCTTTTGCGCAAGACTCCAGGCACTGGTTCCTAACCTTTAAATCCTTAGATACGCGTATGCCTAAATCTACTTCCTCGTCAATGCTCGCTAACTCCCTATCATCCATCGTGTACGTGTAATTATTGTTGCAAGAACCTATATGCAAAACTTTATATTTGTCTACGTTAAATTGCATCTGCCACTTATCCGTCCACTCCATAATCCTATTTACATCATCTTGGAGCCTATTACTATCGTCCTCGTTAACAACCTTACTGCCTATTTTAGTATCATCCGCAAATTTTGACACATTACTAGCAAATCCTACATCTATGTCATTAATGTAAATTATGAATAGCAATGGGCCTAACTCTGAACCCTGTGGGACACCGCTACCTACATCTAACCACCCCGATTCACTGCCATTAACTACCACCCTCTGTCTCCTAGCACGAAGCCATTCTTCTAACCAGTTAGCTACCTGGCTGCGTATACCATGCGCTTTGACCTTCACAATTAGTCTCCTATGTGGAACTGTATCAAATGCCTTTTTAAAATCTAAATAATAATGTCAGCTGCTCTATGCCTATCGTATTTGCGCACTATTTCGTTATAAAATTCTAAAAAATTAGTTAAACAAGACCTATGGCTTTGGAAGCTGACCAGTTTGTTGTATCGAACAGGGCTGCTGCAGCTATCAGCACTGCAACATTGGTTGACTATGGCATCATTAGTTCTGATGATCAGATAAACATAATTGACCACCACAAAGTATGGAGAGCACGGCAGAAGGTACAGAGGGATCTGAAGGAAGCAGTAACTTACGGTACCACGATGTGGAAGTCACTGCTTTATTTTTTGATGGGTGGAAAGACATGACACTTATCAGAGAGAAAAAGGGGAACAAATGGTACAGCACAAAGAAAGTTGAGGACCACTCTGTGCTGGTCGGAGAGCCTGGAACCTTCTATCTAAGCCATCTGACACTGGAATGAGGAACTGGCAATGTCATTGCGGATGGACTTCAAAATGTGATTGAAGAAATGGGTATTGCAGACAAGATAATTGCAGTGGGAGCCGATAGCACAGCCACAAACACAGGACACAGAAGTGGAGCAATACACCTGCTAGAGTGCTGCCTGGGTCGCCCTTTGCACTGGTTCATCTGTAGTCTGCATTTAAATGAACTCCCACTGCGCCACTTGTGCAAGGAACTCATCAACCCAACAGAATCTGCAACTCAATGGAAAGGACCAATTGGCAAAGCTTTGGCCACATGTGAAAGTTTGCCACTTTCCTCTAGAGGAATTCAATGTATTGCTGATGGCCACACTCTCCCAGATGTTGACCTTACTGAATTGAGTCATGACCAAGCTTACCTCTACAGAATGATGAAAGCGATAAGGACTGGTGTCATTAATGAAGATCTTCTACGAGAGAAACCTGGACCAGTCTCCCATGCAAGATGGGTTACAACTGCCAGCAGAATTTGTCGGCTATATGTAGTCACGGTGCAGCCAAGTGATGAACTGTATTCACTCACACAGTTTGTCGTATGCCACTATGGACCCATGTGGTTTAGCATCAAGTGCCATCCAAGGTGCACAGATGGCCCAAAACATTTCCTGGAGCAAATCAAGCTGCTACGATTACTGCCACCAGCTAGCAAGACTTTCACATGGTCTGTGATCCAAAGAAAAGCATATTGGGCTCACCCTGAAAATGTTCTACTGGCAATGCTTACAGATGCAGATCAAGCAAACCAGAAATTGGCCATCGATGTAATCAAGACCATTCGATGAGCTCCCAAACCTGCTCAACAGCAAGTCAGAGAATTTCAGCCACCAAAGATCAAACAAAGTGCTCAGAATTTGAAAGATTTACTTCCACCAGTGGAGGAGTGCACAATGGAACCACCACTCACGAAGCAGTTCTCTGTCTAACAACTCGATAAGATCACTGAAGAGCCCCTTGTTGTCCGGATACCATATCACTCCCAAGGTGTAGAATGCTGTGTTAGGATGGTAACAAGCGTCTGGGGCAGTGTATGGAAAGGATTCAAGAGATGGTTACATTAGAGCAGTACTTAAATCCCGTGACTATGCCATCATTCAAAACTGAACAAGATTTTAATGTATCATTTACTAAATAAAACTATCTACCTACCTACCATGTATATGTTTATTCCAAAAATAAATTTTTCTATTTTTCCTGAAAAGCAGTACATCGTAAGGGGTCAAATGGTAGCTCAAACCCTAGGAAAGCAAGTGTCCAAAAGTTATGGGTAACTAGCAATTTTCACGATTTTCACATGCAAAAAAGGTGGTGTTGCACTGGTCACAAAAAAATTTTGTTTTCATTTTTGAATTTAGGGAGCTCAATTGTACAAAACCTGAAATGTGCCTCTTGATCTGTTACACTTTGCCCAATGAAGCTACATGCTACTAACCAGGCATTCAGTTGACCTAACTGTACGCCCAGTTAGGTCAACTGTACGCCCAGTTAGGTCAACTGTACACCCTTGATGATTGGTTAGGTTAAGTTGTGATATTTTCATTAGTTTAAACAAAAATGACAAGAGCAAAAATACATAATAAACAATTTGGTAGGCCCAATAATACGTAAGTACCACAAATTTGAATAAAGTGACTAAAACTACCTCATAAAAAGTTATTTTGATTTACAGGTCCAGTCCATGTCATTTAAAACATATTAACCAAGATTTCATCTGATGGCTTAAGCATTACATCATTACCTCCAGCGTATGAGACAGTATGAGACCGAAGCAATGGGGCCATTGCAAATGGACTCTATTGCCTTTTTAATCCCGAAAGGATTGAACCTAGTAATGTCCATAAATGGGTCACAACTTTTCATGAACACATAGGAGACATGTTCCTGAAGTAATGGAAGAGGACAGAGTACCAGTTGCTGCATTTGTACATTATCAGATGTAACTGAACTTGAAGATTCTGAGACAGATGGTTTTGGATGTTGTGACGAGTTTTGAGAGGCAAGATGAGGTCCAGAATTTGCTGTCATAGGCCCAACCAGACTACATCCATGGAAGGATGACATAGCCAAGTCTGACTGTTTGATTGCCAAGTCAAGGTCTTGAAACTTCGTATCATCTTCAGGCTTTTCTGAAGATGGCTTGAACCATTTATTCTTTGAACTCGTCTTAAGGCTAGGGTGGTCAACTGGCATGTTGCCTGGCCAGGCTAAGCAGGGATTAGCCTAGCCGAAATAAACATTCTAGTCTACAAATAATAATTCATAACCGACAATTAACTTATTCAACTATATGTATATTGTTATATAGTAAAGGAAATTTCATCCCAAACTACAACCATTAAAGTTTTAAAGTTAAATAGTTTCAGCAAATAATAATGACCAGTAATATCAATAATTACAATTAAACAAAGACTTCGGAGGCGTGGAACACCTAAGTTTAAAAACAAACAAACAAACACGCAAACACCAAATAAAAAAAAGTAAATTATTTAAAGTACAGTTAATTTATCAACCAATGATTTGGCGTCAAAATGAAACAATACCAGAATACAGGATCAATCTCAACTACCCTGGTTTCAGTAATAAATAATTTTAACTTTTTGATTGATTGATTAAATTAACCCTTTGATGACTGGTATATGTTTCTTTGAACTTAAAAGTTTAGGTGTTATTGGTATTCACAATTAGATATGTTAGTAACTATAGTCACTTAAATGACCTATTTTGGGGTTAATTTTCCAACAACTAAACAATACCTATATAAACATTTAGATGTATTTGTAGAAACGTTGCATCATTGTACAATTTATATTATTATTTCCGCTGGGGAAAATATGTCCCATGGTCCTCAAAGGGAAGTCTTGAAGGAAGTTCTGCAATGTTTTAGTTCCATATATCTTGTGGTTCTGTCACTAGGGCTCCAAGAGCATGGGCTACTTTGTCCATCACATTGAATGCCAAATTATTTGTGCCATTTTTAGCTAGTCAGCATTCCACAGTAATTTACTGTAGATTTCAAAACTTGCATTACTAGAGCTCTTGGAAGTATAGATTTTCCATAAAATATCCCCAAAGTAGGCTTCAAATTACATTTTGATTCCTGGGAAGCAACTTTTAGAAAATTATAGCTTTGGATCTACTTGACTCTGAACTTTTGTTAGAAACCAAGAAAGTACTGCCCATATGCTACAAAATGTTTCAATCCAGATCTTCCTACCTGTTCTAGTTGCCGAGATATAAGGTATCAAAAATGGCTGAAATTAATTTATGTGACAAAAATGTCCCATCTTTAAAGTTCAAAACGATCATGTGGGACAGCTCACACCATACTCTAACAAAAACCAATGAAAAGAGCATGTCCTGAAATACTAGGGCCTAGTTTTTTATTTTGGTGTCTTTCTTTTTTGTAGGTCTAGTAGAGCTTTGAAATTTTGTTCTGTGTGATGTTTCTAGCATTATATTTGTTAATTTATTTGCACTCCTGTGTTGGTCCATGGTGGCTAAGCCACTGCCAATTTCTCTAATTGATAACTATTAAAGATAAAGATAACACCAGTACACATTTGAAAACTTTGTGATACATTACAAAATGATGCAGTGTTGCTTGGCTGTTGTCCCAGTGAAAACCTTGCGCTGCATCTTGTACCACAAAAGAATAGTTCTCTGTGAAATCCATTAAGATTATTGCTTCTTCAGGTTTTATTTCCTCCTTTAGGGACTTCAGGTGAGCACTTTGGTGAGTTAAACGTAATGATGACCACAAAGGAAGATAATTTTTGAAGTCAGTTCTGTGATAAAATCCTCTATTGACAACTGTTTCATAATCAAGGTGTCCCTGTCAGTGTGAATCCATTGTTTATATTCAATCATTTCTTGTGGATCCATTTCTGCTTGTTCTGTAAAAGTAGCTGAAAGGTGATCTTCTAGTGCTGGTGCTCCAGGACACAGTTCACACTGTTGTAGCATCCAGTCTTTTGACTCCAAATTGCGCACACATTTTTGCATGAGTGTGTTGTAATCCTCATGAATATCAGCTCTAGCCAATATCAGTTTCACATTTTGGTGAATTATACATACACAAACACTGTGTACCCCTGCTACACCAACTGTCACACACCACTTTGACTGAAGTTCACAGAACTTAGAGAAGCCAATTTCAGGGCCATTTCGATCTTTGTAAGCAATGTACATTTCTTTCAAATTGCTGAGCAGCAGTCTTTTTTGTTTTTGAAGCTTTTTTCCATCAATCCTGACAGACACCCAATCTTTCTTCCCTGGGCACATCTGGCTGAATTCATCATCTTCATAAAACTTTTGAACTTTTACTGCTACTTCTTCAGGCAGTGTTTTTCCTTTCTTTTTTCCTGGTATTGCAAGAATACCTGACTGCTTTCAACTTCCTGGCTGTTTTAACCATTCAAAGAGAAATTCCAAATTCTTCTACTGTTTGTTGTATAGACCAGCTGTTAGGCTCCAGAGTTAGAATCTGCAGTTTCCTTTCTTTGTCTGATAATTCCATTTGGCTTTTCAGTTCTTCCAACAGTATTTCATAATCTTCACAATTTCTGCACCTTTGCTGACTTGTGCTAGCTTCTGTTTCACCCACATCAATCCCTGTATGAGCTGCCATTTTCTGACCAATAGCTTCTTGTGCTTGTCTTGTCTTTCTTTTGACATATCCTGGTAAATCTCTCTTGCTCACTTTTTGTGGCTTTATAGGGGAAATGTCAAGTGCTGAACAGCTGGTGTCTAGTTTCTGCTTTTGGGTCATTCCATGTCAAGTGGACCTGTGGTCCCCACCTCACCATGTCAGATTTTGTTCTAACTTTGCTCACAGATTCCTTTAAGCCTTAAAGGAAATTCTGCAATGTTTTAGTTCCATATCTCTTGTGGTTCTGTCACTAGGGCTCCAAGAGCATCCATAAAAAGCATGATAGGATTGGCCCAATAGAACATGATGATAGGATATTTGAAAAAGATCAAGATATTGCTGGTGTTTTTAATGATTATTTTAGCTTTGTTTTTACTGAAGAAAATTTAAGTAACTTTGATTTTAATTCTTTAGATCCTGTAAATTCAGACATTCTTGATCATATTTATATAAGGAATGATGATCTTAGGCAAGTGGTTCATACATTGAAGTCAAATAAAGCTGCTGGATCTGATAATATATTTGCTAGGATTTTCAGAGAAGGGGAAGAAAGCTTATCTGAGGCACTAACTATTTTGTTTGCTGAGTCATTTAATTATGCAGAAGTACCAGATGAATGGGAAAAAGCAACTTATCTTGAATCTATATTTTATTGGCTAATGTCATAACCTTACAAATGTTCTTCTCTTCACTATCACTTGCAGATGCTTTGCATTTTGGTGCCATACTGCTGTCTAAGGGTAAGAGCAAAATACTGGCAAAATACAAAAAAAACAATCTAACACAACTTCACTGAACTTAACGTGGTAGTGGGACAGAGACAAAGGGTCATGCGAGGGATGATGTGGGAGTGTAGGAGAAAACACTAGAGTGCGCATTGGTATGCGTACAGTACCACTGTATTAGAAAGTGTTTGGTGGACTGTATACAGTCATGTTACATCTTACGCGGATTTAACTTTAGGCAGTTGGCTCCAACTCCCCCCTAACACCACCTCCATCCTCCAGCCTCTTGACCAAGGTGTGATTCGCTGTTTCAAGGCAATGCACACACGGCTTACATTCACCTGGATATGCAGCGCTATGTATGTGGATCTCAACCTTGATGTAATACAGTGCTGGAAGTCTTTCAACATTGCCAATTGCATGACTTATATTCAAGAGGCAAACATTGCCAATTGCATGACTTATATTCAAGAGGCAAACATTGCCAATTGCATGACTTATATTCAAGAGGCAATGGATGCAATCAAGCCTGAATCAGTCAATGCATGTGGTGAGCCCTTTGGAGTGACTGCATGATTAATTTCAAGGGTTTCCCTACCATTGCTAATGAAGTGAGACGCATTGTTCAGGTGGTGAGACAAGTGGGCACCTTAAAGTTTTAATTTCGGACTACAATCCATCTATGGAGTGTAGCCTCAAGATTACGCGTGGTATTACAGATGTTTTGATCCTGTATCAAGAAATGTTTCAGCAGCTTCAGAAACAACAGCGACAGTTGCCGATTACCATGTTTATTAAGAAAGCACCACCGGCAAATGAGCCTACACCATCAACTTAACCATGCTTAACCATGGACTTTATGGGTGATTTAAGGGATTTTCAAGGGCAATTTTGACTGTTTTTTTGGCATTACATGCCCTCTTTGGAACATAGTACCCAAGTGAGATGCAACATGACTGTATAATCAAATTTTCTGCTTTTGGCAAATAATTGTTTGCATTTATTTTTCTGTATATAACCAAATTTGCATTGGACAAACACGCGTTGGATCAGGGTTTACTATATATATAAATGATAAAACATTTAAAGAGGCTGAACCTTTTCTGGTTAGAATACTTTTATTCTGTTTATAAAGAACAATTATTTTACAGATCCATATTCATTTTGACAATTTTGTTATTTAAAATATTGACTGAAATAAAAGTAAGTTGAATGGAGTCTTTCTGAAAATGGATAAGGATTCAAGGGAAATTGATTTAAAAGAATATTCCAGCATTAAAGATGGAATTGAAATGGAAGAGAAGGATACTGAATGCTTTGAAGAAATTCTTTGTGAAGATTTATTTAACAGTGGGAATGTCAGTCAAGAATTGCAGGTATTGAAAATAAGTGTTCTTTGTGTTTGTTTCATAATTATAAAAATGCCTTCATTCATCTACTTCAATAATGGTTTATTATTTGTATGACATGAAACAAAAGCATTTGTAACTGAATTTATTGGTTTGTGATGAAAATTTTATTAATCTTTTTTCAAATAACTATTTAGTATTCCATTGATTTTTCCTATATCTCTCTTCATAAGGTAAATTTCATCTTTCATTAACTTAGAAAATACTGTAATTTTCAAAAACTTTTTCATTAATTTTAAACCTTTATATTCTATTGAACTTAAATTATATGATTGTGTTTTTTAGCTGTTTTGAAATAAAAATGTGTTTTGGTGAAAAAAATGTCAATTATTATCAGTTCCAGGTTTTTCATATCAAAGGTGAAGTAATGGATGATGTGAATGTGAAAGAAGAACCTTTTGACCTTTATGATTTTGAAGATGAAAGTGTTGATGAAAAACTAAAGGGTATTGGAAACTCTTCATTCAGACAGGTGAGACATTAATCATTGAATTGTTGGTTGTATTTTGTGTATGAAAATCAAAGAATTCTAATTTAAGGTTGGAGGGAACTATCAATGTTAGTTAATCTTGACAGTGTACATTGTTAAGAAAGAGCCACAATAAATGCAGGAAAGGAAATTGTATAATGCTGGAAGCTGCAAGTAAGTAACCACAATCCAACAGTGTTCCTCCCTATCACACAGAAAAATAGAGCTTTCCCTGTTCTCACCACTCTACTTACAGGGGGAGGGGAGTCTTCTGGCAGAACTTTATGCTCTCCAGTACTGCTTTTTCAGGAGTGACTCCTGCAGAAACAACAACCCCCCACCCTACCCCCCATTCCTACCCCTAATAGAGAGGTGAGGACAAGGACAGCAGGGTGTATCATGCTTAGGTCGAATATTGAAAAACTTGGAATTTCAAGATTGGCAGTATGTATTCCTATGTAAAATTGCGAAAAATCGCATTTAAGTGTTCAAAATCGCACTTTTTTGTCGAAAAATGGGATTTTTGGACAATTTCAAAGACTTGGTAGCCTCAAATAACCTCCATATGTTCCATATTGTTCACATACACCCTTAAACATTTCTAGGGGCAGGCTTGGACCCATTTAAGATCAGCAAAGTGGTTCATAACCCCTAAAATAACCAAAATGGCCCAGAACTAAGGAATTATATGATTTTTAATCTCCTATACACCACATTTCGCGGCTGTTCTCTTCATCAGGCAGACTCTTTTTATTCTTATTTTGTTGGTCTTGCATTTTCTTTTTTTTAGAAATGCCTCCACCAATTTTTATTTTATTTTTGGCATCACTGAGTGTGATGGCAGCTGCCCCCACCTTTCTGCAAGCTGCTGTGATGTTCAACCTTTTTTTTGCAATTGCAATTCCTCTTTAATATTTGTATAAGTCCCTCCTTCACCCCTAGCTTGTAATAATATGCTGGTCAACTGAATGTTTTGAGATTTTTACTTCTGAAAGCATCTTGATTTGTCTAGCAGGTCTTGTAGAGATCTAAAACATGTTCATAATGTCTTGCTTTGACTTGAAAACTGGCAACCATTCTCTGTGATTGATCCTATCATGACCAAAGCCATCTCTTCTCTTTTGCCCATACACTGCATGAGCTGCAGCTGAAACTTCCTGGACTGCTCTTTCACAGCTTTGAGTGTGAACTGAGTAGTTCTCAATTTCAAGTGGAGACCTCCTCAACTTCTCCTTTTGACATCTTACAAGTGAAGAGTGGCTCATACAGTTTCTCCTTATCCCACTTAATCAGAGTAATTGGAGAAGTGGCATCAAAATTCAGTTTAAGGTTTCTCTGAGTTCTCAGACTCGTGTCTCCATACTCAGACTTACCTCTGATCTTCTTGATCATCTCAACCCCCCCCCCCCATGCCCTCTCCTCATCCTCACTGGACAGGAGAGAGGCAATGAGGTTCTCACTGTGAGCATATGCTCCACGAACTATCACACAAGTGATGATGTTCCTGACTTCAGAAGTCTGTCTTCTCAGCAGTCCCAGAGCAGTCACAATATGGTAAGGTTCATACCTCATATGGTGCTTCACCTTGATCTCAGAATACATCTTGAAGTAGAAGTCTAGGCAGAACTTCAGCAGCACCTCCAGCTTCTTCAACACCTCCCCCTTCAGACCATGCTGCCTCATCCACAGTATCAATAGAGCCTCACCTGTAGTCAGCCAGCGTGACTGATTCAGTGGGCCACACTTCAGACCAGCAACTTCCTTGCTCAAATCTCCTGTCTTGAGAGCTTTGATCAGTAGGTGGCAGTTCTTCTGGTCAGTGCTAAGGTTCTGTAGAATGTCTTCTGGCAGTTCAATTATATCTTCTGGCAGAGCCTTGAAGCTAAAGTTTAAAGTTGACAGGTATGTCATTGATCTTCTCCAAAAGTTTTCCTATTGGGCCACTGAAACCAGACTTGTGTGTGTAGGGACCATCAAGCAAGCTTGATGATTATGTGCCTGAGGCTGAGTTCATTAATATGCAACTGGCATATCAGCCAGTGACACTTGTGACCTAGCACTCTCTCCACGTGAGTGATGGCTCCTCCATCAGGTCCTGTGTTTGTGTGTGGAGTCACCACCAAGGACCACAATAGTATCTTTAGTACCATGAGCACTAATCTACTCAGAGCCTGAGCTATCTCCAGTGCAGGTTTCTCATTTCCTTCAGGTTCTTCTGGTGTACAATGGAAGAGATACTTCCCCTCAGGTTCCCAGGTAACACTATAGTGCTCTTCAGTTGTAATATCAGGATGGAAGCAGACTGTTTCTTCATTGTACCTCATGATCTTTGTTTTATCTTGTTTTCCATCAAAGAAAATTCCCTTGATCTCCTCTCCCTGTCTCCTTTTCTCCAGGGCCTCCACCGAGGCACCTATTACAGACTCCTTGCCCCTCCACATCTTCATCCTGTCAACAGCTAGATATGCCTTGTCAGCAGATAGATGGCCAGCTTTGATGAGATCTTGCAAGAAACCAGTTGCAATGGCTGCTGCAGGAGTGTTTGCCACCTTGAACCTGACTGCAGCCGCAGCAGTGCTTGAGATATCCATGTAGTTCCTCCTTGCGGAGTTGGAGACTTTGCCAGTGTTGACACTGGAGCTTGTGCCTAATGCAGTACTGGAAAAATCTGTGTCAGTAGTAGGAGCTGCTCTGCCTGGAGACTCTTGCGAGGAAGTCAGGGTCATACCATGTCAATTCAGTCACCCAAGAGCATGACCATCTCAGATTTTCATGATATTTGGTATATTAGTAGGTATGTGTGAGAAACTGAAATTCCCCAAATTTTAGAGCTGGCTGACCTCTGGTTGCTGAGATATGGGGTCACAAAATTTGGACCTTTGACCTGATTTTTTTACTTACTGTCAAATTTCAAATTGCTGTAGCCACATAACTAATAAAGCTAGAGTTCTGATTCTAGTGTCATTTTGAAGCTCTTAAACAGCTTGTCATATCCCTCTTGTCATATCCCCTTGTCATCTCTTGTCATATCCCTCTTGTCATATCCCTCTTGTCATATCCCTCTTGTCATATCCCTCTTGTCATATCCCTCTTGTCATATCCCTCTTGTCATATCCCTCTTGTCATATCCCTCTTGTCATATCCCTCTTGTCATATCCCTCTTGTCATATCCCTCTTGTCATATCCCTCTTGTCATATCCCTCTTGTCATATCCCTCTTGTCATATCCCTCTTGTCATATCCCTCTTGTCATAAGCCTTTAAAATTTTAAAAAATATCCTTGACCTTTGACCTTAACACTAGAACAGTGGAAATTTTTGCATACCCATAACAGTGAGGCGGTCAAATTGACCGCCACCTAATATTATTTTAAATTTACGTTTACATTTGTATTTATCGAAGGAAAATTATACTTTTTACAGGTATTTAATTTTATTTGAAGTAAATAAACGGTATTTATTTATAACCATATACGATAAAACCAATTACGCTTATAAATTAATAAAACTTTAGGGTTAACTTCGCAAAATAATAATCCTTTTTTCATCTTACTAATAAATCCTAGTTTTTATTTCTGTGCTTTTCTATGTTGAAGAACACTTCTTGCAAATGATTTTCTTGATTACGTGGCTTGTGCATGATCCACATACCTTTTTTTTACATTTGTGACAAATTTCACAAGTTTTATTTTGCTTGCACATTCGCACTTGGCATTGTTTTCTTTTCCGGGACAATATCACATCTGTCTCTGCAGTGTCGTCTTCACTGATATCCTGCTCTGCGTCACTCTTTTTAAAACCCTGTCGTAATTGTAATGCTAGCTGCAGAAGAAAGTTGCGACGAGTAATGTTCTTACCAGTAACTTCCCTATAGAGAACAGCTGCATTGATTCCAGCGAGGTCCAACATATTATAGAAAACATGAATGGGCCACCTTCTTGAACCAGCTTTAGTGCTGTATTTGCGAGCCATCTGATCAACTATATCTACTCCATATTTTGTTGAATTGTAGTAAGTCACAGTTTCAGGGGTTCTTTTTGCATTATCTTCAACTTGAACACAGCTATGCACGCTGCTCAGAAGAATCACATTTTTATTTGGTTTGCATTGATAGAGAGTTAGCGTTGCTTGGTCATTTTTCAAAACATGAGTGTTGAACCTTTTGTCTCGCAAATTCTTGATGGCAATTGGCACTTCTTTTCGGGCACGATTCATTGTCCCAACAAGGGTAGTATTTTTGTGTTGTAATTTACGACATAAACTCACTGAAGTAAAAAAAGTTGTCAGTCGTAATGTTTCTTCCTTTGCCAAGGTATGGTTCGACAAGTTGAAGAACTACATATTCTGAAAGCGGTTGGTTTGATGGGCGCTTTGCATCTTTACCAAGGTATGGGAATCCGTTCAAGAAGTATTTTGACTTGGTATCAGCAGCTATCCAAAATTTTATACCAAATTTGTCTGGCTTAGTGGCAATGTACTGGGTAAAAGGGCACCTTGCTTTAGTGGGGAATAACTGTTCATCAACAGTTATATATTTGCTTGGTCTGTAGCAAGCAATGCAATTTTGGGTGAACCGATTCCAAACTTGAGATGTCAGTGCAAATTTGTCCGTTTTCAGCCTTTCAGATCTGTTAGACTTCATGTCAAAACGGAGGTATCTCATAATTTCTCGAAAGCGATCTCGTGCCATTGTTTCACGAAAGAAAGGAGGTCCCCACTCTTTTGACCAGAGATCATCAGCAGGTTGCCCCTTGGCCAATATTCCTCGAGCAAACATGATGCCAATAGTAGCCATAATTTCTTCCAGTGACACAGTCCATGAAGTAGTTTTCAATCGTCTATGAGCTTCTGCTTGAGTACACTTTTGTATATGTTTCAAAATAAAATCATCAATTAGCAATCTAAAAGCACTCAAAAAATCATTTTCAGCAATTTGTCGTTTGGCATAAACTGTGGGGCCAGGTTCTTCACGTACAATATTCTGTGATCGGGTTTTTCCCTCATTTCTGTTGCCTTGTTCAATAACCTCCCATTCTGTGCCATCCTTCGCCGTTAAAACTGAACCAACTTCAATCAAAGCAGGAGTTTCGCATCGCTTTTTTCTTCCCATAAAGCCTCCCATCTTTCCTGCAAGTAATAAAGCACAATGGTAAGTTGCTATTACAGGCCCGTAGCCAGACCGAATGAGTAGGAGGGGCGGAGAAATTGATAGGGGGGACAATGAAGGAAATATATATATATATATATTAAAGATATATATATATGGTTCTAATTCAATTTGGCAAACAGTGGTGAAAAGTGCCGAGTTTTTTCAGGGGGGGGCAGAATGTTTTATAGGGTGGGCTTTGCCCCCTCTTGCCCCCCCCCCCCCCCCCCCGTGGCTATGGGCCTGTGCTATTATAATATTTATATATATAACCATAATGGTTCTACAATATGACACGAAATCATTGCTAATCATCATCAATAAACTTATGCACGAATCGCCATACTGAAACTGACAAAGATGTAAATATTTATTGTACTCACCCGCAACATGACCAGCATTGAACGTTTTATTAGCTGAATCAGTTTGTGCCTGGTCATCACTTTCTTCATTTGACTCAGATGATGAACTTTCTGCCTGAGGAATATAATCATCTTCACCATCATCACTGTCCAGTGATATATCACTTCCTTCTGAGTTTGATTCTGAAATTGCTTGCAAACATCGAAGAATTTCTTCATTTGAAAGAGAGGGGTTTGCACACATGCTTGCAGCTTGGAAGCGCAACACACACTGAACCGCCGTGTGTTGTTGTCAACAACATACAGCGAGATTGAACATGTTATGACAAGTCTTTACAGCACTCCTGTATTGCTTTTATGAGAAACGGTCAAAGTGACCGTTTCGCTGTTATAGTAATATCGCTGAATATCTTGTGAAATAATTAGATATATTTTAATCATATTATACCACAAAAAGGTTATTGGCGTAGTGAAGGCATTCATGGAATATGATGGCGAACTAATCCGAATTAAGCAAGATATGCTAATTAAATTTCGAAAAAGCGGTCAAAATGACCGCTTCGCTGTTCTAGTGTTAAATAAAAAAAAATATACCATCCTCAATTTTTTTTTCAATTTTTTTTACAAATGTTATGTTCTTACCAATGTGAAACATGTTCCTAAAAGGTTAGAAGTGGCCAGTGAAAAGTGTGAGTAGGAAGTACTTTTAATTAAAATTAACCTTTAAATAAATGCAAAAAACTTCTTTTTTCTACGTGAAGGTCAAAATATGAAAATAAAAACCCACTCTAATAGACAGTTTATTTCCACAACAGTTTCGATGCCCACTGGCATCCTCCTCAGGTGGATACAGAAAAATGAAACTGTTGTGGAAATATACTCTGTCTATTAGAGTGGGTTTTTATTTTCATAACCTTTAAATAATTCCAGATATTTGAGTTTTTTCATTGGTACAAGGGTAATTCTACGAGAAATAGACAAATGAGGTACACGGTAACCTCTTCAAAATTCATGAAACTTGGTGTGAGGGTTGGTTTAGGTCCAAATTACAAATTTCTGAATTTTTTGAAAATTGGTCAAATTGGTCAAGTTGGTCAAATTTTATGGCTTGACCAAATTTTGGTCAAATGAAAAAACTAATAATTTTCAAATGTAAATATCTCAGCTCCTAATTGTGGTAGTGTAGTAAGTCTTAAATGATAAAATATGTAAAATTAACTGTAGTTTCTAAATATGTATCATTTTTTTAGGGTAACATCATAAAATTATGATGATTTTTTTTTTTTTTTTGCGATTTGGCAGCGAAGATATCATTTTTCGAAAAAAAGACCAAGAATAAAAAATGTTTATTTGATGTATGTACATCATAATAAGTAATAAAAAGTCAGCTTATCAACAATTATTATGAAAACAAATGACTAAAAAAAAATCCTCCAAATTTTAATAATTTTTTGCTTTCTTTCCAGATTTTCAGTATATACCTAATTTTCTAGTATACATAAATTTACCTAACCCTTAAAATGCCTCAAAACAAAATTTTGTTGCGATCCTATGAAAAAACACTCAAGAAGAATTTTCTGTAACATCAAAAAAGTAAACTCTGCCATGGCAGCTGCAAGCTATGGAATTTTGGAAGAAAATCAATTACTATGCAGCAATTGCTATGTCACAATTAAAAAGAAGCCAATTGTATTAGAACATGTTCAACGTTCATCCAGAGAGCTGGAACCTGCACCAATACCTGAGCCAGACATACTTAACGAATGTATGGAGCGAAGCAGTAGCGATTCCATGAATCCACCACCATTGGAAGAATTTGTCATTCAAGACAGGCAATTCAATAAAGATTTGCTCAGCAACAATATTTTACCTTTATTTGATGAAAGCCCTATTAAAACAGGTAATAAAACAACAGAGACTCGGTTCAGGACATTTGTTTCTTAATGCCAAATTTGTAGTTTTCTGTTTTTAAATATTAGCATCAGCACTTGAATATATATACACAAAATATTTGATATTTGATTATTTCATGCAACCTAAATTTATGAATTTGTTTTACAGCTGGATTGAAGCCAGGACAAAAACAGATAAAGGCTTCTACGAAATTCAGATCGACAATGGAAAAGGTTAAACGAAGTTTTGAAGCTGCTTATGGGGCTCCTATTGACTATGCTGAAGCTGGTCCATCCAAAAAAAGTTGTTTGGAAGATGATTTAGAGAGGCAAGACTACTATTTGGACATAGTTATTGAAATTTGACATTTTAAATTAAATTTAATACAGTCATCGAAGTATATACTAAATTAAGTTTTATCTGTTTACATTTTTATAATCGGACAATATAATATATATACATATATTTTATGAAAAGTTTAATTAAAAATATACTAATTAAACTTAATGTCAAATACACTTTATTTCAGGTATCAAAAGGTTATGGAAGAATTAAAGGAGAAATTTCAAGCAAGTAACGATCGCAATCTTAGGTTACAAATACTATCATTGTATCCCTATCCCATTGAAAAAACTGCTGACTTCTTTGGAGCAACAAAGTATATGGTGCGTAAGAGCTGCAATCTTCAAAAACAGTTTGGGATTTTCCTAACATTTCAAACATGACGAAAGGGAAGGTCGTCACAGCTGAAATGAAAAAAATCATTCGGGAGTTTTATGAAAATGACAAATATAGTAGGATGTGCCCGGGAATCAAAGATTATAAGTTTGCAATAAATGAAGGGGGTGAAAATATAAAAAAACAAAAAAGACTGGTATTGTGTAACTTGAAAGAGTTATATGCTGAATATGTAAAAAATGATGAAAATCCCAAAATAGGCTTTAGTACCTTTGCTCATCTTTGACCGTTGTGGTGCGTGCTTGCGGGACAAAGTGGAACTCTCAGTGTCTGCGTATGTACGCATCACCAAAATCCGAAACTACAAATATCAGCATTAGGCATTAAAGATTTAGACTACAAAAAATTAATGTCTTTATCTGTCTGCAGCATGGACAATGAAGATTGTATGATGCACCGATGCAAAAGATGCCCGCGAGAGGTCGGAATCAAAAATTATTTGGAAAGTTTGGACTTCATGGTGATGAAAGAGATAAAATATAAACAATGGGTGTCCGTCGATCACTATGTTAAAAGATATCACTGAAACTCCAGAGGAATACGTGGAATCACTCACCAAAAAAATTGCACAACTGACAAGACACCACTTCACGAATAAATGTCAGTCGAGTTACTTCAAAAATCTAAAAGAAACTCTGCCCGAAAATGAAGGTGTTTTGGTGGGTGATTTCGCGGAAAACTTCTCATTCATTGTACAAGATTGTGCCCAGGGGTTTCATTGGGAGAACTCGCAATGTACAGTGCACCCATTCGTTTATTATTCGAAAAACAATGCAGGAAAACTAATTTGCAAAAGTTACTGCTTCGTTTCAAACTGTCGCAGGCATGATACAATTCTGGTTCATAGTTTTCTCAAAATTAATCCTGTGCATCCAACAACAAAATTCAAACCTAACTAAAATTCATTATTTCACAGATGGATGCGCCCTATCAGCCGTAATGGGTGAAATGTGTGTTATAGAAGAACTTTTGAAGAATGGTTTTTCAAAAAGAGACTGAAGCGAGACAATTAATTATAAATCATGGAAGGCCTATGCCGAAATTACCTAATTTACGGAGTTCCAACAAGAAATGTGTGAGGCATTTTCACACTAATTTATACGAAAGAAAAAACTGGTTAACAGGATGTGCTGAGTTAAATAAGTTATTTTTCTGGCCATGCTTGTTATTTAATTTAGAAAAAACTGTTTGGAATGAGAAGGGATACGATGATTTAAATAATCTACATATGGCTATGCTAAAACATGAACGTTCTCAAAGACACACAAAATCTCTGATCGATCTTAAAACATTCGGAAATGTTCGCATAGACTTACAATTAGATATTCATAAAAGACAAAGCATACAGCAGCATAATGAAAAGGTTAAACAAAACAGAGCTATTATGCGAAGATTGATTGATGCAGTTATTTTTTTAGGTCGACAAGAGTTATCATTTCGTGGTCATTTTGAATCTGATGCATCCAATAATCGCGGGAATTATAAAGAACTTTTATATTTATTCAGTAAGTATGATGAAAAATTGGCAAACCATCTAGATACAGCTTCTATTTTCTCGGGTCTCTCAAACAGAATACAAAATGACGATCGATGCGGTTCAAAAGGCAATGTTGAATGAAATAGAAAATGAACTTAATCAGGCAAAATTTGTTGCTATTCTTCTAGATGAAACGTCCGATGTATCAAACTATTCACAACTTTCAACTGTTTTGAGATATGTTACAAAAGATTGTGTTGCTAAAGAACGATTTATCGGGTTTAACGATGTGAGTGCAGACCGTTCAGCAAATGCTTTATCTGAACACGTATTTAAATGCATTGAAACTTGGAAGTGTGAAAATAAATTAGTTGCACAAACCTACGATGGTGCTGCTACAATGGCAGGACAATTAAATGGGTTGCAGTCAAAGGTAAGGCAGAAATATGAATCTGCAATCTTTATTCATTGTTGTGCCCATGTGCTAAATTTAGTTCTTTCACAAGCATGCTCTGCTATGAAAGAATGCAAAATATTTTTTTCTACAATAAATGGACTGGGTACGTTTTTTACTAAATCACCCAAAAGAACCAATGCATTGGATAATATTGTTAAAAAAAGATTTCCCAAAGCTGCAGCAACTAGGTGGAATTACTCCTCGCGTCTAGTTAATATCGCAAAAGAAAATCTAGATTTCTTAAACAGCCTTTTTGAAAACATCATTGAGAATCCTGAATCATGGGATGAAGTCACTATAAATTCTGCAATTGGATTCCGACACAATTTAAAAGATCCTGATTTCCTGTTTTTATTAGAAGTATTTAGTGATATATTTTCCTTCACTGATGTTTTATTTAACATCCTTCAGACCAAAAATCTTGACATTGTGTATTGCAAAGAGCATATAGATAAAACTAGAACAATGCTCAAAAATGAACTGGACGACTTCTTCATGTTTTATGAAACTTTGGAGGAAAAATATGGCATAGATGCAGGAATAAATCTGACCAATCTGTTGACCCACAACAGCATTACAGAATCCTCTATAACAAAATTATTGGCACAATAGTTGACCAATTAAAAGTAAGATATTCATCATTAGAAGAGCTTAAATTCCTGGAGCTTTTCAATTCTAGCAAAGCTGAAGAATATTGCAAAAAATTTCCAGTGGATGCTTTAAATTCGTTAAAGGCCACTTATGGTGATTTTTTTAATATAATTCATCTTCAGAGTGAACTATGTGTTTTGTATTCAATGGAGGACTTTATAAAGCAAAGTGTATGCAATTTAATGCATTATATTTATACCAAGGATCTTATTGATGCTATGCCAGAACTCTTCAAGCTTTGCAATTTGGTTTTGACAATTCCTTCTATGACTGCCTCTGTAGAGCGATCCTTTTCTGCATTGAAGAGAATTAAAACTTACCAAAGAAATACAACAGGAGAGCAAAGGATTTCAGGGTTAGCCCTTATGTCTATTGAAAAAGATTTGCTCCAACATTTAATTAAATCAGAAGATTTCTATGAAAAGATAATAAACATATTTGTCCTGAAGGATCGAAGAATTGAATTAATTTATAAATGAGGTAAGTAAATAATAATTCTTATTTTTTATAGGTCTTTTTAATTTAGATGTACTTATCAGTGATCCCATTACTATGTTACGAAACTAAATGGTTCCTCTTATTGAATTAATTTAAGAAATAATTCAGTAGAATGCATGAGTAACCATGGGCGTCCGCAAGAGGGGGCAGTTGCCCCCCCCCCCTGGAAATTTATGTTCGCCCACGCAACGGCTTCTATAATTCTATTGCAGCTTAGTCAGTGTTTAGTTTCCAATTTAATGGCTGAAATAGTTAAAATTCGTTTGGCTTCCGAGTCCCCGACCCCGCTGGGGAAGCTTACAACGCTCCCCCAGACCCCCTGGCTGCATGCTCATGCACTTCATCGAAACATGCTCTTGATAACCCATCGTCTGTGGTTGATGCAAATGCATCACAGAGATATTTTGACACCATTCTTTTCCATGAAAATGTATCATTAGTTAAAATTCGTTTGGCTTATGGGGCTCTGGCCCGGACCCCACTGGGGGAGCTTACAGCACTCCCCCAGACCCCCTAGCTGCATGCTCAGTGCGAGCGAAGCGAGCACTTTGTGTTATCATTTTTGTAGCTGAGCCCCCTCTTGGAAAAATTCCTGCGGATGCCCCTGTGAGTAACTATTGCATGCCCAACCTTGAAGGTCACTGCACGCCACTGGTATGTACATTGTACATATATTTTAAAAGATTTTTTCTCCTTTGGTTTATCTACATGTATTTTTTATATGATTTGAAAATTGTCTTTTTTTGGACCAACAAGTCTGTAATATGAAAATAAAAACCCACTCTAATAGACAGAGTTTATTTCCACGACAGTTTTGACGCCCACTGGCATCCTCCTCGGGTGGATACAGAAACACGAATGTATTCGTGTTTCTGTATCCACCTGAGGAGGATGCCAGTAGGCATCGAAACTGTCGTGGAAATAAACTCTGTCTATTAGAGTGGGTTTTTATTTTCATATTTTGACCTTCACGTAGGAAAAAGTGAATTTTTTTGCATTTATTAAGTCTGTAATAAATCTTTGTCGTCTGAAAAAAAAATTTATTACTTAATTTCAAACTCAGTTTTGAGCCTTATAATAAACTATAAGCTGACTTTTTATTACTTATTATGGTGTACATACATCAAATAAACATTTTTTATTCTTGGTAGAGTTGCATCGGTATCGGCCATATCGGCCACTTTTCACAAAGTATCAGTATCGGCCGATACTGGTCTGAAAACCGATACCGATACCGCTACTTTGAATTACTGTTTTTTGAAGAAATTCTCATTTTATATAAAATTAAATTTTTTTATTATTATACAGTAATATCTTATTTAGTTGTTTAATATATATTTTATCAAAATTAGCAATATTTACATTTACTAACAAAACAAAAAATCATAAAATGTAACTATAGGCCCCTATACAAGATTACAAATATTCAATACAGTAATACAGTATCATATAAATATACAATTTCAAATTACAGTAATAGTTTTTAGTAAAAATGAAAATTTTGTAAAGTTGTTCATAGATGGCACCACGCGGCATGCATAATCATAATAAACCATTCAGTTGCTTGAATGCTTGAATCTCGTGTGTAAAGTTATTGATAATACACTACCATTATATGCATTCATTGGTTTAGAACTTTATATAATAAGATATATATATATATATATTTTCTTTTTCTTAATTTAATTTCAAATATATATATTGATAAAATAAAAAATATTTCTGGTAAATAAATTTACAATTCTTATGTATTAATAATGATATAGGGCCCAAGTAAGCTAGACCAGCCTACAGTGATAGCAGTACTTTTACTGTATGTACCCCAATATACCAGTGTATGATAATATAGTTTACAGTAATAAGTTATAAAATTATCATCTTTGTATTAATTTAATTTAAAATATTTTTATACAACATTAAATTTACATCTCCTAACTTTATTAGTAATGGCTTTAGGGCCAAGGCCCTAAGTTGGGATTGGGAAAGGCATTTTAAGTTAATTGAGATATTATATCATTTACTTGAACTTTTATTAATAATCAATTTTAAAACTATTAATTAAAAAGTATCGGTATTGGCACTTTTTTGTAGTATCGGTATCAGTATCGGCCAAAATATTGGTATCGGTGCAACTCTAATTCTTGGTCTTTTTTTTGAAAAACCACAATTAGCAGCTGAGATACAGTATTTACATTTGAAGATTGTTGTTTTTTCATTTGACCAAAATTTGGTCAAGCCATAAAATTTGACCAACTAGACCAATTTTCAAAAAAATTCAGATTTTTGTAATTTGGATCAAAACCAACCCTCATACCAAGTTTCATGAATTTTGGAGATGGTGGAGTGTATCTTTGGCACTTTCATTTGTCTATTTGTCCTGGAATTACCCACAAATCTTCTCTCGAGCAGATTATCCATTAGTTTTGTGCCTGAAAATGTAGTTCCTTTATATTTATATATATATATATATATATATATATATATATATATATATATATATATATATATATATATATACTGCACAAATTTCATTCAACACTGCCTTTGGGATAAACATATCATTTCCACATACATAGACAAATACTTTACACTGGGATTAGGGAACCTCTGGGCGAGGCTTCAGTGGCTCTGTTTTCCAGTGCTGAGGGTTTCGACCCTGGAGGTTACTAACAACAACAACAACATGACCCATCTTTCCTTGGGTTGATATGGGCATGCCCAGTGAAAAAAAATAAAAATATATATATATATATATATACAAGGTGAATTAAAAGTCTCCATACCTAGACAAAATGAGCACTTTATTATGCAATCACTTGTAATTCACAAAATATGCTATGTGGGCACCATTACACTGAATGCACACACAGATGCATTCCCCCCAGTCATGGCAAATGCGCGTTAACACGTCTGGTGTTATGCATGCGCACACATCATGAATGCATTCCTTTAGGTGGTCCGTGTTTTGTATTTTCACCTGGTACACCATGGCCTTCAAGTGCCCCCACAAGTAAAAATCAAGGAGGATGAGGTCTGGGGACCTCGGAGGCCACTCCACGGGACCACGGTGGCCAATCCAGTGACCCGGAAACTGCTGATCCAGCCACTGGTGCATGCAGATAACGTAATGGGGTGGCACCCTGTCTTGCTGAAAGTATGCTGGAAATCCCCCATCCTCATTCAGCAGGGATGGCATGACTGTGTCTTGCAGCATGTTTAGATACATTTCAGCATTCAGATTGGTGTCAATGAAAAAAGGGCCAACAATTGTGTTGCCCCATATCCCGCACCACACCATCACTTTTCCAGCACCTTGCGTCTTTGAGGGACTCATCCAGTGCAGGTTGTCATCACTCTAATAATGTACATTTTGATGCTTAACCTCTATGAACATAAAAGTTGGCTTCATCTGAAAACAGGATGCCAGCCAAGAACTCCGTGTCTTCATCCACTTTTGTTCTTGCCCATTCACAGAATTCCAGCCACCTGTCTGGGTCGAGTGCTTTTTTGGGGACTCTCTGCGAATGCTGCCAGCACCATGGTCGCTGTGCCTTCATCAGTGGCTGTTCGTGGATGGCCACTTCTCAGTTGGTCCGCAACACTTCGTCTTCTTGAACTTCTCAGTGAGTTTGGCAATGGTGTTGTGTGTGATGTGCATGCTGGGGGCGTGTCTCCTGTTAAAATCCTTGGCAATCTTGCGACAGCTTCCTGATCCTGCCAGAAGAATGATCTCTATATGTTCTTCTTGGGACAAAAGGCATCTCAGCACATCACCTGCAAAAAAATAAAAAATAAATAATCATTTATTTATGACCATTTTTCCTATGTATCAAGACTTTTGACTCACCCTATATATATATGCCTACTGTAATGTATATATCTACCATATATAACTGGAATGTGTAACTTACTTTTCTCTGTTGTAATTCTATGAGGGCCTTAGAGGCCTTAGCAGTTTCTTCCTTGGTGAGGTAGTATAGTCTTCCAGTTGCAGTAGATGCCTCTACCTTTGTCAAAACATCAGAGTATGTAATTGTAAGAATATCTGGTTGATGAGGAAAAAAGAATGATGGGTTGGGACCATGAGGATGAAGAAAAGATATTTTTACTTCCCTCTTCTCAGTTGTTTTGTCCAAAATGTGTGCTAACTACCAAAGGTTATCATATATAGCACTGACAAAACCATGAAGTTTCTCTTCAGGTATAAGTTGTTCTTCTTCATTAACTTTCTCAATATGTGAATATCCTGATGCTGAGAAATGCTTAACCTCTAGTGAAGTTAATGAAACTGGTTTTAAATGGTGTATTTTCTGAGTACCAGCAATTGTTCTTGCTTTTGAATGTCTAGTTTGGAGGAGAAATTCTTCATTTTCATAATCTTCATTGGTTGAAAAATGTGGTGTAATATTATTATTATTATCTTTGGTAAATATATACAGCTGTTGTGCAGTAAGGATTTGTTTATCATGAGGCCATTGCAGATTAGCTTTAGCAGCTAACCTCTTAACAGTGCCTCCTACACCATCACATGGTCCCTTCCCAGGGTTTGTTGTAAAAAAATTCCACTCTGCATCAATTCCAAAGTCATCTTTGTGGTGGCAAAGATTCAGAAAGTTTTTGCAGTTTTTATATTGTCCAGCACAGCCATCTGTAAAGTATATGATTTTATTGATGGATGGGATGTTCTCTTTTATGAAGTTTATGAAATGCTTTTGAAACAAATGTACTGCAACTGTGTTATGAATATTGCACTCGGATATGACACCAAAGCTTAGGTGAGCAATCTCATTTTGCTTGTTATAATACAAAACAAATGGATGTAGAGTTGCCATCTGATTGTTCCAGTGAAAACTCTGCACCTCATCTTGGAGAACAAGAGAGTAATTTTTTGGCAAAATCGCACAGTACTAGGACTTCACTTGGTTTTAGTGTCATTTTAGTTTTGTTATAATAATTGGCTTGCATCTTGGTCAGGAAATCATGGATTTGTTATTCTCAAAGTTTGCTACAGAAATATTCAATACAGGAATACCCCGCTTTACGATGCTTCGTTTTACGAAACCCCGGGTTTACGAAATTGTATTTGCGCTAAATAAAAAATAAAATGAAGAAATATAAAAGACAAAAATAAAATGCGTACGTCGCGCATACCACAATCTAATATGCTGCATTACAGCAGTGCTTAGTTAGCTCGATTTTAAGACAAAAATAATATGCTTATGTCGCGCATACCATACTGTACTGTACTCTATTACGTATTCTGCATTACAGCGGTGCCAAGTTAGCTCGCTTTTAGCTCACTTTGCACTGTGGCAACGCAGCTGTTGTCAGTTTATATGTGCGCTTTGACAAGAGAGTTTGTGCTTTATTCACTCTCGCGCACGCTAAGTGTTTCACTGATATTCTTTTCGTACATTGCAATTACAGTACCCATCATCAATTATGCCAAAACGAAAGAGTGATAGTAAAGACTGTGACGTTAATCAGAAGAAACGAATCCAAAAGCATGTCTATTGACGCATCTATTAATGAAAACTAAATTTGCATATGTAATGTTTTGTACTATTTCTTTGTTCATTGCTTACATTTTTATTGTATTTCTTTGTTCATTACTTTCGTTTGTATTATTTCTTTGTTCATTGCTTTCATTTCTATGTTAATAAACATTTTTTTCTGCAAAATTTGCTGTTTTATAACCTTTTTTTTTCGATTTTTTTAAGAAAAAAACGTAACCCAAAATATAACATTATATGTATGGGAAATAATGCTCTGCTTTACGAACACCTTCTTTACGAACGGGCGCTAGGAACGGAATAATTCGTAAAGTGGGGTATTCCTGTATATTCATCTGAACTCATATGAATTGATTCAAGATTGGACCTGTCTGTATTGGTCCACTTCTTAAACTGTACTGAATCAATGCAGTTATCATCAAAAATATTTTGGAGTTTCTCTTTCATTGCAGCATTGCAATGAGGGTGGATTGCACTCAAAGTAAGACAATGTTGTATATGGTTGATAGGATTTTCATTATCTTCAGTTAACTTATCAAATTTAGTTCCCCCAAACATAAGTTTAACATTCTGATGAATGGTACATACACATACTGAGTGAGTTCCTGATGCTCCGGCAATAATACATTGCTTTGGGCACACCTCTGCAAATTTGCTGAAGCCCACTTTTACCAAAGGATTTCTTTCTTTAAAAAGCTGATAAGCTTCTTTTAAATTGCATAGCAGTAGATGCTTCTGAAAATGTTTCCTCTCCCCTGAGCTGTCCATAATGCTGACATAATCCTTTTTACCAGGCATTATTCTACTGATATCTTCTGAAAGATAAAATGCTTTGATTTTTTCTCTAATGTTTTGTTCAATTTTCTTTCCAGGCCAAGGATTTGGAATTGAAAGGATACCCATTTCATTAGTAAGCTTTTTGGCAACTGATGCTTTGTGCCTTATGTTGAATTCTGTAGCGCTATTTTTCTCACTCTAACTTTTTGGTAATACAGTCAGGATTTGTATTCTTTCATTCCTCTTGGTCTACAAGTTGCTGAATTTCTCCTTCAGTTGATTTAACCCTTTAACGCCGAATGTTTTTGTAGGGTTAAGTCTAAATGCGTGTATTTGAAATGCTAAGTATTCGACTCAGTCGGCGTTAGAGGGTTAATATTTCATCATAATCTTTTTCTATCTTAGTTTTTTCTTTTTCATGTATTAATATATCTCTTCCAACAATTTCTTCTAATTTTCTCTTGACTGTTCCTGTAACTTGTTATTTTGTGAGATGCATAAGCCTCTGTCTCTCTTAGCATTCTTGTCTTTATGGGAGTTTCTCCTAATGATTTTAATTAAGTATTTAAAGTTGATAATTGAAATTCAAGTGCTGTGCTTGTTGATGCCTCATTGATTTAAAGTTCATTTTCAGATGAAGCTATTTCAGGAATATTACTAGTTTCTTCACAGCAAGAGCTTTTTTCATCTTCATCTAAAGTTTTTTTTTTCAGGCAATGATTCCAGCATTTCCCTACACTGCTTACAAAGCCTGTGATCAACTGTTAATTTGATTTCAGGCCTTTTATCAATTAAATATTGAGGTACAATTCATAGACTTTTGGTTCAACGCTGTCCTTTGTGTGATTGAAAGGGATCAGCACATTTCTGTTTAAGTTTATCCATTTTTTAAAAATTAGTATATTAAAACTAGTAAGTTATATTTAAATGGCATTTTTTAATAGAAATTAATTTAGAATATTAAACAAATATTTTCTGAAAAGATTAAAAAAAATGAATTTAAAGGTTAATTTTAATTAAAAATACTTCCTGATCATACTTATCACTGGCCACTTATAACCTTTTAGGAACATGTTCCATATTGGTAAGTGAACATTTGTAAAAAAAAATTGAAAAAATTGGGGATGGTATATTTTTTTATTTAAGGTCAAAGGTCAAGATCAAGGATATTTTTTTAATTTTCATTTTAGAGGCTTATGACAAGCTGTTTGAGAGCTTCAAAAATGACACTAGAATCAGAACTCTAGCTTTATTAGTTATGCGGCTACATCAATTTGAAATTTGACAGTAAGTAAAAAATCAGGTCAAAGGTCCAAATTTTGTGACCCCGTATCTCAGCAACCAGAGGTCAGCCAGCTCTAAAATATGGGGAATTTCAGTTTCTCACACATACCTACTAATGTACCAAATATCATGAAAATCTGAGATGGTCATGTTCAAATTCACCTTTTTTTGGCTGAATTGACATGGAATGACCCGCCACCTCATCTTCATCCCCATCTTCATCCCCATCATCAGCTCTAAGCAGTAGCTCCTTTTCTTCTTCCTCTTTTCTGTTTCTCTCTCAGCTGCCTTCTGTTCTTCCTCCTTCATCTTAGCAGCCAGAAACTTCTGAGGTTTTGATCTTCTGGTAATGGAGCCACTCTAGCTCTAGCTTTGGAATCTTCTGAGGCAGAGGACAGTCACAGTTGACATGAACTCTAGCAGCACAGCCACAGCAGCCAGATGTTTCAGTTCCACAGAGAGTGATATCATGTTTGCAGGTTATGTCAAACAATGTATCAAGTTCAGATATTCTCTTCTCTCTCTTTGCAGCCTTCACTCTGCCATTCACTAGGTCATTCATTTCATTCCACCTGACAAGAATCTTCTTGGCAATGGATCTCTCTTGAATGATCACAGGAGGAGTGAACTTGGCATTGCTTTTGCACCACTATGCCAATACCAGTGATGCCAAGTCCTTAGCCAAGTCTTGCGGAGGGTACTGAGCTCTCTTCCTGGAGGAGGATTCCTCTCTGAAACACAGCTCTCCAGGTTAGAACTTCTGTGGGAAATAACTGCTTGCCTGGACCCACCAGATATCACAGCTTTGAACCAGAACTTTTTCTGGTCTTTCATCCTTGCTTAGCCATGGTGGCTACACAATCTTCACCAGGCTTTGTATCTGAAACATAGAAAATTATCACAGTGAAATGCTAGTAGCCTATAACAGCTGTTACAATAGTTTGGTAAGAAACTAGTCTGTTACATTTGTACTACAGGGTGTCACATAAGTCTGGACCCATAGGGATTTATAATATTTTTTTTTATTATGTTGCAGGTAAACCATGTCACTGACTAGAGAGGAGATAGTTCAAGTTATTTTGCTGGTCGGGACCCGCAGTCACCAGGAAGTGGCCGAAGAATTCAACAATATGCATCCAGACCGCGCACCAATCACACACAGATGTGTTGGCAAGTTGATAGCCAAATTTAAGGAAACTGGATCCGTAGCTGACAAGCCTCGCAGAGGACCTTCAAGGACTGTTACGGAAGACGAAACCAGTACCAATGTGTTGGCTAGCTTCGCTGTCAGTCCCAAGAAGTCACTTTGACGCATGTCCAGCGAAACTGGGATTATTTTGTAATTTTATTAATTTTGCCCTATGGGTCCAGACTTATGGGACACCCTGTACAGTGTATATCCTGCACAGCTGTTCTCTATGTAACCAGAAAATGAAAAAGTGGAAATTTGAACACTTAAACGTAATTTTTAGCAAAAGTTCAAGAAAATAAACCTCTCCTAAAATTTAATTTTACATAGAAATACATACTGTGAATCTCGAAATTCGCGCTTCAGTGAGCATGATACACCCTAAAAGACAGGTCTACTTTTATATGTACCAGGTAGGAACATTACTGGATTGCAGTTACTTGCAGCTTCCAAACACGGTATGTCACCATATTTATTGGTTTTCTCTTAATATTCTACTTATTAAAGACAAAGTGCTTAATAAGTTTTAGGACACATTTAGTATTTCAACACAATTTTATTGTGCCAAGCTTTCTCTATTAGCATTTAAGTTGAAATATAATTATCAGAACATGTTATACAGGCTTTAAAAATAAAGCTAGAAACATTCCCTTTGAAAGATTACTTGTACAGATTAGGCTATACAAGTATTCTCCCTTTTTATTCAGAAGAAAAACAAAAAATTTAAATTATAGGAAGAGTTCTGGTTTATAGAAAACTTGCAAACCCTAAACTGAATGGTAGTTAGTAGTCTTATAAATTTAATTTGGTGTATCTTAGTGCTGACAGATTCTTATTTCCATTTATTTTCTTTCACTGAAGTAGTGTTTGGTAGATTTTTCTCTTGGTTTTTTGTGATCATTAATGTTTTGTAGTTTGTCAAAGAACTGAATGCTAGAGATCACAGTCCAGTGAATCAGTCTTTATTATAAATGATTGCAGAATGATAGTAATATTGATTATGATGATTTTTCAGCAACCTATAAATATGAGTTAATAAATATCAAAATCTTTTTCAGGAAAAGACACTGATGCCAAACACTTCTGAAATAAATCAGGAACTGAAAGGTGAAAGATCGGATAAAAGGCTGTCATTCGATCCACCTCAAGCAGGGAAGTTTGAAGTGTCTAACATCAAAAATAAGTGTGGTAATGCAATAAAAAATTTTAAATGCTTTGTTTGTGGTTATAAAACAAATCAGAAAGATCATCTAAAAAGACATTTATTGAGTCATTCTGATACAAAGTTGTATAAATGTTCTGAGTGTAGTTATGAAACAAATCGGAATGATCATCTAAAAAGACATTTATTGAGTCATTCTGATGAAAAATTGCTTAAATGTTCTGAGTGTGATTATGAAACAAATCGGAATGATCATCTAAAAAAACATTTATCAAGTCATTCTGGTACCAAATCTGTGTGTAGTTATGAAACAAATCAGAACAATCATCTAAAGGCACATGTATTGAGTCATTCTGATGTAAAAATGTTTAAATGTTCTGAGTGTAGTTATGAAACAAATCACACAGATCATCTGAAAAGCCATTCATTGAGTCATTCTGGTAAAAAATCTGATGTAAAAATGTTTAAATGTTCTGAGTGTAGTTATGAAACAAATCGCAAACATCATCTGAAAAGACATTTATTGAGTCATTCTGATGCATTATTTAAATGTTCTAAGTGTAGTTTTGAAACAAATCAGAAATGTTATCTAAAAAGACATTTTTTTAGTCATTCTGGTAAAAAATCTGATGTAAAAATGTTAAAATGTTCTGAGTGTAGTTATGAAACAAATCGCAAATATCATCTAAAAAGCCATTTATTGAGTCATTCCAATAAAAAATCTGATGTAAAAATGTTTAAATGTTCTGAGTGTAGTTATGAAACAAATCGCAAACACCATCTGAAAAGACATTTATTGAGTCATTCTGATGCAAAGTTGTTTAAATGTTCTGAGTGTAGTTATGAAACAAATCGGAATGATCATCTGAAAAGACATTTATCAAGTCATTCTGGTGCTGAATCTGGTGAAAATGTTTTTAAATGTTCTGAGTGTAGTTATGAAACAAATCGGAGTGATCATCTAAAAAAACATTTATCAAGTCATTCTGATGCAAAGTTGTTTAAATGTTCTGAGTGTAGTTATGAAACAAATCGGAATGATTATCTAAAGACACATGTATTGAGTCATTCTGATGTGTCTGAGTGTAGTTATGAAGCAAATCACAAAGATCATCTGAAAAGCCATTCATTGAGTCATTCTGGTAAAAAATTTAATTTAAAAATGTTTAAATGTTCAGAGTGTAGTTATGAAACAAATCAGAAACGTAACTTTAACGTTCATTTATTAAACCATTTTGGTGCAAAAATGTTCAAGTGTTCTAAATGTGATTATAAAACTAATTGGAAAAACCGTCTAAAAACTCATATATTAATATGTTCTGAGTGTAGTGATGAAATGTTTAAATGTTCTAAGTGTAGTTATGAAACAAATCGCAAATATAATCTAAAAAAACATTCATTGAGTCATAAATCTGATGTAAAAATGTTTAAATGTTCTGAGTGTAGTCATGAAACAAATCATAAACGTAATTTTAAAGTTCATTTATTAAACCATTATGGTGCAAAAATGTTTAAATGTTCTGAATGTGATTATGAAACTAATTGGAAAAAGTGTCTAAAAACTCATATGTTAAAATGTTCTGAGCATAATTATGAAATGTTTAAATGTTCTAAGTGTAATTATGAAACAAATCAGGAAGATGATCTTAAGACCCATTTATTGAAACATTCTGATGCAAAGTTTAAATGTTCTGAGTGTAATTATGAAACAAATCGGAAGGGTAGTCTCAAAATTCATATATTGAAACATTCAGATGTAAAGTTGTTTAAATGTTCTAGGTGTAATTATGAAACCAATCAGAAACGTAACTTTAAAGTTCATTTATTAAACCATTATGGTGCAAAAATGCTTAAATGTTCTAAGTGTGATTATGAAACTAATTGGAAAAACAGTCTAAAAACTCATATATTGAAATGTTCTGAAACAAATCAGAAGGGTAATCTTAAAACTCATTCATTGAAACATTCTGATGCAAAGTTTAAATGTTCTAAGTGTAATTATGAAACAAATCAGAAACGTAACTTTAAAGTTCATTTATTTAACCATTCTCGTGGAATGTTTAAATGTTCTAAATGTGATTATGAAACTAATTGGAAAAACAGTCTAAAAACTCATATATTGAAACATTCTGATGCAAAGTTTAAATGTTCTGAGTGTAATTATGAAACAAATCAGAAACGTAACTTTAAGGTTCATTTATTAAACCATTATGGTGCAAAAATGTTTAAATGTTCTAAATGTGATTTTGAAACTAATTGGAAAAACAGTCTAAAAAATCATATATTGAAATGTTCTGACATGTGTACCCAACTCCTGGATGAAAGAAGTGTTGAGACTATACAAGATCCACCCTACCATCAGGATCTTCTTAGAAACAGCTATGACACAATGGGAAATGGACCTAACCCTCCATCACAATAAGGAAATTTTAGAGGTGAACAGTGTGAGAATCAAGAGAAGGATCTACCAGGGTGATTCAATATTCCCTCTTTTGTTCGTACTGGCACTAAACCCACTTAGCCAACTAATAAATAACCTAAACAAAGGCTACATGATGAGACCAAGGGAAAAGAGCAGCCCAAAAATATATATATCGTTCTACATTGATGACCTAAAACTGTACACCCCAAATAAAAGTGAGTTAACAGAAAAGATCAGGGAGGTAAAAAAGTTCCCAGATGACATCCAGAAGGAATTTGGTCTTGAGAAATGTTCCACTGTCACACTAAGGAAAGGCAAAAGCTGTGAATCAGAAAACATCAGGGTGGACAGTATCATGATAGAAGAACTAGAGCAAGAGGCTACCTATAAATATCTGGGAATGGAAGAATATGAAATCATGAAAGAAAGACTGTAGAAAGAATATTTAAAAAGAATAAAACTGATCCTAAAATCCTACCTAAACAGAAAAAATAACATCTTATCCATAAACTCACTGGCAGTACCCATACTGTCATACAGTTTTGGCATAATCAATTGGACCCAGCAAAAAATCACCAAACTTGATACAATCACCAGAAAAATGTTCCATGCACATAAGATCATATATATAAAAACCAATGCACACCAAGGCTATACCTGCCAAGGAAGGTTGGTGGATTAGGGCTTGCACTAATAGACCAAGTGCACAAAGCCACAACAATAGGATTAGCGCAGTACATAAAGGAAGGATAGTCATATTTGTAAGAGACCATGAACATGAAAAGCCTCAAACATCACTTTCAAAGAAGGCAAATGATTATCTCGTGGACTCTGACATAGGACCTGAACAGCTTGAAGACATTGCAAATAAACCTCTCGTGGAAAAGATAAGCACCATAAAAAGAAGGTATAACAGGAAAAGATCAGAAGAAAAGGAGAACTGGGAAGATCACAAATTCAGCAAAGTACAGAAAGATGACATGCTAAACAGAGCATACATAGAGAGGGATAAAACTGTGGAGTTCCTGGTAAGAGAGTCAGAGACCAGAATATGAATGGCTGGTGGTAGTGGCACAAGACCAGGCACTACAGACAAACTGTTTCAAAAGAAATATCAAGGGTAAAAATGAAACTGGGATGTGCAGACTGAGTTACATTACTATCTGGATGCGAAATACTCGTATACAGAGGAAACTACATAGCCAGACACAATGCAGTCTGTAAGCTAATCCACTTCAAGCTGTGTAAGAAATATGAAATAGGGCTAGAAACAGAAAAGCATTGGGAACATATTCCACAAGAATAGAAGACAATGATAAAGTGCTGTTCCTATATGATCATGAGATACCAACTGACATCAGAGTATCAGGATGCAGGCCAGACATTGTAGTGAGAGAGGAGGGAGGTAAGAAATGCCTCTTGGTGGAAGTAGTAGTCCCAGCAGACTGGAATGTGGCTAACTATGAAAGGGAAAAGGTCTTAAAATACCAGAGACTCAAACATGAAATAGAGAATGTGGAATGTAGAACCTGAGATCATCCCAATAGTGGTGGGAGTGACAGAGGCAGTAAAGAAATTGACAGTGGAGTTCCTTGACCAACTGCCCATAACTATAACATCTGGAGAAATTGTAGGGGAGATACTATGATACAGCACCTCTGTCTTACGCCTAGTACTAGGCTGTACCTAAAAATTATTTAGGGTTAAGGTTTAACCCTGGAAGTAAGAAACACACTCCAGCTAGAGTAGAAGGGAAAAAACAAAAACAAAAAAAAGCATGCAAAAATGTTTAAATATTCTAAATGTGATTATGAAACTAATTGAAAAAACTGTCTAAAAACTCATACATTACACCATGTAGACCAAATATAGTGGTGAGAGAAAAGGAAAGTAAAGGAAGTATTTCCTGATGGAAGTTGGATTCCCAGGGCATGGTTATGTTACAAATTATGAAAGGGAGAAAATATTAAAATACCACTGACTAAAATATGAAGAGTGGACACTGGACAATGTGAAATGTTGAACCTAAGATTATCCCATTAGTGGTTGGAACAATAAGAAAAAATTGAGAGGATACCTTAACCAACTGTTTAAGATAACATCTGAAGAGACTATTGGGGAGATCTTACAGTACAGTATACCAGTATACTACTGTTCTCTGCCTGTCACTGGGATGTATTTAAAAAATCTCAAAGGTTAAGGTTAATCCTGGAAAATAAACTTTGTTCTTTTGGAATAAAAAGTGGGTTGGGAAGGAAAAAATATACAAATGTTTAGTGCAAGAGTTACAAAATCAGAAGAGAGAGAAATTCAGTGGAAGCATGAGTTGCATCAAATAGAAGAGAATGAAGCTGTATTGATTTTATGACTGAGATACTGAAAAGTATAAGTGTGGCCAGATGTTGGCTGGATATTGACATCATAGTTAGTGATAATGCAAAGAGTGTCAGTCCTTGTTGGATGCCATGTGACATCAATTGCAGGCTATGAAGAGGAAAGGTGTTAAACAGAGACTGAAATATGAAAAGATCAGCTAGACCAAAATAAGTATAACTGGAAAAATTTCATAAATGAAGTTAACAGACATGATGAAAGTTTACTCTCCATTGTGAAAAAGTTAGCTAATGCAGTGGTAGGGCTTGGCAATAATCGCCGATATCGTGATAATCGATCGCCGTGGAAAAAATCGGCGATAATTGCCGCCATTTTTTGGAAAATGATAATCGTCATAGACAAGTTCTTAACAAGTTTTTATGTAAATTTTTATAATTTCCGACAAATTCAGCTATGAAACTGTGTGATAACATTTTTCTGTTAATATCAAAGCGAAAACAACTCTGATTGTTGTATGCTATTATATTCTATGATTGAATGATGTGATTAGGGCTGCAAGTATATTAAATTGTTTGTATTGATTGACAAAAGAAGTAGGGAAAAGAATGACACCAGCACCTTCAAAGGTAAGGATTGTATTTTCATAACTCATACACTTTCAAAGGTAAGGAAAGGATTGTACCAAATGATAAATATGCAGTGCAACTACATTTCACAATGTTCCAGCAATGCAACTACGTTTAACAGTGTTTACAATGTTCCAGTCCATAGTTGCAGCTCCAACTGCTTACTGCTGCTGCTGAGCAACGACTTTGTAATTAGCATTCAGGAACATCGACATCACTGTTGTGGCCTTCAGGCATTGTCTGCAGCTAGCTGCTACAACTGCATGTCTTATACAACCATGTTATGTCACACACACACAGCAGATACAGATGGATTCATTCAATCATCAAATATTGTCAATATCGCGATTGTCATCACGGGAAAATAGCGGCGATTATCGTCGGCGATTTTCAAGCCCTATGCAGTGGTTACATTGTGCAAACCCGAAGTGCCTCCTCCAATTGCATATGCTTCTTAATTGAATTATTCAATTTCTCATATTTTGGATCATTTCGAAGAGTATCATGGATTGTATTATGATTCAACAAGAACTCTGAATTTAAAATTAATCAAGAAAACCCTAGAAACCAATGAAATATAAAATGTGATTATTGTGTCAGGATTATCTGGTGGAAAATTTAAATCTTTGCTTGTTTTTTGTGGTGGCTCTGCTTATAAGTCATGGACTTCTCCAAAGAAGCTTTTAAACTGAGTAATACTGAAAATAAGCATGGATTATGGGTAAAATTTTGATATAATTCCTGCAGAAAATTATAAAAATAGATTGTTTGTAAATTGCTGTGTATTGAATATAACTGCATGTAAATAAAATTTCAAAAAAATTTTGTTTTGGAACATTCTCACATGTACTCTGTTAAAATACAGAAATCCTCAAACAGCATGGGTAATTGGGCAGCAGAATACCCTGTATGTTCCACAGACCCATTGATGTATCAATACCCACATTATAATTTTTTTTTTTTTTAATTTTCCCCATTTTTCTAATAAAGCAAAATTAAATTAAAAATAAGGAAATACAAGTAAAAACTAAAAAACAATCACAAAAATGCCAGATGGTTGTTGGGGAAGGGGGTGGACAGGCTTCCCTGGATGGATCAGATCATGACATACTGGGGTGGCACCCAACCCCAGAAGTGCCATAACACAGATGTGCAAAAGCTTGGATTGCCGTTACAGAGAGCAGTATCAATACTGATATGCACCAATTTAAAGACTTCAAAGAATGCAGGACAGAGATAGTGAAGGAGTAAGAAAGGATAAGGCATAATTACACCAAAATAATTCATATTTTTATAAAAATAGTTTGTAAATCACTTTTCAGTAGTTCTTAAATAGTTACAAATATTTAGCATTGTTAAGTATATAGATATTGAACTGCATGAATTACAATTCATTGATACCATTGATACAGAAAGGTGCCTTATTTACCTATCACAGTCAAACTTCAAGGCAGTTCTCTAGTAAATGGGATACTTTGCTAGTAGTTTAATACAAAGATACAGACATGGATAAGGGAAGGTGTTGAACTCTTCAATCGTCACAAGGAAAGATGACCTAAATAAAAGTAAAATAACCCTGTGGGAGAGAAACCTGGTAAGTGGGAGGAATAGAGTCCTGATAAGGATAACCTTCAACTGAATATTAACATAATCACACAAAATAATAATTTAACCTTAATTTTTTTTGTAGATTTTGCTAGTTTTCTTATGATTATCTTTCTGTACTTTTTGTCTTGAAAGAGGTTTCAGTTTAGTAAAATAATGTTAGTGCTTTTCTCAAATCAAGGAATAACAACAGATCTAGAACAACTTAACAATAACAAGGTTCATTTAATCAATAAATCTTTTGGAAAGAAAGAAACATTAAAACATTTCATATAATTAAACTAGAAAAAAAAAATAATACAAAATAAGTACACAAGCAAGGCTGTTTGTCTCAATGCCAATCAGAGTGCCTTTTGTCAGCAATGGAAGTTAGATGTACAGGGTGTTTCAGAAGTCCAGAATCACAGGAAGCATTTTTAATGTATGTATGAATTTATATATATTTATTTATTAATTCAGCAATTCAACTATTTACAGTTGGTTCCTAGATATGATATACACTACCTGTCAAAAGTTTAAGTGCACCTACTAATTTCCAATGTTTTCCTGCTTAGCTCATGACAAACTTCAAATGTAAACTTAACAAGTACTAGAGATTAATTTGCTTACCTGGCTTTCATATTGTATGCTTCAGTGCATCTGCCCTATGCAGTGTGTTGTAACAGAAACTTCAAAATAGCCTTCAAAATGTGTTAATTTACGTCTAGCATACAACCTAAAATTAATGCCATTAGCTCTGCACAAAGGTCTAGAAACAGTTTAAGTGTCTTTACTCGGGTAGTGTGTTTCTTCAGGAGCAGGTTAATACATGTGTTCAGTTATTAACATGTGCTGCAGGTCTTTACGTATAAAATCTTTGCAGAGGAGCTAACTGTGTAGTTTAAGGTATATTTCTGTATTTCAAAAAGCAAAAATGGGTGCTAATAGACTGGAAGCCAACCCAGGATTTTTGTTGTGACCCCAAATTCTCAGTTAAAGTTTTTCTCTGCTGATTATTTATCTTTAGGGTGTATATAATGTGATCCAGGGGTGTGTGGAGGTTACATCCTTTGGCAATTTGAGATCTACAGAAGGGTCATTCCATGTCAGTTCAACAGAATTTTGGGTAAAAAAAAAAACACGACCATCACTAATTTTTTTTTAAATTGGCACACTTGCAGATCTCGGTGAGGAAAACAGAATGGCACTTGTTTCAACACTAGGTCATATGGTTCTGGAGATATGGCCATTCGAATTTTGTAAAAAAAGGTCAATTTCCAAGGTCACCATATTTCAACATGAAATATCTCTGGTCCTATTGCACTTAGACACTATTTAAACGCTATTTTAAAGCTTTTAAACAGATCTACAACTTTGTTTCTATTCATATTTTACCTCGGTGGTAAAAAAAAAGTTGATCTTATTTTTGACCTTTGTCCTTGTGTATGTCATTTGATGTCACAACTGATTTTTTTCTCCTTTCACCCAATTTTGGATACACATGTTTCCCTTGACCTAGAACAAGATTTTTAGTGTTAAGTTAGTATAGATGCTACAGCCATTTCAGTGGACCATACCTACCTCCATTTTGACCAAGTACCTTTTTCCACCAAACTTTGGAGCGCCGTTTCTTTGGAACTGTTTGAGCTAGAGTGTTGAGAAAAGTACCATTAGATTTGTCTCACTGAGATCTATAATGTCTGCTATTTTTAAGACAATTTGCCTTTTAATATGTATATTAAAATAACCTATTCCTTTATTTTTACCAATTGAGTTATAAGACCCGAATCTTGCCTAGCTGGGTGAAACCATGAAAAAAGAGGCATCAACATAACTTTATATTACAAAAGGCAGTTATTAGGTATTTACAATATATTTTATGGAAGCCATTATTGTTACATTTATAATAATAATAATAAAGTATTTGTATACGCCTTTCAAGGTAATTATTTATCCTACCAAAGATTTGACCTAAGACAAAAACTGAGATCATTATTCAACAGCAAACAGTAAGAGAAAAACTGGTAAATTTATAGTATTACACCTGTCTCCCCTTGGAGGTGAAATTTATGTTTTTCCTATGGTTTTTAATGTGCTTTGAACGAATCTGACCTTCAAAACCGTCGGAAATGACTCGTTTTTGAGATAACCCCCCTCCCCCCAGCCGGCAATCGAAAACGAGTCATTTCCGACGGTTTTGAAGGTCAGATTCGTTTAAAACACATCAAAAACCATAGGAAAAACAAATTTCACCTTCAAAATTGACCTGACCTAACTTAACCTAACCTAACCTAACCTAAATCACTTAGTCTTGTAGGCAGCCCAGGAATCACTATAAATCAGAGCTAGGCCTAATGTACTTCTGAATGAGTGTTCCATTCCGGTACGAAAGTAATTCAAATTCGAAATGGATGGAGCGCAGTGATTGGGCAGACGTAACGAACACACACTAGATACACACCAAAAAAATGTTTATATATCGAAAACAAAGCATTTGCGACGGAAACGCTATAGAAGGAAAGTGTCTTAGAATTAAAAAATCTACTTAATGAACATATAATAATTGCTGGACGTTAGACGGGTGTAATACTATAATAATACCGAAAAACCTATGAGACTTTAGTCCTGCCTAATCATCATCTGCAGCTTAAATCATTCGTCAGCCAGACTCTGTACTGAATGGATGCATTAACTGAGCTCTCTGATATTGCATCTACTTTTGCATATTGCTGAGAATTTTACTTTTGGAAAGTCTTGAATTTTATATACTGTACTTGCGTTTATATTCACGTTGTTATAGTTAAGTAATTGAATATTAGTGGTTTTTAGCGATTTAGAAGTTTTCATAGTGTGCCGGCTTAATTTAACTCGACAGTTTAAACTAATTTTTAACTGCGCGATGCTGTTGCAGGAAGCGTCGTGTGTTAGGTGTAGGGTAAACCGGTGGTATTCGGAATTTAAAGATTATAACGGCGGTCCTATGGCGATTACCGAGAGATCAGTTTTTCTTTTGAGAGTTAATGGAGGAAATAGTTGACATAAAATGCAGTGTACGTGAGGTAGCGGAAAAAATTGCAACGCTTGATGAGGGCAGGGGTAGGGCTACGGTTGACGGAAGCAGAACCAATACTAACGTTGAAGACTAGTAATTTGAAGGGTGAGGTGCGTAACCTGGTAGCTTGTCGGGAAGGTTGGATAGAGTTGAGGAAGGGGTTAAGGTTAGTCCGAGAGTAGTAGATGGGGAGGAATTTAGAGAAGTTAAGGGTGGAGCTAGGTCGCGTACGTTAGGTGGTAGGAATCCTCCCCCTATCGAGGTTTCGAACCCTTTCGCCCATTTGGAAAGGGATGTGAATGGGGGGAAACTATTTTAATTGGGGACTCTTTAGTGCGCCACATGGACAAAGAGTTCGTTGAACGGCATCCAACCAAGAGGAAGAGTGTCTGTCTCCCAGGGGCCAGGGTTGACAGAGTTAGAGACGAAGTGGGTAGGATTGACATTGCTTCCCGTCACTCGATGTTGGTGACGATGGTAGGAGGCAACGACTCGTATAGGCCTGATACGAGAGTGCCTGACCTTTTGGAGAGATATAGGGGGTTAATTAGGTCCCTGAAGGCGAGGACAGATAGGTCTTTAGTTCTAGGTATTACCCCTAGGCACGGGTTGGGTCTTAGGATTACGTCAAAAACAATATTTTTTAATACTAAATTAGAAGAGATTTGTGCTGAGGAAAATGTACCCTTCGTAAAGCTTTGGTCCAAATTCAGTGATCCGAGCCTTTTTATAAAAGATGCCGTTCATTTTAATGAAATAGGTAATGCTAGGCTAGGTAGTTTAATAGACGAAAACGTGCGAAAGCTGTATAGGTCGGGTCCGACGTGAAAAATAGTTTAAAACGCGGGCCCGTGGTAAAAAATAAGTCTCTTATTGTAACGCGTGTAGTTTTAGAAATAAATTAAATGAATTTAAGGCGATAATTTATTCTGGCAACTACGATATAGTTGCTATCACTGAAATTTGGTTAAATACTGTGACTCGGGACTTGTTGGGGGAACTTGATATACCAGGTTTTAAACTCTCTACTAATGATAGGTTACATAGGTTTGGTGGTGGCGTTTTGCTGTACATTCGTAATTTTCTTAGGGATATCTAGGTTAAGTTAGATTTTCCGGCAGCAATTAATGCAATATGTGTTGGTTAGGGCGCGTAGTATTAGTTTTAATTTTGTTGTTTATAGACCTCCCGTTCAACCCCTCGATACAGATACTAGATTTTACTCACTTCTTGGTAACTTTATTGACAATCGGAATAGTGTAATTGTCGGAGACTTTAACTGCCCTAATGTTAATTATGAGACTTTTACTGGTAATGAGGGTTTGAGATTGAGTTCATGGAGGATAATTATTTACGACAGATAGTTACCGAACTAATGCGCGGTGACAATACAGGGTGTTTCAAAAGTCCCTCATTATTTTTAAAATTTTATTAAAATAGCAATTACAAGAGGAACGAAATGACAATTTGGTTGCTGAGTCTACGATTCATGAGAATTTTGGTGGCATCAAACTTGGCTTCATAAGTCTACTGGAAAGTCACTGGTACACCTCAACGTGGGCACCGTCTTTTTCGAAACAAGCGAGCCACCGTTTTACGCATTCTTGGCCGACATTGGACAACATTTCGGGAGTAACAGAAGCACACGCATTCCTGATCCGTTCTTCTAGTGTGGGGAGGACTCGCGGCTTGGTGGCGTACACTTTGCTCTTAATGTAGCCCCACAAAAAGAAGTCGCATGGGGTAAGATCAGGCGAGCGAGCAGCCCATTCGATGGGACCACGGCGACCAATCCACCGATCCGGGAACTGCTTATTCAGAAATGAGCGAACCTCACGCGAGTAATGAGCAGGGGCACCGTCTTGCTGGAAAATGACTTCTTGCATGTCAGCTACAGCTGACAGTTGGGGGATGCAGAACTCCTGAAGCATACGAAGGTAATTGTCTCCGTTGACATTCACGGAATTTCCATCTTGATCCCGGAAGAAGAACGGACCAATCAGTCCAGCTGAGGAGATGGCACACCAGACGACCAATTTCGGCGTGTCCCTTTCATGTTCACGGATCTCCGCAGGATTGTGAGTTCCCCAGATGCGGGTGTTGTGCCGATTGACGCGACCAGAAAGGTGGAAGAGAGCTTCGTCGCTGAACCACATGTGCTCCAGGATCGATGGGTCTCTTTCGTAGTGATGCAGCAGCGTCTCACACATCTCCACCCGGCAATCGTAGTCTTGAGGTTCCAGCTTCTGAACCACCTGGATCTTGTACGGATACAGCTTGAGACCACGCCGCAAAATCCGTTGGATAGATGTCGCGCTGATGTTCAGTTCCGCAGCAGCTCGCCGAATGGACTTTCCTTGACTCTGAGTAAACGCCTCACGGACAGTTTCGACATTCTCCTCACTCCGCCCACTTCGAGGTCTTCCTGATCGCGGTTTGTCCTTTACGGATCTGGTCTCCATAAACTTCCGGTGGGTGGCAACGATGGTGTTCCTATCCGGTGCATAATGCTGTCCGTAGACTGCCCGGAATCGTCGCTGCACTTCCACAGATTGAAAAACCTCCTGCCATGCAGCGATTTTACACCTCTGCTCTAGAGTCAGCATGGTAGCGGAAGAAAACGGAGCAAAACTTCAAATGTAGACTCAAAAAAATTCTCAACTACTGATTAAGAGTTTACCACAAGATGAACGTCGTTGGTCGATTAGCTGCAAAGAAAATTGAAAATCAAATTAGTGAGGGACTTTTGAAACACCCGGTATTTTAGATTTGGTGATGACGAACGGCGAAAATATAGTTGATAGTTTATAAGTAGGTTATTGATAGAAAACACTAAGGATAGTAACGTAATAGAAGTCCCTGATTTTCGTAGGGCTAATTTTGATAGTTTTGCGGATAGGATGAGAGTAGTGGACTGGGATAACTTATTTATGGGTAATGAGTAGGCTGACCATACGTACCGTTTTGAACGGGACAGTACCGTTTTTTTTATATTTCCTGGCCGTCCCTGTCACTGAAGAATAATTGTAAGCTCAATATGTTTATGTACTTACTTTTTCATGAATACAGAATATTACATAACCCCCGTCCCTTTTTTGCCATCCCAATGTCCCGTTTTTGTCTCAAGGAAATATGGTCAGCCTAGTAATGAGACAAATTTGCATTGGGTGGCATTGAAAGAAAGTTTTAGGAATATTGAAAGGGAGTTTATTCCTCGTACGCCCAAGCGCGCTAGAAATCATGGTAGGCCCAAGTGGTGGACTAGGGAAATAGGCGAGTTCATAAACGAGCGCAATAGAGGGTATAGACTTAATAAGCGTAATGGCACGGCAACTAACTTTAATAGATATGTCGAGCTTAGACGTCAGGTTAAAAGATCAGTTAGGAATGCTAAGCGTAATTTAGAGATACTTATAGCTGCGGATAGTAAACATAATCCAAAAAAGTTTTTTGAATACGTTAATAATCGTAAGCCGATAAAAGATAACATAGGCCCTCTAGTGGATGTTAATGGCGCTTTGGCTTCTGACGCTCAGGCGATGGCGGGTATTTTCAATAACTTTTTGCGACAGTTTTTACCGTAGAAGACGTAAATAATGTCCCCGACATGGACGATATCGTTCCATTTAGTAGCGAGACTATTTTGGATAAAATAACTGTTTACGAGGGTGAGATTGCGCATTATATCGATAGGCTAAAAGTTAACAAGGCTCCAGGCCCTGACGCTTTTTATCCCAGACATTTGAAAGACGTTATCGTAGGCCCCTTAACGAAAATTTTTAATCAGTCACTCGAAACGGGGATTATTCCTGAAGACTTCAAATTAGCTAACGTCACGCCTATTTTTAAAAAAGGCAACCGCGCAGTAGCTAGCAATTATAGGTCCATTAGCTTCACGTCAATTGTCGGTAAACGTTTGGAATCTGTAGTTAGGGATCGTATCATCGATCACTTAGAAAGTAGAGATTTGATTAATAGTAGTCAGCATGGGTTTCGACGCCATAGGTCTTGTTTAACTAATTTGTTAGAATTTTATAACGAAATAGTGCGCGAATACGATAGGCATAGAGCGGCTGACATTATTTATTTAGATTTTAAAAAGGCATTCGATACAGTTCCGCATAGGAGATTAATTGCGAAGGTCAAAGCACTCGGTATATGCGGTCAGGTAGCTAACTGGTTAGAAGAATGGTTTCGTGCTAGGAGGCAGAGGGTGGTAATTAATGGTAGTGAATCGGGGTGGTTGGATGTAGGTAGTGGTGTCCCACAGGGTTCAGTGTTAGGCCCATTGCTATTCGTAATTTACATTAACGACAGATTAGGATTGACTAGTAACGTGTCAAAATTCGCGGACGATACTAAAATAGGCGGTAAGGTTGTTAACGAGGATGATAGAAATAAGCTCCAAGACGATGTTAATAGGATTATGGAGTGGACGGATAAGTGGCAGATGCAATTTAACGTAGACAAATGTAAAGTTTTGCATATAGGTTCTCGTAACAATAATTACACTTACACGATGGACGATAGGGAGTTAGCGAGCGTTGATGAGGAAGTAGATTTAGGCGTACGCGTATCTAAGGATTTAAAAGTTAGGAGCCAGTGCCTGGAGTCTTGCGCAAAAGCTAATAGGATGTTAGGCTTCATAGCGCGTAATTTTGAATTTAAATCGAAGGATATTATATTGCCCCTTTACAAGTCCCTACTCAGGCCTCATTTAGAATATGCCGTCGAGTTTTGGTGCCCGTATTTGCGTGAGGATATTGATAGGTTATAAAGGGTTCAGCGTCGTGCCACGAAACGGATTCCGTCATTGCGCAACAAGCCTTATAAAGATAGGATAAACGAGTTAGACTTGCATTCACTCGAAACTAGGAGATTTAGGGGGGAGCTTATTGAAGTTTTCAAAATCGTTAATAACATCGATAACGTAAATTTTGACAAACTGTTTACTTTCGTGAGGTGACGTGTATGTATATAGTCTAAAAGTCACTAAAGAGTAAATATCACTAAATCTAAGCTGAATGGCAAGACGAAGCCATAAACAACGAACGGGCTGTTCGTATTGCTTCGGTCTGGCCTAGACATGTTTTTTCCTATCTGACCTAATCTTTGGTGCTGAGTAAAATTAGGTGATGAATCTAAGGTAACAAATCGGGTAGGAAGTTGTTCGTACTTAAGTATAGTTAGGGGTAATGTCTATAGCTTCTAAATTGGTAATGTAAGAGAGAGTTAGGTAGGCTGTTGTGGGACACAGGAATAAAACGGTAGGCTTCAAGGAATACCTAATTCAACGCACCGGTAAGTGCTTTTGATTGTTTGCTAGAACCTAAGTAACCTAACTGGGGTGTCTACCCCACGCTATCACATTTGGCGACGAGGATGGGATTTGGCTCATTTGGTTAAATTTTGTTCATTGGGTTAAATTTGGCTCATTGGGTTAATTTGGCTTATTGGGTTAATTTGGCTTATTGGGTTCAAGTGGTTGTTTGGAAAATTGGATGCAGACTAGTGGGTCGTCCGATTTGGTTTGTTTGTGTGGGGAAGCTACCGTACTATAGCGTAGGTCCCGCCGCCCTAATTCTAAAACTAATTCCTACTCAGCCCTAACTCTAAAACTAATTCTTACTCAGCCCTAACTCTAATACAATTCACTATTCAGCCCTAACTCTAATAAAATTCACTATTCAGTAACTAGACCAAATTTAAACCTAACCTAACCTACTTCACGTGAGTTGGCCTAATTCGGTTTTGCTCTAGCATGTCGGTGATTGGCCATATAAGCCCTACGAAGACAATGGGGAGGACTTCGAAGCTTATGCCACTAGGGTGAGGTTGTTTTTCGAGGCAAATTCCATTCCGGATGCTAAGAAAGTACCTACTTTTTTAACTATAATAGGCCCTAAAACGTTTGGTTTAGTTATGGACCTAGTTTCTCCTAAAGCACCGGAAACTTGCACCTATAATGAATTGGTACAGGCCCTAACCGATCACTACAAACCCCGAGTAGTTCTCATCTATGAACGTTTCAAATTTTATTCAAGGCATCAGATGGGAAATGAAAGCATTGCAGAGTTTGTTGCAGGAATAAAAAGCCATAGCCGTACGTGTAAATTTGGGGACAAATTAGATGAAATGCTAAGAGATAGGTTTGTAATGGGTCTCAAAGAGGAGTCTACCCAGAGAGCCCTATTAGCCATACAGGACCTAACTTTTAGTCAGGCTGTAGAAATAGCTACGGCTAGAGAAGCAGCTGCTAAAGATGTTAGAGCTTTTGGAAATCATAGTAGTAAAGCCCAACACGTAAATAGCTTTAAATCTTCTAGGCCTGGCAGACCTAACGAGCCTACTAGACAGGCAAATAAAAGGTATGAGGCGAATACGACTAAGCCTACTAATTCTACTAAGCCTTCCAAGCCATGTACAGGGTGTGGAAAACACCATTGGAAGAAAGATTGCCCTTTTAAAGAAGCAGTTTGCCGAAACTGTAGTAAAATAGGCCACATAGCTAAAGTGTGTTTTTCAAAGAAAACAAAGGGTGAAAATTCTAATTTTAACATTTCTAGTATAAATCCTCAAAAGGGAAATACTTCGAACATTGGAGTGGAGTACCTATTCTATGAGCAGCAAAGTGGGGAAAATACAGGCCCATATATTGTAGAGGTAGGCCTAGATGGAATTACAGTTCCTCTAGAATTGGATACGGGTGCTGCCCGGACGGTCATGTCCAAGGTAGTTTTTGATAAGATTTTCAAAAACACACCTAAACTACATGCATCTAAAACAATTTTGAAGAAGTACGGTGACACACAAATACCTATTTGTGGAGAAGCATACGTCACAGTTACACTTAACCAGAAAACTTTGTCTCATCCCTTAACCCTTTTAGTGGTGGATGAGCAAGGGCCTACTCTACTAGGCCGTGATTGGATTGATGCTTTGGAAATGCCAATTGACAAAATCTTGCCAAGGGGTCAGGCAGATGTGCATACACTTTCATATCCATCTGACATAGACTCATTGTTAAGGGAGTTTTCTTCTATTTTTGGGCCTGAAGTAGGCAACCTAAAAGGCCATCAGGTCTGCATAGAAGTAGATCCTAATGTAACTCCGAAATTTTGTAAGGCTCGTTCAATTGCGCATGCACTGCGGGAGAAGGTAGATTTAGAAATTGACAGGCTGCTAAAAGATAAAATTATTGAACCAGTCACACACGCTAAGTGGGCTGCCCCAGTAGTTCCTGTACTAAAACCGGACAAGTCCGTGCGGTTATGCGGGGATTACCGTTTAACAGCAAATAGAGCCGTCCTTCTAGATTGCTATCCTATACCCAAGCCTGATGAATTATTTAGCTCTCTTGCTGGGGAAAATATTTCACAAAACTCGATATGTCCCAAGCCTATGCTCAACTAAGTTTAGATGAAAACTCTAAAGAATTAACTATCATAAATACGCACCGAGGCCTATATAAGTACAATAGGCTATGCTATGGAATAGCATCGGCTCCAGGTATTTTTCAGAGGACAATGGACCAAGTTCTAGGTCACATTCCAGGGGTACTTTGCTTTCTAGATGATGTCCTCATTTCAGGTTCGACTAAAAAAGAACACCTAACTAGATTAACCACGGTTCTAAAAAGACTCCGGGATGCTGGACTTAAGCTAAAGAGAGAAAAGTGTTCATGGGTCACTAACGAGGTTTCATATTTAGGGTTCCGCATAGATGCCTCAGGCATTCATCCAACGGTGGATAAACTAGAAGCAATAGAAAAGGCACCACCTCCACAAAACATCACACAGTTACAGCTTATTTAGGTCTCCTAAATTTTTATAGGAAATTTTTGCCTAATGCATCGACTTTCCTTGAACCCCTAAATAAGCTATTACGATCTGGGGAACAGTGGAGATGGGAGAAAACTCAAAAGGAAGCATTTGAGGCTTCCAAGGACGTACTACTAAAGTCCACTCTCCTAGTGCATTATGATCCTAAACTTCCTCTCGTAGTTTCAGCAGACAGCAGTTCTTATGGAATTGGGGCAGTGTTATCTCACCACATTGATGGTGTAGATAGGCCTATCTGTTTTGCTTCTAGAACACTAACTGAGACGGAAAGACGATATGCACAAGTGGAACGTGAAGCATTAGCCTTAGTATTTGCAGTAAAAAAATTTCATTTCTATCTATGGGGTCATGAATTTAAACTAATTACTGACCATAAGCCTCTTTTAGGTTTATTTGCACCTAATAAAAATATTCCAGTTATGGCCTCAGGTAGGATTCAACGATGGGCACTGATTCTACAAGCCTATAAATTTGACTTAGTACATCGGTCAGGTAAACTTCTAGGTACGGCTGATGCGCTAAGTAGGTTGCCCTTAGAAAATCCAAATGATTGTGTACCTATACCTACAGAATGGGTTCACTTGGTGGAGTTTTTGGAATCCACTCCAGTATCTGCAGTACAAATAGAGCAGTGGACAAAATCAGACCCTATTCTGTCTAGGGTCATCCATTTCTGCTCAGTTGGTTGGCCTACTAAGGTTGAGAGTGAATTACAGCCTTTTATTCAGCGTCAGTCTGGCCTCTCTATTCAAAATGGCTGTCTCTTATGGGGCCACAGAGTGATTATTCCAAATAAAGGCAGGTCGAATTTAGTGAAGGAACTTCACGCTGAACACATGGGCGCAACAAAAATGAAAGAGCTGGCGAGAGCTTATTTCTGGTGGCCTGGTTTAGATGGAGAACTCGAATCATTGGTTCGTTCCTGTCAAAGCTGCCTAGAGAACAGAGATCTCCCAAGGAAAAGTCCACTTCATCCTTGGGAATGGCCTACTATACCGTGGCATAGGATCCATGTTGACTATGCAGGTCCTATAAATAATATTTATTTCCTAGTCATGGTGGACGCCTACTCTAAGTGGGTGGAAATTTTTCCAACCACTTCCACGACTTCGGGTGTTACTATTCGCTTACTCCGTTCAGTTTTCGCTCGATGGGGTTTACCCGTAGTCCTGGTGTCCGACAATGGTACTTGTTTTACCAGTGAGGAATTTCGTTCCTTCGTCCACCTAAATGGCATTAGACATGTCCGGTCTAGTGTTTTCCACCCGTCTACTAACGGTCTCGCGGAAAAACATGGTCCGTACTTTCAAGTCGGCCTTGCGTCATTCTCGTGGGGAGGAAATGCAAGTGGTGTTGGATAAATTTTTGTTTAAATATCGAATAACACCACACACCACGACAGGGGTGTCTCCCTCTAAACTTCTGATTGGCCGGGGAATTCGTTCAGTTTTTGATTTGTTACGTCCAAACGAAATGTTACAACAACGAGTTTTACGCCATCAGGAAAAACAGAAGTTGTACCACGACACTAAAAGAGGGAGAGTTCTAGAAGCGAAACCTAATGATCCAGTTGTGATTCGCAACTATGGGGCTGGACAAAAATGGGTTCCTGCAACTGTGCAGGAGAGAACGGGCCCTGTTTCCTTCAAGTGCCAACTAGAAGATGGTCGTTCTATTAAACGCCATCAGGACCAGATATGGGAACGGGAAGTGCAGAAGGACCAGAGTCTTCCGGAAGAGAGAACTGATCCTCCGGAAAATGGTTCAACTTGCCCGCCTATACAAGTTGCACCTGATCCTACTACATCAACCCCGCTCCGCAGGTCGTCTAGGGTCCCTCATCCCCCTGACAGACTAAACTTGTAGGGGAGGAGTGAGGTGACGTGTATGTATATATGTATATAGTCTAAAAGTCACTAAAGAGTAAATATCACTAAATCTAAGCTGAATGGCAAGACGAAGCCATAAACAACGAACGGGCTGTTCGTATTGCTTCGGTCTGGCCTAGACATGTTTTTTCCTATCTGACCTAATCTTTGGTGCTGAGTAAAATTAGGTGATGAATCTAAGGTAACAAATCGGGTAGGAAGTTGTTCGTACTTAAGTATAGTTAGGGGTAATGTCTATAGCTTCTAAATTGGTAATGTAAGAGAGAGTTAGGTAGGCTGTTGTGGGACACAGGAATAAAACGGTAGGCTTCAAGGAATACCTAATTCAACGCACCGGTAAGTGCTTTTGATTGTTTGCAAATACGGGCACCAAAACTCGACGGCATATTCTAAATGAGGCCTGAGTAGGCCCATTGCTATTCGTAATTTACATTAACGACAGATTAGGATTGACTAGTAACGTGTCAAAATTCGCGGACGATACTAAAATAGGCGGTAAGGTTGTTAACGAGGATGATAGAAATAAGCTCCAAGACGATGTTAATAGGATTATGGAGTGGACGGATAAGTGGCAGATGCAATTTAACGTAGACAAATGTAAAGTTTTGCATATAGGTTCTCGTAACAATAATTACACTTACACGATGGACGATAGGGAGTTAGCGAGCGTTGATGAGGAAGTAGATTTAGGCGTACGCGTATCTAAGGATTTAAAAGTTAGGAGCCAGTGCCTGGAGTCTTGCGCAAAAGCTAATAGGATGTTAGGCTTCATAGCGCGTAATTTTGAATTTAAATCGAAGGATATTATATTGCCCCTTTACAAGTCCCTACTCAGGCCTCATTTAGAATATGCCGTCGAGTTTTGGTGCCCGTATTTGCGTGAGGATATTGATAGGTTATAAAGGGTTCAGCGTCGTGCCACGAAACGGATTCCGTCATTGCGCAACAAGCCTTATAAAGATAGGATAAACAAGTTAGACTTGCATTCACTCGAAACTAGGAGATTTAGGGGGGAGCTTATTGAAGTTTTCAAAATCGTTAATAACATCGATAACGTAAATTTTGACAAACTGTTTACTTTCGATAATAGCAATACTCGTAATAACGGATTTAAGGTGCGTGACAGACGTTTTATTATTAATATCGCTAAAAACTTCTCTACGTTTAAAGTACGTAATTGATAAATGAAATAATCTTTCTGCGTCAATCGTTCATTCTACCAGCGTTAATATGTTTAAGAACTGTCTAGATAGGCATTTTAAAAGTATTAACGTTGTTTAAAATTAAAAAAAAACAGTTAGCAACAGGAGCTCTGGTAGTGGTGGTCGAGGATGAGTCTGTTGACGATTAATGCCAGCTTGTGACATGCCAGCAATAAAAAAAAAAAAATTAGACTAACACGAACGTAGATGTAGCTCGTAGTGTAAACTAACCCACTTTTTGTTTAATTTTACCTACTTTTTTTTTCTTATCCTCTCCTTACTTTGCATGGTATGTCAGTGAGTTAAGACTGTGTTTGCATGGTTTGTAAGTGTTCTTATTTTACTTCTTTTCATCTTTCACCCCTCTCCTATTCTCTCCGACTATTTTTCTGACTTGTCGGCAGCGGCCGGCAGATGATGGTGAGTCTTTTTTCTCTTTTTCTGAATGAATGCTAACCCACGAGTGATAGGTGTTCCTCCTTACTTAACCCCTTATTCTCTTCTTTTCTCTTAACCCCTTACTCTTTCCTTTCTCTCGGGCTAACCTTAGAGTGGATCTTAGGGTCTTTGTTAGCCTTAGCTTCTGTAGATCTCTATATGGGGTCGCTGTTGTTGATGAGTCTCCTCCATTCTCTTCTGACACGCACCATGTCCTCGTCCAAATTTTTCTCCCGGATGTCTGCTGCCACGCAATCCCTCCACCTCGTCTTTAGTCTACTTCTTCTCCGTCCCGGCACTTCCATTTCTAGCACCCTACGTCCCACGTAATCATCCTCTCTTCTCATCATGTGCCCATACCATCTCAGTCTGGCTTCTTGGACTTTTCTTGATGCCTCTACTACTTTCACCGTTCCTCTAATGCATTCATTTCTGATTCGATCCCTTCTAGCTACACCGCACATCCATTGCAACATTTTCATTTCAGCCACATCCATCTTTCTGTCACTAGTCTTCTTCATTGGCACCATCTCCATTCCGTACAACATGGCTGGCCTAACCACTGTTTTGAAAAACTCCCGACACCTCTCCAGCTCCTCCATCCCGACTGTATCCTAAGATTCACCTCTTCCTCTGCTCCCCCCTCTGCCTCGATTGTTGATCCCAAGTATTTAAAATGATATACCCGTTTGATCAGTTCACCATTTAACATCACCTCCCCTCCTTCATTTGGTTGTACATTACATCTCAGATATTCAGTCTTCTTCCGACTAACTTTCATACCTCTACTTTCCAATGCCTCCCTCCAATTTTCTAGCTGTTGTTCTACCTCCTGTCTTGTCTCTGCGCACAACACTACATCATCGGCATACATCATGCACCAAGGAGCAACCCCTCTAACCTCCTCAGGCAACACATCCAACACCACATTGAATAGGAATGGACTCTCTGCTGACGCCTGATGCAGACCAACCCCAACTCCAAAACTCTCCGTCACACCAACACTACACCTCACTTTCCTCGTAACCCCTCTATACATTTCCTGAATCAATCTGATGTACTTCTCTGGGATCATCTTCTCTCTCAGGCACCTCCAAACCTCTTGTCTCGGTGTCCTATCATACGCCTTCGCTAAGTCTATGAAAATCATGTGCAATGCCTTCTGTCCTTCCCTGTACCTTTCCTCCAACTGTCGTAATACAAAAATAGCATCAGACGTACTTCGTCTGGGCATAAAACTGAATTGTTCTGTCGACACGCCTGCCTCCTCCCTCAGCCTTAAGTCCACAATTCGCTCCCACACCTTCATGTGCCTAATAAGAAGACTCAAGTTTAAATAGGAATGCTAAGATACTAACCTAAATACAAAATATAATTTGTGGGTGAAGCCCAACATCAGAAATACCTTATTTGGTCGTTGTCGGGATTCACCCGACCTACTTTTTAGAATTAATTTAGATGTTAGCGGGTAGGTCCCGACTGTTCAATTACGTTTATCACTAATTGACAACTCTTCCATGAACAAAATTCTTAATATTTCGTGCTTGTAGAATTAGTAAAAATAAAGCAAAAGCAAAAGCGAAAAGTTTCAGGATGTTTCGAAATTAGTTTTACGCTTGCATCCATAATGGCCGGTGGTGGTTTTTCGCGTGGAACAAAAAGATTCTTCAATGAATCAGAATGCATGGACATATTATTTGATGAGAATGATAGTGATATTGACATTGGTGATCTTAGTGTTAGTAATAGTAATACCGATAATGATGTAATAAGTGGTTGTGATAACAATGATATTAGTGAAGAAAGTGACTAAATAAACTCAAATAGTTGGACTAGATATCGTGATAATGTTGGCGCGATATTGCCTGACATTGAGAAAATCTCTGTTACTAATCCTGGGTTTCAGTGGTAACAGGGAGATAATGACAGACCGAAAACAGAATTAGAATTCTTTGAACTATTTTTTTCTGAAGAATTATTTATTATAGTGAGTGAAACAAACAAATATGCAAAAGAAAGAATAAATAAAACATCTGTAAGGAAACCACATTCTACAGCATCGTCATTTGAAAAGGATATTAGACTAAATGGGTTACTCCATATTATTACGGCAAATGAGAAATCAAATTCAAAAGATTGTGTAGTTTGCAGTAATAGAAAAGTTCCAGGAGGATGTAAAGAAACAATATATTACTGTAAAACGTGCCCGAAAAAACCCGGTTTGCAACCCAGATTGCTTTGAAAAATGTCGTACCCTTAAAGTTTATAAATAAATTTGTATACGTTTGTTCCCCTTTCTTAGTGTCAGTGTTATAAATTTGTAAATAAAAAATGTGTAACAACTATTTTTTTTTTTTTGTAAATGTGATTTTGCTGATTTACGATACCTCAAAAGCCAGGGGAAGTTTTCCCAGGACTCCATAATGTCTGGTGAGTAATATTTCTATCAAATTTATTTTGCAATTTTTTTTAATATTTTATGATTCCCAATTTTTCTGAATATTTTTCTTGTTTTTCATAACATGCAGCCCTAATTGATAGATTATTTACTCACAAATTATTATAACCCAGTTGGGAAAAAGTATTTATTTGGATTTTTTACAATTTTTTTTAACCGAAACTTTTTTTTTTATTATGAATTGAATTATATAGGTTTTAATATATACGGGTGATGGTCCTACTACAGTGGGACATTGTCCTACTCTCGTAAAACAGGTCGTGGGTCCGCGGGACTCTCATTAAAGAAGACGAGTGAAAAAAAAAATTTCGCGTTTCCATGATGACCGCAACGGGAAAACATACGCTACAGTGACGACCGCAAAGGGTTAATAGATAATAAATGGTACAATAAACATAATGGTTTTAATAAACAATGATAATAAAAAATTTAAGTACCACTGAACTAAATTACAGACATTTCATATGAAATATGTATACCTAATATCAATGAAAAAAAAAAAAAAAAAAACAGGCTGGTAAAAAAAATCATATCGATGAGGCAAAAAAGATTACCTGTTGGCTGTTACACTACTAAATGCTCAAGCATAGATGTGACCTTCTTAATTTCTGACTGGGTCAAAGTGTATGCCCTGCCATTTGTGGTAACTGGACTCTCAATCATCAGCACATCACTGGCGTCAACTAGAAGTTCATCAGGTGGGGAAGGATATACAAATGAGCGTGCAGGTCCATCGGGGTGAAGGAAGGTCAAGTTATCTCATTGCTCTCTGGCTTGACATCTAAGATGCAGGCGAGATACCAGTGGGAATCATCGACTGCTAAGCAATAGCCTTTCATAGATGCCAATGGCCCCGGCAGAGCTGGGCACTTGCGTTTTTTTGCGCGTTTTTTTGCGGTACTGCGGTACTACTACCGCACTACCAAACCGGTACCGCATAACGCAGTACCGCAAAGGATCGCTGAAAGTACAGCAGTACCGCTACCGCATTCAAATTTCCCGCGGTACTTTCCGCGGTACCGACCAACACGGTAGTACCGCAGTACCGCAGTACCGCAAAAAAAACCGCAAGTGCCCAGCTCTGCCGGGCAATGGGATGTTGCTTCTCTGAAGAATGGTGACTCTTTCCGATCTGGATATAGTCGAGGAAGAATATGCGCGGACTTCTACCAGTCCATCGCTGATTGGCTTGATGCAATGGATCTTCTGGGTTCCTGAAAATAACATAGGTTTTAGCAATGGGATATAATTTCAGAATATTTTGACATTCGATCATTATTCAGAGTTCCCACTAAATTATGCCCTTGAAATTCCATGATGATTGGAGGCAAATTTCTATGACAAAAATTCGCAAGAAAAAGCTTAAAATTATATTTCTGGAGTGAGGAATGGATTAATTGTATAATTAGGCATACCTAGAATGGTTTATGCATTTTTGAAGTGTTTTTCCAACATCAATCGGTGGGATTCATACTCTTCTGTTGCCACGAAGGTGAAAGTGATTGAAGGAAGCGCTGTGACTGCAAAGTTGTAGAGGGCCAATGGATCAAGGATGGGTTCGGCACTTCCTTTGGAGGCTAGCCCTGGCTGCAAGCCTCTTCACAGATCCGCTGATACCATCACATGGCCCTTTACCATGACTCATGGCAAAGAAATGCCATTCAGCCTCAACTCCGAAATAATCATCTTGATGGCAGAGGTTTATAAAGTTCTTGCGATTTTTATCTTGTGCAGCACAACCATCACTGAAGTAAAAGATTTTGGTAATTTGATGGGATGCTTTAATAAAATTTATGAGACAGGTTTGGAAGAGGTGAACGGATATTACATCATGCTGGTTGCAGTCAGAAATTGCAACAAAACATTTATGCATCAGTTCATTGTCTTGTCGGTAGTAGACTACAAACGGATGTATTATAGTTTGGTAGTTATTCCAATGGAATGATTGCACTGCGTCTTGAACTATAAAAGCATAATTCTCCGCAAAGTCACCGATAACGAGAAATTCACCTTCGCGGAGTTGTTCTTTCTTTTCTTGTAAAAATTTCATCTGGCTTCTTGCAAAGAAATCATGTTCCAGGAGAGCTTCTAGTTTTTCATGAAAACTTTGGATAAATTCATTTGCAGAAAGTTTGTGTTTGCAGCGTTGATCTGTCCGTTGAAATCCATTGCCTGAATTCAATCATCAAGCCCTTTTCTGTCAAAGGCTGTAGTTAAGAAGTCTGTGAAGGCCTCTTTTCTTGGGCATTGATCACATTTCCCAAAGAAGCATATCTCACAAGGTGGATTACATTGGAGGAGGGCTAGACAATGCCTGTAGTGACAAATATAATTTGTCTCCAACCCATCATCCCATGTTGATGAGCTAGGCTTATCAGGAGGGTACTGCTCCACCTGGAAAACACTGGTTATTGCTGCCATCATGAGTTTGAGATTCTGGTGCTTAGTGCAAATACAGACAGAATGTGTTCCACTGGCACCTGGCAACACATTCTTTTGGCCGAAGCTCTGCAAATTTTGAAAATCCTATTTTTGTTGTTGGGTGGTTTGTTTTAAAATGCTCAAATGCTTCTTTTAGGTTGTATAAGATTAGCGATTTTTGTTTTCTTTCCCGCCTACCATCAGCTCCTTTTACAGAAACATAGTCTTTCAACCCTGGCATTTGTCTACTCACATCTGGCGAATGATAGAAGTCAATTACTTTGGCAGCAGTTTCACTATTCAAGCATTTCCCCAAACGCGGATTAGGAGTTGAAAGCACTTCTTTCTCCTTCACCAAACTCTTTGCTTGCCTAGCCATGTAATCTGAGCACTTAAATTCTTCTCTGATCTTTACTTGTGTCCATCTTTTTGGTAGGATAGTAAGAATTGTCAGTTTTTCACTTCGACTTGTCACTTGATTAAATTTCTCTCTTAGTTGTTGAAGAATCTCCAGTTCTGTATCATCTGAGTCACTGCATGAAATTGGTTGTTTAGTTGCAAGTTCAAGCTTTCTTTTCACAACTACTACTACTTTCCTCAACTTTCTCTCTGCGTAACCAGCGCTGTCAGAGAGTTTACATGGTTTTATTGGGGTCTCATCAAGTGTGGCCAATGAAGCATTGAATTTACTAAGCTCATACTGCATTTCAACTACATCTCCAACGGTTTCTAGCTCAGATGGGGCACTTGATGAGGTGGATGGTGATTTTTCAAGTAGTTCATATTCAGGCATTGGGGATGGACAATTTGCTAGTATATTTCGACAGGTTGCACATGCTTTATGATTAGGCTGACCATATTTCCTTGAGACAAAAACGGGACATTGGGATGGCAAAAAAGGGACGGGGGTTATGTAATATTCTGTATTCATGAAAAAGTAAGTACATAAACATATTGAGCTTACAATTATTCTTCAGTGACAGGGACGGCCAGGAAATATAAAAAAAACGGTACTGTCCCGTTCAAAACGGTACGTATGGTCAGCCTATTTATGATTATTTGTTAGTTTCAATTCAGGATTTTGATCAATCAAATTCTTAGTCAATGCATGAATGCCTTTTTTCACTTTTCTTGTTTTTTAAATGGGTCACAACAAAACCTGTTGATATTTAAACTGCTGAAATCCATGTTTATTTAAAAAGAAAAAAAAATATTTAGCTTAAAAGCCAGGGTTGGGTTCAATTACACAAAATGAAAGCAATTACAATTTTTTTATTTTTCTTCAAATTAATTACAGTTAGTATTGTACTTCACAATTTCAAGATCAATTGCAATTACAATTAATTTTGTCTGAATCAATTAGTTACACAAATATAACTATCTATTCTATATATCTATAAAAATATATATCTACTATATATCTAAGTATAACTAAATAAACTATCAAAGTTTATTTTCATTGGATGAGGTATGACTGCCAGATCTAGGGGTATAATTTTTAACAATTGACATTAATTGATCAGTTACATCAGTTATAGCTCAAAAATCAATTACCTTTATTTTTATTTTATTTTGAATCAATTACAATTAATGGAAATTAGGATCAATTAATTAAAAATACAATTATAATTATTCATTGTATCCAACCCTGTTAAAAGCTATTTTTGCTTAGATGACAAATAAAATTTGGGACCTACTGATCTTGTTTCAGAGGTCTACAACAAGAAAAAATGTGCAGTTTGATTTACAGATTGGAATAAATACAGATGCCAAAAAAATCCTTGCTCCAAGGTTTAAATAAGCTTATTTTCACATGGGTACATACTGTTGTACACAATGAATAAATACACAAAGTTAAGTAATTCTATTAAAACTTATTTAACTCTTAAAACTGAACTTATTCTATAGGGTAGTACCTATAGCCTAGTATAAGGTACTTATATACGTACATAGCTTTACCTTTAAACAGGATAGCAGGTTCGAAGTTCTTCACACTTTTGAATGTCCATATAAATTAATTAATTAATTATGTAATTTAAATTACCTATATTATATAATTCTCTGAAATATACAAAAAAAAAAAAAATTTATAATAGGGCCGAATACTTATTCGACCAAATAACTGGGTTAGGTTAGGTTAGGTTAGGTTAGGTTAGGTTAGGTTAGGTTAGGTTAGGTAATTACTGATTTTTTTGAAAATTAGCAGACATTATATATCTCTGTAAGAAAAATCAAATGGTATTTTTCTCAACACTACTCAAACAGTTCCAAAGTTTGGTGGAAAAAGGTACTTGGTCAAAATGGAGGTGGGTATGGTCCACTGAAATGGCTGTAGCGTCTATACTAACTTAATCAACACAAAGTCTTGTTTTAGGTTAAGGTAGACATGTGTACCCAAAATTGGGTGAAAGGAGAAAAAAACCGGTTGTGACATCAAATGACCTACACAAGGTCAAAGGTCAAAGGTCAAAAATAAAATCAACTTTTTTTTTTTTTACCACTGAAGTAAAATATGAATAGAAACAAAGTTGTAGATCTGCTTAAAAGCTTTAAAATAGTGTTTAAGTGGTCTGTAAGTGCAATAGGAGCCGAGATATTTCATGTTGAAATAGGGTATGACCTTGGAAATTGACCTTTTTTTTTTACAAAATTCGAAGGGCCATATCTCCGGAACCATATGACGTAGAATATTGAAACAAGCGTCATTCTGTTTTTCTCAGAGATCTATAAGTGTGCCAATTTTCAAAAAAATCGGTGATGGTCACGTTTTTTTCACCGTTGAACTGACATGGAATGACCCAGAAGCTAAGCCTGCAGGGCTGTTTCTAGCCTTTAGGGAGCCCTAAGCAGTATACCCATTTGAGGCCCCATCCCTCCATCCACCAACTCGCACCTTACTACATTACCTCAGCACACACATACAAAAAATGGCTGTGTTAATAAAAAACAATTATGAAACAATTTTAATGAAACATTTATGTCCAAAGCAACAAATATGTACTTTCAGAAGACAAACAGAAAAAATACTCTTCATGAAATTCCTGAAAATTAGCTTATACATTATTTAGAATCAATGACAAAACTATGTATAAAAAAATAATGCAATTATCAACTACCAAACAATTACTAACTCTACGATACAATCGTGTAATAGCTAACAGTTATACAGAACAGTTTGTATCTTCAAAATTTATGCCTCCTAGATTTTTTTCTGGGCGAAATTATCAATAACATCATCATATGAAATCTCCCTGCCAATGTCCTGGTTGATGCTTATGATGCCAAGGCCACTGAGGTGATCCTGCCCCATTGATAATCTGAGGTAGTTCTTGATTAGCTTCATCTTAGAGAAGCTCCTCTCGGCTGACGCTACTGTCACAGGTAGAGTGCAGGCAATTCTTAGTGCAACCCAGAGATTGGGGTATAGTTCCTCCAGTTGCTTTTGATGAATGAAGGAGAGAAGCTCCAATGCAGTCATGTTGTGTGAAGGTAAAGTCGGCAAGTTCTTAATTTCGAGGGCCAGTTCTCCATCAATGTCAGAGTCAGCTCCAGAGCCCAGTATCTTAGAGAGCTCTTCACACTTGCAGGACAAGTCTTCCTTGTTCATTGTGGTGAAGTTTAGGAGAACCCCAAATATGTCCCTCACATCATCTAATGTTTTGAATCTCTCATTTATTGACCCGATGGCACAATCCACCACCACTTTGAAAAATTTGACTTCCAGCCTCTTTAAGGCTTCTGTAAATGGTTCGTCAGGAGCTTCGTAAGCAAAGTGCTTTTTTGTGGATCTGAGCCTCTTCTCCTTCAGCACAGCCTCCACATTCATTTTCTCACATATGTCCATAGCTATGACTTGTGCTGCAACAAAACCTGTGTTTCTGTAGCTGGTGAGTGAGTCTCTTGTTTTTGTAAGGAGGTTGACTGCCACACCAAACTGCATTGTAGGAGACTGCAGAAGTTTGCTCACATGGTTAACTGCATGAAGAATGTCATACCATACTACTGTGCAAATCTGAAAGCGATAAGACCCTACTTCCTCTGCAAGTGCTTGTGCTTCAGTCCTGGTTGTGGATCTGTGGCTCCCTAGTAGCAGCGGGGCCCTAAGCGGCCGCTTAGTCTGCTTATGCCAGGAAACGGCCCTGAGCTAAGGCTAACAAAGACCCTAAGATCCACTCTAAGGTTAGCCCGAGAGAAAGAAGAGAGTAGAGGGTTAAAAGAAGGGAATAAGGGGTTAAATAAGTAGCAAAACCTATCATTCATGGGTTCATTCATTCAGAAAAAGAGAGAGAGACTCACCATCATCATCCGCCGGCCACTGCTGACAAGTCGGAAAAATAGTCGAACACAATACCTACTTCTAGCTGTTGCAGACCAGTCCTCCATTCCATAGGGAGGTAGAGGATGCAGCCCACTCTGCCGGAAAGGGGTGAAAGATGAAAAGAAGTAAAATAAGAACGCATTACAAACCATGCAACACATTCTTAACTCAAACACTATCATCCCATGCAAACTACAGACACGCAAATAAGGGGAGAAAAAAAAAAGCATAAAGAATAACAAAAAGTGGGTTAGTTTACGCTTCGAGCTACATCTAAGTTCGTTAGTATAATTTTTTTTTTTTTTTTTGCTGGCATGTCACAAGGTGGCATTAGTCGTCAATAGACTCATCCCCGATCACCACCCCCAGAGCTCCTGTTACTAATTGTTTTATTATAATATTAAACAACGTTAATATTTTTAAAATGCCTATCTAAACGGTTCTTTAACACATTAACGCTGGTAGAGTTCACGACTGACTTGGGAAGATTATTCCATTTATCAGTTACTTTAAACGTAAAGAAGTTTTTAGCGATATTAGTAATGAAATGTCTGCCACGCAACTTAAATCCGTTATTACGAGTATTGCTATTATCGAAAGAACAGTTTATCAAAATTTACGGTACCAATTTTATTAACGATTTTGGAAACTTCAATAGGCTCCCCCCTTAATCTCCTAGTTTTGAGTGAATGCAAGTCTAACTCTTATCCTATCTTCATGAGGCTTGTTGCGCAATGACGGAATTAGTTTCGTGGCACGACGCTGAACCCTTTCTAACCTATCAATATCCTCATGCAAATACAGGCACCAAAACTGAATGGCATATTCTAAATGAGGCCCTAGGGACTTGTAAAGTGGCAATATAATATTCTTCAATTTAAATTCAAAATTACGTGCTATGAAGCCTAACATCCAATAAGCTTTGGCGCAAGACTTTTAAATCCTTAGATACGCATACGCCTAAATCTACTTCTTCATCAACGCTCAGTAACTCTCTATCATCCATCGTATATGTGTAATTATTGTTATGAGAACCTATCTGCAAAACTTTACATTTGTCTACGTTAAATTGCATCTGCCACCAAGAATACGAAAATATACCTGAAAATCAGTTTTCGGCATTTCTTCACAACCACTCATCATGCAAATACAAATAATACATGCTTTTCTATGTTATGGGCCATGGCAAATCTAATTTCATGATCATTTTAACTCTAGGATTGATAAAAAACAATATGGCGGCCATATTTACGGCAAAATGGTCACTAATACCTACATATAACTTGAATAACACATTTATTAGAAAATAGTGACATCATTCAGTATAGAGTTATGATAAAACTGATTCACATACATATAAACAACAACATGGATTTTAATTACAATAATATATTATTCCAGCACACAAAATTCAAGATGGCACCATAATACACAATTCAGCATTATAGCCATTCCCATTGATTGCCGTTTAATACAGAAACATTGATATAGCAAAAATTCTGTTAATTATTAATTAACAATACAAAGGTACACAAATGCAGATTGCAACAGTAGCATCTCAAGAAACCCCAATATAATCATGAAAATAAAAATTACAATGTTTATTATCCATTCGTCATTATTAGTGTTAACCCCTCCGTCTATGGCCCTGGGGTGGTTCGGAGTTGATGGGGGTTCTGGTTAGGAGGCAGCAACGGATATTTCTTGCGATAGTTTTCTTCTATAACATTCTAATTTTTTTCTCTCGCTATAGGGTCAACAGACTTGTTAATTCTTCTCTTTCTATAGTACTCTAATACTATATCTGACGGTTCACCGATTTTTCTTTTTATAACTTATCGACTTTATTGACTGAGTTCTCGGACAAGGGCACGGCTCGAAGGAAAAGATAAAAAACTTTCACTAATTTCTAAAAATGTACAGGTAGTGCTCTGAATTTACAGGGGCAGAGGTTCGACCTCTTTCGACCATGGCTCAGGCTGGAATCTAAAAAAAAATTAAGGAGGTAAGGGGCCTCTGCCCCCTCCTCGCTGAGAGGCTGCTAACAAGGGAGTGAAATCGAAGTAAAAAGTAACCATTATTTTACAATTACATGCTTTATATATAATCTAAATTTTGGGGGTGCAGTTTGAAGGTTAAGTTCCCCCCTTTAAACATATGATCAGATTTTTGAAAGATTCTAAATAAAAATAAAAAAAAAATAAAAAAATAATTGTATTTTCCGCCGAGTATGCATTTCTAAAGTACAATCTAAGTACATCACGGAGCACATTGCATTTTCGGTTTATTATGATTACAATTACCAACCAATTCACATTCACTTATTATTGTTAATTATCATCATTAAAGTACATTAATTACATTATATTTATCATTATTAATTACATTATAAATTATCATTATTAATTACAGTTTCATTAAAGTATGGTACATCAATTACATTATTAAGTACATTAGTCACTTACAATTCTTAGTGTTTTTATATTTATATATGGTTATTAGTACAACACAAAGTACATGGGCACACACGAGATATAACATAACGCATGATAATGTGTTATAAATCCAAGGCAAGCGGGAGGTTTTTAGCTCAGAAGCGCTTGCTTTTGTTGTGGTTAGCGGAATTTGACCACTTGCCTAAGCATTTATATTGTGGTGGGATTTGGTTACCCTAACAGCCACACCAGAAAACAAGAATTTTTTTTTAATTTAAGGCCTCCACGAAACCAGGATGCTTACCTTGAAGGGTTGTTGGATCCAGGCTCGCCTCCCAGACCTCCGATTCCACGACTGCTGGCTCGTACCGCCAACAGTTTCTCACTTGTTTACAGGTTGAATTTAGTTTCCTCCTTTGTTCTTTCTCTTAAATTACTTAAACTATTTATTTTTCTATTTCTTTACATTTCCACACACGCGCTGATTGGTTCCCCCACTTCTCAAAACTAGAGTTTTGACACACACACCGATTCTCGGAATTTATTAACTGTTAAACACTTTTAAACCTCAGAAGCGTCTCTTTTACTAAATTGTTTATTCCTTTTGCTAAAATGTTTTAACAAAAACGGTACTTATTTTCTATTTACTAACAGGGTTTAACAAGCAAGGGCCATTTTTGCGCGGAGATCTTTCATACTAATACTAAATTGCCTTCCTATACAGTTATTGGATTATCTTGATTCTTATTCTTTTTCTTACAATATTATCAAACATTTATCTTTATTCCTCATTCCTTGTTTACAATATTTACAACATTTACTCAATCTTTAACTTTCCTTAATATTTATCGTTTATTCCTCTGGAAAGAAAGAGAGAACCATTAAAATCCTATCTATACAAGTATATTTCAATCAAAAAATAAATAAATTTAATCCATAAATAATAATAATCAAGGCCAGGGGGAAAGGGCTGACAACTAAAAGGGGAAAGGGTTCACCCTCCACAATATCTTGCGAGAGGCGAAATAATTAAAATAAAAAATAATACATGCGAACGTATTTGCACGACTTTGAACGAACAGGTACGAATGCCTAAAGTTTTGTACACATATTGGTACGTAACAATAGGTCAGGGGTCCCCAACCCTGTGCCCACGAGCACCATGGTGCCCGCCGACCCTTTTGCGTGTGCCCGCCACTGACTGACTACGATTGATAAGTTTTTATTTAAATTTTTAATAAAATGTTAAGTATGTTACATATTTTAAATATTTAGTTACTAAATATTTAAAATATGTAACATACTTAACATTTTATTAAATTTTAGTAGTTAATTACGGAAACAGATGCTCATTTATTTGAAAATAATTATTTCTTTATAAATAAATTATCGTTTTGATAATTTTTCAAAGATTCTTAGTTAGCCCATCCTTGTTTTTTTTTTTTGTGTATTATGTTCATTATTTTACATAGGAAATAAATGTTTTTTTGTGTGTATTATGTTCATTATTTTACACAGGAATTAAGTGGTTTTTTTGTGTATTATGTTCATTATTAAGTCCAACTATAGATTTGCCTTGAAAAAGTAAATGGTGCCCGCCGCACTACCGGTAGTCTTGAATGTGCTCTTCGGCACAAAAAGGTTTGGGACCCCTGCAATAGGTTGTGTGCGTAATATAGGCACGAGTAAATATGGACTGATAGGTTAATAGGGCATAAGTAGACAATAGGTAGATGAATAAATAAGTAATAAAATTAATAAAGGATAGCGGTCAAGAAAGAACATGGATGTGACACTGAAACAAAAATAGAAAGCAACAAATAAATTTTTTATCCAAACTCGCGTTAAGCGATTTTGGTTCTTATGTAAAAATGAACATTCAAACATAAAAACCATACAAACATAAGTACTGCATGAAGACAATGAATCCATATAATGATTGTATAGGAATTGTTCATTGTTCATTTTTACATTAGCAAGTTCATCATTCTCAATTTGTTGTACCTGTATAGTGTACTCGTTGTAACACGCATTGCCTCCTTGGCAATTGCAGAATATTGTACACGCTAAGCTATTGTTCTTGCAGCCACATCGCTGACTGCTGCAGGCCTGCTCACTGCTACACGAACACTTGAAGAGTTTCAGTAACTCTGCTGGGGCTAGAGGTGTGTCATTGGGCACTGTTGTTGGGGTCAGACAGTTGGAGCCATCTTCCTTTGACCAACCGTGTGTAGTTGGGTTGAGAACGCGTGAGTCCAACTCAAGTGCGTTGCGCCATATAGCAACCTGGAGCTGCACTCGTGCCACATTCTCTCGGAATGCCTCATCGATGGGAGGCAGAGTCTGTGCTTTTGGAGCACCAGCAGCCATACTCTTGCCCACCTTGGTGGACCATACCTTTAGACGTGCTTCTGCCATCGACTCACATCGCGACTGCCCATAGCAAGCCAAAATGAACTGATCAACCTGGTCTACAACATTGGGCATGGTCTTGGTTGTGTCCCCTAAGTAGTTGAGACAATGAGCACCAGAACGCAGAGCCTTCAAAGCTACGCCCTTACCTATTCTGAAGAAAGTTGCAATGGTATCACAACCGGTTGCTCCATGAGCAGCCAGCAAGTCAGGAATAATGGCATGGTGCTTGAGTGCTGTGGCGTTGATGTCAATCACAGCCCGGCCTTGTATGGGAGACATCATCATGACAGGCCAAGTAATATCCCCACTACACACAAAGTGTAATAAGAGAACGAAGATGTCTGTATCATCTGCTACACAAGAGTTGCCTGACTACCTGCTTTTACCAGTTGTACGATTATAGTGTCAGCTTCCTCTTGGGTTGTCGCCATGTCATGTCGTCTTATCACTATTCCATTGGCAAGTTCTACAGGCACAGGGTCACTTCCTGTTATGACAAGCTTGTGGGGTGCGATGTCATCTGTGTGCGAAATGAGGTCTGTACAGATGAGATTAATGAGTTGGGACTTGTTTGTGAAAACAGTCAGGATGACCTTTTGTGGTGGCAGACGAGTAGATTCACGTAATGAGTACACTACTGGCTCCCTGATCTCTACCCTGATGCATGGACTCTTTGATGCTTCTTTCTTTGTACCTGTCAAACACAAGGTAAACATCATTCTTCCTCAGCTGATTAACAACGTAGCTTCGGAACAGATCCAAATAGTCCTGCACTGTACCACTAGCAGGCCATAGCACCACCCAAAGGACAGCGCAACCATCAAGAAAAGAGACTTTAATGTTGTTCAATGCAAGCCTTCCTGATACATGCACCTTCAGTGCTTTCTTCAGATTTGATTTAGTCTTTGCCTCATGCATGTGTCTAGCCTCATCAAACATTGAGGTTTGATGAGGGGCTAGCTCATGAGAAAGCAAATGATTTATGTCTAGATTACACTAGGCAACAAAGATTTTGTTACAGAAGACCAAATAGGTGCTCCTAGCTAATTTCGGTATGCTGATTTCAAATCTATAATTAGATTTTTTCTATCACGTCTAGATTTTGTGTAAAATGCAAATCACTTTTAGTAAAATTTTCTACCACGTCCAGATTTTGGTTTTAATCGGCTTAATGCCAGTAATATGAAACTTGCTTTTCAAGGTTAAAGCAATTTTTTTTGCCAACTATATACAAATTCGAACAATTTTGATAAATAAAATTTATCCCGAGTTGGCAACACTGAGTCAAGAGCATAGTAACGGGCAACGGCCCAACGGTCAGTCGCTACGTGACAGTCAAGCAGAACGGTTGTTGAAGCTCTCTGCTGATGAGCAAGTGACAGGTTGTGGTGACTTGTGTGTTTTTATAGCATTTGTTTTGTACTACGGTGTGTATTTCTTTTTATTTTGCACATCGTAATAATTACTTTCTACGTTTTTTTCAGATATTGTATGGTAATTCAAAATGGCATCAAATAGACGTGCTTGTGTAAATCACCCAGACAACTTCTGCTTTGTCTGTGGACAATATACACCTAAGCCACAACGTAGAAACCTAAAAAACAAAGATTAAACTTGCCTACAAGTGTTATTTTGACTGTAAGTTAGGAGACCAACAGAGGGACTGGGCACCACATATTTGCTGTGCACAGTGCAATGCAATGTTAATAGCTTGGATGAATGGTAAAAGAAAAGCTATGCCGTTCTCAGTCCCCATGGTTTGGCGTGAGCCGAAAAATCACTTCAATGATTGTTATTTTTGTTGACAAAGATTGCTGGTTTCACAAAGAAAAACAAATCAAAGATCACGTACCCAAACTGCGAATCAGCAATGAAACCAGTACCACATGATGAAACAAATCCACCACCAGTTCCACCAGCAACGATAACAGACAGCAGTTCATCTGAAGATTCTGCTAGTGATATAGAAACAGGGAAAGATGGCATATATGTTCCAGATGCAAATATTTCCCCACATTTGTTAAGTCAAGCGGAGTTAAATGACTTAGTGCGCGATTTGGAATTACCAAAAGAAAAGGCAGAGTTGCTTGGTTCAAGACTTCAAGAATTTAATCTTCTCCAACCAAACACCAAAGTTTCCCATTTCCGCCATCGCCATTTGCAGTTTTCATCATTTTACTTACAGGAAGAAAACGTTTTGTTTCTGCCACGATATCAGTGGTCTGATGCAAGGGATTGGCTGTCGCTATGATCCAAAAGAATGGAGACTGTTCATTGACTCTAGTAAAGCTAGCCTTAAAGCTGTATTACTGCACAACGGCAATGAAAATCCTTCAATATCTGTAGCACATGCCACTGGCCTTAATGAGACTTATGAATCGATGAAACTGCTGCTAAGACTCATCAAATATAAGGACCACACATGGAATATTTGTGGCGACCTTAAAGTTGTATCATTACTTCTTGGGTTACAGTTGGGCTACACAAAGCATATGTGCTTTTTGTGTCTATGGAACAGCAGAGATGACAAGAACCACTACAAAAAACATGATTGGCCATCTAGAACTGAACATGTTGTTGGTAAATACAATGTGAAACACCCAGCACTTATTGACCCTCAGAAAGTACATCTTCCGCCACTTCACATTAAACTTGGCCTTATGAAAAATTTCGTGAAGGGTATGGATCATCAAGGTAGTGGTTTCCAATATTTAAAGGATAAATTCAAAGGAATATTGACAGATGCTAAGCTAGAAGCTCGAGTTTTCACTGGACCACAGATCCGCAGTGTCATCCACGACTCATCGTTTCCATCTAACCTAAATGAGAATGAACTAGGAGCATGGACATCTTTCGTTGAAGTTGTCAAAAATTTTCTTGGAAACCACAAAGCTGAAAACCACCGTAAACTCGTAGAAAACATGCTTAAATCTTATGAAATAATGGGATGCAGAATGTCTTTGAAAATTCATTTTTTACATTCTCATCTTGACTTCTTCCCGGCCAACCTTGGGGCTGTAAGTGACGAGCATGGTGAGCGCTTCCACCAACAGATCTCAGTTATGGAAAACAGATACCAAGGTAATTTCAACCCAAATATGATGGGAGATTATTGTTGGTTCCTGCAGAAGGAGAGCTCGTCATCCTACAAGCGACAAAGGAAGAGGACACACCAAAGTTTCACTTAAGAACAGGAATTTGCCTTTCAGTAGTAACAACAAAATACTAACGCGCTTTGGGTGGATGGTTGGGCGCAGGGGTGGTAACTCCGCCAGCGGAATTCTGCTGTCTGTCTTAAGCCAGAATAAAGGAGGAAAGACATCCCTGTTCACTAATTATTTAAGTATGCTTAACATAAAACGTGGCACGGAAAAGTAGCTTAGACGGCTTTCGTAATAGAAGCGGGTGAGAAAAAAAATGAAAAATAGGGGTTTTCGGTTACACAAAATCTGGACGTGATAGAGAAATTTTGATATCAGATCTGAAATCAGCATCAGCGCTTTAGTAGGAATCAGTAGTTCACGTGTCTGTAACAAAAAAAAGTTGAAATTTGTTGCCTAGTGTTATAGGCACTGCATTGCAAACCCATGGTTCTGGCATAAATGGTTTCAGTGTCAAAGACTTTATTGTCATCCAGCTTGATATGCTTGCGTGTTAATGACATTGTGTTGACAACTTTAGGAATAGGTTCATGAAATCCATTTGGCCAGCTCTGCTCAAAGGATTCCATCTGTGCTTTCCCCAGCTCTACTGCCCTGAACACATTCACCGAGGGATGTGTGACAACTTTACCCGTGACTACGTTCACTAGTGCATCAGGGTGTTTTTCTGGATCCAAAGGGTCAATGCTCAATTCCAACTTAACCCTAATACTGTGGCAATCCTTGTCATCAGCGAGGATTCTAGATGACATTTCCTCCTTGTGCTCTACCTGCTCTCTCTGACAATCAGTATCTCGCATTGCATGAAGATCATTTGTCAACAAGTTAGAGGTGTAAACCGTATGCCCACGTCTTCACAGATTCTGGCTTGAGAGTGATACCTATGATCCCACCTCTGTTATGACCATATCTCATAAACGTGCTTTCGATGGCCATTAGGGCATATCATACTCTGGGTTCAGGGTTGAAATTTTGGAAAAACAAAGTGGCTAATATGTATTCCTATGTAAAAATTAATTCTAAGAAGGGTTTATTATTTGCAACTTTACCGAAAAATCTTATTTTCATGGTCAAAATCGCGATTTTCTGATTTGAAGGCTGCCTAACGCAGCCTCAAGGCACCCAAACCAAAGCGCGCAGCTGTTCTGCATATGATTTACTCTAAAAGCTGCTTTCCTGACCTCATCCTTGCTTTCTTGCATGTTTCAACACCTCTGGGTACTGAAAAAATGTTTAGATTTCAAGTAAAACTTAAGAATTTTAAGTTTTTTTTCAAAGAATAGGCGCGGCTCACCAGCTCTACTCTGATCGAGTAGCGGGAGATTTGCCACCTCCACTTGTAGGTCTACACGCCTGTTCTTCCTGCATCCCTGAAAAGCGTGGCCTCATGAGATCTTATATTATGATCTTATGAGGACTTTCAGCTCTTAAGTATGTCCTGCTTCGATCTGAACACTGGGAGCATTTTTCGATGGTCTATCCTGGCTCTCACCCACCCATCTCTCCTCTCGTGACCGTACACAGCTTGGGAAGCAGTTGAGACTTCCTGTACAGCTCTCTCGCAGGACTGAGTATGAACAGAGAAAGCATCCAATTTGAGTGGAGTTTTCCTGAGATCCTCGAGCTCAGTCAAGGTCATCTTGCAGGTGAAAATAGGCTCATAAATATTCTCTGATTCCCAGTTGATGAGATCCTTAGGTGAAGTGGCTTGTAGATTGACTGTGGGATTTTTATGGGGCCTCACTGTCGTATCACCAAAGTCTCTTCCTTCTCTGATCTTCTCTATCTGGCTCACAGCAAAAGCTCTCTGATGCGCATCGTCACTGCACAGGAATGAAGCCAGGATGTTCTCAGGATGTGTGTGGTAAGCTCCTTTTATCACTGCAGCAGAGATGATGTTCCTGAGCTCGGTAGTCTGGTTCCTCAGCAGCCTCAGGCTTGAAAAAATTTGTGCAGGGGTAAATTTGAGGTAGTGCTTCACTTTGATGTCGTAGTACATTTTGAAGTAGAAGTTAAGGCACAACTTCACGAGGACCTCGAGCCGCCTCAATGCCTCCCCCCTCAGTCCGTGCTCCCTCATCCACAACAGCAAGATGGCCTGTGCAGTAGTGAGCCATCTGGATTGGTTCAGAGGTCCGCACTTGAGACCAGCCAACTGTGGACTAAGACTTCCAGACTTGATGGCTTTGATCAGAAGATAGCAGTTATGCTGGTCTGTGGAGAGAGATTTGACTATCTCTACTGGTAGCTCTATGATATCTTCAGTTCCTTCCACTGGTTTGAAGTTGAAGTTGACCTCAAGTTCATTCACTTTCTCAAGAAGTTTTCCAATAGGCCCACTGAAGCCTGACTGGGGAGTTACAGGGCCGTCCAGCTTGATGATTAAGTGCCTCAGGGGGAGCTCGTTCACATGGAGCTGACAGATCATCCAGTGGCACTTGCGACCCAGCATCTTCTCCAATAGGGCTATGGCGCCTCCAGACCACCCCGTGTTGGTGTTGGTAGTCTCTCTTCCAATCATTACAAGGCTCTCATCAGCACCATGATCCAGAAGCCACTCATGCAGGCCCTGAGCGATCTTATGAGCAGGCTCTTCTCCTTCCTCAGGTTCCTCGGGAGTGAAATGGAAGAGGTACTTTCCTTGAGGCTCCCACGTGATAGTGTAATGCTCCTCGATCACTTTGCCAGGATGAAATCTCCCCGTCACTTCGTCATATTTCAACAACTTTGTGTTCCTATCCTGCTTGCCATCAAAGAATATCCCAGAGATCTTCTCCTCTGACCTGTGTGAGAGCTTCAACTGATGAGGCCATTACTTCCTTCTTGGCCCTCCAGACTTTCATGCCATCTATGGCCAAGTAAGCCTTGTCTTTGGAAAGATGACCGGCCTTACTGAAAAAAATGGCGTCCACTCACTCCTACTTCGCAATTATAACTGGCGTAATTGCTCAGAGCTATCTATTGAGAGAATGTTGAACTTTGCCTTCTGCGTCCAAATGGTTACAAAGAATCAAATGGAGTAGATTTTTTTTCTTATGTATGTATGTATGTATTAAACCTGTGTAAGAGTTAAACAAAGTTAATGTGTCTAAATGACAAATTACGACAAAGGGTTAAAAATATGAGGTGTTAAATTGAATATTCGGTATTTCAACATTGAACAGAAAACCGCAATTTTGAACATAACGCGATTTTTGGGAAAAGTTGCAGAAAAGAAACCCCTCTTAGAATTAAATTTTACATAAAAATACATATTAGCCAGAGTGAAATTTGGACTCTGAAAAGTATGATATGCCCTAAAGGCCATGTCACTCCATATTCCATTGAAGAGACCGGCTAAGTGATGCATGGTGTGTTGCCCTCCTATGAAATGTTTGTGCACATCATTTGTATGGCTTGCATGGAGCATAGATAATACAGGCCATATCGAGCATAATTGGTGTGCCTAGTAGCAAAGAAGAGGGGCATCATCTTACTGACTACTGCAAGATGGAGTGCCCAGTCTGCCTCCCTCTCTGCTCTAATATACTTAAACACACGAACACTGGTCTCACCAAGCAGTTGATCCACAACTTAGCAGTGATGCTTCTAGACGAGAGATCATCTAGCACATGCTGGAGGTCTGCCATGCTCTCTATGGCATACTTGTTGAAAACCGGACACAAAACCTCCTCTGTTAGCATCCTCAATGCCCGCACATTGTCAGGGTACTTTTTCCCGCTTAACATTTTAAGTACACCACCAAATGTAGTGCTCAATATTTCCACAATGCCAGTCTCTGCCATGAGAGTCCCAATGTTCCCAATGTAGCTCATCAGTAGGTGCATACTACCTAATCTCAAATACATATTGCTGAATCTGTCTGGATCCTGCCAGACGATATGCAGAGCCACTCTAGAGTTGTTGGTCAGCAGTAAATATCACAAATTCCTGACCAACCTCGGCAGAAACTCTCTACCTTGAGCATTGCTGTTGCCATTGTTTCTGGATCGGATGGCGGCCTGTCTATGAGTGGGAGATATACAACTTTTGTTTTAGTTTCTTGGTGTGGCCTTGATCACAACATAACTTGTATTGTATCCCAGGAATTCAGGACACTTCTCTTTTGTGAGAATGCCATGAATAAAACCTAAATCAGTCTCTTCAGCCCTCCTGCAGGCTACATCCTGTAAGGTTTGGAGATCATCAGTGAGATTAGGCTCTGGCTTATCTGGCATGTCAGGCTTTCTCTGGAACTTCCATATGTGGTAATTCCTCGAACTGTTCATCTTCCACAGGGAGGGGCATGTCTGCTTTACACAGTAGGACAATAGTTTCCAATTCATCATCTTAATCATCATGGGATGGTTGCGTCACGATCATGGCAAGGGAATGTGTCGACAACTTGCCATTGGGATAGATGCCTGCATCAAAATTGTCAGCACTGTGAATTCCTTATAGCTTTGGGCAGTGGCGGTCCTAGCTTACATGACGCCCTGGGCGAACCTCACCTTCAGCGCCCCCCCCCCCCCTGTTCGCCAACACACACACATTCGAATCCCCCCAAAATAAAGGACAGACATAACTCTTTCACAAAATAACTTTTTATTGGACTAATTGTTGGAACTTCAGAACCAAAACAAAGACTCAAATTTCTGAATTTTACAAATCCTTCATCACGTAAATAGAATAACTCACTTAAGAGAATGTAATTATGATACTATGAACAGGAAAAATACAAATTAAATTGCACAACTGCCATAAATAAACTAGAGAATCAAATTTCTAAATTGTACAAATGCTCTATCACATAAATAGAATAAGACACTTAAGAGAGGGTAATTATTATGCTACACTTTGAACAAGAAACAAAATAAATTGCACCACAGCACAACTGCCATCTAAAGCCTGACTCTTCTTACCTTCCTTGATGCAAAGTCATGAATTAAATCATCATATGAAATCTGCTCAGCAATTGTATGATTTATACTGATGATGGCCAGACCGGTAAGGCGTTCCTGTGACATAGTTGACCTCAGGTAGGATTTGATGAGCTTCAGCTTTGAAAAGCTCCTCTCTGCTTCAGCAACAGTGACTGGAAGAGTAAGACCAATTCTGAGAGCAGTCCACAAATTTGGATATATTTCAGAGAGCTCCCTTTCATGGATAAATGTCAGCAGTTCAAGCAAGGATATGGTCTTTGATGGCAAGTCAGGCAAGTTCTTCAGCTCCTGTGCAAGCTCTCTGCCATCCAAGTCAGATTGTCCCTTAAAGTGTAGTGTAGTACTAAGGTTCACACATTGTTCTGTCAGCTCCTCAAATGTGAGATTTTGGAAATGTGTCAGCACTCCAAACTTCTCTCCCACAATTTCCAACGTGGAAAATCTTTCCTGAATGGCTGATGTTGCAGCATCAACCACTGCATTGAAAAATGTCACCTCCAGCTTCTTCAAAGCATCAATCAAGGGCTCATCAGATGCTTCATAGGAGAAGTGCCGCTTTGTGGACCTCAGCCGTTTTTGTTTTAACACAGCCTCCACATTCATTTGTTCACAGATATCTGTGGCTGCCATTTGTGCAGCCACAAAACCTGTTGCCCTGTAATTGCGGAGACCTCTCTCTGTTTTTTTTAGGAGATTTACTGCAACATCAACGTGCATGCTAGGAGACTGCATCTGCTTGCTCACATGCTGAATTTGGCACAACAGGTCATGCCACACCACTGAACAAATGGCGAAGCGGTATGACCCAACCTCCTCTGACAGAGATTGAGCCTCGACCTTTATTACAGAGTCTTTGGTGTGGTCCCTCACCTCGATCAGTGCATCTCTCACTGCAGCTGCCTGATATCTCAGGGGCTCCACACTCTTGATCTTGCTTTCCCACCTTGTATCAGACCACATCTTCAATGTGATGTTCACATGTTTTTTCAAAATGGCCCATCGTTGTGTGGAGGCTGAAAACAAGTTGTAAAGCTTCTGCAAGATGCCAAAGTAACTTGTGGCATCAATAGATCCCTTAGCAGCATCGGCCACAAGCAAATTCAGAGAATGAGCCCCACATGGAACAAACAGAGCTCTGGGATTAATTTCTAGGAGCCTGGATTGAACACCCTTGTTTTTTCCCCTCATGTTGGCCCCGTTGTCGTATGATTGTCCTCTACAGTCCATGAAAGGAACTTTTAGCTCCTCCAGTCTCTTCAGAATCAGAGATGCCAAATGTTGACCAGTGGACTCCTCTGCCTCCAAAAACCCCATGAAATGTTCCTTTATATGGGGCTTCCCCTCCAGTGACACAACCCGAATCACAACTGACAACTGTTCAGTGTGGCTGATATCTGGAGTGCAATCTAGAATTATTGAAAAAAACTTTGATTGTTTGATGTCGCTCACCATTGCTGAAATGGTCTTGCTGCTCGACAAATCAATGAGTTCGTTTTGTATGTGGTGGCCGAGGTAGCTGGTGTGACTGGAGGTCCCTTTTTGGACACGGTTAATGTGCTCTTGCATTATAGGATCAAATTGTGCCATCAGTTCAACTTCTTTCAGAAAATTGCCATTTGATGGTGAGAACAATTTTTCTGTATGTCCCCTTAGTGCCAAATTCCTAACTGCCAGAGAATGCACAATAGCAGTGAGACGTGTCAGCACCGCTCTCCATCTCAACTTCTCAGCCTCCAGAAGTGCCATCTCCTGCTTGTCAATGGTCTCCCCCTTTCTCATCCTCACTGCCAGTTCTTTCCAGATTTTCATAGAATTTAGGTGTTCTGAACTGTTGTCATGTGATGTGAGCAATGAGCTTGCATGCTTCCAGTCCGAGAGTCCCAAACTTGTTAAATTTATTTTCCTCTTGGAAAATAATGTACAACAGAAACAGAAAAGGCTGTTGTTTTTTAAGGAATAGACCAACCAACTTCTGGTTATATTTTCCCCACTAACCAATGACTTCCTGAAGTATTGATGGTGGAAACTTCTTCCGTCACTGTCGTTTCTAGGGAATACAAAGTCAGATGGTACTTGACTTGGTCCCCTGGAAACCAGTTGTGTCCGAATTCTCTCAGTCAGAACTGAAGGCCAGTTAGCAGGGTCGGTGGACAGAGACTCATCCTCAGGAGGCGATTCTGCTCCAGGCCTTTCTAATAGAAAGAACAAGAGCATTACTCATTAGTATACACACCTAAGTTAGATAACACATTATTCACAGCACTTTGTTATGGTGGTGGTGTTATGGAATTATGGTGGTGAAACACCACACATACCCAGTAACCCAGACCCAGTGATAATAACATTATAATTTATAACTGTTTGCAAAATGCTTTGCAGGGATGCACACACATACACATACACACACACGCACACACTCACAGACATATGTGCACACAAACTCACCTGAAGAGTCCTGCCGGGGAGAAGTAGAAGCAAATGGGTCTTCATCCTCAGGATCAGACTGCATTTGTGGAGACATATGTGAGGCTGAGGAGGTAGATGGCTCCTCAGCCTCAATAATGGCAGAAGTAGACGGCTTCTCATCCTGGCTAGTGGCAGAGGGTGTTCCAAAATATTTCAAAAGTGCCCCTGCAAATAGTAAAATAGAACATAACAGACCAATGCATGAATAGGCTAGTACAATTAATTTAACATGTTATTAAGCACAATTTATTAAACTTTTAGAATAGGAAACAAATGAATAATACAACCTCCTTGGTTAATGGCTAATTATATACATAATAGTACACTTCAAATGACTCAGAAAGCTATATCACAAAATAGCAGTGCAATATAGCAGTGAAGAGTAGATGACATAGCTCTATACCTTTATCTTTTGCTCGTTTCTCCTCTTCTTCTTTCCTCTTTTTTCTAAACTGAGCACCTGATAGCTTTGACCTCTTCTTATCCATTTGCGGTTATTTGACAGACCTTAGTGGCTTAGTGTGAAGATTCGTTCTGTAATAAATAATATACATTTCACTATTTAACCAAACCCAGAAAAATAACATTACATATGTTAAAGTATGGGCCTTTATTCCCAATAATATTAATCTGGAAGCATTTTGCATTGTTTAGGTCTTTTATGGGAAGGTTTATGGAAAATGCAATAGATGGTTTTTTATTAATAAAAATATATTTATTGATCTTTTATTATTTATTTTATTTTATTTTTTATTTTTATTTATTTCTTTATTTATTTATTCTTATTTTTATTTTTATTTTTTTTGCAGGCGCTCATGCCGCCCCTCCACAAATGCCGCCCTGTGCGGCTGCCCATATTGCCCATATGAGGAACCGCCACTGGCTTTGGGTCAGCAGCTGCTGCGGCGGCGGCTGACTTCTTGAAACGCAGAACCTCGCTGTAGCTGCAAGTGACCCTGTAGTCATACATATGATCAATGATTGATTTAGAGTCCCTAAGTAACACACCAAGAGCCACCTGCAGAGATGTTGGTTGGTTAATCACCACACTAGTCACGATGTTTCCAATCATAAGAGCTGGGAGAGTCCTGTGTAATTTCTGAGACACAGCTGTTAGTAGTGATTGCAAGGTTGGTGAAACAGAGTCTGCAGCTAAATCTATGTCAATATGCTTCATATATGTGGTTTCATCATAATGCACTGCCTTGCATTCCATCACAATCTGCTTGGCTACAGTTTTTATACTATGGATCATATCATCTACATCGTCATCCTTAAGCATCCTTAGATTGACTGAAGCATTGTTATTCAATGTGATGATATTTGCATAGCCAGGTGAAGAGAGAACTAATAATTCACCACTAAAGTAATTACAGAGTTCATCAACTAAACCAGTGCGGCTCAATTTGTAACTAGAGTGATCGATATGCTCCTGATGTAACTGAACCGAGTTCCATGTGTGTCCTATCACCTAACATATCACCTATAATATGCTTCAGTCCCTGATCATCCTCTCCTTTAGAAGTTGAAGGAGACTGATTATCCAATAAGATGTTCTTGTTACCCAGAAATTTGCACATACAATCCCTGTGATACCTTGCATCTGCTGTGTGAAGGTCACTGATGCAGCTGTCTATTCGCACTCTGACTTGAATCACCCAGGGGACGGCGCGAGCATTGCATTTATCAAGTAAATAATCCTTATAGGGTTTCCCATCCTGCTTCAGTGAATGGGTAATGCGACAGAGATATGCTGGGTGCCACTTATCAGGATGTTTTGGGTCTTTCTTGATATCACAGGCATTCCCACAATATAAACACTGCTTCGTGAAATCAAATGGGTTTTGAGACCGATGAAGTTTCTTCATTGTTTGCGGTTCATCAACATCTAACTTATGCTTTGCAAAATTAGTTACAGATGTATATCTAAACACACATTTTTATGGAAATGTATCTTTAGCTCCTCATTGTCTGCTAATTGCTGTTCAAGTTGTGTACAAAGTCCATCTCCATAGGTCCTGCTGGCCTTGATTATAGTGAATACGTGAATTCTTATGGTTACAGAAAGTCTTTATACCGTCATCGCACTCCTCCCCATATTGAAACTTGAATATGCACGCCTCATCCATCATTCACCTGGAAAAGAATAAAAACATTAGTCTTCTCTCCTTCATATAATTATATAATTGGTAATGTGCATATATTTGACAGATATCAGGGCATTGATTGGCTTCAGTGGTTTTTTAAACATTGATATGTATAATACTTGACCTTATTGAGCCCTGTAAAATAAATTTTTAATGACAATATGGCCGCCATATTGATTTTAATCAATCCTAGAGTTAAAATGATCATGAAATTAGATTTTCCATGGCCCAAAACATAGAAAAGCATGTATTTGTATTTGCATGATGTGTGGTTGTGAAGAAATGCCGAAAACTGATTTTCGGGTATATTTTCGTATTCTTGGTGGCCATCTTGTATATCTCAAATTGCCCAAGGGTGTAACCTCCACCCCCCCCCCCCTGGATCTCATATACACCCCAAAGATGAACAATCAACAGAGAAAAAACTTTAACCGAGAATTTTGAGTCACGAGGTCTGGCTTCCAGACTATAAAGCTCAGTTAACAACAGAAAGAAGACAGTCGATTGTAACTTTGAAAAATAAGGGCCAATCACTGAGGCAAATTGCCAAAAAAATAAAAGTTTCTGTGAATGCAGTTGCTTGTGACATTAAACGGTATGAAGAAACTGGTCAAAATAAGGACAGAAAAAGGTCAGGGCGACCAAGAACCACAACAGACTCGGAGGACAAGTATATCCGAGTCACCAGACTGCGCAACAGATGCCTCACAGCACCTGAAATCAAAGCCCAGCTGAACAACTCCAGAAGTACTGTACAACAGTTTCAACATCAACTGTTCAGAGAAGATTAAGAGAGGCAGGATTAAAAGGACAAACTGCAGCAAAGAAACCAATGCTGAGACTCCAGAACAAAAAGAAAAGGCTAGCCTCTGCTAAAAAACTTTAAAAATGGACTGTTGAGCAGTGGAAATTTGTCCTTGGGACTGACGAATCAAAGTTCGAAGTTTTTGGATCCAAACGCAGAGTATTTGTGCGCAGAAGGGGTGAAAGAATGACACAGCAATGTGTTGTGCCAACCGTGAAGCATGGTGGAGAAAGTGTGATGGTCTGGGGATGTTTTGCAGGGGAGCAAGTTGGAGATCTCTACAAAGTCACTGGAATACTGAACCAACGTAGCTATCACAGCATTCTACAGCGCCATGCCATCCTATCTGGACTGCAACTAGTTGGCCAACAGTTCATAATGCAGCAAGACAACGATCCTAAACACACTTCCAAGCTGTCAAAATTACCTGAAGCAGAAAGAACGGCAACTTCAGCTCACAGTTATGGAATGGCCAGCACAGTCCCTGGATCTGAATCCCATCGAGCTAGTGTGGGATGACTGAATCGACGAGTGAAAGCCAAGCAGCCATCCAGTGCTCAGAAGCTCTGGGAACTCTTACAAGAGCGCTGGCAGCAGCTTACCAGACTATCTTCTTTCTCTTGTTGAGTGCATGCTCGAATTTCTTCTGCTGTAATTGCTGCTAGAGGAGGCTATTTTGATGAATCTAAAATTTAGACTTTGCTTTTGGTAAATTGTCCTGATTTGTTGTTAAGTTCCCCTGTTTGTACTTATGAATTTGTGTCATGATAATTTAGTTAATAAATAAAAAACTTTAAACAAAATTTGAAATTTATGAATATTTCAGGGTGTACTAAAATTTTTGACTGGTAGTGTACGTAAGGCGCATTTACATTAATTATGTTTGTATCAGGTGAATTCATTAATCATTGTTGGCAACACTGCACATCGATTCTGCTGCCATTCTACCGTACATTGGTTATACGAGTCAGTTGAACATGGCAGCTCAACTGGAACAGTGTCGTCATTTCTGCAACGATATTCCGAGTCTGTCAGTGGTCAAAAATTTCTCGAGTGCATTGTCACAGGAGAAAAGACATGGGTTCATCACCATACCCCAGAAACAAAATGTGCCAGCATGGAATGGAAACACCTTGGGTCCCCGTAACCAAAAAAATTCAAGATTGTGAGGTCCGCTGGAAAAGTGATGGTCACTGTGTTTTAGGACCACAAAGGCGTTTTGCTCGCAGACTTCATGCAAAAAAGCACAACAATCAATGCAGCTGCATATTGTTCAACACTGCAACGTTTACGAGCAGCCATTAAACGTCAATGTCCTTGACTGCTCTGTAGGGTAGGGCACTGTTCCAGTCGAGCCGCCATGTTCAACTGACTCGTATAACCAATCTATGGTAGATGGCAGCTGAATCAACGTGCAGTGTTGCCAACAATGATTAACGAATTCACCTGATACAAACATAATCAATGTAGGTCCTTTAGTTACGAAATTATACGTCATATAAGCTTTTTTTTCTGACCGCTCCTCGTATTTTAAAAAATGACAGGAAAGTTCTCGTGTACATTATTAAATTTATTAAAAATTTGGTATTCCCACCAATCTTTTACAGTTAGGTGGGGGCAATATACTATACGAATGTTTTGGTTCCTTTTGTGAGGTAAGGCAAGGCTCCTTGCTCTCTCCTCTGCTGTTTAGTGTGTATGTTGATGGATTGATTGCTTCACATAATGAGGCAACAGTTGGATGTTGTATAGATAACAGAAGGATAGTCTGTGCTGATGATATGGTGTTAATAAGTCCTTTTAAAGGTCTGGATTGGCTGCTAAATGATATTCTTTTTAATGTTACAAAAACTAAAGTTATTGAATTTCATCCTAAAAGCTCTAATCAGCCAGCTGATATTAGTTTCAAAATGAGAGGGGAAACAATAGAGAAAGTACAAGACTTTAAATAATTGTCAAATTGTCACCAGTTCCTTGAGTGCTGATATGGAAAAACTATATATGCTTATAACATGTTATCGTATGTGGTACCTTTACTTCTTAATTAAATATAAATTATTAATTAATTGAATTAAATATCTCCAAAATTGCCTCGGGATTGGTGTCATACCCTATTGAGAATGAAAATAATTGCCATACATACATAGAACCCAATATGGAGGCATTGGGCCCACCCAACAACAAGAAAAATTATTATTTCATATTCAAAATTTTCCACTGCTGACTCATGAAAATTACTTCGAGAGTAGAGTCAACGAACTTTGCAAAATCAGCAAATAATAGAAGATGAAGATTTATATTATATTAGCAGCTCACTCATTGCTTATGTTAAGCCCTGCTTTTGAGCAAGGAAGATGTACTTTATCTTCCTATAAGTTCTGAGTGAATAACATGATATAAATGTAATAACGCAAAAGGATAGGCCTATACCTTCAGAAATTTAAATATAGTGACTATGTTAATTACATCAAATCAACTTTTGTAACTCCATCGTACCGCGGCCCTACATCGATAAACATCGTCACGTCCTACGAATAGAAGCGAGGCTCAATGAAATAATAAGGTAACGCAATTTCTTTCTCTACCATTAGGTGACGCTAAAATACCGAAGGCAAATAAATTTAACATTAACCATTAAAAACAATACATAAAGGTCCTTTGAAGACCTCCATATACATAACTCTCTAACGAAAAAACGTAGGGCTTTTGTTGTTAACTCTCCACTGAAATCTGCTGGAAATTTCCAATGGATGAGGTTAACAAGCAATCAACCCATAGCCCTATATAGTTTTTTCACAGCTGACTCTGATTGTAAGAAAATAATATTGAAGCTTCTGTGCTGAAGCGAATATGACTAAGAACTTTCGATTTTGTACAAGTGAAGCTAAAGACACTCGCTCTTTCGTACTTTGTGCAGTAATATAAATAGACAACAACTCTGGGTGAATTATAACAATGGTTCTGGCTGAACTCTAAATTTGCTGTATAACATTTTTTAGACTCCTAAATAAATTCACCCCGCCCCTCCCAAAAGATGCTCAGCTTCGCAAATGTTTGCTACCTTCAATGTCCCGAACTTCCCGGAGGTAACAAGATGTGCTTAATACAGTCAAATGCAAAGAATTAAAAAAATTAACCAACCTGATTATCCAAGCTATTCATCAGTCCTGCTCTATGTTTAATAAGCTATGGAATTCATGGTATGAAAACGTGTCTGTAGCTCCACTTATCTCTGACATTAATATACTATTTCGCATTAATTGTATTTCTATCCTTAGTATTTGAATTGTCAGTTTGTATTAATATTTGTCGTATTGACTATGGTCTGCCAATAAACTTTTTAATTTTCATATAATTGAAAAATGACTATTCCTATGATTTCAGACTTTTGAAACCCTCTATTATGTTAGCCCATTAATTAAAATATCCTAAAATTAGCTGTGCTTTGATTATCCCTAATGGGTATAGAGCATTTCTGGCAACAACGATGGAACGAAGCAAATTATGGTCATAATTACCTTTATGGAAAACTGACACATGTGGGTAGTTGGGAGGTAACGAAAATGGTCCACTGAGTAGGTAGGTAGTTAAGCTAACGTGTTAAACTCTTTATGTCAATAACTAGGTGGATGAAACCCATTGGTTGCTTACCAGATTTATTCTCCACACTAGTATTTGTATACTGTGTGATTGTTATTTTATTTATTTGTCGGGTTCGAAATCCCAGCTGAGCCGTGAACGACCAAATTCTAAAGGGCAAGTTCTACCTAAAGCCCAAGTTAAGCTAAATTAAAACTTACGGATTTGAGATCCTATTAGGTCCTACCTCAGGGTAACCTCAGGGTTGCTGACTCGATGCGGGCCTAACTTAGATCTTAAATTACATGAACTTAAAAAGTAAACAAAAGGGTACTATTTGTGGTCTTCTTTCTGAACCTTGCAACAACAACGCAACCTGGACTATTGCACGATGCAACAATCATGTATCTAAACAACCAAACTGAATTGCAAGAGAGCTCTCTATCAAACCACACCTTTACGTACGACCTTCCACAAACGAGTAGAAAAGACGCGCAGCGTCTCAAAATGATGCCAACAGTGTGACCAAACAATGATGCCACAAGAGCTCAAAAATGCTAGCTCTAAATTAATTTAATTTTTCACTAACCTTACAATTATGAGATGGATATATATACACACCTTAACTTAATATACTGTATATACAAGCAATGCTGCATCAATCAGCTTAGTCATCGTATCGCCTTGGGACAACAATGGTTCTTCCTCTTCTAGATTTTCTAACACTCCCCACCGAAGAGGCATTGTTGTCATTACCTTCTGCAAGGTTAGCCAAGCCTTCTTCATGAGGCTGTAACTCAAATGTTTCATCTTGACTATCTGTGTTTTTGCTGATTTCTAAAGCATAGAGTTTTTGTATAGGTCTCTTTAACTTTCCTCCTGAAGTCTTTACCAGTGCAGACCTAACTAAATTGTCTTTGCCAACAAACAACTCTTCAATTATGCCAAGCTTCCAGCATTGCCTTGGTCTTTCATCCCCAATCATTACCACTTCTCCCACCTTGATACAATTTGCATTGGAGCTCTTTACCTTGCCTGATGGGTAATAATTGAGTTCTGGCAAGTATTCCATTTGCCACCTCTTCCATAACTGATCTTGTAGCTCTTCAAGGTACCTGAACCGTCTGGTTAACTCTCCTTGAGTGCTCTGGATGGGCTGCAAGTCTTCTGGCACACTGGGGTTTGATGTTAATCGTTTACCACAAAGAAAATGATTTGGTGTCAATGGCTCTGCATCCTGCCTACTGTTGTAAACAAAAGTGATAGGCCTACTGTTCACCATTGCTTCTACTTCACATAAAACAGTAGAGAATTCTTCTTTGCTCAAATGAGCATTAGCTAAAAGTTTCTTTAATGGACACTTTACACTTCTCACTAGCCTTTCCCAAAATCCTCCCCACCATGGTGCTCTCTCAACAATAAACTCCCACTGTACCCCTTGGTGTGAAAAGTAGGATTGGAATCCTTCCTCTTTTAGCAAGGACCAAATTTCTTGGAGTTCCTTTGCAGCCTTTTTGAAGGTTTTTGCATTATCCGATATGATTTTATTTGGGAAACCCCTTCTGTTCACAAACCGTTTAAAGGCCAAAAGAAATACATCACTACTTAAGTTGCTTACCAACTCCAAATGGATTGCTCTGGTGGTAGCACAGGTGAAAAGACATATATAACCTTTGTTAGACTCCCCTCGCTCATACACGCTTCTTCAGCCTGGCATTCTCCTACAATAGGCTGATTAGAAGGCCAGTTTTCACTTCCAAGTTTTAGCCACTCTGGCCCATTCCACCACAAACTTGATTGTGAAAGATCTTTCACCGAAATTCCTCGTGTTGGTAAATCAGCGGGGTTTTGGATGCCTGGACAATGCTTCCATTGCTTGGGATCTGTGTGCGCTTGAATTTCCTCCACCCTATTGGCAACAAATGGTTTCCATTTCCTTGCCTGACTTCTTAACCAGTGCCAAACTATAGTGGAGTCTGTCCAATAATAGCTTGGAATTTCATAGAGGGCCAAAGACTTTCGCACTGTAATTGCAAGCCGACTAGCAATAACGGCACCCATCAATTCCAACCTTGGAACAGAAAGCCTTTTCAAAGGTGCTACTCTACTCTTTGCCGCAACCAACCTGCAACTTACTTCTTCTTGCAATGCGCCTCTTATATAAATACAAGTTGCATAGGCTTCCTCACTTGCATCACAAAAGATGTGCAGCTCCAAATTGTCTGGACTATTGTTCAACTCTCCAAAGTACCATCTTGGGATTTCAATGTCTCCAAGATGTGCCAATTCTTTGAACCAATATTTCCACCTTACCACCATATGATCAGGTAACTCTTGGTCCCAACCAAGTCCAATTTCCCAGAGGCTCTGAAACCAAATTTTTGACTTTATCACAAATGGAGCCAGGAATCCAAGAGGATCAAAGACCTTCGAAGCCAAACTAAGAGCTGTACGTTTTGTCCACCTTGTCTCATTCTCGGCCAGCTCTACTAAAGATTTCCCATTGAAGGTAAACAAATCATCATCTTGCTGCCAAACGATGCCTAGCACCTTTGCGTCTATTGCCCACAACTCCTTAATACCAGAATCCTCAATACTTTCTGCTGCGTCAGGTACTACAGAGGAATGACTCATAAACTCTTGTAATTGCGAATGATTGGTCTGCCATTTTCTGAGCTCCATGCCAGCCTCCCTCATTATAGCTCTAGCCTCCATGAATATCTGTTTAGCCATTTCTGTATTATCCACGGAACATAGCAAATCATCAACATAAAAATTTTTCCTTATGTGTTCAATAGTGTTAGGATAGACTTCAGAATATTTCTTAAAATGGTACTGCATAGTAGCTGCCAACAGAAATGGACTAGAGCTGAGGCCAAACAACACTGACTTCATTCTATATGCTTGAACCTTAGGTTCATTTTCCAACAAGTCTTTCGTATCCACCCACAGATACCTTACTGCATCTCTGTCCTCTGGTTTTAACTTTATCCGCAAAAAGGCTTGCTTCACATCTGCAGTCAATGCTACTCTACCAAACCTGAATCTCAGTAACAAGGAAAATAAATCTGCATTTAAATTTGGCCCAGCATCCAAACAGTCATTCAAGGACACACCACCTTTGTCCTTGGCTGAGCCATCAAAAACTACCCTCAGTTTGGTGGTAGTTTTGTCTCGCCGTACCACTGCATGGTGTGGCAGATAATGTGCCTCCTGGCTCACCAGCTCACCTTGCACCCTTTCAGCATAGCCCTCCCTTACATAACTTAGGATGGCCTCATCGTATTCAATTAACAACTCCTCATTTTTTCTTAGCCTGTACAATGAAGTCTCCAACCTCCGATTAGCTAGCTGAAGGTTTGAACCGGGTTTGCAAGAATCCTTCCATAGTAGGCCAACTTCATAGCAACCATCTCTAAACCCAATCCCTTTTTCAAAGTGCTCTAAAACATCATTGTTCACTGTACTTGCCTGGTTGTCCTTTATACCAATAGATTCAAGTTCCCAAAACGCTTTCAAATGCCTTTCCAGACCATGGCTGTTCTCCTCAATCTTAACAAAGAGAGCCTTAACTTCCATTTCATTGCAATAACTACCATGTAGCATCCAGCCTAGCTTACTTTCAATAGCTACTGGGCCTTGAGATGTACGGACAATATTACCAGTGATGAAGTCCCAATAATAGTCAGCTCCAATCAAAAGACTAATATCTTCTGTTCCCTCAAACTTATTATTGCCCAAATTAATTCCTTTAACTTGCAATTCTTGGACACATGCCATATCTAAACAAGTAGTGACTGGAGCACAAAGTTCCTCAATCTCTACAGCTTGGACCTTGATAGTGGGACTTTGCGGTAACAACCCTTTAACCAGAACTTCTACCTTCTTAAATTTGGTTCGGTTTTGAACGGAACCCCCAAACCCAGAAATTCTTAAATTTTCCCTCTTAAGTTCTTTAAACTTCAATTTTCTGGAAATTCTGGTCTTAATAAAACTACACTGGCTACCACTATCAAACGACACTCTTACAGTAGCTTCTCCCTCATTCCCAATTAATAAGGCTGCAGTTGTTTGCAATAATCCCCCTTTACTTTTACTCCCTTGCATAGCAGTGGCATGTGCCACTGATGTCTCTACTTCTGGGGTAGGCCTACTAAGAGTGTTTTCACACAATAATGGCTGATGCCTACCATGACATTTTTTGCACAAAATTTTAAACTTACAAAACCTTGCTCTATGACCTTTCAAAAAACATTTAAAACATGCTGTGGACTTAGTTACCCTGTCCTTTCTCTCCTCAAAGGGTAAGGCCTCAGCCACCTCACATTTATATGACTTGTGGTTGCCTTCGCAAAATATACATTCCTTGATTCCCTTTAATTTATTCTCAGAGGAGGCATGTAGAGCTGACACTGTACCTGGGCTATTCCTTTTTGTGGAAACTTTGGTGCTGTGCCTGCCTTTGTCCTCTTGTTTACCATCCCACTGTGCAAACTCAACTCCCTCTCGTCTTGCTAATTCTGTGCCTAAAAGACTTAACATCTGCTGAAGGGGGATGTACACATGTTCTGCAGAGTGTCCCCTACTTAATTCAAGCAAAATTGAGCTAGGCAATTTAGACTCCAGTGTAGGAACCAACATTATACCATACTTTTCCATTCCTACACCCAAGTTGTCCAGGGACCTAGTTCTAATTTCAAATTCATCATATAACTGCCGTAACTCCTCGACACTATTAGGATTATTAACAGGAGGTATAGTTAAAAGTGCACGGAGGTGGCTTTTAATTAAGATCTCTGGCTTACCAAACCGTTTCTTTAATATATCCCAAGCCACATTATAATTAGCCTCTGTTAATGCTAATCCTGCTATAGTCTTTGCTGCCTCCCCTTCCAAGAGGGACCGCAAATAATTAAACTTCTCCACGGCACTTAACACTTGACTAGAATGAACTGCTGATTGAAAACTGTCTGCCCATCCTTGCCATTCCTGAATACTCCCAGAAAATGGTTTGAGTACAAGCCTCGGTAATTGAACTACAGATCTGTTAACCTTAACTTCACAAGCATCATTTGTTGAGTGTTGTGTTTCATTATTAGACCTGGTCTCTAACTGTACTGAGCTGCTAAACTCTTTTGCTCGGAGGCCTACGTTAATCATATCATCAATAATCTCTTCAAAGTAAATTATGTTATTTTCTATTTCATCCTCTTCTATAAGAGCCTCAATTTTAACATTTACCTCACTTAGAGCAACCTTTTTAGTTTCTAATATGGCAAGCTTCGCAGTCACTAAGCGTAAATCCTCTTGCTCTATGGCAGAATCTATAGTGGCAATGACCTTTGTAATTAGACCTTTGTAGGCACTTCTCCTTTTTATAAATTTGTTCAATTCAGATGCACTCATCTTCAATGTAAACAACCCTTGGGCTCAATACCAAATGAGCTGAATTGGCAGAAATACTTAACCAAACTGATCAAACGCAAATTTTACTTTCAAATAAACTGAATTGCTGAGTGGGGTACTAACCAAACACCAGTATGGAATACCAAATTTTCCACCCCAGGACCTTAATTCAATGACCCAAAATTAACCAAACCGGAAAAAAAGTAGGCCAAAAAACGACAGACGACTGGCCAAGTTTCGCAATTGGGCGACCAAACTTTACCCTGGGACCTTAATTCAATAATAACCCAAAATTAACCAAACCGGAAAAAAAGTAGGCCAAAAAACGACAGACGACTGGCCAAGTTTCGCAATTGGGCGACCAAACTTTACCCTGGGACCTTAATTCAATAATAACCCAAAATTAACCAAACCGGAAAAAAAGTAGGCCAAAAAACGACAGACGACTGGCCAAGTTTCGCAATTGGGCGACCAAACTTTACCCTGGGACCTTAATTCAATAATAACCCAAAATTAACCAAACCGGAAAAAAAGTAGGCCAAAAAACGACAGACGACTGGCCAAGTTTCGCAATTGGGCGACCAAACTTTTTACCCTGGGACCTTAACTCAATAATACTCAACCCGTCTAGGCCTAACTTGGGATACAATTTGCACAATCAGAACTTTGCCGAAAAATGATCACTGACTCAGTCTTGGGGTAGAAATCCGGTTCTGAAGGACCATGTTATTTTATTTATTTGTCGGGTTCGAAATCCCAGCTGAGCCGTGAACGGCCAAATTCTAAAGGGCAAGTTCTACCTAAAGCCCAAGTTAAGCTAAATTAAAACTTACGGATTTGAGATCCTATTAGGTCCTACCTCAGGGTAACCTCAGGGTTGCTGACTCGATGCGGGCCTAACTTAGATCTTAAATTACATGAACTTAAAAAGTAAACAAAAGGGTACTATTTGTGGTCTTCTTTCTGAACCTTGCAACAACAACGCAACCTGGACTATTGCACGATGCAACAATCATGTATCTAAACAACCAAACTGATTGCAAGAGAGCTCTCTATCAAACCACACCTTTACGTACGACCTTCCACAAACGAGTAGAAAAGACGCGCAGCGTCTCAAAATGATGCCAACAGTGTGACCAAACAATGATGCCACAAGAGCTCAAAAATGCTAGCTCTAAATTAATTTAATTTTTCACTAACCTTACAATTATGAGATGGATATATATACACACCTTAACTTAATATATATACAAGCAATGCTGCATCAATCAGCTTAGTCATCGTATCGCCTTGGGACAACAATGGTTCTTCCTCTTCTAGATTTTCTAACAGTGATAGAGCGTGCTTGGTAATATTGATACACACTACCAATCAACCAACAAACTAAAAGGACGCTGGTGGAAAAAGCGGCCTTGGGAGAGTGGCATGGATGACGAAGGGGCTTGAAAATAGTAAGAGATTTCCATCATCAAGTACTCTCTCAAAAACAAGAGCAGAGGGAAGAGGGACTCCAGGAGTTATACAATAACACTCAGTAAGTGAACCATTGTGTTTCATAAGCTTCAGTTTAGTCATAACATAAACTAGGTCCAGTTAAATTAGGCCTACATTGTGGTCTAAGACCTAGTATCAACTCATAGCTTAACAAAGGCTAAGGTAAATTATCCTAACCTAAATTGGTGAGGAAACCTACTGTGGACCTCAACTTACTTCTCGTTCTGGACCATTTCTGGAATCTCTAGGCTGACCCCTACAAGGCTAGGCTTAACCTACTCTATAGTTAGACTGGAGATATTTTGGGTGGGTTAATTGGGGACCAATTCATACAGAGCATTTTTCACACCATCCTGGGATACTAAGTACACAGTAAATTCAACAGTGAAGGTAGGCATGGAAATGTCTCAATCCAAATTAAGCCCTATCTATGGTAAACCTAATTTGCCTTGTGGTATTTAGTTAGGCCGTCCTGATACAGCCTGGCATTCCCTGTAGTAGGCCTAAAACTGCTTACATAGTTTCACTGGTATCATTTAAGCAGGTGGACAAATTTTCCACCCAACCCCTGGGTGACTTTCTGCAATTTAACTTCTCTGCTGTGAAAAGCAAGGTACTATTTCAGTTGAGGGTAAGCTAACCTCTGCATCTACTAGTCAGGACAATTAGTCTAACTACAGAATGTCAACTGAAAGTTTTGAATCAAAGAGCAATATGGAGGTGAAGATTTCAGAGCCTAGAAGGACTGATTGTCATCAACTCTGACATTAAATAGTCACAGATGATAATGAAAAAAGTATGTTCCAACTTGCTTACGTAAGTGGAAAAGTTTATGGCATTTTAAGAAGTTTAACTGCACCGGCAGTATCTTCCTTTATCTCCCCCTTGGGTGGCTCCTGTGTTCTAACTCAGTGGGCTACGTCGGCAAGGGTCACCCATATCAGACAGGCTACTGGGAAAACCTGGCTAAGAGCCACTAAAGTCTTTGGCTTCCAGTAGGGGTCTCCAGAGCTGTCCTCCGGAGGTGGTGCCCTCAAAGCATTTGTGTTAATTGCACGTCTCCGACGCATGATTTCTCCTGCACCAACTGTGGAGATGACCACGCTACTTCCTCCTCTTTCAGTTCGAACTATTTATAGAGCATGAGGTGTTGTTAGTCCAGGAATCTGACAAGGTCAACTTCTAGGAAGTGAGGGCCCCCGTCAGATCCAGATTCGTTCGTGCAGGCCTCAACTTCGTTCAAACTCTGCGTCCTTCCGGCCCTGCTACTTCTCGTTTTGCCTTGAACTTCAGTCACTCCTGTATCGTCCTCTTCCTCACCTCACCTTATCACTCTAGCCCTGATCAGGCTTCACCCACCTGTTCCCCTATCCCGTCCTCTATATTGACCTTTTCATTGTCTTCATTCCCTGTGTTCTCCTTTCCACCTGCCCGTCCCCCTCAGAATTTCCATTTCAACTGCCCCCATCTGCTCCACCCAGTGGTATAGCTACACTTTTAGCGCCCCCTAATATTAATCTTGATTTAATTCCTTCAATTTTGATCATCTACGAGTACTAACTGCACTAAAAAATACCTAAAGTTTTTCTTATTGGTCAAAAAACTATCTGACTTCGAGAATATTTGAAACAGAGTCGTTGATAACTAAATTTAAATTATGAAAACAGCAGTGAATGTATGTGGCGGATGAATTTTTCTGCCTAATACGCGCTTGAAAACCTGTTTAGACGCTATTCATGTTCGCAGCTCCATCATAACCTTCTCGTAATTTTGACAAATCGGTGAAATCTTCCATAACCTTCAATACAGTATTTTCTAACTCTTTAGATGTTTGATTCTTAATGTCTGTAAACTGCAAAATGATTCTTTTATCTCTAGCTGCACTGGTTTTTCACGTTCATCTTTTTTTATTAGCACATAGCGAAACACCTTGCTAAGCTGATCAATTTTTTATATATCTTGTGTTGTGTCTGTTATTACAGATATAAATGCTGTTTCTTTCATTTTGTTCTTAATTGTCTGGATTATTTCATTAGCCAATAAGTTAATTATTTCATTCTGAATTTCTGTGCTTTGGGACGCTTTAAAAGTTCAGATAAAACATCATCATATCGAGTTAGTAATTGAATAATTTTTAGAAAATTTCCTTGTGAAATTTCAAGATCATCCGTAATTCTATGAACTCGAAAAGGTAAATTGTTTGTAGCAAGTGTTGTTATTACATCAACAATACGTCACAATATCTTGCGCTGAAAATTTACTTCGTGCGAGCTTGTTTGTCCGTTGATTGCATCAATTGTGTAATTAGTTTCCCAGCGATAGTACACAGCGCAGGAAATAGCGTGTTGATCGGATTCCTCGTGTTGTTCAACATTACCGCTTATATATGAGCCCAGTCCGCTGTTCCTTGCACAAAACTTAAATCTAAATTTGATTGATCAAACAGCCAGCAAGGTTGACAATAGCAAATGTTTAATTCCATTGAATAACACCACCATTGCCTCCTAATTTTGAACTTTTCATTGTTTTGAGATTTATTGTAGTACTTTTCATTAAAGCCTCTGGCGGTTACACCCGTCTTTACTTTTGGGAAATGGACTTTTAGGTTGACAAGGACCAATTTTACTGTAATAATCTCTCTGTTCAGGGGTAAGAATTCCAAGAAAATTAGTTCGGTCTGATGACTGAATAATTTCTTCTCCGACACTAATATATTTTTGTGTTAAAGGTACAAGCTGTAAAGGAGTAACGGGTGAATGTGGCTCCAGTTCTGGTAATAACTGTTCTTCCAGAGTGGCAATGCCTTCAGGTTGAATACTGCAATCGCTGTTACTCAGGGCCGCCGAGAGCTGCCACGGGCCACGGGGAAGGATTGGTATATGGGCCCCCCTGTTTACTCAGTATTTTATTATGAATGTTCTTTATGTACATAACAAGCAAAATGATTATACGTCCAAGTCACTATTCCAAACATACACTATGAATAAACAACTCGGAAGAAAATGACCATTTTATTTTTCGAATCAATTATATTAATTCTATCACTATACAATTTACAAATGCAGTACCAGACCACGCAGGCAAGACAATTGTTTACTGGAACATTTTCATAATTAGAAGTGTATTTTCTTTGACTTCTCTCTAGCAAAGTTATAAATGATTCTGATGAAATTTAAAGTACGGGCTAACTGGCTTTCAAGTACAATGATTCCCAGATCTGTTAGTCGGTCTTGGGCATTGGTGGACCGCAGATAATATTTTATCTGTTTCAGTTTGACTATGATAATCTCAATAAAATGTATGTTCATTAATTATATTATATTTCCTCTGCTATTTAATCAATTGTATTTTTAGATTTTATCCCCCCTCTTTCTGGGCCCCGGTGATTTATTCCGGCTTCCCTGCCATCTTGGCAGCCCTGCTGTTACTTCTGCTACCGCAAGTTACTGTCAATACTATTGAGATTGTGTCAGGTTTATTTGAATGAGAAGTAGAAGGCGTGATTGTTTTAAAATAAGTTGATAATTTACACACTTTTGCAACACTTTTTTTTCCAGATTCTTCTTATTCGAAATTCCACACCACTCAGTTTCTTAGAAGACATTGCAATAATAGTGACAAATATTCTATCTGAAACTAATTCTCGAAAAAATACAGGATTTCCATTGAGTAACAAAAAAGTTTATGTAAATTTTACTGCAAAATTTCTCTTGTTTTAAAGTATAATAAAAAGTTAAATTAAATTGATACTTTAGCCGCGCATTGTTAATAGCAAATGTACGTGCTATAAGTTGCATCATTCGCTTGAAATTTATATAATACAATATTACATTATGCTATTACATAGTTTGTGATAATGTTTAAGTGAAATTAATTTACTTATACAAATTTAACTTATGAAAATTAAGCAATTAATTGTGACAAATACTAATAGTAATGGTGCACTTACCTTAAAAGTAAATCACTTTACAAATACTTTTCACTTATAGCTTATATAAGTTTATACTAAAGTGATTATTTTATTAAAATTTAGATTACAATCAGCAATTTAAGTAAGTGCACGAAAAAACAAGCTGTCACAGCTACAAACAAATTACATACACTAACTCATTGGGTAGCTACGGAGCGAAGTTAGGAACTACGCCCCTTCTCAGCGAGTAGTGCACGTGCACTTCTACAGTTTATACTACTTAGTGTCAATAAGGCAAAATAGGGTATACAAGTCCAAGCAATAATCGTCTTTACAGTAGGAATTTTTAAGTGTTTATACATTTCACGTGGGTAATTTTTCTGCTTCAACAATTCAATGGCTGCAGCATAGGTAAACAAAAAAAAAAATCTTTATTTCGGATCATTCACAATCCATTGCCACTTAACCTAACATACAAGTACAATCTTACGTATTATACAAATACAATCTTATTATAACAATTTAATATGCATATATTATCTTTGCTACATTACAAAAATAAGGTATTGTAAACCAGCAGTTGTCTGAACCAAGACTGCCATATAGGTGAGAGGTACACAGTATCTGAAGACAAGACACATTGCTCAATAACACATTAGAGATGTTTTGGACCCTAGTAATGAAATTATATATTTTCTTCCAGATTAACATTTGGCTAGTACGTAGGTTACGCGTAGTAAACATAAAACTGGCACGGCACCATTTTGGTTCCCTACATAGCATACGAAAAATATTATAAGCAACAGAGTTCATTCATAGCAGTTTTTGTATAATTCCACCACAGATGGGATGTATACAGTGCACTACAGTAAGTTCTAAAAAGTTAAGTTTTAACTGATTCTGAACACCCAAATTTCATTACTAGCATTTTATCCTGTACATACAGCTTTTTACGTTACCTCTCAATATCAAGTTCATCTCGCAGCTCATGAGTAATTACATGACCTAAGTATTTACATGTGTCTTTGACAAGTATAGTCTGGCCATTCTAGAGAATATTCATTATTATTGATTAGTGTCTTCATGTTGATGCCTTTATTTTTCATGTAAGTGTTTATGTTTTGTTTGTATGTTTCAGAGTTCCATCATTGTTTAGCGTTATGGATATTGGTCAATAAACGTAATAACAAAAAGTGGAATCTTATTTATGATGGAACTTTATACAATACAAGAGTGAATCTCAACAGGTCAACATGCCCGTGGTGAAATGTCCAATTGAGGGGTGCACATATGAGACCCCCGCACACAGCAACGCCATTGTAGCAGCACTCCTCACAGCCCACTGCACTGTCCATTCCGTGTCCGCTGCCGGCGTCACGGCCCAAGTGGAGAAGGTGAAGAGACCAACAATATCTTCAGCTGGTACGAGCGAGGAATGGTCATACTTCACATCGCGATGGATGGACTATGTGGATGCCACCAAAATCACGGGTCGTGACAAAGTGGTGCAGCTACTGGAGTGTTGCGATGAACCCCTTTGCAAAGACCTCACACGATCAGCCGGTGGTAGTCTGACAGGGAGAAGTGAAAATGAGGTGCTCGCAGCCATAAAGAAACTCGCAGTCAGAGAAGAGAGCACCATGGTTGCTAGAGTGGTGCTGCACAACATGCGCCAAGACCGTGATGAACCCGTGCATTCATTTGGCGTTCGACTCCGTGGCCAGGCAGGGGTATGCCAGTACATCACCAAATGCTCGAGCTGCGATGCGAATGTGAACTACACAAAGGCCATCTTGCGTGACGTCCTGACCTGCGGCATTGAGGACTCCGAGATTCAACTGGACCTACTCGGCAACACGAACCAGAACATGACATTAGAGCAGGTCTTCCAGTTCGTCGAGGCCAAAGAATCTGGCAAGTGCTCAGCATCACGTCTCCTCGACTCTCGGGGCGTCGAGGCTGCTAACAGCTCCTACAGACAGAACAAGAAGGACGCTCTGAAGGAGATAACAGTCGGCAACTATGAGGTGTGCTCATATTGCGACAGGAAATGGCACGGCAAAAGTCCCCAGGCAGGGTCCGAAAGAAAGACTGCCCAGCCTATGGCCACACATGCAGCCACTGCAATCGTGAGAACTACTTTGAAGCAGTGTGTAGGAGCAAGCACAAACCATCAAGAGTCGAGATAGTAGCGAATTCACATGCAATATGCGAAGAAGGTGCTGTATTCGAGGCCCTCTGCTCGATTGCCACAACTGGCCGACGCTGCATCAGGAGAGTCATCGCCCTTGACCATCAACTTTATCATCGCCTTTCCGACACATGGATTAAGCAAGCCTCCAAACCTCAGCCATTCATAAACCTCACAGTGACAGCCGTCGATGAAGATTACGCTGCATTCGGATTCAAGCTAAAGGCCGCACCCAAGATTGCTACACTCGGTGCGATGGCTGACACTGGCTGCCAGAGCTGTCTGGCATGCATCAAAGTCATCCACCGCATAGGCCTCAAACAAGCCGACCTTATCCCCGTCACGATGAGAATGCACGCCGCCAACAACGGATGCATCAAAATACTCGGCGTCATCATCCTGCGACTCTCTGGAAAGGACAAAACCGGCAAAGTGGTAACAACTCGTCAACTTACCTATGTCACGGACAACTCTGACAAGCTGTTCCTCAGCAAGGAGGCATGCATCGCGCTTGGCATGATCACCGACAACTTCCCGATGATCGGTGACACGTCTTCGCATCGACTCGAGGCAACCTCGGCAGCTGACACCGCGAGCGATGAGGTGCCAGCGAAAGATAGTGCTATCAGCAGCGAGAGCAGTCAGACCAGCACATGCGACTGCCCGATACATCAAACACCGCCCTGGCCGCCATCACAGCTACCGTTCCTGGCGACTGAGAAGAACCGTGACAGACTGCGGCAGTACTTGGTCGAATACTACAAGTCAAGCACATTTAACACGTGTGCGCATCAGCCATTGCCAATGATAGAGGGCCCACCATTGAAACTTATGGTGGACCCTCTAGCTGACCCGGTAGCATATCACATCCCGGTACCCATCCCTCTTCATTGGCAAGATGATGTCAAGCGTGGACTCCTCGACCAAGACGTGAAATTGGGCGTAATCGAGCCAGTGCCGATCGGCGAGCCGGTGACATGGTGTCACTGGATGGTGGTGTGTGCCAAGAAGAATGGGAAGCCACGCCGCACAGTCGACTTCCAGCCCCTGAACATACATGCCACCCGCGAGACACACCATATTCAGTCACCATTCCACCAGGCAGGCACGGTTGGTGCCCCATGGCAAGAAGAAGACCGTGTTCGATGCCTGGAACGGATACCACAACGTACCCCTCCGTGAGGAAGACCGTCACCTGACTACCTTCATCACTCCGTGGGGCAGGTACTGGTACCGCATTGCGCCCCAGGGCTACATCGCCTCTGGTGATGGTTATTCGAGACGTTACGACGAAATATTATCCGACGTTCCAAACAAAACCAAGTGTATCGACGATACGCTGCTCTGGTCGGACGACCTTGTGGAGGGTGAACCCTTTCCCCTTTTAGTTGTCAGCCCTTTCCCCCTGACCTTGATTATTATTATTTATGGATTAAATTTTTTTTTTTTTTTATTTGAATATACTTGCATAGATAGGATTTTAATGGTTCTCTCTTTCTTTCCAGAGGAATAAACAATAAATATTAGAAGTAAATAAAAAAAGAATAAATAATTATTTTAGCAAATAAAGATAAAAGAATAAACAATTTAAACAATAACCATTAAAGAGTAAATAAGAAGGAAAATTAAAGATTGAGTAAATGTTGTAAATATTGTAAACAAGGAATGAGGAATAAAGATAAATGTTTGATAATATTGTACGAAAAAAGAATAAGAATCAAGATAATCCAATAACTGTATAGGAAGGCAATTTATTATTAGTATTAGTATGAAAGATCTCCGCGCTAAAATGGCTCTTGCTTGTTAAACCCTGTTAGTAAATAGAAAATAAGTACCGTTTTTGTTAAAACATTTTAGCAAAAGGAATAAACAATTTAGTAAAAGAGACGCTTCTGAGGTTTAAAAGTGTTTAACAGTTAATAAATTCCGAGAATCGGTGTGTGTGTCAAAACTCTAGTTTTGAGAAGTGGGGGAACCAATCAGCGCGTGTGTGGAAATGTAAAGAAATAGAAAAATAAATAGTTTAAGTATTTAATTTAAGAGAATAAAGAACATAAAGGAGGAAACTAAATTCAACCTGCAAACAAGTGAGACACTGTTGGCGGTACGAGCCGGCAGTCGTGGGATCGGAGGTCCGGGCGGCGAGCCTGGATCCAACAACCCTTCAAGGTAACCAGCCTGGTTTCGTGGAGGCCTTAAATTAAAAAAAATTCTTGTTTTCTGGTGCGGCTGTTAGGGTAACTGAATTCCACCACAACCTGAGACAAAGTTTCTTCCAAGCAGTCAACTGGTTTGACATCTGCGGCAGACACGGCATCACGCTGAACCCTGAGAAGTTTGTATTTGGACAAGACACTGTGGAGTTTGCTGGCTTCGAAATCACACTCGACAGAGTACGACCCTGCGAGAAGTATCTGCAGGCCATCCGTGACTTTCCTACACCAAAGAACATAACCGAGATTCGCTCATAGTTTGGGCTAATTAACCAGGTGGCGTATGCTTTCGCTATGGCAAAGAGAATGATACCTTTTCGCCAACTCTTGAAGCCCGGCACGCCCTTCCGATGGGATGATCGACTCAACAATCTGTTTGAAGTCGAAGGTGGTGATCATCAGTGAGATCGAGGAGGGTGTAAGTATATTTAACAAAACAAAGCCGACCTGTCTCACGACCGATTGGTCAAAGTCAGGGATCGGATTCTGGCTATCCCAGAAGCACTGTGAATGTCCTGGTGCTGAACCCTTTTGCTGCCACACTGTTTGGATGGTCACCCTCGTTGGCAGTCGCTTCACCCACCCCGCCGAGTCACACTACGCGCCGATCGAGGGGGAGGCTCTGGCAGTCGCTGACGCACTGGATAAGGCCGGGTACTTCGTCCTCAGCTGCGATGACCTCATCATCGCTGTTGACCGCAAACTGCTGCTGAAGGTGTTTGGCGACAGGTCACTGGAAGACTTACCAAATGCTCGACTGAGAAATCTGAAGGAGAAGACTCTCCGCTACAGATTTCACATGATCTATGTACCTGGTGCGAGGCATCGCGCTGCTGATGCTATGTCCCTCTACCCCATTGGCGACCGCCAACCTGAGAAGATGCTTCTGGCAGACATCTCCGCTAGTAGCCAAGACGCTGTTGCTGATGATGACCTATCATCGGCATCTGCTCTGCGCCACTCCTTCTTAGCTGGCATATGCACAGAGGGAACAGCTGGGTACAATGACAAAGCCCTCGACGACGAGGTTATGGCCTCCGCGATCTCAGCTCTGAACATGCTGCAGTCCGTTACCTGGGACTGGGTAAGATTGGTGATGAGCAGCGACCAACACATGACAGAGCTCATCTCGATAATCGAGTCAGGCATGCCTGACTTCCGTCACGAGCTCCCACCCCCCACTCAGAGGAGAATATTACCAATTCCGAGAGGACCTGTACACGGTGGATGGCGTCGTCGTATTCAAAAACCATGTGATCCCTCCCTCTCTGGCGAGATGTACTGAATGCGCTCCACGCAGCCCACCAGGGCGTATCGTTGATGGTCACGAGGGCTGAGGTGTCCCTGTTCTGGCCTGGCATCACCCCTGTTATCACTACCCTCAGGAACAGTTGCAACCATTGCAACCGTATGGCACCTTCGCAGCCCAGTGCTCCTCCAATTCCTCCAGTGTCCCCCGTCTACCCTTTCCAGTGTATCTGTGCCGATTATTTCCACTATAAAGGTACCAACTACCTGGTGATTGTCGACAGGTACTCAAACTGGCCGATTGTGGAGAGGACCATGGATGGCGCCAGAGGCCTCATCAACAGCCTGCGCAGGGTGTTCGTGACTTATGGCATCTACGACGAACTGTCATCCATGACTACTCGTCACTTCCTGGAGAACTGGGGGCGTACACCACCATCTGGCTTCGGTAGCTTTTCCACATTCAAACTGCAGAGCCGAAGTTTGTGTGAAAACGGCGAAACGACTGATCACAGACAACACAGGACCGAACGGTGAGCTCGATACAGATGCTTTTCAGCGAGCCATGCTACAATACCGCAACATGCCTGACAAAGATACCAAGCTGTCTCCTGCTATGTGTGTGTGTTCGGCTGTCCGATCAAAGATTTCATCCCGATTGTGCCCGGCAGGTACAAGCCACACGATACCTGGCTTGGGACATTGGCAGCAAGGGAGGATGCCTTGCGGAACAGGCACATGAGAGCCACTGAACACTGGTCCGAGCACACCAGATGGTTAACCCCACTTGTGGTCGGAGACAGGGTCAGAATCCAGAAACATCGGCCCCAGCCCCAGGAAATGGGAAAAGACTGCCCTGGTAATAGAAGTGCAACAGTTCGACCAATACGTGGTGAAGGTTGACGGTTCAGGCAGAGTGACTGCAAAACAGAAAATTTCTGAGGAAATATGTGCCCATCCAACCGCACAGATGCCACCTCACCATCGGTGACGACTCCCGCCTTCACCTCTCCAGCTCTGTGCCCGAATTGGAGCAGTGCGCAACCTCACCCCTGAAACCACGCTCCCTGCCCGCAGTCGAGCAATCATCCCCTACCACCCACCAACCGGCTGGCAACAACCTCACCGACCAGCCCCATATCACTTCCACTGCACACCACACCACGAGGCCTGCCCTCCAGACCAGCTGCGCACCCTCAGCAGTGCCCACCAACACCGTCCCTGGCACCCATTGAGCGCTTCCAGCAATGAGTCCTCGCAACCTGCTGCTCCAGGTGTCCCACTTCTCCAACCGATGCCCCTACTGTCAGGCGCTCCGGACGCGATAGGAAGACACCTTCATGGCAGAGCGATTACGATATGACGAACACGCTACATACTACATGAACAACCCCCTCTCGCCATCGACACCCATACCCTGTACCACACTACTACATATATAAGTCTTTGTTCCCCTTCTTTTCACTATACTATATCAAAGACTCGGGGGGGGGGGGGGAGATAGAGAATATTCATTACACTGTTCGACAAAATCGAACTTTCTATTTGTCGCATGAACAAAAATGGGTGGATCTTATAGGTTTCTTACTGCCAAGTTCAAAAATGGCCTCAAAATTAAACCAAGTTTAATATGTAGTGGTGGCAAATAACTTTTTTGGATTAAGAAGAGGTGAACTGGTGAGATTTTTATGCCCTGGAATCAACACTTGTCGAAGTGGCCATTGTTTCTTTGAGTAATGGCTTTCCCATGCTCTGCTGTCCCATTCACAGAGGAAACAACAGAATTTCGTATAACCCAGTTGTAAACCAAGAAGAAGTGCAATCACTTTCAAGTCTCCACAGATATGCCAAGAGTATTTATGATATTGGATATGTTTCACAAGCAGGTGCATATTGTCGTATGATTCTTTCATATGTACGGCATGTGCCAATGGAACTGAAGGGTATTTATTTCCATTATGGAGTAATACAGTTTTTAAACTCGGCTTCGAGGAATCAATAAATAGGCGCCATTTGTTTGGATCATGTTGTTGGCCAAGGGTTTTCATGAGAGGGTAGAAAGTTTCTTTGATGCTTGCGTAAAAAGATATCTTAGTGCCTTTTTCTTGAAGATTCCAACCTTTCAACCTGGAAGCCGAAAGTTTGGATTGATCTTTTGACAATTTCAGATCACAGACAAGCTTGCTCAGGTCTGCTTGAGATATTAAGTGAGGCTCTGTCGATGAACAAGATAGTTCAAACATTGGATCAACATCGTCCGTCAGTAAACCATGTTGAGCTTCATCATTACCATTGTACATCAATTTTATTTTCATCATCTAAACTCCACGTTTCCGGTGGCCTTGGTATTGGCAAATGTTTATTATGTAAAACAGGCCTTATGGCTGATGGTAAATTTGGGTAGTGTACCATATGTTTAGATTTCGCAGTAATGCCAATCTGTTAAATGGTCTTTCGGCGCTCTCAACAATCTGCACACATAACAGAAACAGTTTGGATGGTTGACACACTTGCGTGGCATTCTGTCATGAAACAATACGAATGTACTGACACAAAAAATTATTAAGGAAAATCACGAATAAAATGCACGATGTTCACTGAGTGAAATCAAATGAATAACTGACAAATGAAAGTCAACAGTGACGTGTAGCAACTTAAAAGCAGAGGAAGAGGAAGGGGCAGACCCCGCCTCCTTCCTATCTCACTCAAATCCTAAGTAATGTAAATTCGTGTGTTACTCTAAAACTGTGGGTGATAGAAAAATTATGGTTTCATTTTCGTAATCAACGTAAAAAATTACACATAGTTCAAGTAAAAATATCTCTGTGACAAAAGCCAGTGAATTATTATTGATTGCTGTCTTCATGTTGGTGCCTTTATTTTTCATGTATGCGTTTATGTTTTGTTTGTGTGTTTCAGAGTTCCATCATTGTTTAGCGTTATGGATATTGGTCAATAAACGTAATAACAAAAAGTTGAATCTTATTTAGTAACAGTAGGCCTGCCGAGAAGGCGGGGAAGCCGGGATAAATCCCAGGGGCCCCGAAAGAGGGGGGATAAAATCTAAAAATACAATTGATTAAATAACAGAGGAAATATAATTAATGAACACACATTTTATTGAGATTATCATAGTCAACTGAAAGAGAAAATATTATCTGCGGTCCACCATTGCCCAAGACTGACTAACAGATCTGGGAATCATTGTACTTGAAAGCCAGTTAGCCCGTACTTTAAATTTCATCAGAATCATTTATCACTTTGCTGGAGAGAAGGCAAAGAAAATACACTTCTAATTATGAAAATGTTCCAGTAAACAATTGTCTTGCCTGCGTGGACTGGTACTGCATTTGTAAATTGTATAGTGATAGAATTAATATAATTGATTCGAAAAATAAAATGGTCATTTTCTTCCGAGTTGTTTATTCATAGTGTATGTTTGGAATAGTGACTTGGACGTATAATCAGTTTGCTTGTTATGTACATAAAGAACATTCATAATAAAATACTGAGTGAACAGGGGGGCCCATATACCAATCTTTCCCTGGGGCCCGTGGCAGCTCTCGGCGGCCATGAGTAACAGTGACTGCAATATTCAACCCGAAGGCATTGCCACTTTGGAAGAACAGCTATTACTGGAACTGGAGCCGCATTCATCTGTTACTCCTTTACAGCTTGTACCTTTAACACAAAAACATATTAGTGTCGGAGAAGAAATTATTCACTCATAAGACAGCTAATTTTCCTGGAATTCTTACTCCTGAACAAAAAAGATTATTAAAATTGGTCCTTGTCAACCTAAAAGTCCATTTCCCAAAGGTAAAGACGGGCATAACCGCCATAGAGGCTTTAATGAAAAGTACTACAATAAATCTCAAAACAATGAAAAGTTCAAAATTAGGAGGCAATGGTGGTGTTATTCAATGGAATTAAACATTTGCTATTGTCAACCTTGATCAATCAAATTTAGATTTAAGTTTTGTGCAAGGAACAGCGGACTGGGCTCATAAGCGTTAATGTTGAACAACACGAGGAATCCGATCAACATGTTATTTCCTGCACTGTGTACTATCGCTGGGAAACTAATTATACTATTGATGCAATCAACGGACAAACAAGCTCGCACGAAGTAAATTTTCAGCGCAAGATATTGCGACGTATTGTTGATGTAATAATGACACTTGCTCCAAACAATTTACCTTTTCGAGCTCATAGAATTACGGATGATCTTGGAATTTCACAAGGAAATTTTCTAAAAATTATTCAATTACTAGCTCGATATGATAATGTTTTATCTGAACTTTTAAAGCGTCCCAAAGGAATGTTATATACCAAAGCACAGAAATTAAGAATGAAATAGTTAACTTATTGGCTAATGAAATAATCCAGACATTTAAGAACAAAATGAAAGAAACAGCATTTATATCTGTAATAACAGACACAACACAAGATATATAAAAAATTGATCAGCTTAGCACAGTGTTTCGCTATGTGCTAATAAAAAAAGATGAATGTGAAAAACCAGTGCAGCTAAAGATTAAAGAATCATTTTGCAGTTTACAGACATTAAGAATCAAACATCTAAAGAGTTAGAAAGTACTGTATTGAAGGTTATGGAAGATTTCACCGATTTGTCAAAATTACGAGAAGGTTATGATGGAGCTGCGAACATGAGTGGCGTCTATACAGGTTTTCAAGTGCGTATTCGACAAAAATTCATTCGCCACATACATTCACTGCTGCTCTCATAATTTACATTTAGTTATCATTTGTCAGCCAGACTCTGTACTTTCATTCGTCAGCCAGACTCTGTACTTTCATTCGTCAGCCAGACTCTGTACTTTCATTCGTCAGCCAGACTCTGTACTTTCATTCGTCAGCCAGACTCTGTACTTTCATTCGTCAGCCAGACTCTGTACTTTCATTCGTCAGCCAGACTCTGTACTTTCATTCGTCAGCCAGACTCTGTACTTTCATTCGTCAGCCAGACTCTGTACTTTCTTTCGTCAGCCAGACTCTGTACTTTCATTCGTCAGCCAGACTCTGTACTTTCATTCGTCAGCCAGACTCTGTACTTTCATTCGTCAGCCAGACTCTGTACTGAACGGACGCATTTCCTGAGCTCTCTGATATTGCATCTACTTTTGCATATTGCTGAGAATTTTACTTTTGGAAAGTTTTGAATTTTATATACTTGCGTTTATATTCACGTTGTTATAGTTAAGTAATTGAATATTAGTGGTTTTTAGCGATTTAGAAGTTTTCATAGCGTGCCGGCTTAATTTAACTTAAACTTGTGACGGTTTAAACTAATTTTTAACTGCGCGATGCCGTCGCAGAAAGCGTCGTGTGTTAGGTGTAGGGTAAACCGGTGGTATTCGGAATTTAACCCTTTAATGCCCAGTGTGTGAAATTTTCATCGTTAACTTTGGAAGCAATTTTAGACCTTCCAGTTCCCAATGTGTGAAATTTAACACATTTCGTATTTTATTAATTATGAATAATATAACTTTGTAAAATATATTTTTCAGTTATTTTGGGTCCAATTAAACGATTTTTATATCCCAATTTTTTTTTTTTACTTTTCGACTTAATTTGGGTATGAAAGGGTTAAAGATTATAACGGCGGTCCTATGGCGATTACCGAGAGATCAGTTTGTTTCTTTTGCGAGTTAATGGAGGAATTAGTTGACATAAAACGCAGTGTACGTGAGGTAACGGAGAGACTTTCAACGCTTGATGAGGGCAGGGGTAGGGCTACGGTTGACGGAAGCAGAACCAATACCAGGGGCGGATCCAGGAATTTAAGCAGAGGGGGGTTCAGTCTTGGTGGGGCTCGTTACTGATATGTCCTCGGCCTTGGGCCGAGGACGCGCGAGCGAAGCGAGCGCCAGGGGAGGTGCCCGAGGGGGGTGTCCCCCCCTCGGTAGGAAATTTTCATATTTGAAGATAGCTTTAGATGGATTTGAAGTATATTCCCGTTATCAAAATCCTGCTTGTTCACACACCCAGGCCAGGTCTGAAAAGTCTCAGGATCGGACATAAACTTTTTTTCTTTATTCTTTTTAAGGAAATTAATTTTGTGGCAACCGGGATACATGTACCTTGAGCCATTTTAAGTCTTCAGGTCTTATTTTTCATATATAGGAGCAAACAAACGCCGCGGATGTTTCTGTATGAACATTCGAACCACTTTGTCAGTCTCAATCGGAGTGTCATAGTACATGTTCATGAGCACCAGTGAAGTGAGACGCTCCTCGCCCATTGTTGATCGAAGTGAAGTTTTATGTCTCCTCACTGCAGAAAATGACCTCTCTGCTTCACAGCTTGTCACTGGAATGATGCATGCAATCTGTAAGAGTACGACCAAGTTCGGGAAGAGGTCTTTGCTACATAAGTTTAGCGCTTGTAATAGCGAATCGGGTGGAGCCTGCATATTCATGCATTTGGCTCGCCATACTTCTAATTCTGTGCGGAGGCTCTTAAACAGGGGCAAATCATCTCTGTACGTCCCTAGATCTTCTACAAGCTTTGGAAGTTCTGATACATCCATCTTTACGATTATTGCCGGGGTGAGGTTGAACAATGCCGACATTATGCTTGCGGAAGGGGCAAAGCGTTCTTGCATCTGTGAGTTGACATCATCAACGAAAGGAATTCCGATAGACCGTTTGAAGTATTCGAACAGATAACTACTTTAATTTCAGCAGGGGGGGGGTCCGGACCCCCTCGACCCCCCCCCTGGATCCGCGCCTGCAATACTAACGTTGAAGACGTTAGTAATTTGAAGGGTGAGGTGCGTAACCTAGTTTCTAGTTTAGGTAGCTTGTCGGGAAGGTTGGATAGAGTTGAGAACGGAGTTAAGGTTGGTCCGAGAGTAGTAGATAGCGAGGGACTTAGAGAAGTTAAGGGTGGAGCTAGGCCGCATACGTTAGGTGATAGGAATCCCCCCCTATCAAGGTTTCGAACCCTTTCGCCCATTTGGAAAGGGACGTGAATGAGGGGGAAACTATTTTAATTGGGGACTCTTTAGTGCGCCACATGGACAAAGAGTTCGTTGAACGGCATCCAACCAAGAGGAAGAGGGTCTGTCTCCCAGGGGTCAGGATTGACAGAGTTAGAGACGAAGTGGATAGGATTGACGTTGCCTCTCGTCACTCAATGTTGGTGACGATGGTAGGAGGCAACGACTTGTATAGGCTCGATACGAGAGTGCCTGACCTTTTGGAGAGATATAGGGGGTTAATTAGGTCCCTGAAGGCGAGGACAGATAGGTCTTTAGTTCTAGGTATTACCCCTAGGCACGGGTTGGGTCTTAGGATTACGTCAAAAACAATATTTTTTAATACTAAATTAGAAGAGATTTGTGCTGAGGAAAATGTACCCTTCGTAAAGCTGTGGTCCGAATTCAGTGATCCGAGCCTTTTTATAAAAGATGCGGTTCATTTTAATGAAATAGGTAATGCTAGGCTAGGTAGTTTAATAGACGAAAACGTGCGAAAGCTGTATAGGTCGAAGCCTTCTTTAAACGTTGTGGGTCCGGGGAACGCGGGCCCGACGTGATAAATAGTTTAAAACGCGGGCCCGTGGTAAAAAATAACTTAAACCGTCTTTTATTGTAACGCGCGTAGTATTAGAAATAAATTAAATGAATTTAAGGCGATAATTTATTCCGGCAACTACGATATAGTTGCTATCACTGAAACTTGGTTCAATACCGTGACTCGGGACTTGTTAGGGGAACTTGATATACCGGATTTTAAACTCATCACTAATGATAGGTTACATAGGTTTGGTGGCGGCGTTTTGCTGTACATTCGTAATTCCCTTAGGGCTATCGAGGTTAAGTTAGATTTTCCGGCAGCAATTAATGCGATATGTGTTGAAGTTAGGGCGTGTAGTATTAGTTTTAATTTTGTTGTTGTTTATAGACCTCCCGTTCAACCCCTCGATACAGATACTAGATTTTACTCACTTCTTGGTAATTTTATTGACAATCGGAATAGTATAATTGTCGGAGACTTTAACTGCCCTAATGTTAATTATGAGAATTTTACTGGTAATGAGGAGGGTTTGAGATTGATTGAGTTTATGGAAGATAACTTTTTACGACAGATAGTTACCGAACCAACGCGCGGTGACAATATTTTAGATTTGGTGATGACGAACGGCGAAAATATAGTCGATAGTTTAGAAGTAGGCGAGAGTTTAGGATGTATTGATCATCAAATTCTTAGGTTTAAGGTTTAAATTATTGATAGAAAACACTAAGGATAGTAATGTAATAGAAGTCCCTGATTTTCGAAGGGCTAATTTTGATAGTTTTTCGGATAGGATGAGAGTAGTGGACTGGGATAACTTATTTATGGGTAATGACACAAATTTGCATTGGGTGGCGTTTAAAGAAAGTGTTAGGAATATTGAAAGGGAGTTTATTCCTCGGAGGCCCAAGTGGTGGACTAGGGAAATAGGCGAGTTCATAAACGAGCGTAACAGAGCGTATAGACTTAATAAGAGCAATGGCACGGCAGCTAACTTTAATAGATATATCGAGCTTAGACGTCAGGTTAAAAGATCAGTTAGGAATGCTAAGCGTAATTTAGAGATACTTATAGCTGCAGATAGTAAACATAATCCAAAAAAGTTTTTTGAATACATTAATAATCGTAAGCCGATAAAAGATAACATAGGCCCTCTAGTGGATGTTAATGGCGCTTTGGCTTCTGACGCTCAGGCGATGGCGGGTATTTTCAATAACTTTTTGCGACAGTTTTTATCGTAGAAGACGTAAATAATGTCCCCGACGTGGACGATATCGTTCCGTTTAGTAGCGAGACTATTTTAGATGAAGTAACTGTTTACGAGGGTGAGATTGCGCATTATATCGATAGGCTAAAAGTTAGCAAGGCTCCAGGCCCTCACGCTTTTTATCCTAGACATTTGAAAGATTTGAAAGACTTATCGTAGGCCCCTCAACGAAGATTTTTAATCACACTCGAAACGAGGATTATTCCTGAAGACTTCAAATTAGCTAACGTCACGCCTATTTTTAAAAAAGGCAACCGCACAGTAGCTAGCAATTATAGGCCCATTAGCTTCACGTCAATTGTCGGTAAACTTTTGGAATCCGTAGTTAGGGATCGTATCATCGATCACTTAGAAAGTAGAGATTTGATTAATAGTAGTCAGCATGGGTTTCGACGCCACAGGTCTTGTTTAACTAATTTGTTAGAATTTTATAACGAAATAGTGCGCGAATACGATAGGCATAGAGCGGCTGACGTTATTTATTTAGATTTTAAAAAAGTATTCGATACAGTTCCGCATAGGAGACTAATTGCGAATGTCAAAGCGCATGGTATACGCGGTCAGGTAGCTAACTGGTTAGAAGAATGGCTTCGTGCTAGGAGGCAGAGGGTTGTAGTTAATGGTAGTGAATCGGGGTGGTTAGATGTAGGTAGCGGTGTCCCACAGGGTTCAGTATTAGGCCCATTGCTATTCGTAATTCACATTAACGAAATAGATGTAGGATTGACTAGTAACATGTCAAAATTCGTGGATGATACTAAAATAGGCGGTAAGGTTGTTAACGAGGACGATAGAAATAGGCTCCAAGACGATGTAAATAGGATTATGGAGTGGACGGATAAGTGGCAGATGCAATTTAACGTAGACAAATGTAAAGTTTTGCATATAGGTTCTCATAACAATAATTACACGTACACGATGGATGATAGGGAGTTAGCGAGCGTTGACGAGGAAGTAGATTTAGGCGTACGCGTATCTAAGGATTTAAAGGTTAGGAACCAGTGCCTGGAGTCTTGCGCAAAAGCTAATAGGATGTTAGGCTTCATAGCGCGTAATTTCGAATTTAAATCGAAGGATATTATATTGCCCCTTTACAAGTCCCTAGTCAGGCCTCATTTAGAATATGCCGTTCAGTTTTGGTGCCCGTACTTGCGTGAGGATATTGATAGGTTAGAAAGGGTTCAGCGTCGTGCCACGAAACTAATTCCGTCATTGCGCAACAAGCCTTATGAAGATAGGATTAAAGAGTTAGACCTGTATTCACTCGAAACTAGGAGATTAAGGGGGGAGCTTATTGAAGTTTTCAAAATCGTTAATAACATCGATAACGTAAATTTTGACTGTTCACTTTCGATAATAGTAATACTCGTAATAACGGATTTAAGTTGCGTGGCAGACGTTTCATTACTAATATCGCTAAAAACTTCTTTACGTTTAAAGTAATTGATAAATGGAATAATCTTCCCGCACCCGTCGTGAACTCTACCAGCGTTAATGTTTAAGAACCGTCTTGACAGACATTTTAAAAATATTAACGTTGTTTAAAATAAAAAAAAACAATTAGCAACAGGAGCTCTCGGGGTGGTGGTCGAGGATGAGTCTGTTGACGATTAATGCCAGCTTGTGACATGCCAGCGTGTGATGCCAGCAATAAAAAAAAAAAAAAATTAGACTAACATGAACGTAGATGTAGCTCGTAGCGTAAACTAACCCACTTTTTGTTTAACTTTACCTACTTTTTTTTTCTTATCCTCTCCTTTGCATGTCTGTAACTCTTTTCTTGCATGTTTGTAGTTTGCATGGTATGACAGTGAGTTAAGACTGTGTTTGCATGGTTTGTAAGCGTTCTTATTTTACTTCTTTTCATCTTTCACCCCGCTCCTATTCTCTCCGACTATTTTTCTGACTTGTCGGCAGTGGCCGGCGGATGATGATGGTGAGTCTTTTTTCTCTTTTTCTGAATGAATGTTAACCCACGAGTGATAGGTGTTCCTCCTTACTTAACCCCTTATTCTTTTCTCTTAACCCCCTACTCTTTCCTTTCGGGCTAACCTTAGAGTGGATCTTAGGGTCTTTGTTAGCCTTAGCTTCTGTAGATCTGTAGATCTGAACTACTCTGTTTCAAATATTCTCGAAGTCAGATATTTTTTTACCAATAAGAAAATGTCTCTTTTTTTTCTTTATTTATCCAACTTCCATCCATGTTATACTCAAATTCTGGATTGTCATGACCAACATGCATAACTTTACACTTTCCACATTAAATTTCATCTCCCATCTATCTGCCCAAGCAACTACTTTATCAATGTCCTTTTGCATTTTCATGGCACCTGTTAAAGATCTTACATTTTGTCCCAATTTTGTATCATCTGCAAATATTGAGGTTGTACTATTTAGACCCCTTTCCAAGTCATTAATATAAATAATAAAAAGTAGAGGTCCAATTACTGACCCCTGTGGGACTCCACTCAGAACAGAGCTCCATGTAGACATAGTCCCATTTAACTGGACAGTTATCTTTCTCTAAGCCATTCTTCAATCCAATTTGCTACTGTCCCTTTTATTCCATGAGCTCTAACTTTAACAAGCAACCATTTATGAGGAACTGTATCAAAAGCTTTGGCAAAATCCAAGTACATGATATCTACAGATTCTTTTTTATCCAGATGCTTTAACGTACTATCATAAAACTCAATTAAGTTGTCAAACATGACCTGCCATTTTGAAAGCCATGTTGGCTATTACTAATTAACAAAGGTGGGCACCCGGGCCTCAAAAAGGACCGACGGTCCCGGTCCCGGTCCTTGCCTCAAACTGGACCGACGGTCCCGGTCACGGTCCTTTCTAAGATAGGACCTAGGAACGACTCGGTCCTCGGTCCTCAGTTCTTCCGCTAGGAGCTCCAGTTGCTTGACTTGAAGTTGAAGCACTAACATCAGTAGATTCTTCGTCTCCTCCAGGTGTTGAAACAAGTTTCAGTTCAGTCTCAGTCTCTTTCTGAGTCTTCTGGAGGAAACGATCCATCTTCTTTAGAACTTCAAATAATCACTAAACACACTAAAATAACTAAAAAAAGACCGTCCGGACCGGACCGTCCTGAATTGCTTAAAAATGGACCGTCGCTCCTCATTTCGGTCCTCACTGAGAAAAGGACCGACTTTCCCGCTCACGATCCTTAAAAAGGACCGAGTTCCTGGAATTCGGTCCTTTTGGAACTCGGTCCTGCCCACCTTTGCTAATTAATCCTCCTCCTTCTAAGAATATTGTAATTTTGTCTCTGACACTTTCAAGTAATTTGCAAATAATTAATAGAAGTTAACCTAATTGGTATATGGTTTTTAGCTAGGTGTTTGTTTCCTTTTTTGAAAAGTGGGACTACATTTGCTTTTTTCCAGTCTTCTGGAACTTCGCTGTTAATTGATAAAAGGTTGAAAAGTATTTTAAGTGCTTGGGCTCTGCTATATTTTGCTTCCTTTACTATTTTAGTATAAATTTCATCAGGTCCTGGTGACTTATTTATGTTTAGCCTGTCCAGGGGCGGATCCAGGAATTTAAGCAGAGGGGGGTCCAGTCTTGGTGGGGCTCGTTACTAATATGTCCTCGGCCAGGCCGAGGACGGACGCGCCAGCGAAGCGAGCGCCAGGGGGGGTGCCCGAGGGGGGGTATCCCCCCCTCGGTAGGAAATTTTCATATTTGAAGATAGCTTTAGATGGATTTGAAGTATATTCCCGTTATCAAAATCCTGCTTGTTCACACACCCAGGCCAGGTCTGAAATGTCTCAGGATCGGACATAAACTTTTTTTCTTTATTCTTCTTAAGGAAATTAATTTTGTGGCAACCGGGATACATGTACCTTAAGCCATTTTAAGTCTTCAGGTCTTATTTTTCATATATAGGAGCAAACAAACGCAATCGAAAAATCGTTGGTCACCGTGAGCAGGGGGGGGTCCGGACCCCCTCGCCCCCCCCCCCTGGATCCGCGCCTGCTGTCAATTGCTCTCAAAATATATGATTTCTCTCTCTTGCGTTACTAATGTAAAATCTGGAATTTTATTTACAGTTTCCTTTGTAAATACTGAGCAGAAATATCTATTTAGCTCCTCAACAATTTCAGAATCATCTTCAATAATTTTGTCATCAGAATGAAGGGGTCCAATTTTTGTATTAGATTTATTTTTCAGGTTGAAATGACTAAAGAACTTTTTGGGATTTCCTTTACAATTTTTGGCTAAGTTCCTCTCTAAATTGCTATGGAAAAACTATACACGCTTACAACATGGTATCGTATGTGGTACCTTTATTTCATAATTAAATATAAATTAGTAATTAATTGAATTAAATATCTATACAAAATTGCTTCAGGATTGGTGACATAGCCTATTGGGAATGAAATAATTGCCATATGTACATAGAACCCATATGTAGGCATCGGGCCTACATAACAACAGAAACCAAATTATTATTGTGTTCAAAATTTTCCACTGTCAACTCATGAAAAATTACATTGAGAGACGAGTCAATGAACTTTGCTGCGAAATCAGCAAATAATAAAAATACAAAGATTATATTATATCGGCTCGCTCAGAGCTGCTTGTGTTACAGCGATGCTTTAAGCAAGGAAGATGTGCTTTGTCTTCCTATACGTTCTGAGTGAGATCCTCTTGATATAAGACTTAATAACTATAAGAAGGATAGGCCTGTTCCTTCAGGTGTTTAAATAGTGACTGCCTATATTAGTTACATCGAGTCAACTCATTGTGTAGCTCCATCGTACACAGCCCTACATCGAAAAAGATCGTCACGCCCTATATCGAAACAGAAGCGAGGCCCAACGAAATAATAAGGTAAGGCAATTCCTTTCTTTACCATTAGGCAGCGCAATTACCGAAGGCAATTAAACATAAAGAGGTCCTTTAAAGACCTACATATAAATAACTCTAACGAAAAAACATAGGGCTTTTGTCGTTAACTCCACTGAAATTTGCTGGAAATTTCCAACGGATGAAGGTATCAAGCAATCAACCCATAACCCTATATAGGTTTTTCATATAGTGTCCCGTGTGATGAACCGATCCCTTTAACTACATGATAATTTCCAATCAGCGAAGGTTGAAACCAATTCCAACAATAAGCCCCTATAGTTTTTTCACATGGTGGCCCATATAACTGGGGAACCGACCCCTTTACCTTTACACTAACTGTAAACAAATCCTTGTTCATTTAACAGGCTTAACTCATTTTAGGTAATAAAAATAGGCCAATTTCAACCTAAGCCTATTTAGTAGGCCCACTTTACCTTACTCAATAGGCCTAACATACTCATACACTAAAGACCTACTTCAAACTACAATTTGCAATTAAATATACAAGAAGCCTACCTCACAAAGTACGCCCTACTCTTTACACACAAGGCCTATCCTAACTAAAAACTACATTTATAATTCAACCTGTGGTGTAGGTTATAAAATTTATTTCAGCAATTTAACTTACTCATAAGACTCAACATCACAAAATTAAACGCAGAATTGTAACATCACAAAATTCGACTCAGAACTGGAACATCACAAAATTCGACTCAGAACTGGAACATCACAAAATTCGACTCAGAACTGGAACATCACAAAATTCGACTCAGAACTGGAACATCACAAAATTCGACTCAGAACTGGAACATCACAAAATTCGACTCAGAACTGGAACATCACAAAATTCGACTCAGAACTGGAACATCACAAAATTCGACTCAGAACTGGAACATCACAAAATTCGACTCAGAACTGAAACATCACAAAGACCTAAAGCAATTGCACGAATTCAAACCTACACCCACCTAACACACACATTCTAAGTCCTATTTGACATACTGTATAGGCATAACACATTCCAAGTCCTATTTGACATATAGGCGCAACCTATTTTAAGTCCTATTTCACATATAGGCGCAACCTATTCTAAGTCCTATTTCACATATAGGCGCAACCTATTCTAAGTCCTATTTGACATATAGGCACAACTAGTGGTGGGATTCAAAAATTTTAAGAACCGGTTCGCCCTCCCCTCCCCTCCCCTTCCCCCCTTCTCCTCTCCTTTCCGTGTCAGAAATGAAAACTAAAAAATGTTTTTATTGAAATTCTTTATTTAATTTCCTTTTAAATATTTCCAAATCGCCACTTCATTATCATGTAGTCTTTATTTCTTCCTTTTAGGAACCAGTGCGAACCGGCTGAATCCCACCACTGGGCACAACCTATTCTAAGTCCTATTTCACATATAGGCATAAAACAGACAAGGCTTGATATAAGGGTCTCAAATGCAATATTTGAGGAAATTTATTCAGACAAATTGGTTAACCTAACACAAAACTCAAAAATAAAACCCTACAACAAAATATACATTTGCACACATACATACAGTATATAAATATATACATAAAACTCCAAGCATCGAATTCTTCTTTTAAAGAAGAATCACACAACAGATTTCATCAACAGACACCTACATTCCTTGCAAACAGATTGGATTCCTTCAAAACCCCAAACCTTCCAGACCTACCTGTAGGACACACAACATTTATTCAATCATAACTACGGGTATTGACAGCACTGGAGTGGTGAATCCAAGTTTTGAAGACCAACTGGATTCAGAGGAATGCAAAAAAAATACACACACACACACACTGTACTCTTTCCATGTGTCAAACACAACAACCTGTCTGAACATAACCAAGGATCGGAGAGTAAAGGCTTTTATTGCTGCGCTCTGGTTCTGTGCGCATAATTTTGTGTCAAAAATTATATGGTTAGACAGTGGCATATACAAACAAACTACGGTACTCTAAAGGATTTTATGGCCTACTTTGGCCATAGCCCAAACTACTATTTCAAGGGGCTGATGGCCTACCTTGGCCATAGCCCAACATATTCAACAAGGGGCTGATGGCCTACCTTGGCCATAGCCCAAATTATTCAAGGGGCTGATAGCCTACCTTGGCCATAGCCCAACATTCAACAAGGGGTTGATGGCCTACCTTGGCCATAGCCGAAATTATTCAACAAGGAGTTGATGGCCTACCTTGGCCATAGCCCAACCTATTCAACAAGGGGCTGATGGCCTACCTTGGCCATATATGGCCTAGCTTGGCCATAGCCCAAATTATTCAACAAGGGGCTGATGGCCTACCTTGGCCATAGCCCAAATTATTCAACAAGGGGTTGATGGCCTACTTTGGCCATAGCCCAACCTATTCCACAAGGGGCTGATGACCTCCCTTGGCCATGGGCCAAACAACAATGGTCTTATGACCTCCCTTGGCCATAGGCCACACAACAATGGTTTTTTGACCTCCCTTGGCCATAGGCCAAACAACAATGGTTTTATGAGCTCCCTTGGCCATAGGCCAAATAACAATGGTCTTATGACTTCCCTTGGCCATAGGCCAAATAACAATGGTCTGATGGCCTCCCTTGGCCATAGGCCAAACAACAATGGTCTTATGGCCTCCCTTGGCCATAGGCCAAAGAACAACGGTCTTATGGCCTCCCTTGGCCATAGGCCAAAGAACAACGGTCTTATGGTCTCCCTTGGCCATAGGCCAAAGAACAACGGTCTTATGGCCTCCCTTGGCCATAGGCCAAAGAACGGTCTTATGGCTCCATAGGCCAAATAACAATGGTCTTATGGCTTCCTTTGGCCATAGGCCAAACAACAATGGTCTTATGGCCTCCCTTGTCCATTGGCCAAACAACAATGGTCTTATGGCTTCCCTTGGCCATGGGCCAAACAACAATGGTCTTATGGCCTCCCTTGGCCATGGGCCAAACAACACAAAAACAGTACAGGATTCAAAGCCCCAAGCCCTCCAGATCTACCTGTGGAGGAGTAACATTTACTCTACTAAAACTATGGGTATTGACTAGTCTGAAATGGTAGGTTTGAATACAGTACAAACTCTTTTAACCAAACAACACAACATGGAAGTACAGTACATTTCAATTAACTCACCATCGTAGAAGTCACTTCAAAACATAAATCGTTAACAAAACTAAACATAACAAAACTCCAAAACAACATTAGTAAACCAGCATTTAAAAACTGGTGACTTATAAAATTTACACAAATAATGAGCAAAGTTAAAATGCTTAATAACTTTACTTTAATTCCATAAATTTCCTATACCTAAGGGGAGTCAAACTGATTGACATAACTAACTAAACTTGAGAAGTTGGCCTCTTGAACTTTTATATTTAAATAGGTCTTGACTCTTGAGTAACCTTTCTCTTCCTAAATTCCTACTTCATTCTTTTTAATCCATTTTACATGTTTTTACACAGTTTGTCAAAAAATTTAATCTATAACAAATTTTTCTCCGGCCCCCACCCACCCCAAGTATATAAAAAAAACTATACACGCTTACAACATGGTATCGTATGTGGTACCTTTATTTCATAATTAAATATCTATACAAAATTGCCTCGAGATTGGTGACATAGCCTATTAAGAATTAAATAATTGCTATACGTACATAGAACCCATATGTAGGCATCGGGCCTACATAACAACAGAAACCAAATTATTATTGTGTTCAAAATTTTCCACCGCCAACTCATGAAAAATTACATTGAGAGACGAGTCAATGAACTTTGCTGCGAAATCAGCAAATAATAAAAATACAAAGATTATATTATATTGGCTCGCTCAGAGCTGCTAATGTTACAGCAATGCTTTAAGCAAGGAAGATGTGCTTTGTCTTCCTATAAATTCTGAGTGAGATCCTCTTGATATAAAACTTAATAACTATAAGAAGGATAGGCCTGTTCCTTCAGGTGTTTAAATAGTGACTGCCTATATTAGTTACATCGAGTCAACTCATTGTGTAGCTCCATCGTACACAGCCCTACATCGAAAAAGATCGTCGCGCCCTACATCAAAGCAGAAGCGAGGCCCAACGAAATAATAAGGTAAGGCAATTCCTTTCTTTACCATTAGGCAGCGCAATTACTGAAGGCAATTAAACATAAAGAGGTCCTTTAACCCTTTCATGCCCATGGTTGTACGTTTGACCACGCAATTTTACGAGATTTTAGTCCTTGTAGAAAATAACGTTTAAGGTATAAAATTGCCTTAATCTTAAACATAATTCGGGAGTGAAAGGGTTAAAGACCTACATATAAACAACTCTCTAACGAAAAAATATAAGGCTTTTGTCGTTAACTCTCCACTGAAGTCTGCTGGAAATTTCCAACGGATGAGGGTAACAGGCAATCAACCCATAGCCCTATATAGTTTTTGCACAATTGCGTTTACTATCTCTTATAAGTTTCTTGGGTACTTATGTATTATTGGCAGTGGCGGCTCGTGACTTAAAACAGTTGTGTGCAACAACAACAAAATATAATATATATATATATATATATACAGTATATATATATATATATATGAATAGAAACGACATAAGTATTAAGGAACGTTTCCGCACACGAGGAGGAGAGATAACGAAATAATGAAAAATGAGGCGAACCGCCTGGGAATCGAACCCAGGGCCTTCCAATTGCCGGTCGGACGCTCTACCATTATGCTACGGACCTCACTCAATCACAAATCGAAATTCTCCCAAATAGGGCAGAAACCAATGCCCTCAGAGAGCACCCTCGCAAATCGTGAATATGCGCAAATAACTGCAATGACCGCGCAGTATATAAATGAATAGAAACGACATAAGTATTAAGGAACGTTTCCGCACACGAGGAGGAGAGATAACGAAATAATGAAAAATGAGGCGAACCGCCTGGGAATCGAACCCAGGGCCTTCCAATTGCCGGTCGGACGCTCTACCATTATGCTACGGACCTCACTCAATCACAAATCGAAATTCTCCCAAATAGGGCAGAAACCAATGCCCTCAGAGAGCACCCTCGCAAATCGTGAATATGCGCAAATAACTGCAATGACCGCGCAGTAATAAATGAATAGAAACGACATAAGTATTAAGGAACGTTTCCGCACACGAGGAGGAGAGATAACGAAATAATGAAAAATGAGGCAGTTATTTGCGCATATTCACGATTTGCGAGGGTGCTCTCTGAGGGCATTGGTTTCTGCCCTATTTGGGAGAATTTCGATTTGTGATTGAGTGAGGTCCGTAGCATAATGGTAGAGCGTCCGACCGGCAATTGGAAGGCCCTGGGTTCGATTCCAGGCGGTTCGCCTCATTTTTCATTATTTCGTTATCTCTCCTCCTCGTGTGCGGAAACGTTCCTTAATACTTATGTCGTTTCTATTCATTTATATACTGCGCGGTCATTGCAGTTATTTGCGCATATTCACGATTTGCGAGGGTGCTCTCTGAGGGCATTGGTTTCTGCCCTATTTGGGAGAATTTCGATTTGTGATTGAGTGAGGTCCGTAGCATAATGGTAGAGCGTCCGACCGGCAATTGGAAGGCCTGGGTTCGATTCCCAGGCGGTTCGCCTCATTTTTCATTATTTCGTTATCTCTCCTCCTCGTGTGCGGAAACGTTCCTTAATACTTATGTCGTTTCTATTCATTTATATACTGCGCGGTCATTGCAGTTATTTGCGCATATTCACGATTTGCGAGGGTGCTCTCTGAGGGCATTGGTTTCTGCCCTATTTGGGAGAATTTCGATTTGTGATTGAGTGAGGTCCGTAGCATAATGGTAGAGCGTCCGACCGGCAATTGGAAGGCCCTGGGTTCGATTCCCAGGCGGTTCGCCTCATTTTTCATTATTTCGTTATCTCTCCTCCTCGTGTGCGGAAACGTTCCTTAATACTTATGTCGTTTCTATTCATTTATATACTGCGCGGTCATTGCAGTTATTTGCGCATATTCACGATTTGCGAGGGTGCTCTCTGAGGGCATTGGTTTCTGCCCTATTTGGGAGAATTTCGATTTGTGATTGAGTGAGGTCCGTAGCATAATGGTAGAGCGTCCGACCGGCAATTGGAAGGCCCTGGGTTCGATTCCCAGGCGGTTCGCCTCATTTTTCATTATTTCGTTATCTCTCCTCCTCGTGTGCGGAAACGTTCCTTAATACTTATGTCGTTTCTATTCATTTATATACTGCGCGGTCATTGCAGTTATTTGCGCATATTCACGATTTGCGAGGGTGCTCTCTGAGGGCATTGGTTTCTGCCCTATTTGGGAGAATTTCGATTTGTGATTGAGTGAGGTCCGTAGCATAATGGTAGAGCGTCCGACCGGCAATTGGAAGGCCCTGGGTTCGATTCCCAGGCGGTTCGCCTCATTTTTCATTATTTCGTTATCTCTCCTCCTCGTGTGCGGAAACGTTCCTTAATACTTATGTCGTTTCTATTCATTTATATACTGCGCGGTCATTGCAGTTATTTTTGCATATATATATATATATATATTATAAAATAGAACTAATTCATCGTGAATTATAGTAAATGTTCTGCGCAACTAATGTTAGATAGATAGATATACTGTAGTACTTACTTATTTACGAAAAATGAAATTCATGCGATGCTCTTTTTTACTGCAGAACTTGTCAATCACCTTGGTGTTAAAAGCCTCAATGTTTGAAATAAACTTTTTTTTTCTATGGAGAGCATTGCCAGAGCATTAAGACGATCCTGGAACATAGTATTTCTTAGGAAAGTTTTTATTCTTTTTAGAGAGGAGGAACATCTTTCGGGTTCTGCTGTTGTCATTGGCGTGGTGATGACAATTATAAGAAGTTTTGTTACTTCAGAGAACGTACTCTGTAAATTGCTTTTGAATATAAGTTTCAAAAGAGGAACTGCGCCATCAATTTTTCTGAAATCGGTTCTTTCATATAAAATGCTAAGCTCTGTTTTCAGTCTCCTTTTCTCCAGCATTCTATAACTTTGAACTGCAATTTCAAGTTCATTTTCCGGAAAATGTTTTGCAAATTCTTTAAAGTTAACAGAATTCAACAACTTTGCTGCCTCTAGATCAGTGATGGCGAACCTATGACACGCGTGTCAGCAGTGACACGCCGCAGGGTTTCAGGTGACACGCGATGGATGTTGAAAATTTTTGGTATTCTGATGAAAAACTGCAATAAATCGTCTACGATCATTTTCAATTAAGGCGATTGTCGGTTTTGTCCCATTGAAAGAAATCTATTTTATAGTTAGCCTATTTTTAATTATACTATCATTATTACCACCCGAGACTCCATCATATGTGCAAATTAGTTATATAATTAAGTATATTATGAATTCATAGATTATATTTCAATATATTATTAGTTGAATAGCCTAGTACTTTCGATTAATAAGTCAGCTATCTATGATTTTGTAGTTAAATTTAAAATGCATGTATGCAAGTGACACGCCAACAATATCATTATTTAAAAAACACGAATTTTGGCACACTTGGATAAAAAGGTTCGCCATCACTGCTCTAGATGATCCAAGGAGTGAAAACAATGATGAGCCTCCTGTACAATTCGATCACATACTTCTTTGGCACGACTGTTTGGGTCGTTTATTGCCAGATGACACGCATGTAGTCGCAATTTCACTGTCAATGATGTCTATTGAATCTCTCACTTCATTGATTGCCAAAATAAAATGGGATACGGCACTTTTTATTTTTACAGCATCAGACAATCTTGCTTGTAATTGGTTATACAAAATGTCTCCATGTGGCATTATTCTGTGAAAAAATGAAAGCCAGAAAAGGAATTGTGCATCTTCCAAATAATGACGGAGTCCACGAGCTTCTTGAACTGTCCTGGTGGATAATGACGTCTGCAAATCCAACAAATACTCAACCAAACTGTCCTTGTGCTCATACACCACACTGACAGTTCTCGATTTAAAGTTCTACCTGGTTGCAGAACCACTGGGAATCCTTCGTGCCACAACTGCATCTAGTGCAGACAACCGTTGTGGTGACCTTGAAAAGAAAGCAGGAAAAGCTGACAGGCAACAGAAGAATACCCTAGCTGCATGATTTTGCGAAGCAGCTTTTTCCATTACCAAATTTAATTGATGGGCATAACAGTGGATGTATTGTGCAGTGGGAAAAATAGCCTTTATTTTTGCTTGAACTCCACCTCTTTTGCCACTCATTACAGCCGCACCGTCGTAAGTCTGAGCAATTATTTTGTTAGGTTGATCTTTAAAAATCTTATTTATTGTATTCAAAATACAAATAGAAATTGCGTCTGCACTTTGAACTTCCGGGTTGAAAAATCCCCAAAATCTTTCAGTGGGCACGCCATTGATTACATAACGAAATACTATTACCAACTGTGAATGTTCAGAAATGTCTGTAGTTTCATCTGACATTAAAGCGACAAAATCAGCCTCTTTCATTTCTTTGATTATCTTTTCACGGCAAACTTCCGACATACAATCTAGCAGTTCATTCTGGATGGTTTTAGAAGTTCCCTTGAAAACATGATTCGATTCTATGTGTTCTTTTACCGCACTATCTAAACTACTAACAAAATCAACGAGTCCCAAGAAAATACCCGGATTTTCAGATGTTTCACTCTCATCATGTTCTCTTAAGGCAAGTTCAAAGGCACCGCAAAACTTAATGCAGTCAATTACCTTTGATAATTCTGTTCTTTTCTACTGCTTGATTGTGTTTTTTGATGGCGTCATGGTACGTCCGACTTAAATGTGTTGCAATATTCACACTACCGAGAACACTAAGATCCAACACATTGTTTATATGTTTCTTGTTTTCATTATGCTTTCTAATCAGTGCTTTAAGATGGCCAAGATCTTTCACTCCCGTGTTATTGAATGAATCACTGTTACCAAAAAGAAGGCATGGAAAGCAGAAAAGAGTATCCCGAACATCACAACCACAAATCCAACTATAATCATCATAAATCTTTCTGTGAAATTGTCTTAAATATTCTCGATTGTTGCTTCCCTTGGCTTTCTGACTTAAATTTAAATCGGGAGTTGGCCTACCTTTACTGTTTTATTTGAGCTTTTTCATTTAATGTTCTAGATGAAAAAGTACTTTTAATAAATTGTCCACTGAATTCATATTTGTATAAAAATTAATAATTTATGTACAACACTTGAGTAAACAAAAACACATACACACGCAAAAAAAGTTTAAAAATCAAACGCAATCGATCGAGCGTCCATCGCATCGACAAGTGCTGCAGCGACTGGTAGCACATTCACCGTTCACGCCTTATCCAAAACTGGACCGAAAGACACGTCTGCGCATGCGCTTTGTCTGATTTCACTCAATTTGGGTGCTATGCTGATGACAGCACATAAGTATGAAAATAGAAATGCAGGGAATGCGCAGTTAGTTCGTTTTTTCATAAATCGGAAAACAATTTAGATAAAATTGGAAATTACAGAAGATATTATAAGTAATTTTATTGATTTATTATTTAGCTATTTACATATTTTAAAAACTGATGTGCTGTAGCACGTAAGCACATAATGAGCGGCCACCACTGATTATCGGGACTACCAAACTGTTTATTATGTATTTTTGCTCTCATCATTTTCGTTTAAACTAACGAAAATATCACAACTTAACCAAACCAATCATCAAGGGCGTGCAGTTGACCTAACTGGGCATTTTCCATTTTATTTTGTTTTTCGTAGCTAACCTAACCTAACCTAACATCTTTCCTTTTTTCAGATCAGAAATTTTCAACCATGAAATGCCCAGCTAGGTTAATTGAATGCCAGGTTAGGTTAATTGAATGCCCGGTTAGGTCAACTGTATGCCCTTGATGATTCATTAGGTTAAGTTGTGATATTTTCGTTAGTTTAAACGAAAATGACGAGAGCAAAAATACATAATAAACAGTTTGGTAGTCCCAATAATACGTAAGCACTGTTTCTTGCTTTCTCGTCTCTTATTTTTATAAATTTCAAGGTCCATTTCATTTTGAGTTCTCTTAAATTTGCTGAAGGTCTTTCTCTTATCTCTTATTCTTTTCTTAATAGACAGACTTATCCAGGGTTCTCTGTTATTTCTGATTCTTATTTTACATTGACGAATATATTTACTTTGAACATATTTTATTTTTTAACTTTCCCCGTACATAGTGTGCAGATTTACTTTGGTTGAATATATCTTTTGGTTGAAGCTCAAAAGTCTCCGCCCAATTTATACAGTTTAACTCATTAACTAGTTCAGTCATATTTCCATTTTTAAAGTCAGGAATTTCAGCTGCATTTTTCGTGTACTTTGAGTCAAATTTCACCTTGAATCTTATTATAAAATGATCACTTGAACCCAGTGTTTCAAAGACTGATATAAATGCAAAAAACTTCACTTTTTTACGTGAAGGTCAAAATATGAGAATAAAAACCCACTCTAATAGACAGAGTTTATTTCCACGACAGTTTCGACGCCCACTGGCATCCTCCTCGGGTGGATACAGAAACACAAATGAAACAAAACAAGAGGGAAAAACAGTTCAGGGATCGACCGTTAAGAAATTCGCACCTAGGTTGGATTCCATTCTCTCGAGACAGGAGGGGCATTTTCATTAAGTACATTCGCACAAATTTTAAAACTATCTTCCTGTTCTAAACATAGAGATTCTATTATTTTACATAATTATTACATTTATAATTAAATTTATTACATTTAATATTGCATAATTATTAATTACAGAAATTATAAATTTATTATTACATTGGTTATTACATTGTTGTTTATTATACAGAAATTATAAACCGAAAAACGAATGAAAAAAGGCGATTAGGAAATAATCCAGAGACCATTGAGAAATTCGCACCTAGGTTAGATATCGTTCTCCCGAAACCAGAAGGGCATTTTATTACAGGGTCAGCTTACGTATAACTACATTTCCACAAATTAAAAATATCTTCTTGTTCTATACATACAGATCCTAATGTTTGACATAATTACTATATTTATTTCCACATTAATTACTTCCATTATTACATTTACTAAAAGCGAGTAAGGAAACATTCCAATCCAGAGACATTTAAGAAATTCACACTTAGGTTCGAACACGTTCCCACGACTCCGTAAGGGATTTATTGACCAAGAATCTCATTAAAGGGTCTAACTTATAAGTACCTTCGCACAAATTAAAATTATCTACTTTTTCTATACACACAGATTCTATTATTTTTCTTTTGACATAATTATTACATTTATAAAGTACCTTACTTGATTCCCAATCTATAGCATGATTATTTTGGCTAGCGTGATAAAAAATGGCATTATTAGTATTACAACTTCTGAAGGCATATTTGTGTTCTTTGATACGAGTTTCAATATTTCTTCCAGTTTCTCCCACGTATACTAAATCACAACTTTTACAGGGAATGCTGTAGACACAGGCTTGTTCCTCTTTTGCAACGTTATTCCTAACCAATTTACTTTTCACGGTAGACGAATATTTGAACGCCAAAGCAAACTTAAATTCTTTCGTCAACGGTTTTACTCTTTCTAAGCCGGCAATGTAAGGCAAACTCACATATTGTTTTTGGTTAACTGAAGGTTCCCGAGGGGCATAAAAAGATTTTCTGGCTTTAAAATACGCCTTTCTGATAAACCACTCAGGATATTTTAAATCCTTAAAAATGTTCCAAATCTTTGAATTTTCCGGATCCAGCAAATGTGGGCTACAAATCCTGAGTGCTCTTAGAAACATGGAAGAAATAATTGAGCTTTTAACCCCTTCATCATGATATGAAAAATAATGAATGTACGAATTACAATGAGTAGGTTTTCTATAGACCGTGAAATTGGGCTTTCCGCTTTCGTTAATGACCAAAACATCTAGAAAAGGTAATTGTTTGTCGTTCTCCCATTCATATTTAAATTTAATAGAGGGAACAAGATTATTTAATGACTGAAAGAAAGTGTCAAAGTTGTTCCAGTGGTCAGGCCAAAATGAGAAAATATCATCTACATAACGAAACCAAATTAGATTCCTGGGACATATTGTTTGCAACATTCCGACTCATATACTCCATATATAATGTACTCAGTATTGGGGATAAAGGGGACCCCATTCCCATACCAAAACGTTGCAAATAAAATTCTTCACCGAAGGAGAAGGCATTATTGGTGACACAGAGTTTTATCAGTTCTAAAAATACAGATGTGGGCATGCCTAGTTCTACGTTACATGTTGGCAATTTTCTATCTAAAAAACTAAGTACATCATCAATGGGAACTTTCGTAAACAAGGACTCAACATCAAAACTTATCATTCTTCCCCGTTTTAAATCTAAGGACATAACTTTGTTAATAAAGTCACAGGAATTAGTGATGTGCGAAACTGTCGTGGAAATAAACTCTGTCTATTAGAGTGGGTTTTTATTCTCAAAGACTGATATGTTATATATAGAATCAGCAATATTTGTTAATAATAAATCTAAAATCGCATTCTCTCTGGTTGGTTCTTTAATTAACTGATTTAGACCATTTTCTACAGTACAATCAAGGAAGTTCTCATTACTTTCAGGTGCTTGTAATGTTACCCAATTTATATATCTACTGTATAGTTAAAATCTCCAACAATAATTACATCATTTGAACCTACCTTATTTATTTCCTTAATAATTTCATTTTCTACTGTACATATCAATTATCCTCTCTTGTTTTGGAGATTCCTCTAATAAGAGTCTAATTGAACATCCTTCTGGTGGCCTATATATCTTATAGGTATACTATTAAGCTAAAATGTGTCTGTGTCTGTGTGTGTGTCCGCATTCTTCGGAACCGTGCACAGACTAAACGGCACATCGGAAAATTCTGCAACCACTACCAACTGATAGCCCATGAACTGCCGATGTGCTCTGTCAAGTTTCCCAGTCCTAGGTCACAATTACTGGGTCCGAAGGCCCCAGCACTGTGATAAAACTACAGAAAAGAATGCAGCCGTGAAAATCTTGAGCTTCACATTGTGTGACATACACTGCTACCCGCACGGAGGGTGGGTAGCAGTATATGTCACAGTGCTACCCGCCCAGGGGTATTGGGGAAGGGGGTGGAGGTAATGGCGTTTTTTACTTTTGTGTGTGGGGGTAATGGGGGTTAATGGCATTTTTTAAAATTTTTTAGCTGGATCACAGTGCTACCCGCCCAGAAGGCCAAGTTGTACAACGGTCGCGAGCGATAGCAAGCTACCGCTTGTACCACCTATTTTAATAATTTTTTTACCATTTTTATTTCTAATTTCTATCTATACTGACTCCACTATTTCACTTTCTTTTATTGAATTTATCTCTATTGGAGACAAATTTGACTTTGCATAAATAAATACTCCACCACCTTCAAAATGTTTACGCTTATAATAAGAGAGTTCATAGCCATTTAATTCATAGGTAATAATATTATCTCGCTCACTTAATTGATTATTTGGTACACTGCTAAATTTTGTCCACGTCTCAGTCGTGATCATGATATCTGGTTTTTCAATTTCAACGTATGTTTTAAATTCATCTCTCTTATCTCTGATGCTTCTTGCATTTACATAAAATAATGAAAGAGAACTTGCAACATTTTCTTTAATTTTGGATCTATTATCAGTTTGTTTCTTTAATTTTTACTCCATTTATTTGTTTATGACAGTTGTCGTTATTATTTTGAGATATTTTATTCAGTGAAGCACCATTTGTTAGTCAATGGGACATACCCAGGTTTTTTTCATTTTCATTTTGGATTTCCGTTAATAAAATTATACAGAGTACATCTTTATCTCTTGTATTAAGATGAACCCCATCTTTATTACACAATTCTCTTTTCCAATAAAATTTGTTCCATAGATCAATGTATGTTACATTAGGTTTGCCAGACGTCCCGTATATACGGGATTGTCCCATATTTCACTACTTTGTCCCGTTGTCCCTGAAAAGTTCGTTGGGACGCCTAATTGTCCCATATTTGAGTGACCTTGTAAAAAATCCTCAATCATGAGCCTATTTATGGCTACATCATTTGTTATATGTTTATTATCAATTAAGAAATGCCAATAATATATATTAATAGCTTTTACAGTTTTACTTAAATTGATTTTGAGAAGTTGTTGAAAGCCATCCTGCAAGTTGAGGAATGGCTTTCAGCGACTTGGTTGAGCGGTGACGTACCCTACTCTTAAAATACGTATAGGCCTATAAACAACAATTTTTAATCAATTTGATTAGCCTAATATGAACTCAAAAATTTTCTGTGATGACCGATGACGTGTAATCAGTGGTGTAGTGCTAAATAAAGAAGTGAGGGAACGCATTTTGAAAGTGTTACTCAGATGCTGGGGAGACAATGGCGAGCGCGGCGAGCCCATACAGCTGGGGATCCGGGGGCACTGTAAGCCCCCCGGGAAATCTTTTGAAATCTGACCAATTTCAGGGATATTTTGAGGTCATATGCACTGGATATTAGGATATATTCCAAGGTTGAAGATGCAGTATTTCCAGTGTCATTAGATATACGACATCCAGTACGATCAATAAAAATAGCTAACAACTGGAATGATTAACTAAAAAAAAGTTAACAACTGGTACGCCGTGGTGACTGTTTCACCAGATCTTTATAGGCTAGCATTGCCTCAGTCGAAGCTAAAAGAAATGAAACAGTTAATGATTCTTTCTCATATTTATTTTAGGGGTGGGAATTAAAATTTCATGACGTTAGAGATTTGTAAGTTCGGATTTATTTGAAATAGTGAGGGAACGCCGTTCCGTCTATCAAAAAAAGTAAGGGAACGCCGTTCCCACAGCACTACACCACTGCGTGTAATACATTTAATTCACTATATTATCATGTTATCTGACAATTGCGCATGGTGCATGTCGCATGAGTTGGAGTCAAGTGCATGCAGCATCTCAGTAGTGTCGAAGTTCAGTTTGCAACTTACTGCAATATGACGGTGCTTTTTGTTTTTGTGTTACTGAAAGAATACTGTTTACTCATTATGCCAAAACGCAGTTGTGTGTTTAATGACAATTATTCTAGAGAGTGGAATTTTATTAAGAGGGGGAAGGGGAATAATGAGGTTGAATGCAAGTTATGTAGATCAGTTTTTAGTGTTGCTTACGGCGGAAAGTCAGACTTTTTACAGCACATCGCCACGTGGAAGCATAAATTAAGCATATCTTCTGTAGGATGTGCAAAGTCCATTGATAATTATTTTGTAAAAAATGATTCTGTTGAAGAATCTAAAATCATTACTGCTGAAGTTACTATGGCTTTTCACGCTATTAAACATCATCACTCTTTCAACTCGACTGATTGCGTAAATAAACTGTGCCCAGCTGTCTTTTCCGATTCCAAAATTGCTAGCAAGTATTCATGTGGTAGAACTAAGTCAACAGCCCTTATTAAAACTCTATTAGCCCCACATACTGTTCAGGAAACTGCTAAAGAATTAATTAACTCGCAGTACTATGAATATCTACTGATGCAAGTAACCACAATGCTGAGGAAGTTTTCCCATTAATTGCTCAATATTTTACCCGTGAAAAAGGTATGCAAGTCAAATTATTGCGCGTGTGTTCCTTGCCTAATGAAAAATCTGAAACTATTGCAGAATTTTGCAAAGAAACTCTACAAAACTTAAGTATTGATGCCACGAAATGTGTTGCTTATTGCGGAGATAACGCTAATACAAATTTTGGTGGGTGTCTTCGGCATGGAATGAATAATGTGTTCACAAGACTTAAAAATAGTGTGAATGAAAACTTGGAAGGAATTGGGTGTCCAGCTCACGTGCTGCATAACACAATGCAGTCTGCCTCTGACGTTCTTTCTACTGGTGTTGAAGTGATTGTTGTGAAACTGTTTTCTCACTTCAGCATCTACACTGTGCGAACTGAGCGTCTCAAAGATTTTTGTCAGTTTATTAGCGTAGAATATCAAGCAATTCTCTCCCACTCAAAAACACAGTGGCTTTCTTTAGCAAATGCAGTGGAAAGGATCCTCAAACTCTACGATGCACTAAAATCTTATTTTCTTTCTGAAGAAAAGGCTCCTAAAATACTGGTAACATTTTTTAATGATCCATTGAGTGAAGCCTATCTATACTTGGTCCACAGTCTGATGAGTGTGTTCAACAGAAAGATCCTACAAATTGAAGGAGAAAAAAGTGTTATCGAGGTACTGTCTATTTTACAGGAGATTGCCGAATGCGTAAAGGAGAGATTAGAAGCAAAATTTATATCACTAAGTGTAAAATCCATACTTCGTAAGGATGAGGTTACTGAATCAATGGAAAAGAGATTCTGGTCAGAAGTAGAATATTTCTATCAGACGGGTTATGATTACCTAATAAAATGGATTTCTCCCCTCAAACACTTTAACACATTTACATGAATGTGTCTAAGTGCTCAAAGTTCCAACTTGGGAACAACTTGAAGTAAACGATAATCAGCTTTTCAGTAAGTGGAACATTCTAGAGAAAATCACAAGAGAGGAGCTCGATTCTAATGCAGAAAATTGGAATATGAAGCTCTGTCACGAGAAGTGGTCAGATATTCTTCAACGAATTGAGTTCCAAGAACAATTCTCTCATTTGCTACTCATCTGTCAATTTATATTCAGTATTCCTGCCCACAATGCACATGTCGAACGCATTTTCTCATTAATGACAATACAATGGAGCAAAGAGAGGAACCGATTGGAAATTTCTACAGTGGAGGCAATTTTGCAATGCCTAGTAAATTTAAATATGACCTGCAATGAATTTTATCATTATATGCTTCAAAACAAACAATTGCAGAAGATGCAAAATCTTTAGAAAAATACAACTGAACCAATGCATCAATATATATATATATTCTGAATTTGTGTATATATATATATATATATATATATATATATATATATATATAATATATATATATATAATATACAGGGTGTCCGAGAATTATCTGTACAACTTTTGGCTGTGATTAAAAGTCTCATTAAGTTTTTTCTGATACCAAATTTTGACAAGTTTTTTTAGAAATTCCAGTGTGTGCTCCTAATCAAAATCTATTAGCCTTACCTCAGGTAAGGCTAATAGATTTTGATTAGGAGCAACCACCTGACCTGTTTGCGGCGGCTGTGGTTGTAGTAGAATGAGGCGTTGTCCAGCTTCGGGTTGTGGGGGCTCTATTTGGACCAGAGGGTGGTCCTCGTCTTGAAGAGCTTCTCTCTCGTTCCTTGTTGCTGGCTAGCTCTGTTTGGAGAGCTTTAAATTCTTCTTTTATTGTTTGTAAAAATTTTTCGGATAGCTTAATACTTCGCGCGGCCAGACTCTGAGTGTCGTCCTGCGTAGCGCAAATTTAGGGGTGATGGGCGTGGTTATCTACTTGGCCCAGGCGGATTTCGGTTATCATCTTATCGGCTGTTTTGGCCATAGTGAGAAGGTCTGTATCATCTGGCATACAACGGAGCATTAGCCGTAGGGCAGTGGGGAGACCATTGACGAAGCGGCGACGGATTAAGGCTGAGTTTTTATCATTTCCTTCGTCGGTCTGTCCGGCCAGGTCTTGCAGATGCCTAAGGAAGGCTGTTGGCATTTGATCCCCAAGAACTTGGTCCTTGAGTAGAGCATTGAGTCACTCTTCTTCCGATTGGCCGAGCCTCCTGACTAACTCGCTGAGGAAGCTCTCGAAAGCCTGGTCAGACGGAGGCAATAGAGCCACATCCTGCACCATTTTGTATACTAGTGCAGGCAGGAGGTTCTTTGTGATAAGGAACTTGGTTTGTTGGTCCATAATTCCTTTTATCGCAAAAAAATCCCGCAGTTGATTCACAAAGACTCCAGGCTCTTCAGCGATGAATTGTGGAGTGATAGGCTGATACATTGTTAGAGGGTCTGTTATAGGTGGTGGATTTGGAGTGCCACCGTTGGATGATCCTGGGTTGGTGTTGTTGGTCATTGTGGCTATTATATTGTTACAAGGTACCAAAAAAAATTAAAATGTGTCCAAAACTTGACAACGTTTCAACAAATATTGTTGAAAGCGAATAATGACTTCAGGTAAGTTTGGTTGAGTATGAGACTCAACTGGAGTTGCGATGAATGCTGGTAACAAAAACTTGACGAGACTTGATCGAGCAAAATAAATAGGGCCTAGTCAAATCTATGATGATGTAGCCCGACATTAGCAAAAAAATAGTCTGCGTATAGTCTGTTTCCAGAATATAGGTAAATTGGCAAAAACACTCTTGAAAGAAAATGCAGTTCAGATGGCTTAAAAAAATACATTTTTAATTTTGTAACGTAAAGCTGGAGAATTTCTGCTAAATTCTAAAAAAAAATGAGCAAAGAGCAGCTAGACTTGGCAATAAAAAGAAAATTTGGGCAAAAATTGGTAAAAACAAAAAAAAATATTTTGCAAATATTTTCACCAAAATAGTAAGAAAATCTTTGGAAATAGTAAAATGTTAAAGAATTCTTGAAGATGAATGATATATTTTGCAACAGAATACACTTCCAGTACAGATGAGTGCTTAGTACTGGTGAACTTAACAAAATTATGGATGCAGATCAGATGTTGACAAAAAATTGAAAAAATTTTTGAAACATTTTTGCGGAAATTACGGTGTTTTTGGTCACCATTTGTAAGAATACTGTAAGTGAGGATATTAAAAAAATAATAAAAAATGAAAATGATAAAAATTGATAATTAAAATATATATATTATATAGGCCTTGTAACTTGTGGATGATGATAACTTAATCCTCATTATGGAATTGTGCTAAGTTTAACAGGGAAACTATCTAAGAAAGTATGTAGGCCACAAATGATTAGTAGGCCTTCTGCTAAAAAAACAAACATGAAAACATAATAGGCCTGTAAAGTATACTGTACTAAGAAAATTAATGAGCAGGCCTAGGCCTCTTGAATATAGTAGGCTGAGGTTAGTTATCTAAAACAAAGGCTATGGTAGGCCTCAGCTAGGCTAAATTACAGATTGACTTTCCATCAATAGGCCTAGCTTATAGCTACAGTACTAATCAAACACAGTACAAAGCTTGCTAATGTCTTATTATTTATTACTATTTACTATTTAGAATATAGCATAAGTACCTTAAGGCAGCACTAGGAAATTCTATATGCTAGGCTAGACCAGTGTAACCTAGGGTGAAGAAATTCAGTACAATTTCAATGCTAAGCTAAATCAGTTGTGTGGTTTGATTGTTGCCGTTTTGCAAAAATTGAACCCACAGTATTCGATATTGCATACAGATATGGGTAAATATTTACATTAGGGTCTCCACCCAATTTTGATGCCAAAATACATTTTCCTAGTAGTGTATGATGTGCTTTGGTATTATGTATTTTATCACACTCAGTCATTTTACATACCAAAATACATTTTTCTAGTAGTATTTGATGTGATTTGTTCAAATATGACCTCCATTTCCGTCGGAAATGAGATCCAACAAAGTTATAGTACTTTGAAGTTTGGCTCATTTTCAAGGGAAATGGAAGTCAAAATCTAAGCAAAACACATCAAATATTACTAGAAAAATGTATTTTGGTATTAATTAACCTAACCTAACCTTACCTAGCCTAACCCTGGCTAAACGAGCCTAACCCTGGCTAAACGAGCCTAGAGTATTACCTTATTATGGATTAGGTGGTGGATACAGACGAGAGCTCGTTTAGCCAGGGTTAGGCTCGTTTAGCCACGGTTAGGTTAGGTTAGGTAAGGTTAGGTTAATTAATACCAAAATACATTTTTCTAGTAATATTTGATGTGTTTGCTTAGATTTTGACTTCCATTTCCCTTGAAAATGAGCCAAACTTCAAAGTACTATAACTTTGTTGGATCTCATTTCCGACGGAAATGGAGGTCATATTTGAACAAATCATGGTTATTATGTATTTTATCACACTCAGTCATTTTACACACCAAAATACATTTTTCTAGTAGTATTTGATGTGATTTGTTCAAATATGACCTCCATTTCCGTCGGAAATGAGATCCAACAAAGTTATAGTACTTTGAAGTTTGGCTCATTTTCAAGGGAAATGGAAGTCAAAATCTAAGCAAAACACATCAAATATTACTAAAAATGTATTTTGGTATTAATTAACCTAACCTAACTGTGGCTAAACGAGCCTAACCCTGGCTAAACGAGCCTAACTCTGGCTAAACGAGCCTAGAGTATTACCTTATTATGGATTAGGTGGTGGATACAGACGAGAGCTCGTTTAGCCAGGGTTAGGCTCGTTTAGCCAGGGTTAGGCTCGTTTAGCCACGGTTAGGTTAGGTTAATTAATACCAAAATACATTTTCCTAGTAATATTTGATGTTTTGCTTAGATTTTGACTTCCATTTCCCTTGAAAATGAGCCAAACTTCAAAGTACTATAACTTTGTTGGATCTCATTTCCGACGGAAATGGAGGTCATATTTGAACAAATCACATCAAATACTACTAGAAAAATGTATTTTGGTGTGTAAAATGACTGAGTGTGATAAAACACACAATAACCAAAATGCATTCCAGTGTCCAAATTGCTAGAGAACCTAACCTACCTAACAACCTAACCTACCTAACAACCTAACCTACCTAACAACCTAACCTACCTAACAACCTAACCTACCTAACAACCTAACCTACCTAACAACCTAACCTACCTAACAACCTAACCTACCTAACAACCTAACCTACCTAACAACCTAACCTACCTAACAACCTAACCTACCTAACAACCTAACCTACCTAACAACCTAACCTACCTACAACCTAACAACCTAACCTACCTAACAACCTAACCTACCTAACCTACCTAACAACCTAACCTACCTAACTTTCCTAACCTACCTAACCTTCCTAACCTACCTAACAACCTAACCAACCTACCTAACAACCTAACCAACCTACCTAACCAACCTACCTAACCAACCTAACCAACCTACCTAACCAACCTACCTAACCAACCTAACCAACCTACCTAACCAACCTACCTAACCAACCTACCTAACCAACCTACCTAACCAACCTACCTAACCAACCTACCTAACCAACCTACCTAACCAACCTACCAACCAACCTACCTAACCAACCTAACCAACCTACCTAACCAACCTACCTAACCAACCTACCTAACCAACCTAACCAACCTACCTAACCAACCTACCTAACCAACAACCTAACCAACCTAACCAACCTACCTAACCAACCTACCTAACCAACCTAACCAACCTACCTAACCAACCTAACCAACCTACCTAACCAACCTAACCAACCTACCTAACCAACCTACCTAACCAACCTACCTAACCAACCTACCTAACCAACCTACCTAACCAACCTAACCAACCTACCTAACCAACCTAACCAACCTACCTAACCAACCTAACCAACCTACCTAACCAACCTACCTAACCAACCTAACCAACCTACCTAACCAACCTAACCAACCTACCTAACCAACCTACCTACCTACTAACCAACCTACCTAACCAACCTACCTAACCAACTACCTAACCAACCTACCTACCTAACCAACCTACCTAACCAACCTACCTAACCCCACCTAACCTAACCAACCTACCTAACCAACCTAACCAACCTACCTAACCAACCTACTAACCAACCTACCTAACCAACCTAACCTAACCTACCTAACCAACCTAACCTAACCTACCTAACCAACCTAACCTAACCTACCTAACCACCTAACCTAACCACCTAACCTAACCACCTAACCTAACCACCTAACCTAACCACCTAACCTAACCTACCTAACCAACCTAACCTAACCTACCTAACCAACCTAACCAACCTAACCTAACCTACCTAACCAACCTAACCTAACCTACCTAACCAACCTAACCTAACCAACCTAACCAACCTAACCTAACCTACCTAACCAACCTAACCAACCTAACCTAACCAACCTAACCAACCTAACCAACCTAACTAACCTAACCTACCTAACCAACCTAACCTACCTAACCAACCTAACCTAACCTACCTAACCAACCTAACCAACCTAACCTACCTACCTAACCTACCTAACCTACCTAACCAACCTAACCTAACCAACCTAACCTAACCAACCTACCTAACCTAACCAACCTACAACCAACCTAACCTAACCAACCTAACCTAACCAACCTAACCAACCTAACCTAACCTACCTAACCTAACCAACCTAACCAACCTAACCTAACCAACCTAACCTAACCAACCTAACCTAACCAACCTAACCTAACCAACCTAACCTAACCAACCTAACCTAACCAACCAACCTAACCAACCAACCTACAACCTAACCAACCAACCTAACCTAACCTAACCAACACCTAACCTACCTAACCTAACCAACCTAACCAACCTAACCTACCTAACCAACCTAACCTACCTAACCAACCTAACCTAACCAACCTAACCTAACCAACCTAACCTAACCAACCTAACCTACCTAACCAACCTAACACTAACCAACTAACCTAACCAACCTAACTAACCTAACCTACCTAACCAACCTAACCTAACCAAAACCTAACCTACCTAACCTAACCAACCTAACTAACCTAACCTACTAACCTAACCTAACCAACCTAACCTAACCAACCTACCTAACCAACCTAACCTAACCAACCTAACCAACCTAATCTAACCAAACCTAACCTAACCAACCTAACCTAACCAACCTAACAACCTAACCTACCTAACCACCTAACCTAACCAACCTAACCTACCTAACCACCAAACCTAACTAACCTAACCTACCTAACCAACCTAACCTAACCTACCTAACCTAACCAACCTAACCTAACCTACCTAACCTACCTAACCAACCTAACCTAACCTACCTAACCTACCTAACCAACCTAACCTAACCTACCTAACCTACCTAACCAACCTAACCTAACCTACCTAACCTACCTAACCAACCTAACCTAACCTACCTAACCAACCTAACCTACCTAACCAACCTAACCCTAATATCAATAGATTCATCGTAGGAACACTCAGATCTATACTTTCTACATTTAAAAGACAACTGTAACACACCATGTTTGACAAAAATCTCTACAGCAGAGTTATCAATACTAGGTGAGGTACCCGGCATTGCCCGGGTTAAATGAATACCCAGTTAGGTCAACTGAATGCCCGGTTAGGTCAACTGAGTGCTCGGTTAGGTCCCTTGATGATTGGTATCTCACAAAACCTCCTCACCCCCATTCATGCAACTTGGGGGCTAACCCCTTCCCCCATTACCCCACCCCTCCCCATTACCCCACCCCTCCCCATTACCCAACCCTCCCCCCATTATTGCCCGGGACAAATTTCACAAATAGACAGGCTAAACTACAGAAAAGAACGCAGCCATGAAAATTTTGAGCTTCACATTGTGTCAAGATTTCTGAATCTGATCATTTATAGCATAATAGCGTAATTATAGTGTAATTTCTGAGTGTGATGGATGGACAGATGGACAGCCCTCTTATTATAGTATGGATTGTTAATATCTATAATCACATCTTCAAAATACATTTCACATCCTTCACACACCATATTGGAAAACCAACTAATGAAGAAAATGGAAAACACTGTAGCTGCATACCTCATTTTTTGTAGCCAAATGTGATTTTTCCACCCAAGTAGATACACTTATGATGACATCATTCAAAAATTATGACCAAAATGGAGTTAAGAAAATAATTTCTTAAAGCCTATAACATTATAAATACGCAATTGTGCAAATAACAACATATACCATTAGACTCCTAAAGTTATGCTGAAACGTTTGATAACAGCCAGTATTGTCAACTTGGTGGAGACCTTAATATAAATAATTTCCCAGATATGCAATAGTAAAAAAATAAATATTATGAGAACATTTGAAATACAAGAAACATACCGTGGAGAAAATATGCTTGCTTGAGTGATTTGTTTGTATATAATGGGTGGAAAAACTTGGCATCTCTTATTGTTGCCAATACGTTTTTTGCTCAAACGATTTTACTAACAAATAAAATGAATCCTTAAAAGTAAACTTAAATCTATTCATATTATGTATTAGATTAATTTTTATTTAGATTTTTGCTTTGGAATTAGATTATTTTCATGTAAATTTTTATTCACTAGATAAGGCACTTTAATTTTTATTTAGAAAAGGCACTTAATATACCTAATTATTTTTTTATTTAAATTTTTAATCACTAACATAGATAATTATTATCACTAGATATTTCAGAATTAATTCACTTGAAGAACACTTAATTTTTATTTAAATTTCTATTCATTGGATGCTTAAGAATTAAAATTAATCACTGGACATGTTTAACTGGACATTTAATTTTTATTTATTTATTTATTTATTTTAGATTTAAAATATTTCATTCGTACCAATTTGTGCCAATTTTCATTAATAAAAGATAATCCTGTGGTGCAAGGCACTACACATCTAGTGAGTCAGATGATGAATCCTCGGACAATTCAGATAATGAATCATTGTTGTCATGTTGTTGTGAATTGTTCAGCCTTCAGGATTTGTCCAGTTCTAGTCTTAGTGACAGGGACATTGACTCAGACATGGAGAATGATGAGAAACCGGTTTATTCCCCAGTTAAATATTTTAAAATCAGCAGGTTTAGTTGGTCCAGTTAAACCTCTCGGTAAAGTTACTTTTAAGGATTTATTGGTCTCCAAGTGATGATGGGAATTCAAATATCTCTGGACAATCTTTGGAATGGGATAATTGCTCTGGAACTTAGTGAGATAACTCCAGAAGGAAATTTTCCAATTATTGAGTTTGAACCAGGGATGCCACTCCTTGGGATTTGTCCCAATATCTTGGCATTTTCAGCGATACCTTGGGATATTGGGATTTCTTTAACAAATATAGAAAATCTTGGTGTGTATATATATATAATGGGATTTTTTACAAGTGGATCTTGGGTTTTTTTTAAATTTCTGAGTGGCATCCCTGGTTTGAACCCATGGTTGACAATTTGGATGATGTGGCACAGGAAGAAGTTCAAGAAATTGATTCCCTTAACCAGATATCCGAGTCGATTCCAGCTGACTCGGAGTCTCCTGTGCCTGATCTAGAATCTAGCCGTTCAGAGATGAACAAATGAATGAGCAAATGAAAAATGAGGCACCTCCCAGGAATTGAACCTGGGATCATCCAATTGCCAGTCGGTTATGCTAACCACTGCACCAAGGTCCCCAATCAGTCAGAACTCTAATTGTCCTACATACGACGCCCAGTAAAGCCTAAAGCTTAAGGGCCAAATTAAATAAAATAAGTAGTTGAGCTTCACAATTATTTGTCATTGTAAATTGAAAAGAATGTATTTACTTTATTATTAATAAAGGTTATTCAGTTCAATTCAATCTAGAGAAAGGGTTTTAGAGATTAAACGTAAGCTTTCAAGCAGGGCCGTCCAGGAAGCATTAACAGCATCAAGCATATTTCCCCTCCAAGAACTCGTGCCAGTGGAGAAGTGTTGGATCTTCCACATGTGCAGCCCCAGTTTCTAGAACGCAAGCAGCGACATTCTAGTTTGTAACACCTATTGACCAGATTTGGGGAGAAATAAACCTTTACTCAGCCTAGGTTCTGAAGCAGTTTAGAACAGGAATAAGTTGATAAACAAAACATTAGTTTTGTGTGTGTGTGGGGGGGGGGGGGGTCAAGTGTTTAGGAGTAATCAACGAACTATTTGTTCTAGACAAGAGTTTTCAAAAAGGAAAAGGTGGGTTTTTGACCACCTTAATGTTAAGTAGCATTACCATTTGTAAATAACTTCATCATCATCCTTAGTTTAGCAATCTGAGTATATTATGTGGAAAATTTGGGAGTACCAAAATGGAAGAACCACCTAATCTTGGATAAGTCACATTAACATTCAAAAATAATAACGATAAAAGTAAATCAGGAGAATTGAACTCTTGCTGAGAAAAATTAAAAAGACACCAATGAAGAAACAAATATGGGATGAAAAGAAAAAAGATCCCATAGCTAGAAATGTCAACATGGTTTTGGGAAGAAGAAAAAATCACAATAAAAACAACAACGAGAGGGGGTAGAGATGAAGAAGCCGGAATAAAAAGTTCATTATTGGTGTCAAATTAAATTTAAGATTTTATATTTCAAGGTAAGAAGTTCATAAATTTCCCTTCGGTTATTAAATTTAGGTTAAATAAGCTGAATTTCAGCTGTAATTGTTTAACAATAGAGTATGGAAGTCCAGTTTATGGACATATAGCTATGGTTCATCTTTAGCCTAGGTCTTCCATCTTCAACGTAGCCTAGGCTGTGTTTAGGCTACTCTAGTTGGAGCAGGACCTATTTTTTCCATAACTTAAAGGGTGGCCCATGTGGGGAAGGGTTATTTGCTGTGAAAACCTTAACCTTGAATAAAATAAAACAGAATTAAAAAAAAAAAAAAAAAAAAATTACACCTTATCAACTTTTGATGGTTAATATTGATCAGAAGGTAGGCCTAACATTTTGACATCTGAACAGAATTTACTCCATGTTTGGCTTTTTCAGATATTTACTATATATAAATAATAATAAATTATGAAGTCCTAACTAAAAATAAAAATAAATAATTCAAATAATTCAAAACTTATCATTTGGCCATAAGTGGTAAAATTCTAGAATAAGGGTAATCCGAAGCCTAGCCTATTTAACCAAGCTTAAAGCTTAAGTATTGTATACATAATATAAAATAAAGCTTATTTATGAAGTTGAAAGGGTTTTAGGATTTTGGGGACTTATTTTTGAAACAAAAAAATAAACAAAATATGGCTTTAATAGCAAAGAAAATCCAAATAAAAGGGATTATGATACTATTTTGGGTGGTTTAAATGGAATTAAACAGGAAATAATAATTATAGACAAGGAAGCTGTTAGAGAAACTGATGGATTAGATGGCGTACAGCACTTTTGTGTGAACAAGAACAGAATATTTTTGAAATAGATTCCCATATAAATGAATTATATGCTGCTTTAGATAATTTACCAAATAATTTAGAAGATGCAAATCAAAGTTTGATTGATGCCTTAAGACAGAGGTCGGGGAACAGGGGTAAATTACTCCAAATGGGGTAAATTTAAAATTTTTGAGGTAATGCTTGCGGTATGAGAGACACTTCCATTTTTTTAATTTGAATTTTTTGTATACGATATGCAACAATTTTAAGAGCAATTGGCTTTTTTTTGTTTACTTTGAAGTCTGGGGGTAATTTCACCTTACTCAAATAGAGTTTTGGGTAATACCCAAAAAAATTCCCCGACCCCTGCCTTAAGAAATGCATCCATTTCTAATGATGACAAACAACTAAAAGCCAAGTTACCAACATTACAAGTACCAATATTTGAGGGTGATTGAACAAAATTTCAGTCTTTTCTGGAAAAGTTTGATAGTTTAATTGGCAACAAAGATTATATATCTGATGTTGACAAATTCAGTTATCTGCTTAATTATTTAAAGGGCCCAGCCCTAAAACTGGTGGATGCTTGTATAAAATAGCTCTCAAATTACTAGAAAGAAATTTCCTAAATAAAAAAGAAATAGTAAATGATTTAGCAATAAAATTCAAAAATATAAAACCAGCCGAGGATAACCATCAGGATCTGTACAATTTCTATTGTGAAATTGAGTGCATGTTAGGTCATCTACAGAATAATGACATAGATCTAGAGAAATCAATATGGTTTATCCAAGCCATAATATTTGATTGTTTATCTACTCAAATTAGGGATATTTTCCAAAGAATAACGGGAAATACATACCCTACCCTTGGTGAAATAAGGAATGAATTTCCAAATGTTTTGTCAATGTACAAATCTTCAAAGATTAACTCCCAAAGAAAGATTGATTCACAAATAAACCAAACAAAGAAAATTCAAATAACCAAAGCCACAACAACAACAAAAAGACAAATCAGAACAAAAAGTGGTAGGTCTAACTCCTACACTCCAAAATTTTAATGTTATGACAGAATTTGTACGTAAGTGTAAATTTTGTTCGGCTGATGATCACAATAGTATACGATGTACTAAGTATGTAGACTTAGATTCCTGGATAAACAGGTGTTCTCAGTTAAACCTTTGTACTAAATGCACAGGTGCTAGACATACTAACAAAGACTGCAAAACAAAAATAAGATTCAAATGTGTTAATTGTGGAAGTTTAAATCATGTCTCTTGTCTTTGTTATTCATTTAAAAATTCAAATAAACAAAACACAAAGAAAAATTAAAAAACATTTAATGGACATTTATCAATAAATAATGTCAATAAAAATTCTAGTGTACTTCTTTCTACCTACAATAACTTTAGATTTAAAAAATAAAAAAGGTGGGACAACTCCTATAAGATGTCTAATAGATTCTTGTTCCCAACAAACATTTGTAGATCAATCATTAGTTAATCAATTAGGCCTACAAACTCATAAAAATTAGCAAGATTTGTGTATAACATCATTTGTCAAAGAAAATGAACAGAAAGAAAAATATAGTACAGTCAATTTAGATCTGGATATACCCACAGAGAATAAAAAACAAACATAGAAGCAGTAGTTATTAAACAAGTTGGTCAACAAAAATTTAAAATACCAAATATAAAACAAGTAATACAACAACTTAAAAAGCAATATAAAATTGCAGATAGAAATTTAAATGATGATACAATAGATAATGTTCAAATGTTAATTGGAGCTGATTATATTCACTTAATTCAGAAGGGCATAGTCAGAATAGGAGATGAGATAGCTCTAGATACTCACTGGGGTATAGCTCCACTGGGACACAGATAAATATAAAATAACAATGAAACATAAAAATATATGACTAACAAACTCGCCTTATTATGACAAGGTCTTACACAACTCAAATAATGTCATAAATACTGAAATATTGAATAAATCATTAACAACTGAAGAATTAGATAAAGGTGTACAACAGCTCTGGCTATTAGAGTCAGTGGGGGTGCAAGATGGTGATCATACAGACGAAAATCCATTAATGGTTGAAAATTTTGAAAATACCATCATGTATGAAAATGGCATTATTTAACTGAACTACCTTGGAAGATCAATAGTCCGAAATTAAATGATAATCTAAAGGTAGCTAAAGGTCATCTCTATAATTTGATGAAAAGATTAAAAAATGACAATAGAATTAAAATGTATAATGATGTTTTCAAGGACCAAAAAGGCTTCATTAAGGAAGTTAAAGATCACCCCTTTAAAAAAGACAACTATCATTATCTTACTCACACAGGAGTCTATAGAAAGGATGCACCCACAACAAAACTTAGAGTTGTGTATAACTGTAGTCTTAAAGATGGCAATAAGCATAGCTTGAATGACTGTCTCATAGAGGGGCCTAATCTTATTTCAGACCTTGTAAAAATCCTTCTAAGATTTAGATTAGATGACTATGCAGTTCAAAGTGATATAAGTAAAGCTTTTTTGAGAATTCATCTGAAAAATGACAATGACAGAGATCAACTAAGATTCTTGTGGTTTAATGATCCATATGACTTAAATAAAGGATTTAAAACATTTAAATTTAATGTGGTTTTGTTTGGGACAAATGCAAGTCCTAGTTTACTGGCTTTAACCATCAAACATCACTTAAATTTGTATGATTAAAATGATTTAACTGTTCATTTCTTGAAAGATCACTTCTATGTAAATAACCTTATAGGATCAACCAAAACAGAGTTAGAATTAAATGAAGTTTACATAAAAGCAGATAAAATAATGAAAGAAGGTAATTTTGAATTAAGAGTGGATCACAAATAATGAGAGACTAAATCAAAAAATAAAATCAGAAGACAAAGGATTGACAGAACCAACAAACAGGGTGAAAACATTAGGTATGATCTGGGATTTAAACTCAGATTCTAAAGTTCATGACTCACTCTGCACAAAAGGCTACACCTTAGATACAACAGCTAACACAAAAAGAAAGATCTTATCCGAAAGTTCAAAAATATTTGATCCTATGGGTTTACTCCTTCCTTCTACTATCAGATCCAGGGTTCTTTTACAAGAATTTTGGAAACGGAAAGTAGACTGGGATGATCCTATAACCAATAAACAAGAAGATAGCTGGAAAAGGTTAGCTAAAGATCTCGATAAACTACAAAAAATAAATGTTACTGCACCGAATACCACGAATGAAGGTGTGAAAAAACTATATAGGGCTATGGGTTGATTGCCTGATACCCTCATCTGTTGGAAATTTCCAGCAGACTTCAGTGGAGAGTTAATGACAAAAGCCCTATGTTTTTTCTTTAGAGAATTATGGATATGTAGGTCTTCAAAGGACCTCTGTTTAATTGCCTTCGGTAATTGCGCTGCTTAATGTTAAAGAAAGGAATTGCCTTACTTATTATTTTGTTGGGCCTCGCTTCTGTTTCGATGTAGGGGGGCGACGATCTTTTTTGATGTAGGGCCGTGTACGATGGAGCTACACAATGAGTTGACTCGATGTAACTAATATAGGCAGTCACTATTTAAACACCTGAAGGAATAGGCCTATCCTTCTTATAGTTATTAAGTTTTATATCAAGAGGATTTCACTCAGAACTTATAGGAAGACAAAGCACATCTTCCTTGCTTAAAGCATCGCTGTAACACGGCAGCTCTGAGCGAGCCGATATAATATAATCTTAGTATTTTTATTATTTACTGATTTCGCAGAGGTTGTTGACTCGTTTCTCAATATAATTTTTCATGAGTTGAAAGTGGAAAATTTTGAACACGAAATAATAATTTGGTTTCTGTTGTTATGCAGGCCCGATGCCATATGGGTTCTATGTACCATATGTATGGCAATTATTTCATTCCCAATAGGCTATGTCGCCAATCCCAAGGCAATTTTGTATAGATATTTAATTCAATTAATTAATAATTTATATTTAATTAAGAAATAAAGGTACCACATACGATACCATGTTGTTAGCGTGTATAGTTTTTCCCTAGAAGGAATCTCTTACGAAAGATGACCTCTTTTCATCAGCAGTTACTGCTTTGAAGTCGCAATCAACTGCCAAACGATTCGGCACTTCAATGAATTCGTCCATTGTTTCTTCGGGCTTCTGATAACGGGTAGACAACAGGTGCCGAGTGCAAACTTCATTGGATGGTTTTACATAGGCGGCTTCCAATAGACTGATGGCCGAGTCATAAGTCGTGCAAGCCTGGATCACATCAACGATGTTAGGCCAATATGCAGGAACAGACCTTCCAGTTTATCAGAACTATGGTCTTCGATCATTGAGAGAAAGTACCTGAATCCTCGGATCCAGAGCTTCCACAGTTTGCTGCTCTGAGGGGCGTTAGGCAGTACATCAAATTTGTCTGGTCTAATGATCCTTTCTATGATAGTGATTTGACTGAATAAATTGTTGAGCCACTGAAGGTAAGAGTGAGTATACACCAATATTAGGCTTTATTCAGTCAAATCACGACTATTGTATTGAAAATCGTATTCATGATTAAACATTCATAATAGCAAATAAAAATACCTAAAACAAAAGAAAAGAATACTTTAGGTCAAAGAAAGCGTACAAATTATACAATTCAAAATTAGATAGCATAACATTAACAATGAGTCTATGTCAGATGGATATGCGAGTATATGCACATCTGCCTGACCCTTTGGCAACATGTTGTCAATAGTAGGCTGACCATACGTACCATTTTGAACGGGACAGTACCATTTTGTATGGGACAGTACCGTTTTGTAAGGGTTTTTGTATGGGTTCTGTCACTGAAGAATAATTGTAAGCTCAAGATGTTTATGTACTTACTTTTTCATGAATACAGAATATTACATAACCCCCGTCCCATTTTTGTCTCAAGGAAATATGGTCAGCCTAGTCAATAGGCATTTTCAAAGCATCAATCCAATCACGGCCTAGTAGAGTAGGCCCTTGCTCATCCACCACTGAAAGGGTTAAGGGATGAGACAAAGTTTTCTTGTTGAGTGCAACTGTGATGGATGCTTCTCCACAAATAGGTATTTGTATGTCCCCATATTTTTTTAGTATTGTTTTAGATGCATGTAGTTTAGGTGCATTTTTGAAAGTTTTGTCAAAAACTGTTTTGGACATGATAGTTCGGGCAGCACCTGTATCTTGTTCTGGGGGAACTGTAATTCCATTTAGGCCTATATCTACAATATATGGGCCTGTATTATCACCACTTTGCTGCTCATAAAATAGGTACTCCACTCCAATGTTCGAAATATTTCTCTTTTGAGGATTTACACTAGAAATGTTATAATTAGAATTTTCACCATTTGTCTTCTTTGAGAAACAAACTTTAGCTATGTGACCTATTTTACTACAATTTTGGCATACTGCTTCTTTAAAAGGACAGTCCTTCTTCCAGTGGTGTTTTCCACACCCAGTACATGGCTTGGAAGGCTTTTCCTCCTGTTTAGCGTTCGAATTAGTAGGTTTAGTCATATTTGCCGCATACCTTTTATTTGTTTGTCTAGTAGGTTTATTAGGTCTGCCTGGCCTAGAAGATTTAAAGCTATTTAGGTGTTTGGCCTTACTGTTGTGACTGCCAAAAGCTCTAACATCTTTAGCAGCTGCTTCCCTAGCCGCAACTATTTCTACAGCCTGACTAAAAGTTAGGTCCTGTATAGTTAATAGATCTCTCTGGGTAGACTCCTCTTTGAGACCCATTACAAACCTATCTCTTAGTATTTCGTCTAATTTGTCCTGAAATTTACAAGTCCGGCTATAGGCTTTTATACTTGCAACAAACTCTGCAATGCTTTCATTCACAGTCTGATGCCTCGAATAAAATTTGAAACACTCATAGATGAGAACTACTCGGGTTTGTAGTGATTGGTTAGGGCCTGTACCCATTCAGTATTTCTTTACTATTACACCGGTCTCTGGTAGAAAGTTTTAAAAGCTGGTTTTCAATGTGCTGAATTCAGAAATGATACTCATTTCCATCGCAAATGATTTGTTAGAGTTATTGAAGCTTAAACTCTCTAAGGTATTTTTTTTTTTTTTTTTTTATAATTTTGGATAACGTTAGGGATTAGGTTAGGTTAGGTTTGCTTAGGTTGTTTTAGGTTCGGCCAATTTTGAAGGTGAAATTTGTTTTTCCTATTGTTTTTGATGTGTTTTGTATTAATCTGACTTTCAGAATCTTGGGAAACCACTCGATTTTGTGATTCTCCCCACCTAAAAACTCCTCGTTCCCACTGGGGATCCCCCAGTAAAAGGGTAAAAAAGGGTAGAAAGTTCTAAAAGCTTTAAGCTTCAATAACTCTCTAACAAATCGTTTGCGACGGAAATGAGTATAATTTTTTAATTCAGCACACTGAAAAACATTGAAAACCAGCTTTTAAAACTTTCTACTGGAGACTGGTGTAATAGTAAATATTTACCACCAATTCACTCTAGGTGCAAGTTTCTGGTGCTTTAGGAGGAACTAGGTCCATAACTAAGCCAAACGTTTTAGGGTCTATTATAGTTAGGAAGGTGGGTACTTTCTTAGCATCAGGAATGGAATTTGCCTCGAAAAACAACCTCACCCTAGTGCATAAGTTTCGAAGTCTTCCCCAGAGTTTTTGTAGGGGTTTATGTGGCCAATTACTGACATGCTAGATCAAAACCGATTTAGGCCAAATAACGTGAAGTAGGTTAGATAGGGTTTAAATTTGATCTAGTTAGTCCCCAGTTAGGACTGAATAGTAAATTGTATTAGAGTTAGGGCTGAGTATGAATTAGGTAGTATTAGAGTTAGGGCTGAGTATGAATTAGGTAGTATTAGAGTTAGGGCTGAGTATGAATTAGGTAGTATTAGAGTTAGGGCTGAGTATGAATTAGGTAGTATTAGAGTTAGGGCTGAGTAGGAATTAGGTAGTATTAGAGTTAGGGCTGAGTAGGAATTAGGTAGTATTAGAGTTAGGGCTGAGTAGGAATTAGGTAGTATTAGAGTTAGGGCTGAGTAGGAATTAGGTAGTACGGTATTAGAGTTAGGGCTGAGTAGGAATTAGGTAGTACGGTATTAGAGTTAGGGCTGAGTAGGAATTAGGTAGTACGGTATTAGAGTTAGGGCTGAGTAGGAATTAGGTAGTACAGTATTAGAGTTAGGGCTGAGTAGGAATTAGGTAGTACGGTATTAGAGTTAGGGCTGAGTAGGAATTAGGTAGTACGGTATTAGAGTTAGGGCTGAGTAGGAATTAGGTAGTACGGTATTAGAGTTAGGGCTGAGTAGGAATTAGGTAGTATGGTATTAGAGTTAGGGCTGAGTAGGAATTAGGTAGTATGGTATTAGAGTTAGGGCTGAGTAGGAATTAGGTAGTATGGTATTAGAGTTAGGGCTGAGTAGGAATTAGGTAGTATGGTATTAGAGTTAGGGCTGAGTAGGAATTAGGTAGTATGGTATTAGAGTTAGGGCTGAGTAGGAATTAGGTAGTATGGTATTAGAGTTAGGGCTGAGTAGGAATTAGGTAGTACGGTATTAGAGTTAGGGCTGAGTAGGAATTAGGGTAATTATTCGTTTTTACACCCTGTCTGTTTTTATGATGAGAACAAACTTTTCTGGTCAATTTTGAGGTGTTTTGCAGTTTCGTACAAAAAACACCTCAAAATCAACCAGAAAAGTTTGCACTTGTCATTTTCGTTTAAACTAACAAAAATATCATGATTTAACCTAACCAATCATCAAGGACGTACAATTGACCTAACCGGGTATTCAATTGACCTAACCGGGTATTCAATTGACCTAACCGGGTATTCAATTGACCTAACCGACCTAACCACAATACCTTAGCTTATTGCGGAGGGTAGAGTTCTGCAATTGCAGTCAGGAAGTGATGCAATTTTGTGGACTCGTCGGTATGTTCTGCTAGGAACAAGTATCGCGCAAAATATTTCCGGTAATGAGGGCGTTTGTTCCCAACACGTAAAACCCACGATTTCACGTCCTTCCACAGGCGTTCAAACACCCACGTTTATTTTTAGGATTTTTTACGGCACCTAAAGACCTTCTGGTCTTTTCTTAAAATACAAGCACTATTGCATTTAGGGCAGGTCACGGATGTCTTAATTATTCCGTGATTGAAAAAAAGGTCTAAACTCTAGTCTTCATCGAGGGCAATATGGCGGATTACGTCTTCAAAGTCAAATATGCAAAACTGACACATCATACTTGTGGTTACAAAAACACTGAACTGAACAGACCAACAATTGCTACAAATTATTTAATTGTAAAACAGGACATTGAATTACGCAGAAGTAGCCAGAATCACCAAAAATAGGAAATATTCACCAAATAGTCAATATATACATATATTGAAAAAACAAGAAAAATAGAAAATATATTTTAATAAAAAACACATTTTATACAAATCTGCACAAGATAAATTATATATTTTTTTAGTCAGTTTTGAATGGTAATTCAATATATTGTACCGTTTTAACCACGCGTGAGCGGGTTAAAAGACGAATATTAACCGGAATTAGTATTAGAGTTAGGGCTGAGTAGGAATTAGTATTAGAGTTAGGGCTGAGTAGGAATTAGTATTAGAGTTAGGGCTGAGTAGGAATTAGTATTAGAGTTAGGGCTGAGTAGGAATTAGTATTAGAGTTAGGGCTGAGTAGGAATTAGTATTAGAGTTAGGGCTGAGTAGGAATTAGGGTAAAAATTCGTTTTAACGCCCATTAGAGTATGTGTTTGGAAATATGTTTTTCTGGTGTTATTCGATGCATACTATTCGAATCTAACCTCCAGTTTCCTGGGAAATGAATAGTTTAACCTAACTAACCTAACCTAACCTAAAAGTGCCCAACCTAACCTAGGGTTGCCAAGTCAACAGATCTTGAATAAAGGACACTTGCACGCTACCGTATATTCCATTGCTTATCATGATAAAAATTTACTTGTGCAATATTTTTTACAATTTCTTTATTATATTCATAGATAAAATATGTCTAGAAAGTCGTACACTTGTAAAATCACACTACTGTATTGAAATGAAACATTTTTAAATTTCTTTATTATATTTTGTGAATTAAAGACGGGAAAATATTTACAAATCATTATAATGAATGAAGCCTTTATTTATTTATAAAATTGTACTTATCTTGACTTCGACCAGCCTTCAGTAAAGCTGTATCATTTTTTATTTTGCCAGCAAAATCGGCACAATTGTCTTTTAAATTGAAACAAATCAAACGTTCACTTTTTATTAATTCTACTGAACATCTGTTTCTGTCATCTCGCCACTTAACACTCATTACACTGAAAATTCTTTCGCAATATGCTGATGTTCCAGGCACCGACAAAGCATAGGACACCACTTTGAAAATATTTATACATTTAAAACCATTGCTTTTTAAGATGAGGTGCCATTTACCTGCCGTTCTTAAAGCTTTCAGTGTTGAAAATAGCTTCAAAGATTTACTAGAAATCACATCTGAATGTTGAATCTCACTTCTCCTGATTAACGAATTAATTAAGTTTGAAAACATCTCCGTCTCAAATCTTTAGTGGTGAATAAAATTTTGAGTCAATTACTGAATTAAAGGACATATGGCATCTTTTCCGAGTTTATCAAAGGACAAGGACACATGAGCTGAAATAAAGAACTGTCCTTTGAAATAAAGGACACTTGGCAACCCTAAATTTACTGTCCTAACCTAACATGAAAGTTATTACATTATCATTTGTATAATTTAGGTCTCGGGGGTACGGGGGCGGAGCAATGTTCCCTCTAAGGTGTGTGCATGTGCGCGCGCACACACGTTGTGAAACCCGCGCACACAGCAAAATAAAATGCGCACAGGCTCAAGCGTATCATGAGTCACGACAGTAAATGAAGTAATTTCAAAAATATACAGTCACACAAGGTCTGACCATTTGCATCAACATACTCTATAGTCGCTCTTTTAAGTATTAACCCCTTCCGCCCGACTTCGCCGACGTCCGCGCAACTACGCAATACAGATTTTTTTTACTCTATGTATTTGCATTTTTTTTCTTTTATACATTAACGCATTGAATATAAACCTTCTCTCTTATTTTTGCATAAAAACGAATAGTAATTATCTCATAATTCATAAAAAATAAAATCATTTTTTATTTATCTTGATAGTCTATTTTAAATTGCTAAATGCTAAAAATTGTTTTGAGAAATGATAACTAAAATAGTAATTTTCAATTAATGTTATTTTTATTTTATTTCTTTATTTTGTTGAATTTTATTTTACTATTTTTTATTTTATTCATATTTTTAGAATGGATAAAATGTTTTCTTTTTAAGAATATATAATATTGTAAACAGTTTTTAATATCCATTTAATAGTACCGTAATGATCAAGCTATCACCTTATGGAAATAATATTTATTAAGTATTTAATATATATATATATATATATATATATACAGGGTGTACATAAAGTCAGGATCTATTTTTGTGAAGCACTTGGAAATTATATGGAATTCAATCATAAAATGATAAAGTGGTAACATTTATTAAATAATTAAGAGTAGGATTCGACGTGACGCCCATCAGTATCCCTGCACAGCTCAAATCATTCCGCAGCATTTCTAAACACATTCTGGAGCATTTGCGGGGTTATGTTATCTGCAGCAGTTTGTATACGTGTACGTAAGTTTTCAAGACTCATAATCTTCGTCTGATAGACGTGCGATTTGATAAAGCCCCATGCAAAGAAATCTAAAGGGGTTAAATCTGGTGATCTCGCTGGTCAAGGTCTGTTGCTTCCGCGTCCGATCCAGCGATTTGGAAAATGTCCATTTAGATAATCCTGAACAATTTTGGCATAGTGACAAGGAGCACCATCATGGTGATAGACGACGGGGATAGGATTGTTAGTACCGTCGTCTATCAACATGATGGTGCTCCTTGTCACTATGCCAAAATTGTTCAGGATTATCTAAATGGACGTTTTCCAAATCGCTGGATCGGACGCGGAAGCAACAGACCTTGGCCAGCGAGATCACCAGATTTAACCCCTTTAGATTTCTTTGCATGGGGCTTTATCAAATCGCACGTCTATCAGACGAAGATTACGAGTCTTGAAAACTTACGTACACGTATACGAACTGCTGCAGATAACATAACCCCGCAAATGCTCCAGAATGTGTTTAGAAATGCTGCGGAACGATTTGAGCTGTGCAGGGATACTGATGGGCGTCACGTCGAATCCTACTCTTAATTATTTAATAAATTTTACCACTTTATCATTTTAGGATTGAATTCCATATAATTTCAAAGTGCTTCACAAAAATAGATCCTGACTTTATGTACACCCTGTATATACATTTCATTTTGAAGATAATAGCGCTCAGAAAAGTGTGCACAATTTTTCACCATAAATCTAAATGTATGCACAACGAAAATTTCTTGCGCACATGGACTAAAAAAAATTAGAGGGAACATTGGGGCGGAGCCCCGTAAAGATCACGCATGACAAATTGATCAATATTGATCAGCATTTTAGCATCGGAAATTCAAAAATAAAAAATATAAAACCCTATACTGATCAATTTGTGATGCATGATCTTTACGGGGGCTCCGCCCCAGTACCCCCGAGACCTAAATTATACGAATGATAATGTAATAACATATTCATGTTAGGTTAAGTACTTTTAGGTTAGGTTAGGTTAAACTATTCATTTCCCAGGAAACTGGAGGTTAGATTCGAATAGTATGCATCGAATAACACCAGAAAAACATATTTTCAAACACATACTTGAATGGGCATTAAAATGAATTTTTACCAGAATTAGTATTAAAGTTAGGGCTGAGTAGGAATTAGTATTAGAGTTAGGCTGGTGAGACCTAAGCTATAGTACAGTATTTTACCAACACCAACCAACCAAATCCAATGACCCCTCACACTAGGCTACATCCAATTTTCCAAACAACCAAATTGAATCCAATAAGCCAAATTGGATCCCATAAGCCAAATTGAATCCCAGCCTCGTCGCCAAAATATAATAACCTGGGGTTTGTGACCCTGCCAAGTTAATAGGTTTCTAAACAATAGCAAAGGCACTTACAGGTGCTTTGATTCAGATTTTCTTTAGGCCCTACCATATATTTCCAGCATCCAACAAAGCAGCCTACCTAAACTCTCTATCTTTACTAATTTAGAAGCTGTAGACATTTCCCCATTTCCCCTAACTGATATAATTATTAGACAACTTCCTACTTCATTTTGTTACTTTAGAAGCATCACCAAATTAAACTTAGCACCAACGATTTAGTCAGATGTAAATAATTATGCTGTTAGTTCAGCCCAAACAAACGAATAGACCGTGTTCCACTGTTTGTCATTTTGTGTTGCCATTCCGCTTTCTTTTAGTGACTTTTCCCTTTAGTGACTTTTAAACTATATACGTATATATACACACAAACGTTACCTCAATGTTTATGTTGATTACAAAATACGAGGGGTGGTCAGAATATAAGTGTACATGGCGTACAATTTCGTAACTGAAGGACCTACATTAATTATGTTTGTATCAGGTGAATTCATTAATCATTGTTGGCAACACTGCATGTCGATTCTGCTGCCATCTACCGTACATTGGCTATATGAGTTAGTTGAACATGGCGGCTCGACTGGAACAGTGCACTGTCATTTCTGCAACGATATTCTGAGTCTGTCAGTGATCAAGAATTTCTGGAGGGTATTGTCACAGGAGACGAGACATGGGTTCATCAATGTGCTCCGGAAACAAGACATGCCAGCATGGAATGGAAGACCCTGGGTCCCCGCGACCAAAGAAGTTTGTGAGGGCTGCTGGCAAAGTGATGGTTACTGTTTTGGGACCACAAGGGCGTTTCGCTTGCAGACTTCATGCAAAAAGGCACAACAATCAATGCAGCTGCATATTGTTCAACACTGGAATATTTACGAGCGGCCATTAAACGTAAACATCCTGGACTGCTCTGTAGGGCAGGGCACTGTTCCAGTCGAGCCGCCATGTTCAACTGACTCATATAACCAATGTACGGTAGATGCCAGCCAAATCGACGTGCAGTGTTGCCAACAATGACTAACGAATTCATCTGATACAAACATAATCAATGTGGATCCTTTAGTTACGAAATTATACGCTGTGTAAACTTATTTTCTGACTGCCCCTCGTAGTTTACATTGGTGTACAGTGCAGTACAGCCAAAATTTGAGGTTTACTATTATTGTCCATTGGTTTTTCCTAGGTTAATGGTACCTTCAGATAACCGGAAAATTTAGACAACCGGAATGGCCTAATCCCTGAGCTTGCCGGATAACGAAGGTTTTACTGTATTAGGTTTCAACAATTTGATTTGTTCTGCTAGCTGAAGATCTGAAATAGGAAATGTATTTCAGACTTTTTTCCTTTCAAAAATCTTCATTAGGATAAAGAATACAACTTGCATAAAGGTTCATGACATTTTCAATACTTTTCTGTACAATTGAGATATCTGATATAACCAGTGGCGGCTCGTGACTAAAAATTCTAGGGGTGCTGTCTCTAAGAATGGGTTGAAATAATTACTGAAATAAAAGGATGATCATTGAGCAATGAATAAAAGTTTCAAAAGTTATTGAAAAAGTTATTCAGTGAGCTCATCCTTGATTATTTCAATTGTAAATAAAAAATTTAGGGGTACTGCAGTTCCGCAGTGCCTACCAACGAGCCGCCACTGGATATAACATTAACATATATAAAATATTCGGTACTTACCTTACGTATTAACCGGGGGCCACCCAGTAGCGGATTATAATGGGGGCAAAGGGGGCATTTTCCCCTGGCCCCAGATGCTGACCAGCCCCAAGATGCTGACTGACCCCAAGAAACTATGTAAATGCTATAATCTACCATTGAAATAATTGGTCGACCGTGAGGAAGAAAAAAAATTTCTAGATTCCGCTTCTACAAAACCTAGTTTAGCATTCCATTTATGTGAACAAAGTATAAATTTTCCGTAATCACATCTTTGTTTTGTTTTCTGTTGATCGATCCCAGTCAGCTGATCACATCACTCATGTATGATGTATCGGGTAAAGAATTGTGTTTTTCTAGTGACACTGGCCCGAAAATATTCATTGGCCCCGGCCCTAACAATACTTAATCCGGCCCTGGGGCTACCACATATTGATGATTGGTTAGGTTAAGTTGTAATATTTTCGTTAGTTGAAAATTTGTAATACATCATATTTTTTAAATAGCAATATTTTTTAAAATATTTTTTTATACAATTTTCTGAAAAAAAAAGTAATTTTTTTTAGGCTTATTGATGATGAAAATTTGGGATCTTCCAAAAAGTGTAACATGTATTAATCATTGCAAATATTTGAAATATAAATCATTGTAAATATTTTAAAAAATATTGCTATTTAAAAAATATGATGTATTAAGAATTTTCAACTAATGAAAATATTACAACTTAACCTAGCCAATCATCAATATGTGGTGGCCCCCTGTTAATACTAAGTACCAAATATTCTAATCTGAATGTGCTCTTGTGAAGTATGCAAATATTTTGGGCAAACCTTATGGGATTCAGTTAATTTATTACAAAAGGGAATTAAAATGGCAAATAATTGTAATAACAGTAATAAAAGTTCATATAAAAGGTAAAAGATCTATTCCCTTTGGGTGACAGTTAAAGGGGACGTAGATTTATCCCATTCGGAAAGTCGGGTCCTGTTTATTCCCCAATCATTGGTCTGAGGAATGCCTAGAAAACAAATAAAAAAAATTGTAAATATTAATGCAAATATGATAAAGCAGCATGGTGGTTCTATGGTTGTTATGGGCGGTGGTGGAATACTGGAAAGACCATAGTAGTACTCACTGAGGAACTTTTTACCTCCCCTAAATGCATACCATATCTATTTTTGAGATTTGGTTCATCTTCTGTTGTTCAAACATTGTCTTGCACTCAAATATAATACGTGAAAGTTGGAGGCCAGGTCAAGTATAGTAGGGAGGCCCAAAATTGTCTATAATATATGCTTTATAAATAAAATAGATAAAGTGTTAGATGCCCTACTTTTTGCATGTCACGATCGTATAGAATTAATACTATCAAAAAAATCCTCTTTCATAGTTTTTAGTGATAAAAACAGAGGAGGCCCGGCCTCCCATGCCTCCTCTGTTTTTATCACTAAAAACTATGAAAGAGGATTTTTTTGATAGTATTAATTCTCTATGATCGTGACATGCAAAAAGTAGGGCATCTAACACTTTATTTTATTTATAAAGCAGGACGGTACCAGATGAGCCAGCCGTGCCTGGCTATGTACAGTGGAGAGCGCAAGAAAGCAACTCGCTCCTCCACCAAGCCAGACTTAGAGGCGGGGCCAACAGCTTGACCTCCGTGTGAAGAGACCAACTCACGAAACAACATAAGGTTCATAAGGTAAGGTATATTATAGACAATTTTGGGCCTCCCTACTATACCTGACCATGAGCCACCACTGCTTCCCACATATGAGAGAGCTATAAAGGGAACCTTGGAGGAACTTTGGGAAAAGCATGGACATGCCATGAAATATAAATTTATTGGTAACCTTCATACTAAAAGGAATTAAAGCCCCAATAAGAAAAGGATTTATTGGAAGCAACAAGCTTTTGGCTTATTCTAAGGCCTTCATCAGGTGCGAGCGGAGGGATAGAAGGAGTCTAGGAGAAGATCAAATTATGAGGAAGAAGGATTAAGGAAGACAAAAGATACAAAATGAAATAAGTATAAGGCACATTCAATTTGGGAAAATCTAAAAAAAGAAATTTTTAAATTATTTAGTGTTATGGGAATTAACAATGTCTATTTCATTATCAGTTTTAATTTATTATAATTTTTACTTTTTATGTTATGTTATGTTTATTACTTTAAATTTGAAATAATTATATTAAATTTTTATTTTTATATTTTGCAAGCAGAATAAGCCTTATACAGTATTTATTTGATTTTATAACTTCTCTCTTCCTTAATCCTTTTTTAACGCCCTTCTCCTGATCCTCCTCTCTTACTTCCGGTCCCTTTTCCGTATAAACTAACTGTTTCTGTATCTTCTCCACTCGGACCTCATTGATGAAGACTAGTATAGGTCAAAAGATTATGTTTCCAGTAAATTCACTTCTTGTTGGGGCTTTACTGACAATGCTCACTTAACACAGGACCTAATCATGAGGTTTATATAGAGTTTTGCCTCTGTTGTCTACACCTTAAGTGTATGTTATGTTACATCATGTAGTGAAGTTTAGTTCTACAGTGGTAATACTTCTCATCTAATTGTGGTTAGTGGGAAAGCTTGGGAACCATTAAATTAGGCTACTTATTTCTTTGAATCCTGATCTCTTCTTTTGTGTTGTTAAGCATTCATTTTTTCCCTGTCCCTTTCCTCTACTATTTATCTTTTCAAACTACATTGAACTTTGAGAGTAAAGTTCATTCTAAATAATGACTAAGGGTTGGGAAATATAGGAAGATAAGTTTTTTCACAATCATAAAGATGCAGGCCTACATTCTATATCTTAACCTTGAATAATTTTAGGTTTGTCTCTTAAATAGAATTGAGTGAATTCTCCTTTCCAGAATGTTTGGATGACAAATTGAAAAATGTGAAAGAACCTCCTCTTGAAGCGCAGTTTCCTCCTCGTATCTCATTGTTAAAACAAAACATTTTTGGTGGAGAGAGAGGAGAAATTATGAATATGGTAAGATGAAATGCAAGATGCTTTTACTAATCATTTTATATATTGTAATGGCGTGGAGTTAGTGACCCCACAAAGTTATTAGGTTTCTAAACAACAACAAAGGCACTTACCGGTGCTTTGATTTAGATCTTCTTTAGGGCCCAGCATAGATTTCCAGCGTCCTACCAACCGCCTACCTAACTCTCTTACTTTACTAATTTAGAAGCTATAGACATTACCCCTACCCTTATATACTAAGAGGTTCCAAAAAACCTTAGCCCCCCCCCCATTTGCAGCTTACATGTTTACTTATATCGAAATAGTTTTTAGTGATTATAAAAATATATAAAATTCTTTATTTATTGCAGGTATTAAAATTACTCTAGCTGATAAAGTGATAATATAATGGCTTCTCAATTAATTGGTGATTCGGAGAGGCAACGTGTGATAGATCGCATACGAGCAATAACATTTCGGGAAGCTCGTGATGCTGGAGCCACCTTTATAACACGTTCATGGGTTGCCAAAAAGTTGCGAAGAAGTGAGGACTTCGTCAAAAGAAATTGGAATAAAACTGGATGAATGTGAAATAGATACAACCAAATCTGGGTGCCCAAATTTGCCACTCTCTCAGGAAACAAAGGACATCATTGAAAGCGGTATGCGTAAGCGGAAAAACAGTTGTGCTAAACTTTCTAGAGAGATCGAAGTGTTGAGAGGAAAGATCGTTAGTGGTGAAATCATTCTACTGTACCTTCATAGGCAAGGTTTAAAGCCTTGGCATGAACTTCCAAAGCCAAGAAAAACTCAACTCAACATCGATGACAGAATGTGGTTCGCCCATTATCTTGAAAATTGGGATGTGGATGATTTCATACATTTAGCTGTCTCCGATGAATTTTTTGCTTATGTAACACATCGGCTTAACTACCAAAATGATCGAGTGTGGGCCACAACACCAGATGAAATCGATGACAATGAACATTATCGCGAATTATTAAAAAGTCCAGACTGTGTTGGTGTGTTTGTTTTGTTCACTGCAAAGAAGCTCATGTGGGTGCTGAAGCCAAATGGTCAGAGTTGGGATGGACAGTATTTTTGTGATATTATTCTATCCCAGCATGTCATTCCTTTTCTAAGAAACCCAAACAATGTTATGGATGTCGATCAGGTCACACTTCTGCACGATAAGGCCCCCTGCTTTAAGGCATTAGCCACTCAACAGTTGTTGCGGAACCATGAGATCGATTTCTTTGGAAATGAAGAATGGCCAGGAAATTCTCCTGACCTGAACGTCTGTGAACACATTGGATCAGTTATAAAGGACAAGGTTGAATGTCTCTTTTTTTTTAAATCGATTTTCGAAGGATACAATGACGCAACACATTGAAACTGTTTTAGCAAATTTGCGTAACGATCAAGATCTATTCACGTCACTTTTGGCAAGCTACCCAAAGCGAATTCAGGCTGTCTTGGAAGCCAATGGCAGGAACACCAAGTTTTACTTGTTTCTCATTAAATGCAGGATTAAATTCTCTTTTGTAAGGTATGTTTAGTTTTACTGTACCTCTAATGGTTTAGGTCATGGGCGGGGGGGCTAAGGTTTATTGGAGCCCCATATATAACAATTTCGTGCCTACATTCTAACACTTTAGCAACACCACCAAATTAAACCATGCTGCTAGTCCAGCCAAAACAAGCGAACAGACTGTGTTTCGCTATCCTTTTTTGTTACCATTCAGCTTTCTTTTATTGACTTTCTCTTTAGTGACTTTAGACTATATACGGTATACACACACACACACACACACACACACACACACACACACACACACACACTCACTCCTCCCCTACAAGTTTAGTCTGTCAGGGGGGTGAGAGACCCTAGATGACCTGCGGAGCGGGGTTGATGTAGTAGGAATAGGTGCAACCTGCATAGGCGGGCGAAATGAACCATTTTTCAGAGGATCGGTTCTCTCTCCTGGAAGACACTGGTCATCCTGCAATTCATGTTCCCATGTCTGGTCCTGATGGCATTTAATAGAATGACCATCTTCTAGTTGGCACTTGAAGGAAACAGGGCCCATTCTCTCCTGCAAAGTTGCAGGAACCCATTTTGGTTCAGCCCCATAGTTGTGAATCATAACTGGATCATTAGGTGTGCTTCTATAACTCTCCTTTTTTCAGTGTCGTGGTACAACTTCTGTTTTTCCTGATGGCGTAAAACTCGTTGTTGTAACGTTTCATTTGGACGTAACAGATCAAAACTTTAAACAAATTCCCCTGCCAATTATGAGTTTAGAAGGAGACACCCCCGTTGTTGTGTGAGGTTTTAGTAGATATTTAAACAAAAATTTATCCAACACCACTTGCATTTCCTCCCCATGAGAATGACGCAAGGCGGACTTGAAAGTACGGACCATGTTTTCCGCGAGACCGTTAGTAAACACAGTGAAATACACTGGACTGGACATGTCTAATGCCATTTAGGTGGACAAAAGAACAAAATTCCTCACTGGTAAAACAAGTACCATTGTCGGAAACCAGAACTACGGGTAAACCCCATGAGCGAAACACGAACGAAGTAAGCGAATAGTAACACCTGAAGTCGTGGAAGTGGTTGGAAAAATTCCCACATACTTAGAGTAGGCATCCACAATGGCTAGGAAATAGGTATTATTTATAGGACCTGCATAGTCAACATGGATCCAATGCCAAGGTATAGTAGGTCATTCCCACGAATGAAGTGGACTTTTTCTTGGGAGATCTCTGTTCTCTAGGCAGTTTTGACAGGAACGAACCAATGATTCAAGTTTTCAATCTAAACTGGGCCACCAGAAATAAGTTCACCAGCTTTTTCATTTTTGTTGCACCCATTTGTTCAGCGTGAAGTTCCTTCAATAAATTTGACCTGCCTTCATTCGGAATTATCACTCTGTGGTCCCATAAGAGACAGATATTTTGGATTGAGAGTCCAGACTGACGTTGATAAAAAGGCTGTAATTCACTCTCAACCTTAGTAGGCCAACCAACTGAGCAGTAATGGATGACCCTAGACAGAATAGGGTCTGATTTTGTCCACTGCTCTATTTGTACTGCAGATACTGGAGTGGATTTGAAAAACTCCACCAAATGAACCCATTCTGTAGGTATAGGTACGCATTCATTTGGATTTTCTAAAAGCAACCTACTTAGAGCATCAGCTGTACCTAGAAGTTTGCCTGACTGATGTACTAAGTCAAATTTATAGGCTTGTAGAATAAGAACAAGAAATTTTTATAGTAGGCACACTAGGGGCCACTTCGGCCCATCGAGGTGGCTCCACTATGTAAAAACTGCCTGCACATTGGCAACAACCAATTTTTACAAAACTAGAGGATCAAAGTCATAATAGGCTACTATCCATAAATATGTTACACTCTATATCTATTTATAACTGACATGCAAATATATCAGATCCAAAGAATCCAGTCAATTTCATTACGGTACCCATCAATACCAGTACCTTGCCAACCAAAAATAAGTCACGGTCCATATCAATTGCGGACCAAGTCACAATTTATAACATATACATTACAATACATATATACTTAAGAGGAAAAGTGTAAATGTAACTGTAAAGACTGTACAGTAATGTAGAAATGTGTGTGCACCCATTTTGGGTTTCCCATTTAAAGGTGTTTGTAGGGCAAGTGAGGTTTTTCAATACCTCACAGTACTATGGGGGGCACTGCTCAGCAGAGGAATCTCTTTAAATGGGGTGTATAATGACAGAGAGTATCCCCTAACCCAAGATGCTGCCTCCCTATATCCCACAACACTTGTGTTGAGCTGTGGGATCTATCACCTAAATGCACATAATATATATGAGATAAACTAGTACTATTCATGCAATAAAAATGGGCTTAAACACTATCACCAGATGTCCCTTGCAGACATCAAACTATCCAACCTTCTTTTGAAATAATCAAGTGTATATGAAGTCACCACTTCTTCTGTCAGACTGTTCCAAAACTTAATTACTCTGTTTGTAAAACTATGTTTTCTTAAATTTGTTCTACATCTTGGCTTAAATAATTTTATACTATGACCTCTAGTCTGGTTATCGTGATCTTTGATGAAAAGAGACTCAAAATCTATCTTATCCAACCCTTTTATCATTTTATACACCTCTATCATATCATCCCTTAACCTCCTCATTTTTAATGAGAACATGTTTAGATATGCCAGTCTTTCCTTATATGTCAATTGTCTTAGAGAGGGGATCATTGTTGTTGCTCGTTTCTGTACTTTTTCCAGTTTTTCAATATCTTGTATCAAATAGGGACTATTAAATTGAATACAGTATTCGAGGAGGGGTCCCACATATGAAATGCATAGTTTCTTTATAATATTGGGTGATTTGTATTCAATGTGTGTCTGCATGAGATTGAGTCTAGCATTTACTCTATTTCTGATTACCATACAGTGATTTGAGGGTTTAAGTTCATTAGTCACAGTGACACCCAAGTCTTTCTCTTTATCATCATTTTTAATCCAAATTCCATTCATATTGTATTCAATTTCTGGATTTTTTGGCCCAATATGCATAACCTTGCACTTATCAACATTAAATTTCATCTCCCACTTATCTGCCCAGGCTGTTACTCTGTCTAAGTCTTTTTGTATTGTCATTGCTCCTGCTACTGACTGAACATTATGGCCTAATTTTGTATCATCAGCAAATTTTGAGGTTTGACATGGTAGGCCCTTCTATAGATCATTTATGTAGACAACAAAAACCAGAGGTCCCAGCACAGACCCCTGTGGGACTCCGCTCAATGTGGGTCTCCAAGTAGACTTATTTCCATTTAGATGAACTCTCTGTTTTCTGTTTCTCAACCATTCTTCTATCCAGTCAGCTCTATGACCTCTTATAACATGGGATCTAACTTTTACCAACAATCTTGCATGAGGAACGGTATGAAATGTCTTTGCAAAATCAAAGTATACTATATCTACTGGCTTTTTATTGTCCAAATGCAATAGGACTCCATCATAAAATTCAATCAAGTTCATTAGACAGGACCTTCCATTTCAAAAGCCATGCTGGCTATCATTTATAAGGTTGCACTCTTCAAGGAACTCAGTAACTTTACCTCTAATGATACTTTCGAGTAATTTGCACATAATGGAGGTGAGGCTGATGGGTCTGTAGTTTTATGCCAAGTTTCTATTTCCTTTTTTAAAGATTGGAGCCACATTTGCTTTCTTCCAATCCTCTGGAATTTCAGTACATATCAATGATTTATTAAAAATAATTTCTAGTGCCTGTGCTATATTCTTTTTGGCAGCTTTTATGACTATTGGATGCATTTCATCTGGCCTGGAGATTTTTACATTTTTAATTTATCTATTGCTTTTTAGGATATCTAGTTTTGTTACCCTTAATTCATTTATTTCTCTATCTTGAAGTTGTCCTGGTAGTATAAGATCAGGAATATTATTTAAATTTTCATTTGTGAATACTGATGAGAAGTATTTGTTTAGTTCTTCAGTTATTTCAAGATCATCATCTATAGTTTTATCATCTATATGGAGGTGGCCAATTTTCTTTTTCACTCTACTTTTCAAATTGAAGTGACTGAAAAACTTCTTAGGATTGTTTTTTAAATTCATGGCTAGGCTTTTTTCCAGGTCTCGTTCGCTATCTCTGATTGCTTTCTTGCAAATGCTTCTTTTACTTTTATATATTTCGGAATCTGTGCCATTTTTAGTTCTTTTGAATTTATGAAATGCTTCTGTTTTTTCTCTGATTGCTCATTTCACTTTGCAGTTTATCCAAGGTTTTTTTTTATTTTTTCCTGTTCTGATTTTATACTATATGCTTCCTTTGTATGTTCATTATTATACTTTTAAATTTTTCCCACATACTAGTTACTGTCTGTTCAGGCTGTAGAGTATCTGTCCAATTTATTAGACACAGATCATTTACTAGTCCATTTATATTTCCTCTTTTAAAATCTGGGACTTCTACTCTATTTTCACTGTCTTGAATTACAAGCAATATTAAACTGAAGGATACAATGATCACCTGAACCTAGTGTTTCTGAAACTGAGATATCCTGGAAGGTATCTGGATTATTTGTTAGAATTAAATCTAGAATGGCATCGGCCCTAATTGGCTCCTTTCTGGTGTTTGTAATATTTCCCAGTCTATATGCCTATAATTGAAATCTCCAACAATAATAATAATGCTTGTCATTGCTTTATTTATTTCATCAATAAGTTTATTTTCTACATACTTATTTTCTTCATTACTTTTGGGGATTCCTCCAACTGAACATCCCTCAGGTGGTCTATAGATACCCACTATCCTGATTTTCCTGGCATTTTTATGCCCATTATCTATCCATACAGATTCAACTATTTCCTCTGTAATGGAGTGTGATAGGGTGGGGTAGACACCCCAGTTAGGTTACTTAGGTTCTAGCAAATAATCAAAAGCACTTACCGGTGCGTTGAATTAGATATTCCTTTGGGAGCCTACCATTAGATTCCTGTGTCCCACAAACAGCCTACCTAACTCTCTCTTACATTACCAATTTAGAAGCTATAGACATTACCCCTAACTATACTTAAGTACGGACAACTTCCTACCCCATTTGTCACCTTAGAAACATCACCTAATTTCACTCAGCACCAACGATTAGGTCAGATAGGAAAAAACATCTCTCGGCTAGCCCAAAACAATACGAACAGCCGCGTTGGTTCGTTTATGCCTTGCTCTTGCCATTCAGCTTAGATTTAGTGATATTTCCCCTTTAGTGACTTTTAGACTATATACATATATATATACACACATCACCTCACGGAGGTTGTAGTGCCTTGCATCACAGGATTATCTTTTATTAATGAAAATTGCCACAAATTGGCACAAATGAAATATTTTAAATGTAAATAAATAAATAAATACAAATTAAATGTCCAGTGATTAATTTTAATTCTTAATCATCTAATGAATAGAAATTTAAATAAAAATTAAAGTGCAATTATTAAAGAAGTTCAAAGCAAATATAAAAATATATTTTGTGCCTTTTAAACAATGTAAATTTTGAGGCATGGTGTGACTAGATTTGAGTTTGCTTTTAGGGATTCTTTTGGTTTGTTGGTAAAATTGTTGAGCGAAAAAAACGTATTGGCAACGACAATACAAAGGACGCCATGGTTTCCACATTTTATATATAATCAAAAAAGCACGGAGGTAACAAGCAAAATTTTCTTTGCTGTATGTTTCTTGTTCATAGTTTCTTTTTTTTACTATTGCATATATGTATGCAATACCGCATACTGTGGACATTAACAAGCCTTATACTGTTTGTGATTAGTACTTATGGAAAAAATAGGTCCTGTTTCAACCAGAGTAGCCTAAACACAACCTAGACTACGTTGGAGATGGAAGACCTGGCTAAAGATGAACCAGCCTAGCTATTTGTCCATAAACAGGACTTCCATACTCTTTTGCTAAACAATTACAGCTGAAATGTCAGCTTATTTAACCTGAATTTGGTAATTTTTTACTATCACTCCGGTCTCTTCAATTCCCATAATTTATAGATCAATGGATTTGTTATTACACGCGATTTGGATAGTCTTAAGTGAGGGAACTGGCCCAAAACTGGTTAGGACACGAAGTTGGTTTGGGGTATAAGTGTGAAAAAATACCCTAAAATGCAGTAATTCCTTCAGTACAGACTATCTAGGGCGCATTCGCGATGTAAAAACGAATCCATTGATATATAAATTATGGAAATTGTAGAAACAGCCAACATGAGTGACCTAAAAGGTATATACACACACATTTATATGTATGTAATAAAACGAACACTATATATATTCACTGTATGTATTATATATGCATCTAGGAGAATTTGTCTAAAACAATTCGTCTAAAATACAATTTGTCTAAATCAATTTGTCTAAAACAATTTGTCTAAAATAGTTTGTCTAAAATCAATTTGTCTAATAACAATTTGTCTAAAATACAATTTGTCTAAAAATAATTTGTCTAAAATACAATTTGTCTAAACAAACAATTTAATATAATATGGCATACAAATTGTTGCCTGATGTACAATACTATTTATTACTTGCCACGCCCCATCTTAAAAGGTTACCTCTTGTGCGGAATAGTACATCGAAATAGTTTGTCTAAAAATAATTTGTCTAAAATACAATTTGACTAATAACTGAAGATAACTAGAAATGCATTTGTCTGCTTGATAAATTTGGAGTGAGGATGAAAAGATTGAAAATGGGTTGATTTTATTTCATAATATACCTAACCTAACCTAACCTAACCTAACCTAACCTAACCTAACCGGGTTATGGGTTCCGGGTTCCAGGATAACTGATTTCGATGTACTATTCCGCACAAGAGGTAACCTTTTAAGATGGGGTGTGGCAAGTAATAAATAGCATTGTACATCAGGCAACAATTTGTATGCCATATTATATTAAATTGTTTGTTTAGACAAATTGTATTTTAGACAAATTATTTTTGGACAAATTGTATTTTAGACAAATTGTTATTAGACAAATTGTTATTAGACAAATTGATTTTAGACAAACTATTTTAGACAAATTGTTTTAGACAAATTGATTTAGACAAATTGTATTTTAGACGAATTGTTTTAGACAAACTCGCCTGATTCGATTATATATACCGTAAAACTATACTACCCTAACCTAACCTACCTAACAAACAATACCTTCCTTGTTTTTCTTAGGGCAAATAAATTCTTTTAGCAATACACTGTTCTACATAAAAATTAAATGCAGCCTCTTCATCATCAAAAAATTTGCATGAAGTTAAACACAGTGAATAATTACAACCAATGCCATCGTGACACTAAAATCTTCTGAGTTCAGGTCAAACCCCCCAATTTTGTTAGCGGTACCTTCCTAACCTTTGTGGGATCAGCCATTTTATCATTCGCAAAAACATGATCCGCAATTTTATCGCTCAAAAAAGTAATTTCTTAACATTAATTTTATAGCTTTAATCAGCATTTGTCTTCATATTGTACTTAATAAAAGTTGTTTAAAAAAATGTAGAGAGTCTTTTGGTAAACTTTATTTTCAGTTTCCAGAGACTGGACTGATAGTAAAAAATTACCTTAAATTTAATAACTGAAGGAAAATTTATGAACTTCTTACTTTGAAATTTTGTTTTATTTTTTGATACCAATAATGAACATTTTTATTCTGGCTTCCTTCGTCTTGTGCCTCCTCATCCTTCCTGTTATTATGCTTATTCCAATCTTTTTCTTCCCAAAACCATATTGCCATTTCTAGCTATGGGATCTTTTTTTCTTTTCATCCCATATTTGTTTTTTTGTTGGTGTTTTTTAAATTTTTTTCAGCAAGAGTTCAAGTTCTGATTTATTTTATTTTTTATTTTTTTTTAATGTCAATATGGCTTATCTAAGATTAGGTGGGTCTTCCATTTTGGTATTCCCAAATTTTCATATTGGGGCCAGCTAGAAAGGAAAAATTGCATGTGAAAGGCAATTTTTTTTTAATATGTTAGCCCATCTTAGATTACCTATAATTTGTTTTATTTGTTATTCTATTTTTGTTTTTCCTCACTTTTTAATATAAAAAGTGTAGCATTTTATGGATTAAGTAAAGATAAGCACCCCCAGCCTTCTTTAATTAGCCTTATAAGGCTAACTAATGAAAATATTACAACCTAACCAATCATCAAGGGCGTATAGTTGACTTAACGATTGGTTAGGTTAGGTTAGGTTAGGTTGTGATATTTTTGTTAGTTAGCCTTATAAGGCTAATTAAAGAAGGCTGGGGTGCTTATCTTTACTTGATCCCATTTTATAAAGTCCTCACTCTTTCTAAAATGAAAGGGTGTTGCATTTTAATTTATTTTCCATAGGAAATATTACAATACTCCAGCCTTTATCTTTTGTTGTAACATCTGCGTAGCTTGTAGAGCAGTTGAACGTTGTGGTCTACTATTTGTAGTATAGGTTATTGTAGTAGTAGTAGTAGTAGTAGTAGGACTAGTTACATCATTTATTGAATAGGTTAGGTTTGGTATAGTTTGGGTCAAATTTTGATCATCATCAGAATCTATTATAGATTTATCTTCATGATCATTTTTGTTAACAGTAGTTGGTCCTATTTCTAGGGGGTATAAGAGTGATACATCTCTTATAGTTTCACCTGAAGCAGTGTTAAGTTTTACAACCTTGGTTAATCCATCCTCCCCAGTTTTTAGTTCTAAAACTCTACCTAATGGCCAACACTGTCTTGGTGTATTTTGTCTAATTAGAACTATATCTCCTACCCTGATTTCATTAACCCAGTCTTTGTTTTGTATATATTTATGCCTCTCTCTCAACCCAACAAGGTATTCATCACTCCATTGCTTTTTAAATTTTGCTTTTATATTTATTTGTGATAATCTATTTTGCAAATCATGATTATTATCACTCCAAGGTGGATCATCCAAGGAGATATTATAATCAGGTAGAAGGTTAATGACTTCTCGCCTTAATCAAATGATTTGGGGTTAGAGGCTCTACATCATTAATATTATCCCCTACATAAATAAGAGATCTGTTATTGACAACATTCTCAATTTCACTAATGAGAGTGAGAAGTTCAAAGAATTCAATTTGTTTTTCACCTATTGATTTCTTTAGGCAATTCTTTATTGTTTTGATATTCCTTTCCTAGATTGCTCCATACCATGGTGATGCAACAAGGATGTATTTCCATTTTATTTTGTTAATATGTTATGGTATATGAATTTTGTAATATGTCATTTATTTGGTTTTCACCAGCCTTGAAATACGTTGCATTATCTGTCCAAATAATTTTGGGTACAGAATGCTTAGCACAAAATCTTCTTCTAAAGCTATAGACAAATGATTCTGCAGAGAGATCACGCACTATGTCTAAGCTGACTGCTCTCAAAGATGAACATGTGTAAAGTATGATGTACATTTTTTGTTCTGGTGTTCTCAGACCAACAGTTAAACTTCCTGTATAGTCTATGCCAGCTGTTTCAAAAGGCCTATTAAAGGTGACTCACTCTGTTGGCAAATCAGGAGGATTGGTCTTAATGAAAGATCTGGAATGAATCCTTTTGCAGGTGACAGTTATTCAAAACTGTCTTTACAGTCATTCTGCCTTTGGGTATCCAATACAACTTTCTAATGGCATTTAATGTTTGTGGAACACCCATGTGATAAAGTTCATTGTGTTTCTCTAATAATTAGGGTTGTAATATGATGGAACCTAGGAAGAAGAAGGGGTTGTTTACTATTATATGTGATTTGTTTAATCTACCCTTACATCTTAAGCCATCTTTGTCAATGTAAAGATTCAAGTTTATTATCATAGGGTACTTTGTTCATTTGTTTACCAATTGTTAGAAAATCTATTTCACTTTTGTATTCTGTTTGTTGTATGTGGTTAATTCAATATTTGGTAGCTAGACTTGTATACATTTCATTATCATTATTTCTTTGTTTATTTATTTTCTTTAAACAGTTGTGAATGAATCTGAGACAGTAAGATGTTACCCTTACAAGTTTGCCAAAGTCAGAATAATTGTTATAATCTAATAGTGGCTCAACTTTATTTGTGGTTATCATGTTAAGCTTTACATTAGGCCTAATTTGTTCTGCTGCCCACATTGTTTCATCCTGAATGAATTCAGGTCCATGAAACTAATTTTTGTTGGATTTTAGTAATTTACAGGATAATCCTCTTATAATAATCCTCTGCAGGATTTTGTTTTGTTGGAATGTATCTGAAGATTATGTCCAAATTTTGTCTAGCTTTTTTAATGTCTCTTAATCTGTTATGGACAAAGATGTTATTTAAGTTTAACTCATCAGAGTTGATCCATGCCAAGCAGATATATGTATTTGTGATGTTTACATCATGGTAGACCATGGAGAAATCCTGTTATTTTTACAGCTAGATAACCTGCAAGTAGTTCAAGCTGAGGAATAGTTTTCTTTTGTTTTAAGGGTGTTACTTTCCCCTTGGCATAGATCAAATGGCTGCCATCCTCACCTACAAGGTAAGCGCAATAGCCATACACCTTTTCACTGGCATCGCCATGGGCGCCCGCAGGATTTTTTCCAAGGGGGGGCAAAATTTAATGTATTAATAGGTAGGGACCGGAGCAAGCAAAAAACTTTTGACCCCTTAGGAACCAGCAGGTTAATTCTAAGCAAGTTTAGTGTTGCATTTTCTGTATGGAAAATGCAAATATATATTGTATATACATACAATGCACATGATAACAATAATTTATTTTATTTATAACAGAAACATGATATAATGAAGAAAAAAGCACACTGAAGTAAATGTTGTACCTAATTTGAAAACGGTGTTTCGAGCATCACCAGGGGCATTTCCAAGGGGGGGCAAGTGCCCCCCCTTGCCCCTACCTGCGGGCGCCCATGGGCATCGCCAAATACATGCAAGGTTTGAGGTGTACAGCAAAACCCCGATTAGCACGGTTAATTCGTTCTGTGAAAACGCATGTATTCGAAACTGTGCTAATCAAACATAGTAATACATAGGAAATGCAGTAATTGGTTCCAGGACTTTCAAATTTTTTGCCCACTTTTTAAAAAGCATTTTTTTTTTTACCGTATTTCAACCTAATATAATAGTAAAGGATAGTCAAAATATGTTCACTAATCAACAGTTTATTAGAAACGAAACATTATAGTAGGTACTGTACATGGAAAAGAGTGAAAAATATTCTATACAGTACAAATCTACTTCCTTGAAAAATATTTATCTAGGGTCGTTTGAACCACCTTTTCTTCTTTCTTCTCTGCATGCATCTGCCTTTAGCAGTGAAGACTGTTTTCCAAGTTTCGGCGAACTTGCATGCTTCGCTCTATGTTAGGGTCGATATCCATTATCAGTTGCTTAAACTTTTTGAATTTGTGAAACATCGTATCAAATTCTTTTACAGTCATTTCCTTCATCTGTTGTTCATTTTCATCGACTTCATGATTGTCCACTTCTTCGTATGCGCGCTGTTGATCCAAATTAAGAAGGTCCTCATCAGTCAGTTCTTCCAAATGAGATTTGAGTAAATCACGAACATCTGCATCATCTATTTCCTCGAAACCAACCTCTCTTCCAATGTTAGTTATTTCTTCAATGATTTCTTCTTGTTGGGGAAAGCCATTGAAATCATTACTGCAATGCAGAAAAATATGTTTCTAAATGGCTCTCATGTTGCTCGCTGTCAATTCTTCCCATGATTCATGAATATTTTCAATGGCATCTTTTACATTAAACTGTTTCCAAAATTCTACCAATGAAATTGCATTTTTTCCTGTTGTAACTTTAATTGCTTGCGCAAAAGTTCTTCTTAAATAATAAGCCTTGAAAGTGGCAATTACCCAGTGGTGGGCACCATTAACCAAAAAGTTAACTTCGTTAAACGCTAATCCATTAACCAAAAAGTTAACTTCGTTAACCGTTAATCCATTAATTCGTTAAACATGTAACGGAAGTTACCGATAAACCATTAACGTTAACTTTTATTATAAAAAAATGAAAAACACAATATATATATAATTTAATTTTCCCTCTTCTTCTCATTCTCCATTTTGTCCATGAGATGCATGTTGCCCTTCATGAAAATTAGCATATCAAAGTTTTCATCAGACAGGGGTGATCTCTTGGCCCTCAGGATGTCCTTGCCCATATAGAACAAATGCTCCACTGCAGCACTGGAGGGGACGGCTGTGTTGAACTTGATAACAAGTCCACCAACACTTGCTCACCCAAGAAGGCAGCATCTGTCAGCAAGTCCTTGGAGTTGGTCTCCAGCCAGGTCTTGACCAAGTTCTGGCGCCACACGCTCACATTTACTTCTCGATGTCATCTATTATCTCATAAAGAAACTAATTCACATTGGGACTTGAAAGTACCGGCAGGATCAACCGGGTAGAAAAATAATTATGGAGATTTTAAAGATGTGGTACCTAGAAGTACCGCCAGGACATAAAGGGTTAAGGTGAAAATGCTCCCATTGTAAGACATCAATTGACTTAATTTATGTCATCAAAGTGACATGAGAATTGAAATCTTACCTGATCAGTTTATGGTTCTTGAAATGTATCAAGGAGACTACTAATAAGGTACTCACAGACATATAAATATACATGACTTACTTGACAACGATTATTTTTAAATATTCACTAGCACAAACATGTTGCGCAAGAGACAGACTGCAAATGAAACGAATGTAGTTATTTGTTGTAATTGTTACATATATATTATTGAAAGTGCCTTAAAATGCTCGTGATATTTCTTGAAAGAAGTTGAAACATTCAACTCAAATGGCAAATCTTTCCGCCTGATTTTACAGTCAACCATGTTTTGCTCAAACCAATGCCATAAATAACTACCATATTTGGTAAGACACAAATTGTGGCGACGGAAACAAATATATCGCCTGATTTTGCACTGCGGAAATGGAAATTCGTTCATCACTATTAACAGTGGTGGATTAATTGCACACCTGCTCAGCACTGAAAATAATAGAAACTTTTAAACGTTTATTTATGAATTTTTTGGGTTAACGGACTTGAGTTAACGAAGTTAAATGTAACGGAAGTTAATTAGTCCGATAATGATTTTCAAAGTTAACTTAAAAGTTAAATCGTTAACGAAAAAGTTAACTTCGTTAATTAACGATTAACGGATTAACGGTTTGTGCCCAGCTTTGAAATTACCCCTTGGTCCATGGGCTGTAAAAGTGAAGTTGTGTTCTGGGGTAAAAATATGACTCACATTTTCGCATAAGTCACTAAGTGCAGTGGGATGACCAGGGGCATTGTCTAAAATTAGTAAAACTTTGAAAGTAAGATTGTTCATCTTACAATAATTTTCTACTGCTGGATAAAAATAGGTTGAAAACCAATCTTCAAAAACAGCTTTGGTCACCCATGCTTTCTTGTTAGCATGCCAAAAGACTGGTAGAGATTGTTCGTTATAGCCTTTAAGAGCCCTAGGATTCTGTGCATGATACACAAGCATGGGTTTCAATTTGAAATCACCTTCAGCATTTCCTCCCAATGAAAGTGTTAAGTGATCTTTCAACACTTTAAATCCAGGTTGCGATTTTTCTTTCTTGGATAAAAAAGTTTTCGAAGGCATTTGTTTCCAGAATAAGCCTTTCAGCAATATTGAAGATTTGTCTGTCATCATAACCCCTTTCTTCGATTATTTTTTTCAAAACATCGGGATATTTTAGTGCTGCTTCCTTGTCTGCACTTGCAGCCTCACCTGTTATATGAACATTGTGAATTCCTGTTCGAGTTTTGAATCGGTCAAACCAGCCAGAACTAGCTGTAAAAGTTTCTTCAGTTCCTGCTGGAATTTCATTTTCTGTTACGTTTTCTTTTGCTGCATTTTCTTTCACTGCAGAGAAGATGCTTAAAGCTTTCATTTTAGTCATGGTGCTTAGTGGAATTCGTTTTTGGTTGCAATCTTCCATCCACAAAGACAGAAGATGCTCCATTTCAATTATTATAATGCTTCTATTCCTGGTTGTTTGTGTACATGAAGTTGATGCAGCTTTACCTTTTTCCTTATAGTCATCCATTTTTCTTATAATTGTCCGTACTGTTGCTTCGTTCACTCCCATGTTGCGCCCTAGTTTTGCTTTACTCACCATGTTCATGTCTTTTTATTACATCCAATTTATCATCTAGAGTTAACACATTCCGCTTCTTCTTAACACCAGCACTTTTCTCATCAGTCTTTCTTTTATTCATAGTTATTGAGGGTAGATTACGTAATGTGCAGTTTTTTGTCAACACAGGATGGCGTTGCCACCACACAAACAGAAGGCTTACAATGATACCACATTTAGCATGACGCAATAGAGTACGTAATTTGATGTTTAAAAATGTTTAAAAACATTTGAGAACACAGCAGAAGACAGAGTCTTTGCACGTGACATTTGAAAATATTACCGTGCTGTGGAGGGTGAACCCTTTCCCCTTTTAGTTCTCAGCCCTTTCCCCCTGGCTTTGATTATTATTATTTATATATTAAATTTCTTTGATTTTTGAATGAAATATTTGTTATAGAAAGGATTTTAATGGTTCTTTCTCTCTTTCCAGCAAACAAATAATGAATAGGAATGATAACTGTTATAGGAAATTAGAAAGATGGTAGTAAACTATTAAGCATTAAGATAATAAATAATAAACATTAAGTAACACTAACTTTAATATTAGCAAACAAATAAATAAAGAAATAATGTTATAAGATATGTTAATGTTAATATTTTAATGAATGAAAAGACTAAACAATAAGTTATATAAAGAAATGTTAAACTTGTAAACAAGGAATGAGGAATAAAACAGTTTTATTAAATTAGTATGGGAAAAAGAGTGAGAGTTGGACAGTTGCTTGTTAAACCCTGTTAGTAAATGAATAATAAAGTACAAAATTGTTAATATTTTAATGAACAAACAAATAATGAAAAGAAGAATAAACAAATTTAGTAAAAGAGACGCTTCTGAGGTTTAAAAGTGTCGGCGTGTGTGTCAAAACTCGAGTTTTGAGAAGTGGAGGGAACCAATTGGCGCATGTGTGGAAATATAAATAATAAAAAATATAGTTTAAGAGGGTAATTTGACAAGAGAAAATAAAGAACATAACAGAGGAAACTAAAGTCAGGCTGGATTTGTCTGAGGCTGAAGACCGTTATTGGACCAAGGGAACTTTAAGTTCTGTTAGGAAGGGGATGCTGGAGATAGTGAACCACTAACAGAAGGAAGCTATTCTGGCAAGTAAGAAACTGTTGGTGGCGGGAGCCAGCAGTCGTGGAGTCGGAGGTCTGGGCAGCGAGCCTGGATCCAACAACCCTTCAAGGTAAGCAGCCTGGTTTCGTGGAGTTCTTAAACAAAAGAAAAAATTCTTATTCGTGGTGCGGCCGTTAGGTTACTCCGAATCCCACCACAGTGCTAATCGAAGTTTGACCCCGTGTTATTCGGGATTTGGTGTCAATTTATAAACCATGTTAATTCGAAAACTGTGCTAATCGGGGTTTTACTGTATCTGTGTGTCCACAAACTCTGGGAATATTTGTTTTGTAGTTTATTGAGATCTTTAGCTAACCTTTTCTAGCTATCTTGTTGTTTATTGGTTATAGGATCATCCCAGTCTACTTTGTTTCCAAAATTCTTGTAAAAGAACCCTGGATCTGATAGTAGAAGGAAGGAGTAAACCCATAGGATCAAATATTTTTGAACTTTTGGATAAGATCTTTCTTTTTGTGTTAGCTGTTGTATCTAAGACATTGGTTCTCAACCTTTTTTTAACCATTGCCCCCTTGAAATTTTTTTTGCCCACTCTATTTTCAAATTGCCCCCCTACACACACAAAAAAAAGTGAAATAAGAAACTTTCAAACTTACTATTTTATTTAATGAGATCCTTGAGATTGGTGTTTTTCTACTAAATATGCAGTGTTCGGTTCAATGTCGCTGAGCTTAATTCTTGTCACCTCTTCTGCATACATCCAATCTGTTTCTTTCCTTTGTTAGTAATTTATTCACTGAACTAAACCCAGTTTCAACCATATATGATGTTGGAAAACAGACAATTATTTTGGCCATTCCGGTCCATAACCTTGGATATAGTGTTTTACAGTCTTTTAATGACCAGAATTCAGTCTTTCCTACTTTATCATACATGTATTTTGAGTTATCATTGCATCGTAATTCAATTAATTCTTCTTGAATTTCTTCTTCAGCTGAACTAACATCACAATTAAATGGGTCTAACATCCATGGTTTTACTTCAAAGGAAAATAAATCAGAGAATCTTTTGTTCATGTCACTTTTTAACGAACATAAGTGTCCAGAATACGTTTCAAGATCCATTTTGGTAAGTGAAGAACAAATTTCTGCCAGCTCAGGCATGCTGTGAAACATTTTTTTAAGTAAATTACCTTGAAAAATTTCCAATTTTTCAGTAAATGTTTTTAATACTATTTTACAATCACTCAATGTAATAAATTTTCCTTGAAGTTGAAGTGATACCTCATTAAGCTTTCAAAATATCCAAGCCATATAATATATGTCATTTTTGTTTTCTTATTTCTTTAGCAATATCTCCGTCCCCTTCACTTTCTAAAAAGTTAACTATGGTATCAAAAAGGTTTATAAATCTTGCTAAGCAATTTCCTTTGGAGAGCCATTTGACTTCCATATGTAAAAGAAGTCTTACATACTGTTCATCATGATCAGAACAAAACTTCCTGAATAGGCGATCATATTTGCTATGTGATTTTATTTTATTGATAGTTTTAATAACTATACCAAGTGAATAATGTAGAATTGGACTCATATTTTTTGCTACAAGATTGTCTGTGAACAATGCAATATATTGCAATGATTCCAGGACATATTTTTTTCAAATGTGCTACGAGGCCTTTATGCCTTCCGACCATTGAGGTAGCACCATCAGTTGCAATCGATAGCAAATTTTCTAATGGAACTTTATTTTCATCAAACCAGGATCTTAAAGCAATAAAAATAGATTCCCCAGTAGTGTCAGTTTCTAGGTATTTCACAAATAATATATCTTCTTTCAATTTACAATCATCATTAAAATAACGTACATACGCCATGAGATGGGCCTTGTTATCAACAACTGTGGACTCAACCTGAATTGAGAAATTATTTTTTTCAATCTTTCAACTAGTTGTTCTTCAATATTCACTGACATTTCATCAATTCGTCTTCAAATTGAATTGTTGCTTAATGGTAAACTTTTTAAGATACCTGAAGGATCTTCATGCATCACATTTGAAATAACAGTTTCTAATATAGGCTTTATGACTTTCTCAGTAATTGTATGAGGACAGCCATTTTTTGCAATCTCATATGATGCAACATTGGCTTCATCTAATTTGGTATCTTTTTTTACAAAATGTGTAAGTTAGGTTGCTGCTCAAAATTGGTTTTCAATTTTTTGAAATAGTCAACAGTTTTATTAGCTTTATCTGGATGCTTCCTTTTGAAATGGTCAAGAAGTCTTGAAGGTTTTAAAGCTTCATTCGAAAGAGTACTATTACATAAAAGACACATAAGCTGTTTTGGATCGAGAGGGCTTTCAATAAAACTGTAAGATAGGTATTCACTAAGGTATTGGTGACACTTTTTCTTTGCTCCACTTGACATTACTAAGGGGTCTTGTGCATTATGTAATTACAATAAAAAATTGACAATGATAAAGTATTTAAAAAATATCTGAAATTTGAAAAAAAGGGTTTAGATGTGTCATTGCAAGGCTGTGGAGTTAGTACACAAAACCTCCAACCTCACCTACTCAATTTTTTGTCCTTCTGATTCAATCTCCAACTCAGACTAGCAAACTAGGTGTAATAGGCCTAATAATTATACTTTTAATTTTGCTATGATGCTAGTTATACAAGATGTCATTTCATCACAATCATGTGAATCATCAGGCTACTTTTTTAATTAAAAAATTTAAAAGGCACTAGTTTGGCAGCTAAAAAGCACTAAAAGTGCACTAAAAATAATAATCACATTATCATTTTAGTAGCGCAAGCCTAATTTTAAGTTCAAGTAGCCTCATTCCCGAGAAGTAGGCCAAACTGGCATCCTCCGCCTTAAACCTTGCAATGTTTTCAAAGGAAAATCACATTTATACATGTGTTAGCACTCCTTATTTGTGAATTTTTATCAGAGAAGAAAGCAAACATTCGAAACTCTATTTTATTCTTAAGAAGCACGAATTGAGTGATTAAATTGAGTGACTAGAAACGTGACAACGAGGTCATTGTCTCCATACTCGAAACAAGGGACAAATGCGAAAATTAAGAAGCACTAAAGCACTAAAAGAAAAATCAATGATAATAGATAATAGCACAAAAAATAACACCCGCCCACGCTTCTAATTAGGTAAGAACTGACGCTCTGTAGCGTAACCGTCACTAAGCCGCTATAGAATGCTTTCAATGACGACCCCGCCCCACTGCATTTCTCATTGGTCAATTCCCTTTAACGTCATCGATGGCACAACACATACTCCGAATAGTGTTTCAAAACCATTGATGAACAATTTGAAAATAATTTAATTTTAATCGTTACCTAAATAAATTTTTGCCCCCCTTCAGTCAAATTTTTGCCCACTTTCGCCCCCCAAGAATTTCATTTTCGCCCCAGGGGGGTGAAATTGCCCCCATTGAGAAACCCTGATCTAAGATGTAGCCTTTTGTGCAGAGTGAGTCATGAACTTTAGGATCTGAGTTTAAATCCCAGGTCATACCTAATGTTTTCACCCTGTTTGTTGGTTCTGTCAATCCTTTGTCTTCTGATTTTATTTTTTGATTTAGTCTCTCATTATTTGTGATCCACACTCTTAATTCAAAATTACCTTCTTTCATTATTTTATCTGCTTTCATGTAAACTTCATTTAAGTCTGACTCTGTTTTGGTTGATCCTACAAGGTTATTTACATAGAAGTGGTCTTTCAAGAAATGAACAGTTAAATCATTTTAATCATACAAATTTAAGTGATGTTTGATGGTTAAAGCCAGTAAACTAGGACTTGCATTTGCTCCAAACAAAACCACATTAAATTTAAATGTTTTAAATCCTTTATTTAAGTCATATGGATCATTAAACCACAAGAATCTTAGTTGATCTCTGTCATTGTCATTTTTCAGATGAATTCTCAAAAAAGCTTTGCTTATATCACTTTGAACTGCATAGTCATCTAATCTAAATTTAGAAGGATTTTTACAAGGTCTGAAATAAGATTAGGCCCCTCTATGAGACAGTCATTCAAGCTATGCTTATTGCTATCTTTAAGACTACAGTTATACACAACTCTAAGTTTTGTTGTGGGTGCATCCTTTCTATAGACTCCTGTGTGAGTAAGATAATGGCAGTTGTCTGTTTTAAAGGGGTGATCTTTAACTTCCTCAATGAAGCCTTTTTCTAACTAGTCCTTGAAAACATCATAAATTTTAATTCTATTGTCATTTTTTAATTTTTCATTATAGAGATGACCTTTAGCTACCTTTAGATTATCATTTAATTTTGACTATTGATCTTCCAAGGTAGTTCAATTGAATAATGGCCATTTTCATACATGATGGTTTTTTCAAAATTTTCAACCATTAATTGATTTTCATCTGTATGATCATCTTGCATCCCCACTGACTCTAATAGCCAGAGCTGTTGTACACCTTTATCTACTTCTTCAGTTGTTAATGATTTATTTAATATTTCAGTATTTGTCATTATTTGAGTTGTGTAAGACCTTGTCATAATAAGGCGAGTTTGTTAGTCAGATATTTTTATTTTTCATTATTTTATATTTATCTGTGTGTCCCAGTGAGTATCTAGAGCTATCTCATCTCCTATTCTGACTATGCCCTTCTGAATTAAGTGAATATAATCAGCTCCAATTAACATTTGAACATTATCTATTGTATCATCATTTAAATTTCTATCTGCAATTTTATATTGCTTTTTAAGTTGTTGTATTACTTGTTTTATATTTGGTATTTTAAATTTTTGTTGACCAACTTGTTTAATAACTACTGCTTCTATGTTTGTTTTTTATTCTCTGTGGGTATATCCAGATCTAAATTGACTACTATATTTTTCTTTCTGTTCATTTTCTTTGACAAATGATGTTATACACAATCTTGCTAATTTTTATGAGTTTGTAGGCCTAATTGATTAACTAATGATTGATCTACAAATGTTTGTTGGGAACAAGAATCTATTAGACATCTTATAGGAGTTGTCCCACCTTTTTTATTTTTTAAATACAAGGTTATTGTAGGTAGGAGTACACTAGAATTTTTATTGCCATTATTTATTGATACATGTCCATTAAATGTTTTTTCATTTTTCTTTTTGTTTATTTGAATTTTTAAACGAATCACAAAGACAAGAGACATGATTTAAACTTCCACAATTAACACATTTGAATCGTATTTTTGTTTTGCAGTCTGTTAGTATGGCCTGCAGCTGTGCATTTAGTACAAAGGTTTAACTGAGAACACCTGTTTATCCGGGATTCTAAGTCTACATATTTAGTACATTGTGTGCTATTCTGATCATCAGCTGAACAAAATTTACACTTACGTAATAATTCTGTTGTAACATTAAAATTTTGTAGTGTAGGAGTTAGACCTATCACTTTTTGTTCTGATTTGTCTTTTTGTTGTGGTTGTGGCTTTGGTTTATTCGTGAATCAATCTTTGTTTGTGAATTAATCTTTGAAGATTTGTATATTGACAAAACATTTGGAAATTCATTCCTTATTTCACCAAGGGTAGGGTATGTATTTCCCATTATTCTTTGGAAAATATCCCTAATTTGGGTAGGTAAACAATCAAATATTATGGCTTGGATAAACCATGCTGATTTCTCTAGATCTGTCATTATTTTGTAGATGACCTAACATGCATTCAATTTTACAATAGAAATTGTACAGATCCTGATTGTTATCCTTGGCTGGTTTTATATTTTTTAATTTTATTGCTAAATCATTTACTATTTTTTTATTTAGGTAATTTCTTTCTAGTAATTTGAGCTATTTTATGAGCTGCCTATTGCTGGTAAGGCATCCACCAGTTTTAGGGCTGGGCCCTTTAAATAATTAAGCAGATAACTGAATTTGTCAACATCAGATATATAATCTTTGTTGCCAATTAAACTATCAAATTTTTCCAGAAATGACTGAAATTTTGTTCGATCACCCTCAAATATTGGTACTTGTAATGTTGGTAACTTGGGTTTTAGTTGTTTGTCATCATTAGAAATGGATGCATTTCTGAAGGCCTCAATCAAACTTTGATTTGTAGCTTCTAAATTATTTGGTAGATTATCTAAAGCAGCATATAATTCATTTATGTGAGAATCTATTTCAAAAATATTATGTTCTTGTTCACACAAAAGTGCTCTGTGTGTCCCTTCACCAACATTTAGCCCATCAGTTTCTGTAATAATTTCCTCATCTATAATTATTATTTCCTGTTTAATTCTATTTAAACCATGCAAAATAGTATCATAATCCCTTTTATTTGGATTTTCTTTGCTGTTAAAGCTAGTTAAAAGCCTGGTAATGACTCCCTTCCTTGCTGATCTCTTCCTTTTTAATGATTTAATCTTTGCCTCAATTGCTTCACATTCAGCCATATTTTGTTTATTTTATTTTTCCAAAAATAAGTCCCCAAAATCCTAAAACCCTTTCAACTTCATAAATAAGCTTTATTTTATATTATGTTTACAATACTTAAGCTTTATTTTGGTTAAATAGGCTAGGCTTCAGATTGCCCTTATTCTAGAATTTTACTACATTTATGACCAAATGATAAGTTTTGAAGTATTTGAATTATTTCTTTTTTATTTTTAGTTAGGGCTTCGTAATTTATTATTATTTATATGTAGTAAATATTTGAAAAAGCCAAATACAGAATAAATTCTGTTCAGATGTCAAAATGTTTGAGAATGCGTAATTTTATTTTTTTTTGTTTTAATTTTATTTTATTCAAGGTTAAGGTTTTCACCAGTGGCGGCTCGTGACTAAAAATCTAGGGGTGCTGTCTCTAAGAATGGGTTGAAATAATTACTGAAATAAAAGGATGAGCATTGAACAATGAATAAAAGTTTCAAAAGTTATTGAAAAAGTTATTCAGTGAGCTCATCCTTATATTGTTCTTGATTATTTCAATTGTAAATAAAAAATTTAGGGGTGCTGCAGTTCCGCAGTGCCTACCAACGAGCCACCACTGGTTTTCACAGCAAATAACCCTTCCCAGCACAGGCCACCATTATAGATATGAAAAAAATAGGTCCTGTTCCAACCAGAGTAGCCTAAACACAACCTAGGCTACGTTGGAGATGGAAGACCTAGGCTAAAGATGAACCATCCTAGCTATTTGTCCATAAAGAGGACTTCCATACTCTTTTGCTAAACAATTACAGCTGAAATGTTAGCTTATTTAACCTAAATTTAATAACTGAAGGGAAATTTATGAAATTCTTACCTTGAAATTTTATATAAGTTTTATTTCTTGACACCAATAATGAACATTTTTATTCAGGCTTCCTTTGTCTCGCGCCCCCTTGTCTTTCCTGTTGTTAGGCTTATTCTGATCTTTTTCTTCCCAAAACCATGTTGCCATTTCTAGCTATGGGATCTTTTCTTTTCATCCCATATTTGTTTCTTCATTGGTGTCTTTTTAATTTTTCTCAGCAAGAGTTCAAGTTCTCCTTCTGATTTATTTTTTATTATTATTTTTTTTAATGTCAATATGGCTTATCCAAGATTAAGTGGGTCTTCCATTTCGGTACTCACAAATTTTCCACAGTACTGAAAGATTCATACTGTAAATTATCTTAGACTAAGCTAGGCCTATCTATGCAAAAGCCAAATTGTAAATTACTCTAGCTTAAATCTAAAATTTTAGCTTCCTCAGTCAAAAACTTTTAATTTTATGGTCGCTTAAATGGCCCCCACCTTCGACAAAAAATGCCCATGTTGGGCTTGATCGGCCAACGCCTTCATTTTGAGAGGCCTTGAAAAGTGTCTTCTAATAGGAGTAGAAGCTTCAAATTTGTCATGCCAATACAACTTCTGGTGGGCTTTTCAATTTTGCAAGCAAAAATGCTGTGGAACAAATAGTTTCTAAGTTACAAGGGCTTAAATATGGCTCCATTTTGCAGCTTGCATCAATTCCTCCCACTTTTACGACACTACCATTTTCAAAAGTTTTAGTTCTACATCAATCACAGCTGTTTTAATACTCCTAATAGTCTCTATGGGTTGTAAATTTATGAGTGAAATAAAAAAATAACCAAAAAAGGATTTATTTCTATTTTTAAAAATTTCTAAAAGTTGATATTTTCACAATTTGCAAAATTAACATCAACTTTGGGGCTTAATATAAAGGTGTCTGAAATTAGTCAGGGAGTTGATACTTCTAGTAAAGAAAGATACATATGTGTAAAAAAACATATATTAAGGAATAGATCTCAACTTGACTCCTTCATATAGTTTTGGTGATTCAAAGAAAAGTGCTTTTTGTGAAAAATCTCAAATTTTTGCAAAATTTGTAAATTTTAAAATTTCTATTTATGACATTGAATTGTAATTTTACTTCCATTTTATTACTTAAGTTGATTTACAATTGTAATAATATGTAAATAAGTCTAAAACACAAGAAATTTAATATGTCTGTCAAAACAACCAGCGACTCGAAGGGCTCTGGGTAGCTCATTTTGCTTTGTATATTCTTATAAATGTAAAACATAATGGTTAATCATTAATGTCCAGGCCTATTTTATAGATCATGATCTTTTATTTTCAGAAAATTTAACTAGAGCAATTAACTTAATTTTACTGCCTGTAATAATGGCTTATTCTAATCAAGAATCAAAGTGCAGCTTTGGTATGTACTTGGATGATCCATCTCATGAACACACTCACCAGGAAGGTGGGTATGTATACCTTACATGAGCTGACAGATGAAACAAGGAAACTACTATTGTGGAGAACAAAAGCAACTGCAATCAACCCAAATAGTGCTACTGTATGCTACCACCATGAAAAAATGTTTGGAATGCATTACCAACAAATGCATGTAGCTGCCAAGATCCATGGAGAAATCATCGAAAGAAGATAACAAGTAAGTAAATATAGGTACTAATATAGGTATTTATATTTCATAAAGAAGTTTATATTGTAAATTGTAACCTAAATTAGCTATTTAATTTTAATAGGGTAGGCTATATACTGTGCTACTGAATGCATATGTTTTGAATATTTTATATGAATAGCCTATAACCAAATGTTGAGGTTTTAAAATTATTTTCCAATGTGTTTAGAGTTTACATTACCCTACTTTATTTGCAGAATCACTACAAATTATTGACAAAGACATAGCAACTAGACTGAATCTGATACCAGGACAGAAACTTTGCTCAACATGCTTCTCTAGAACCAAGATGATTGAAGATGAAAAAGACTCGGGTAGTGATGAATATGTTCCAGAAGAAATAGTTAAGGAGACATTTGACGAAATGTTAGGTTCACTAGAATGCTCACCCATTAAGTATGTAAGAGCAAGAGATCGAAAGTTTTACGCGAAAAGGAAACTAAAGCAAATTGAAACATCAACAAAATCAAAGCTGTCAAAAGTACTTCATATGAAGCCTAGCATTTTGGATGAGGAAGCGGAGAAACCTATAGAGAGTGAGGAAGAAAAGTGTTATCAGCATATGATAGAGGAACTGAAAGAAAAGTGTAAAACTAGTACCAGACAAGAAAAGATACAAATTCTAACACACTTCCAATTGGTAAAACCTGGTCCAGAGAAAGAATTATGAAAGAATTTGAAGTGTCAGCCAGAATGGTTAATGCTGTGAGGGCCTTAAAGAGAAAAGAAGGTATCCTTCCTATAATGAGAAATAAAAAGAGTAGCAAGGGTATAAGCGATGAAATAAAGGAAAGAGTGATAGAATTTTTCCAAAACAATGAATATACTAGAGAATGCCCTGGTAAAAAAGACTACAAATCAATAAAAACACCACAAGGGAAGGTTCACAAGCAGAAAATACTGTTGTTGACAAATATCAGAGAATTATATACGCTTTACAAAAATAAATATCCAAATGACAAAATCTCCAAATCAAAGTTTTTTGAACTGAGACCAAAATGGTGTATGGGTGTGGGGAGTAAAGGATCACACAATGTATGCATTTGTGAAATACACCAGAACTTTAAACTTTTGTGAATCACTCCCCGTCAAAGTAGAATTAAGAGAGTTACTAGGGAAAATAGTCTGCAACACTGAAACCAGAAACTGCATGATTAATAACTGCAAAACATGTCCTGGTTTAAATGAATTACGGGATTGGCTTCTTACCATTTTTGAAAACAATGATTATGACATGATGATGAGGTTTCCTTTAAGCAGTGGCTTCATACAGACCATACCCAACTGGTCACAATGACAAAAAGTGTTTCGAATGTAGTAGAAGACATGTGTGAAAGTGCAAAAAAGTTGAAAGTACACCATTTCATAGCAAAAGCCCAATCAAAATATTTGTCCGACTGTAAAGAAAACCTCAATGATTCTACAGCATTAGTGCTTGTTGACTTCTCTGAAAACTATAGTTTTATAATTCAGGATGCCGTATAAGGGCATCACTGGGACAATACCCAGGCTACCTTGCATCCGGTAGTCTGCTATCAAAAAGTTGATGGTGAACTAAAAGTTACAAATTTTTGTGTAATATCAGATTCACTTACACACAACACAACTGCAGTTCATTCTTTTTTATGTGAAGCCTTGAAATTACTTAAAAGTCAGAATCCTAAACTAAAACATATTTGTTACTTTAGCGATGGTGCAGCAAGTCAATATAAAAACTAAAAAAACATAATTAATTCAGTGTTACATGAAAAAGATTTCCAACTAACATGTGAATGGAACTTTTTCGCCACCTCCTCTCACGGAAAGAGCCCCTGTGATGGTGTTGGTGGCACTGTCAAAAGGTTAGTTGCCCGGGCAAGTCTACAAGCATCAAGTAAAGGTCACATCACCAATCCAAAAGAGATGTTCGATTGGTGCAAATCTAATATTAATGGTATACAATTTCTGTACATTGATTCAGCTAAAATTGAGGAAAATGCTAATTTATTTGAGTTAGAAAAAAGGTATTCCTTAATTAAGACAATCCCAGGAACCCGTTCATATCACTGCTTTAGACCTTCATCAACAGGCATTAAACTGTACAAAATTTCTAGTGATGAAAATTTCTTTAACGTACAACTTTCCTTCCTCAATGCTACACAAGAAAATGTGGCTTACCAATATAAACCTGGTACATATGTGGCCTGTTTCTATGAAGGTGACTGGTTTGTTGGAAACATAGTTGAAGTGTGTGATACTGAGAAGGATCTATTAGTAAATTTCATGAAAAAGAATCCTTTTAAATGGCTGAACAAGAGGACATTTGCTGGATTCCATTCCAACATGTTTTGTGTTCAATTGGAACCACCTACAGTTGCTGGGAAAATGGGGAGACAGTACAAGTTATCAAATGATTGTTTATCTAAAATTGAGGAGTATTTTAAAAAAAGCCTAAGTAACTACAGACCTGTATCAAGCTGAATAATAAATTGCCAATTTATGGCTGTGAGGCCATGGAGTGTTGAAGACAATCAGACTTAAAGCCTGAGTACAATAATAAATTCCTGAGTCAGTGTCTAAACATAAGAGTTATTAGCTATATATAAGTTTACATACGAATTTACATAAAACAACACATTAAAAAAAGAATATGAACTTATAGCCAATAATTCACATGCTTAAAAACTCAGGAATTCATTATTGTATATAGCTAAGTACTGTACACTTGTATTAAGGGAAGTAATACAACAAAGCTACTTAAATTTAAGGTTTTGTACTGAAAATGGTGGTTACTGCTAGTTTATCTGTACTAACTGCATAATTTAAATTACTAGGAAGTGCTTAAAGAGCAGTAGAACACGGTTCTACATGATTTACTTAGGTAGATCCAAGTATTGAGCCTACAAGCTGGTCCATCTGTTGTGTTAACTGCAAATATAGTAGTAATCTAGGTATATATTATGTCTTTTTTATGAGTAAAACTTATTTAGATAATTTAACATTTATGAATTAACTTACCAAGTAATAAAATGGAAGTAAAATTACAATTCAATGTTGTAAAAAGAAATTTAAACATTTCAAAAATTTTTCAGTATTTCATCTACTGAACCGGTCAACTTTGGAACACTCTTCCTCACTCCATCTTTCCCCCTTATCTATGACCTCCAATCTTTCAAACGCAGTGTGTCTAAGCATCTCCAGGACACTGGACCCTGAGTTTGGCTCTCTTCTTCTATGGGGCTCAGAATTTTTCACAAAGTACTTTTCTTTGAATAGCCAAAACTATATGGAGGAGTTGAGTTGAGATTATTATTATAAAGTACCTTAAAATATAAAACAAACCAATAACAACCTGAACCTGAAAAAAAGGTTATATAATGCCGGCTTTACCAATCCAGGCACAAATCAATTGAAGTAAAAGTTTAACACCAAACACCTGAAAAAGAACACAAACACAAATAGGCCGCAAACACAGCTTAAGGCTGTTGACAAACTGTTGCGCTTGTCAACGAATTAGTTTTTTAGGTCTTTGACTAATCCTAATTAGTTGTAATTTTAGCTTTGAAAATACTGAAACTTTGAATAATAACTTGAAAACAATTTGATAACTTGAAAGAGAACTTGACAACGCGAGTGTCAAAATACGACTGAGCCGAAAACTCTGGTTTCGGCGGTGGGTTCAAAAAATGACGTCACGCGTTGCCATTAATAAATTACGCGCTGCCATTTTAGTGATACCAAATCTAGTGACTTTATGCTTTAAAAATGTAAATATAAGAATTTAAATATAAAATCCTAACACATTCCCGGGGGACAACAGCAGTTATCCCTTTAATGGGACTCCTGCTGCTAGTTGATTTAATCTGAATCCTTAAAAAGCTTCATAATTTGATTCTGGCATCTTAAGGCAGCCTGTCGTCTAGGTCTCTGGACATTTGGAGCGTTGCTTAAGATGTTAAGGTGAGAGGGTTGTGTGAAACTCTGAACAGAGTTCCGCTGGGAATCTGGTATTTTGTCCAAATCCCGAGCAGGCCCTTTTAAGCTGTTGGAGGAATCATCTGAATTTTGAGATCCTGAATGGGTGATGGAAATTTCCAGAGGATATAAATAACAAATGGGATAATTTACCACCTGCCCATCTCCTCTTTTGAGCATTACGCTTCTAACTTTGTTGTCCCGACCAAAGAAAAGATTTAAAATTCTTCCCATTTGCCAGAACGGTCTAATCTTAGCAGGATTTGTTACTAAAACGACATCTCCAACTTTGATACGGTTAATCCAACTTGACTGAAAAAGATCTTGACTGTGTTCATGGAGGCTCACCAAATAGGATTCATACCAAAGTGTCCTGAAATGCTCGAACTTTTTCTGCAAATTTTGAAATGATTCATTTAATTGTTGATGTGAAGGTTGATCTGGTGTCCACAAGGGATCATCAGAACAGTCATCAAGGACTTTGAGAGCCAAACTAGTATTAGTGTGCATCTTTAGAAAGGAATTAGGGGTTAGCGGGCAAAGATCCTTGTCAGAGGCCATATAAGTCAGTGGTCTTGAATTGATTGCATTTTGAATGCTCGAAAGTAAAGTAAGCAAATCAAAATAGCTTAATTTAGACCTACCTATAGTTTTATACAGGCAGCTCTTTATGACTCTGATAAGTCTCTCCCACACAGATCCCATCCATGCGGAAAATACAGGCAATTTGACGTGGCTGATATTATTGCTACGCATATGCTCTTGAAACTCACTAGAGTTCAATGATTCCTGTAAAAACTTACCACCTACTTTAAATGTGGCAGCATTATCGCTGTACAGGACATCGCAAATGCCATACAAATTTGAAAATCTTAAAAATGCCATTAAAAATGACTTTGATGTCATATCTGGAAGTAGTTCAATATGAACAGCTCTAATGTTCAAGCAAGTGAAAATGAGCATGTACATTTTGGTGGAGGTGTTCGAAGAGTCTTTGACGTAAAAATGACCAGTGAAATCCACGCCTACATGTTTGTAAGGCCGGAAAAAGTTAACTTGAGCCTTAGTGAAGTTTGTGAACTTGGGATATTTGAATGCAAATTGATTGAACTTTTGACAAATTACACATTCTGAAAGTACAGATTTAACCGTCTGTCTGGGACGGACGGCGCAAGCCTTGCATCCTCAACAGATTCAAGGTACTCTGAATGCCAAGATGTTTACAGCGAAGATGGGCGTCTCTAATTAGCAAGGTAGTTAAGTGGTGTTTTTTTCCCAAGAGAATAGGATTAATCACGTTCTCATCATAGTAGTGAGATTTGGCTATTCTTCCTCGACTCCGTATGAGTCCAACGTCGTCGAGGAATAAGTCAAGGTTCTTGACAAGTTCGGGAACCTTAGAACTATTCTTAGCTTTCTGATCGTAGTTTTCGAGAAAGTGATTTTCCCTCTCAAAGGATTGAAGTTGCATTACAGACAGCCAGTACAACTTCGCTGCAAAATCAGCGTCCGCTGTTTTACGTTTGAGCTTAAAAATGAATTTCATAACATAACCGGTGACACGATACAATTTATTGAGATCTGAGTAACGTTCGATGTCTAAAATGGGTTCGGGTTTGTTCACTTCCGCTGAAACCGTAACAGATGATATGATGGCAGTTTGAGTTAGTCTTTTATGAGTGTCTGAGAGACATTTAAGTTCTTTCTTTTCCCACAAAAGAGGGTCTAACTTTAACCAATCTGGGCCATGAAGCCATAGGTTCATTCGACTTTGAAATTCTTTGAAAGATATCTTGTGTGACTAGATCCGCCGGATTTTCCCACGTCGCGACGTAATCATACCTAACTGATAAGTTGAATGTCTTTTCAATGTATTTAGCCATGTCTCGAATGTCTTGCAAACGATTACGGACAAATACAGATTTATTTCGTGTCTCTATTTCACTTGTTAAAATCCATGACAGAACAATCTGAGCGTCAACAAACACTTGAATAGATTTAAAAGTTGATCTGAAACTACTCAAAAATTGGGGTAGACATTTAAAGGCTAGGTAAACTGATAAAAGTTCCAAAGAAGGCAACGTACGTCCCTTAAGCGGAGCAACTTTAGACTTAGCAAATACTAAGTGAGATTCCGAATTGCTGACAGCATAGACAGAAAATCCAAAGCAAGATTTGCTTGCATCGCAAAATATTTTTAGATCGACTGTGCCATCATCTTCAAAAGCTGATCTGCGAATTTTAAGATCTTTTAACTTGTAAAGGTCCTTCAGAATTTCGTCCCACTCATTTTTCTCAGACTCTCCAATTTCCTCGTCCCAACCTATACCCTGAGACCAAAGTTTTTGCATTAAAATTCGGCCTCTGATGGTAACAGGAAGAAACAATGAAAGAGGATCAAAAACCTTCGATATTTGAGAGAGAACCTTACGTTTGGTATTCGCAGTTTCATCCAACGTGAAATCCATTAATTTAATCTCGTCTGTCTCAACCGCATAATGATAACCTAAGACGCGCTCTAACCCACTTCCATGCTCTTCGGCTTTGTTGTCGATTTGCATTTTCTGTTTGAGATCAGAGTGGTTGGTATTCCATGACCTTAATTCGAATCCTCCTTCGAGCATGCGCTCATTAGCTAGGAGGTAAAGTTCTTTTAAAATTTCTGGATCTGAGTGAGTAAAAATAAGATTGTCGACATAAAATGAATCTTTGAGGACTCGAGAATAAAAATCTCGATTGTATTGGTTGAGATGATGTTGAATTATATAGTTCAAGATAAAGGGAGAACTGGTCAAGCCAAACACTATAGTAGTGTATCGATAGGTAACCAGCCGTTTGTTGTGGTACCAGAAAAAACAAAATCTGTTTCGGTCCGCTTCTGACTTTAATCTAATTTGAAGGAATGCCTGTTTGATGTCGGAAAGCATGACGAACAGATTTGTACGAAATCGGCAAAGTAACTTGAACAACGATCCCATAAGATCAATCCCAGTATAGGCTGCTTCATTTATTGATGGGTTTTCACCTACTTTGAGACTACAATTGAAAACAGGCCTTATTTTCGTCGTTATCTGAGAAGCTTCTTTAATAATGGGTCTATGAGGTATCCATATATATTGATCATAATTTGAGGGAGTTACGTCTATTCTTTCAATTATTCCTTCATCTAACTGCTTTTGAAATACTTGGTTATAAGATTCAGTCAAGTTCTTCCTATCCAAGAAATGAGTTACTCTATTCAACGTGGCTAAAGCTATTTTGTGATTGGATGGAACTTTTTCAATTCTTTCACGAAACCAGGGGAGCTCGACATAATATCGATTGTCCTCGAGTTCGATAGAATCTTTGAACCGTTCTATCATCACCTCGTCCAAAGTGCCAACCGATTCGCTTGGAATACCAATTGACTCCATACTGTATAGGTACTCTAATCCCAAATCTAAATCCGGTTCTGTTTTGTGAAAGCTTAATAGGTTCAGATAAGTGGGCAGAGGATGCAAAATAGCGTCAACCGCAGCAGAAACATTACGGGGATTTTCATCCTTTAAACTTAAATTCGATTCTCGAACGTCTACCTCACAACTCGTGTCCGACTCTACCGCCGGATGATGGCTCTACTCTGGTCAGATCCTCACAACTTTGTGCTAAATGATCACGGGTAACCTGTTTATGATGCAGAGTGCTAAAAGAAATTGAATTATCATTTGAACATACATTTTGAAATTTGACATTTGAAACATCTGATTCAGTATCCTTGGTTGGGTTACTTTCAAGGTTAAAATCGGGGTTAGTAACGTTAAAATCTAGGGAACGATCAACGACGGTTTCTATCGTGCCGCCCCCCTTTGGGTTAGTACTTTTGAAAGCTGATATACTGCCAAAAGGAATTACTCCCCATGTTGTTTGCATGGCAGATCCACCCGCACAAGGAATTTTGTCCAACTTGCGGATATGCTGTAATACATCGACTCCCAACAGAGCCTTCACTCCAATGACTGAATCAGAGGAGGGATTGGCAAACTCTTTATCCGCCAACTGGTATCCCTCATTTTTGATAGTTTCAATGGCGCGATCCAACCCAGCGACTTTATAGTCCAAGTCAAGGTTGTCATCAACCAGAAACTTCATAGTTTGAAAATTTGAAGAAACTTTGACATTCAATTCGATTTCTTTAAAGTGGATTGTTTGTGTGCATACATAGGTTTTTATGTTACACGCGTAATAAGGAAGCTGGTTTAGATCATATCCCAGGTTTCGCACAGTCTCGGAAGCAATGTACGACCTTTGGGAACAAGGGTCCAATAGGCAACGCACAGAGCTAACTTTTCCACGCAAGGCGAAGTCAAGAGTTAGAGAAGGGAGCAAAAGGTCAAGAACATTGTAGTTTTGAGTTGAATTAAGTTGTTCAGCTGCAAACACACTAGAGTGCACGATCAGGCCACAATTCTGGCCTAGTCAGAGAGGACATAAAGCTGAAATGTGTGTCCGTAGTTTACAAAATATACACTCAAATGTTAGTGAATATTTGGAAGCCGGACAATTGTCTTCCGTATGTTTGGAACCAGAGCAAAACTTACACAGGTTCAAATCTGAGCAGCGAACCATGCGTTTATCATAAGTATCAAACGATCGGCACCTTAGCATTGAGTGATTACCTGAACAGAACTTGCATATTTTGTGAAAGTTTTTATCAACTTCAGCCATTTTGGTTTGGCTGTTTTTGGAATTTATTGAGGAACTCTTGTTTAGGGTTGACTGAATCTAGTAACACAGGGGCAATGTCTGTTTTAAAGTTTTGGAGGGTGGATTTGGGTACTTCTTTAATATTAACTTTAGGTTTAATTTTTATTGATTTAGCAGGTTGAGTTCTACTGGAAACAGACTTAGGTTTCAATCTCTCGAGACCTCTGATAACTGAAGTATAATTATCTAAAATATGATTTAAGGAAGGGTAATTGCTATTGACAAGGTGGTTCAATTCTCTTTTAAAGGACAAGGGCAAGTCACGATAAATTATATGAGCCAGCAGTCTATTTCCACTAGACTCTTCAAAAAGATCAACTTTAAGACCCTTCAAATCAAATAAGATTGATCTTATATTATTTAAATGTTTTGAAAGATTGTCGTAATCGTATTCGTCAATACGTTTCGCGGCGATTAACTTAGAGAAATAAGAATCTATGACGTGTGGAATGTCCAAGAACTCTTTGTTTAGGAGCTTCAGAGCAACTGGGTAGTTTGCGTCAGTATTTGACAAATGTTTAATTATCGTGAAAGCGTAGTCCCGAAGGTAACTCTTCAAATACGAGAGCTTCGCGGAATCTGAAAGATCTTCGTGAGACCCGATCAAGTTTTCAAATTGAGACTTAAAATGTTGGTAATTGTCTTTATCATTTAGTCCACTAAAGGTGTCGCACTTTAAGTCGCGTTGCCATTAATAAATTACGCGCTGCCATTTTAGTGATACCTAATCTAGTGACTTTATGCTTTAAAAATGTAAATATAAGAATTTAAATATAAAATCATAAGATCTATTCCTTAATATATGTTTTTGTACACATATGTATCTTTCTTTACTAGAAGTATCAACTCCCTGATTAATTTCAGACACCTTTATATTAAGCCCCAAAGTTGATGTTAATTTTGCAAATTTTGTGAAAATATCAACCTTTAGAAATTTTTAAAAATAGAAATAAATCCTTTTTTGGTTATTTTTTTATTTCACTCATAAATTTACAACCCATAGAGACTATTAGGAGTATTAAAACAGCTGTGATTGTAGAAGTAAAACTTTTGAAAATGGTAGTCGTAAAAGTGGGAGGAATTGATGCAAGCCTCAAAATGGAGCCATGTTTAAGCCCTTGTAACTCAGAAACTATTTGTTCCACAGCCTTTTTGCTTGCAAAATTGAAAAGCCCACCGGAAGTTGTATTGTCATGACAAATTTGAAGCTTCAAGGCCTCTCAAAATGAAGGCATTGGCTGATCAAGCCCAACATGGGCATTTTTTGTCGAAGGTGGGGGCCATTTAAGTGACCATAAAATTAAACGTTTTTGACTGAGGAAGCTAAAATTTTAGATTTAAGCTATTGAATGGTGTATGAATCAACCCTGAAAATTTGAAGAAAATTGGAGATGGTCACCCGACCAACTTTCTGAAATCTGTACCAGTTGAGCTGGAATGACTCATGAGGAAGTTCCAAATTTTAGTGTGGTTGAGATTGTCAGATAGGCAGCTCCTATTAATTTGAGACTGGGTTCTCACCTTTAAGATCTCTGGGGCATAGCCAGTCTGCCTCTTTTAAAGACTTCTCTGCTTATGGTGGGAGGATTTAAGAAAAGTACAGCCTCCTTTGCCCAATTTAATAGAAAAGAAAAATATCACTTACGAGGTTAATTGCATGAATAGGCAAGTTTTTACAGATAACTAAAGAAAATATGAACAATTTTATTGATCATACACCAATGTGCCTTCAGAACCAACTAAGCATTTAGGCAAAAAAAAATATTACTACAAACTAAAAGAAACCAAACAACATTAGTCCCATACCACACACACAAATGTCAACATAAAATAAAACCATTAAATTATTGGCTGTCACCAGCCCATTTCAACAAAGGAGACAAGACTTACAGAATAAAAGGAACTTGCATAACTAATACAAAATATTAGTCACTAGGGCAAGGTCAATGGGTGTTTACCTAAATTGTGTAAACCTCATAAGTCCAAGATGTGTCATTTTATACTCCAAACACACTATCCTTCATATCACAATCATTAAAGGTATTCTTGGCTCAATCAGTGCAAACAAAAGCAATGTTAATAACAAAAAAAAATGTGTGAACTCTGGCTTCAGCATTTGTGCAGGTATTGGGAGAGAAACTTACTTCAATAAGCAAATGTCCCAGCCAAAACAAATCCCGAATGAAGAGAAAAAAAACCAAACATTTAGGGATTATCCCCCAGCACTGGCATCAGTGGACCCAGAGGAATCCATGAGTGCAGTGATGCCAGAAAAGGGAGCAAAATTAACAATAATAATAATAATAATAATAATAATTAAAGTCCTAAAATTTTGGGATGTGTTTGCATTAATATGTTGCTCAGAAGGCAGTTAAAGGTACAATTTAGTTCACAGCCTGAGAAAGCTCAAAATCCATTGTGATGCATATTGATAACTGAAGTTAGATTTTTCAACAAGGTTTTTATAAAGGAAATCAGGCATTCAAAAATGATTGTTATTTATGATAATTTTAAGTGATCCAAATATGTTAGACATGGTCCTTATAGCTAATGGTTAAGTGATACAAAACACCAAACATCCCAGACCCTCAGAGGTCTGGGAGCTCTTGGGAATCCTTCATAACTGTGGAAGTTCCCACTGAACTTGGTGTTTTAACCACACCATCTCAACATTGTGGTGAAGAGAGAGAGATTGAAGACAATCAGTAAGAGGCAGGGAACTGATGAGACAAAAAGCCTTTGATTCCACCCAGTCAAATACAGCTGTGTGGGTTGAGTGACCCCACACATGAGAAACATAATCCATATAGGGGCAAAGAAGACCCCTGTACAGAGACACTGAGTGGGGGTGAAGAAACTGTGGAGGCAATACAGCACACTTCACCTCTTAGAAGCTGTTTTAGAAAGAGAGTATATGTGGTCTTTCCAGGAATGTTAAGAGAAGAGGAAGGATTGAGTTGAGTGTTGTTGAAGGTAGGAGGATAGTTGTGTAGAAGATTGTGACACGTAGACAGGTGGAGGAACTGAGTTTTTGAGGCATTGAAAGCCACAAGGTTTCCTCTGCCCCAATTAGATATAGCAGAAAGATCAGAGGTCAGGTGTACCATAGCCATCCTACATGAATTATGAAGTGACTGCTGTGAGGGATGCTTTGGGAAGCAGGTGGAGAAGTGAAGAGTGGAATCATCAGCATAGGAATGATTAGGACAGGAAATACAAATTAAAAGATTATTAATAAATAAAAGGAAAAGTGGATGACAGGACAGAACCCTGAGGAACACCAATGTTAATAGCTTCAGGAGAAGAACAGTGGCCATCTACAGGGTGTTCAAAAAGTCCCATCCCCTTGGGGAAAGGATAGTTATGAGCGCATGGGTTCATGAAAGGTCAATACTGGCACTGGCAAAATGATAAGGGGTTCCAAAAAACCTTAGCCCCCCCCCTCCCCTATTTGCAGCTTACATGTTTACTTATATCAAAATAGTTTTTAGTGATTATAAAAATATATAAAATTCTTTATTTATTGAAGGTATTAAAATTACTCTAGCTGATAGTGATAATATAATGGCTTCTCAATTAATTGGTGATTCAGGGAGGCAATGTGTGGTAGATCCAGTGGTGTAGTGCTGTGGGAATAGCGTTCCCTTACTTTTTTTGGTAGACGGAACGGTGTTCCCTCACTATTTCAAATAAATCCGAACTTACAAATCTCTAACGTCATGAAATTTTAATTCCCACCCCTAGAAGAAATATGAGAAAGAATCATTAACTGTTTCATTTCTTTTAGCTTCGACTGAGGCAATGCTAGCCCATAAAGATCTGATGAAACAGTCACCACGGCATACCAGTTGTTAACTTTTTTTAATCATTCCAGTTGTTAGCTATTTTTATTGATCGTACTGGATGTCATATATCTAATGACATTGGAAATACTGCATCTTCAACCTTGGAATATATCCTAATATCCAGTGCATATGACCTCAAAATATCCCTGAAATTGGTCAGATTTCAAAAGATTTCCCGGGGGGCTTACAGTGCCCCTGGAACCCCAGCTGTATAGGCTCGCTGCGCTCGCCATTGTCCCCCCATTGTCCCCCCCGCATCTGAGTAACACTTTCAAAATGCGTTCCCTCACTTCTTTATTTAGCACTACACCACTGGGTAGATTGCATACGAGCAATAACATTTCGGGAAGCTCGTGGTGTTGGAGCCACCTTTATAACACATTCATGGGTTGCCAAAAAGTTGCGAAGAAGTGAGGACTTTGTCAAAAGAAATTGGAATAAAACTTTGGATGAATGTGAAATAGATACAACCAAATCTGGGTGCCCAAATTTGCCACACTCTCAGGAAACAAAGGACATCATTGAAAGCAGTACACGTAAGCGGGAAAAACAACTGTGCTAAAGTTTCTAGAGAGATAGAAGTGTTGAGAGGAAAGATCGGTAGTGGTGAAATCATTCGACTGTACCGTCATAGGCAAGGTTTAAAGCCTTGGCATGAACTTCCAAAGCCAAGAAAAACTCAACTTAACATCGATGACAGAATGTGGTTTGCCCATTATCTTGAAGATTGGGATGTGGATGATTTCATACATTTAGCTGTCTCCAATGAATTTTTTGTTTACGTAACACATCGGCCTAACTACCAAAATGATCGAGTGTGGGCCACAACACCAGATGAAATCGATGCCAATGAACATTATTGCAAATTATTAAAAAGTCCAGACTGTGTTGGTGTTTGTTTTGTTCACTGCAAAGAAGCTCATGTGGGCGCTGAAGCCAAATGGTCAGAGTTGGGATAGACAGTATTTTCGTGATATTCTATCCTAGCATGTTGTTCCTTTTCTAAGAAACCCAAACAATGTTATGGATATCGATCAGGTCACACTTCTGCACGATAAGGCCCCCTGCTTTAAGGCATTAGCCACTCAACAGTTGTTGGGGAACCATGAGATAGATTTCTCTGGAAATGAAGAATGGCCAGGAAATTCTCCTGACCTGAATGTCTGTGAACACAATGGATCAGTTATAAAGGACAAGGTTGAATGTCTCTTGTTTCAAGAACCTGCAGCAAATCAATTTTCGAAGGATACAATGACGCAACACATTGAAACTGTTTTAGCAAATTTGTGTAATGATCAAGATCTATTCATGTCACTTTTGGCAAGCTACCCAAAGCAAATTCAGGCTGTCTTGGAAGCCAATGATGGGAATACCAAGTTTTAATTGTTTCTCATTAAATGCAGGATTAACTTCTATTTTGTAAGGTATGTTTAGTTTTACTGTACCTCTAATGGTTTAGGCCATTGGCGGCGGGGCTAAGGTTTATTGGAGCCCCATATATGATATCCAGGATGACTTCAACACAAGATTCAATAAGGCTGCACCACCAAACCACAGCAGAAAAAGCTGTTTGAAATTGGCTCCATCAAGGACAGACCACAGCCAGAAAGACCAACACTGTAAAGATGTGATTGCATCAGTGGCTCATTCACTGAAAAAAATGACTTGAGGACTGCAAGTTCTTGTGATTGTTTCCAATGTCCACAATGAGAGATCACATGACAAAAGATCTTGGCATGAAACCATACCACCTGTCATTTGTTAATGAATTAACACACACACACACACACACACACACACACACACACACACACACACACACAATTCATAGAATCTTCAGTATCTCCGTTATTTATGGACCAATTTGAATGTTTAAGGTCTCATTTTAAAGATAGGACCACTTTTTTAGGCCTAAACATAACATTTACTCTAAAGTCAATGGTTTCTCAGATATTTCCATATTTATAGTATTAAACCTCATATGTACTTTTTTTGGGATGTTACACAGGAAATAAAACCTAGCAAAATGAAGTTTGAGCTATTGGTACCTACTTTATTTTAAGTTGTGAAATTTGATTGTATAGTAGGATTGAACTGTTAAAATTACTAACCTTGAGATAACTTAATTATATAGCATCCTTTAATAGGTCAGTAATTGTGGTGATCATCATTGCTGAAATCATCTTCACTGTCAGTCTGTTAAGTCCGGTACACTGTGAGAATCATTATCACAGAGTTCATTGTTTCCTACACACACACACACACACACACACACACACACACACACACACACACACACACACATCTGTACAAGGTAGGTTATTTGCTAAACATTTACATGGTAGACTGCATCTGTTCTTCATACACGAACATCTTATCAACTGCAGAATGGAATCTGAAGCACATGGCATTTCACAGAGAATGGGAGCTATTTGTCCATCCTCCATGTTCCATCCATGTCCAATGGGTGATGGAATTGTTGGCTGTGATTTGTCATCTTGGTTCCAGATCATGACCTGGTAGTTGACTCTCCTCATATGTTTCTTAGAAAACATAGACCAGTGCAACTCTGCAAGTTTAGTTATACTGGTTCTGGGCTGATAGACTTGGCAAATGAATGCTTCCAGTTTATCCAGTACCTGTTCAGGAATTTGTGTATTCTTAGTGAATTAAGTGCCAAAAGGGTGCCTTTAGTCACTGTACTGAATGCTTTCCAGTATGAAATTTTACCTTTCCCTGACAAAGTACCTGTGCAATCAGATCCAGACAAGGCATGAAATGCAGGCAATGCAGAAGCCTTCAAGGAGCCTAGTGATAGGAATATCTCAGCAATTGAAATAATGTCTTTAGAAGTAGGCACAAAGTAAGACTCGGGGGGGGGGGGGGGATACCTTCTTACAGCAAGAATCAAAACATCTGTGTCCTGTGCAAATATAGAGAGTTTTGTAGCTCCTTTTTCTGTGGCATTGATGACATGAAGAATGATCTTCGTGTCTGCCTCTTCTTGTATACTATGAAGACAGTCCAAAGAACAATGTGAGGTGGCCACTTCTGTACGCCATGCCACTACAAAGTCTTTTTTGGTCATTTGTGCATGCTGAAGCATTTTTTGAGCTAGGTAAGCAGTTAATTCATCTTTGGTGCTAATGTGTGAAAGTAGCTTCTTCATAGTAACATTAGCTATGTTTGTGCTATCCATGATTTTATAGTGGGTTAGTGCAATCCCCTAGAGCCTCTTTTGCCTTGTCATACTCTTGATTGAGTTTTCTTTGTGTGTGTCAAATAGGGATGTATTGGTAAGGTGAAAATATGGCTGATACTTTGATACTTTTCTACTTTATTTATTATGTGATTCAAGACAAAGTTATGTTTAATGACAGTAATTGATTAACACAAATGATATTATATTATCATATTAATATTATTAATAATTATAGTGCTCTTACATTAACAGTACTCCTACCCTAACACTGGCTTTCCCAATCCATTCCATAATCCTGCAAATATCGCTCTTATTTCACCTTCACCTGAAAGACATGAGAGTTCTATGTAGCGCGCAAATTTTGGACCTTATACCATAATAAATAAGGTTCATTTTAGCCTGCCAAACTTGGTCTCGAGTGCCTCTGTAACTCGCATGAAGCAAAGTTTCGATGGTCATTTCAGAGACCATTATTGAAATTTTGGCCAATTTATGTTTCAAACCAGCATAATACAGGATTATTATATATAAAACACATTCTTATGAGATGAATATGGTAAATAATGATAAATATAGTCAGCTGAAAATGATGCTCGCGAATTTCCAACAATTATAAATTAGCTTTAATTAAAAAGACTTGTTTCACCGATGGTGTCCATGTCACCTATCAGGCTATCTCATATCTAAAAATTGCAATGTTCGCTAGGGTGCTCCAGCCGCCCCATAAAATCTTAAAATTTGGAATAAGCTGGTGAAGGTCTCTGTGGTATTGCAGTTGGGTCTAGTAAATATGTCTGTGAAGTTTGATTGAATTCCAACAAGATTTACCTTCATCACATTAATGTTTTCTGTAGGAACCTTTTTACAAAAGGCATTTTTATAGAAAAACACTAAAAATGACACATTTTTGCTTTGTAACATACTATTATGATCAAAAAACCTATGGGATGGTCTTAGGTGGTGGGTAACTCAATTTTTGAGGTTTTGATTCAAATAATCTACATATTAATGATAAAAAATGATAAAAAGGAGTCAAATTCATGATTTTTTCAGGTATTTTATGCAAAGTTGAGCTCTGGATATGCATAGCTGCTGGTGTATTTGTGGATGGATAATGGATAGATCTCAATAGAAGTTCCAACAGTCAAGAATTTATTTCCAAAGAAGCAAGTGTACAAAAAAAAACTCAGACAAGGTCTTTAAAGACTACAAACTTAGACTATGTTTATGTTTTTGTATTAATACTCAAAAAGATAGATTTTCACATACATGTAAGATAAACAAAATACTGATTAACATACGAATATTATCAATAAAACAAACAGCTACCTTACCTATTCTAATTTAAGAAACCAGTTCTTAGATTCCACCTTGCGCTTTCTCTGATTTGGGAGGCAGTTGCGACAATTTTCTACAATTTGTAGTGTATTTTGCAGATTGGATTCCTTTTTGGAAGTGCCCAGGAAATCATGGCAAAGCTTAACTCCCCTCTCGGCAGCATCATTAACAACACAAAGATTTGCTACTATTTCCTTTCCACAGAGAAATGCTTCACTTGATGGCCACTCATTAACAGGCAGATTTAAGAATTCTGAATTGATGTTAAGGATTCTGAAAAATGCCCAGGAATCACTTCCAACAAATTCTGAAAGGTCATCACTTGATTCCTTTGGAACTTCTGGAAATTTTGGCTTGCCAAACCCAGACCCATCTCTTTTAACGCATGAAGCCAGGTGTTCAGCTCCAAGAAGCTTCTTTGCTATTTTCTCCTTCACTGCATCACTGAGAGAGCTGCTGAATAAAGAAAGTGGCACCAATTCCTCTGTGAGATACCACATATGTAAACCAATTGCCTTGAGTGCAGCTCCTGCAATTGTTGGATTAACTTTCCTGTAGTCTAGAAAGGAATTGATTAGACTGAGATCATTCATTGGTGCAGCTGAAGACACTGGGGCAGCAATCCACCATGGGATGTAGCAATACACGACAAACTGTACGTACTGCATAAGTTTGGGTAATTGTCCTTTAGCTAGTATGGTCCCAGTTAGCAGCTCAGCAATTTGATCACAAAGAAGTACTATTTTGATGGAGTAAAGAATTTTTGCCATCCAACGGGCTTTATGAAGAGCTCCTGGCCTTTGAAACCCAGTAAAGTTATCTGGCACAGCATTGAGGTAGACCAAGGTAAGTTGCACCAGTTCTTTGTAGTCCCCTCGAGCAAAGTCTGATTTGAGAGCTTCCTGACACAAAGCAATGATGGCAGTTCTCTGCTCAGCCAGATCCTCTGGAATGTCAGGGATGGACAGATTCTCTAGGTTGTGGTAAGACAACTTCTCAAAATGTTCCTTGAATCGTATGAAAAGGGAAATGTCTGGGCTCTTGAGACCTCAATTTTCAAGGCATCCCATGTATGGACAAGAAACCTTTCTCCAATGTGGTGCCTGCATGCTAACCACAGCAACTCACGCTTGAGAGACTCCTGAATACTAATGCAGGCAGCTGTTATTGCACCTGTGTTTGAGGATGTTGTGTCAAAGACCATCGCAGCAACATTATCTTTGCAGTTCCAGACCTCCAGTTCTTCTATGGTGGCATTAGCAATTTTTGGCCCTGATAGTCTGTCAGTCTTGTGTTGCAAGGGTGGAACACCTAGCAATTTTACACCTCCAACTCCAGACACAAGTATGGGAAGCCTCTCCTGTGCAGACTCATTTCCAAGAGTGTCCATCAATTTGCCATCCCAATGGATGGTTGCCACAAGAGGTGGCTTCCATGATGCTCTGATTTTCTGTGCAATACTATTGACAGCTTCCACACAATAATTATAAGCAGATCTGTAACTCACATTTACTTTTGATGGATCACCAGCTGTAGCCTTAATAAGGGAAAAAGTGATCTGTGCTAAAGCAGCTGAGGAAAGCTGATTTGACCATTTCTGCTTCCTCATCATCTGACACATCACAATCTGAGGAAATCTTCTCCACTGATGATGTCTGATCTCTTCTCTCCTCCTCTTTCTCTGATCGCACAGCAGCCTGTTCAGCCCTCTCTTGGCGCTTAATTTCTATCTGAGCACAAACTTTGTCCTTTCCTCCATAGGTAAAAGTCCTGTCTGTCATCATATTTCTCAGAAATGCTATGTCATACTCAATAATTTTCTTTTCATTCTCTGCCTTACCCTTCTTGCTTTCAACCATCCTTTTCTCTGCATTACCTGGATAGAATGGCATAGTTTTATGAAGTTTGTCCTGGAAAGCTGCAATCTTAGGACTTTTTGATCGCCTTTCAGGAGGAATCTTCATGCAGCCAATATAGTCCTTGTTGTGGAACTCCTCAATTCTCTCAGCCATGGTAATCTCATGAATTGTTGGGATGTGTGCTTTCAAATAGTGAGGAAGAATCTCGCTCACCACATACTTCGATGCCATGCGTGACAATTTCATGTTTTTGGAAGCATCTTGCCTTCTAAGTTCATCAACTTTAGCAGAGTAGCACCTGATTGTATGTTGGTAACTTTGAACCAGTAATTTTCAGATGCTCTTCTCCTGGACTTTCTATTAAAACATCAAGCCGGGAGTCTGAGCTTCTGGTCACCATTCTTTAAAACTTTCTTATTGTATGAACTTATCTATCTGAAAAGAGAAAAATAAGTGAAAAATAAGATTATTACAGTTATTAGTTAAATTAGCAACTGACACATATACAACAACATAAAGCACATAAAAAATAAGTGAAAAATAAGATTATTACAGTTATTAGTTAAATTAGCAACTGACACATATACAACAACATAAAGCACATACAGTAGGGTGCTCCAGTTGCCCCAATGTCACCAAATATTGCTGAAGGTCCCTGTGGTATTGCAGTTGGGTCTAATGAAATGAACCAGTTCCAACTGGTTTGGATCAGCTGATCATACTTGTAGATGACCTTCAGCAAAAACTTAATATTTTGCAAAAGGGTTCCTTCATAAATAGTGTTTGTGATGAAGGTAAATCTTGTTGGAAATGAGCCAAACTTCAGGGACATGTTCATTAGACCCAACTGCAATACCACAGGGACCTTCAGCAATATTTGGTGACATTGGGGCAACTGGAGCACCCTAAATTGTTCGCATGTGTAGTACCATATTTATAATTTCCTATAATAATATGGGCATATTAAAATATTGGTTTTATAACTTTTATTACTTTGTGTGCTTACGTATTCTTTCATAGAGCTATGATACAATACACTACACTGCTAAATTGACCAATGCCCACTAGTGGGGTTTGGGGGAGGGGGAGGAGTGTTAGGCGATGAGAAAGTGGAGCTGTCTTACGCTGTGTGTTAGTTTGACTGCACCAGCCACAGAGTGCAGTTGTGTTATTTATCACTGTCACACGTCATCTTATGCGCAGTGCAGGGCCGGATTAACCATTAAGCAAAATAAGCCCGTGCTTAGGGCATCAAGGGAAGGGGGGCACCACAGAAATTTTCCATTGTCGGATTTACCATGGATTTATTATACTATTATAATCGCGGCTTATAGCCTATAAGCTGTTGAAAACTGAATTATATATATTCATATATAGTATTTATTTTTTTTCATTGTTTGAATTTGTAGTGAACAACAACCCTTTTGAGAGAATAAATATATTTCGTTGTAATCACACACTTTACGCTTTGCGTTATTATTTTGTTTATATCAAATCTTTGAGCGCCATATTAAAAATACATATAGATTAAATATTTTCGTGTGCTATAGTAAATGTAAAAACAAGATTCAGTCATGCTGAACTTTATAAAATAATTGTAGAAGACAATATTGAGTGTGCCTTCCCAAATGTAGAAATTGCCTTTCGTATATTTTTAACATTAATGGTCACAAATTGCTCAGCTGAGCGTTCATTTTCTCAGTTGAAGTATATTAAAAATACCAACAGAACAACTATGCAACAAGGCAGGCTGGATGCCTTATCTCTACTAAGTATAGAAGCAGATGTGTTACGTAAGATTAGTTTTGAGGATCTGATCAAAGACTTTGCAATTAAAAAAAGTAGGAGAAAACTTTTCAAATATTAATGAAGTGGAAGTATACAAAAATAAACATTATTTTCCATCTTACTGTAAGTTTTGTTTCATTTCAAAAAATAAAATTTTATTTTATGGTTTATTTTTGTTTATATTTTGAATTACATATATATGGGGCACCAAAATCTTTTAAGTGCTTAGGGCCTCTAAAGGTCTTAATCCGGCCCTGGCGCAGTGACAAATGTGCTGAGTGCTGACCAGGGCTGTGGAGTCGGAGTCGTGGAGTCAATCAATTTTGAGTGGAGTTGGAGTTGGAAGTGCATAGTTGGATGGAGTCGGAGTCAGTGCAAATCCTTCAACTATAACCATAGCAGCCTAGGCCTAGACCTAGCTCAATTTTATGAATAAAATAGATTTAACCTAATGTTTTAATATATAATATAATATATAAATAATATATAATATATAAATATAAATAATATATAAATATAGTTGCTTATAATTAATAAGGATTATAATTAATTAATTAACATAATTAATAATAAGGAAATTTAAAAATTTTGTACTAGCAACCCTAAATCTTTTTCAGATTTTTAGATTTCAATTTGATAAGTAATGATAACAGCGTAATGTCACATCAAAAGTATAAATCTGCTGTTTTTGAATATTTTTCACTCACTGCTGATGGAAAATATTACGTATGTCAGTGCCAAAAGGGCACTGATGATCAGGAAAAAATGTGATGCCAAAATTAGTGCCTTCTCAGGTGAAGGATCCAATGCTCCAACAAGAGCAGGAAATCTAAAACGCCACCTTCAATGGCATCATCCAAAAGATTACAAAATTGTGAATGAAAAGGATGATGAAAGAAAGAAGAAGGCTGATGACAATTCAAGCACAAGTTCTCGTCAAACTACTGTCACAAAATATTTTTTGAGTGAAAAAGTCAGTGACTATGACAGCAGACAAATTTAAAGCATGCATAATTGAAATGGTTGGAAAGAATTCTCTCCCTCTAACATTTTTTTCAACTCCGGCCTTTGCTAATCTGAATGGGGAAATGGCAAATATACTTGGCATTTCATTAGAACGTGGCAACATTTGTAATATGATAATGGAAGAATCGCAAAAGCAGAAGCATGCACTAAAAGAATGTCTTCGAGGACGAATCCTGTTCTTAAAGATGGATTCCTGTACTCGCCATAGAGTAAACTATTTTGCAATTAATATTCGCTTTATCGATGATAAAAAAGTACTAGTCACGCGGACATTAGCAGTAAGAGATACTAAGCACAGCATACCAGTGATTATCTTGAAAAACTACTAATGGATGTATTAAATGATTTTAACATCAGAAAGGACCAGGTATTGTCAATTGTAACGGACAATGCTTCCAACATGGTGAAAACACTTGAAAAATTTAACAAAAAAGAAGTTGTGGAAGATTCAGAAGACAGTGATGATTATGTTGATGATTATTCTGAAGATAATGAACAAGTAATGGTGGTTGATGATCATGATAATCATGATACATTAGATTCATTTGTGGATACTGTAGCAAGAATATCCAAAATCCATCATATGCGCTGCAGTGTCCACACACTGCAGTTGGCAATACGCGATGGCTTGAAAGGACAATATGCAGCTAATCTCATTGGAAGAATACGAAAAGTTGCTGTGGCAGCTAGAATGCCAAAACTAGACTCTATTTTGAAGCGACGAGCTGGCAAAGGAGCAATTTTGGACCAAGCGACTCGGTGGGGCAGCACATACATGATGATTCAACGGATTCTTGAAATAAAACCTTTCCTTAGCGACATGGCCTCCCTGGATGTCATCATGACTAAGGCTCAGTGGGATCAGGTAAAACAACTCGAGGGCTTACTTCGCCATCCTTATAACGTGACAAAAAAATTGCAATCAGATGATTTGACTCCTGGCTTATTCTATAAGGAGTGGAAGATGCTTATTTTCCATCTTTCTCAAACTGGTGGCATACTAGCCGATGATATAAGGAATTCAATGATACAGAGAGAAAAGCTTCTGCTAGACAATGATATTCTTTTGGCTGCTATATATGTTGATGCCATGTACAGAGTGACATTAACAGAAGCGCAGCAAATCAGAGCCAAAGCTGCCTTATGTGATGTAGCCATACATATTGAAGGTCTACGAGATCATGGTCATGATGAATCCGAGGCAGTAGTTGGGCCACTTCATGGCAGTCATATGATTTTGTCATCATCAAATTCAGGCTCTGATGAAGAATTAGATTTTGAAAAACATCTGGACAGACAAGAATGATCAAAGCGAAGGTGATTGGAATTGGAACAGGAGGAACACCCCCAGAGTGCATTGGATAAATTCAAAATCAATTTCTATAAATCATTGGAGGAGGTGGAAAAGATTGATCATTCATCAAAGTTGACTGTGAAAGAAGCAATTGCTAAATACCCCAAAAATGTCCAAGATGCTTCTATGACTGTTATGGCCTTGCCACCTACTCAAATTAGTGTAGAACGCTTATTTTCAGCCCTTAAAATCATCCGCTCTGACTTAAGATCATCACTGAAAGAAGATTTAATGGAAGCGATCCTTTTTTTAAGAACAAATTCAGTTTAGGTTAGTACATTTTGTTACGGTTGTTTATAATAATACAAAAACATCTTATTAATTTGCTAAACCAATAATAATCTTATTTTGTTTAAGCTTCAATCAGTTTGTATTTTGGGATTTATTGTAATTTTTGAATAAAGAGAAAAAAAGCCATTAAGGCATAGTTACAGCCACTAAGTAACCTGATGAGTCATGTGGTGGTGATGAAATGCCTTGTTTATGAATCTCCATTGGCCTAATAAAGCTAATCGTAATCAATTTGGCCTTAACATTCCATCGGAGTCGTAATTATACAAGTCAGATTTCTGGAGTCGGCAAATTTTATCACCGACTCCACAGCCCTGGTGCTGACACTGCTGAGGCTGATAAATCTTGCATTCTGCTTCATCATCATGGCTTCTACTAGTCAAAGAAGTACATCCTCTCTCATCTGGAAGTATTTTGACAGATGAAAATAATGAGTCTAAAGTAGTTTGCAAAGAATGCAAGAAATTATTGTCACATGGAGGAAAAGAGGGGAAATCTTTTAATACAACAAATCTTAAATACTTGCAAAGCAAGCACAAGGAGAAGAATGAAGAATTAAATAAAGAAGCTCAAATTAAAGAAGAAGAGGCTATGGAATAAGAGGACACTGGAGGGATATTTCAACAAACCTGCAAAAAAGAATACTGGCGCATCAACATCAACAAGTTCTACAAGTGAAATTCAAATAACTCTGGATGAAACTTATGTTCGGAAGCAAATTTGGGACATCAACAATCCCCAGTCGCACACCATTTACAAAGCCATTGAAGAAATGATTGCTGCTGACTGCCAACCATACTCTATTGTTGAAGACATTGGATTTGAAAGACTAATGAAGAAGCTAAAACCTAATTATGAGTTGCTGGGAAGAAAGTATTTCTCTACAAAAATTGTTCCTAATATTCACACACAAGTACTGGATAAGGTCAAGACTGCATTGGAAGAAGCAGAGAACATCAGTTTTACTACTGACATTTGGACAAGCAGCTCAGATATGGCTTTTATTAGCCTAACAGCACATTGTATTGACATCAATTTTGAGTGAAAAACTGTTGTACTTAGAGTTGCACCTTTTCCAGGATCCCATACTGCTTCAAACATTGCTGAGGTGATCGAAGGTGTTGTTCAGGAATTTAAAATACCATCCTACAAGATTCATGTTTTTGTACGGGATGATGGAGCTAATATTTTCCAAGGTATTGAAGACACAAGCTATGCTAGTCTCTCGTGCTTCCTCCACACTCTACAACTCGTGGTTCATGACAGTATTTTCAAACAATGAATAGTTAAGAATATGATCGCAAGTTGCAAGCAAATAGTTGGACATTTCAGCCATTCAGCACTTGCATACAACAAACTAGCTGCGCTACAGAAACAGCATGACTTGCCCGAACACAAACTGATACAGGATGTTCCAACTCGGTGGAACATCACCTATTTCATGATTGAGCATGTTTGAGCAAAAAACTGCAATTGCCAACTACTGCCTTGATATTCCCAACCTCCCTGTATTTGATGCCAACAAGTGGACTTTGATTGGGAAGTTTACTGCGCTGCTGAAAATATTTCGCAAAATTACTGTTTGGTTGAGTGAAAGGTCTGCTACTGTCTCGGAAATAATACCTCAAATAAAGTTTCTACAAGTCTTCATAGCAAAAGCATCAACTGACATCAGGTTCTTTGGACTTGGAAGTACTCTTTCGGCTATTAATGCATCAATGAAGAGTCGCTTCGAATGCTATCTGGATGATTACAATCCAATACTAGCCACATACCTAGACCCCAGATATAAGACCTCCTTGTTCCAAAATAAATCTAGTGAAGATTCCAAAATGCAAGAAAGTAACCTGGAGAGAGCAATGATAGATAGCATCAAGAAAAGGAGGGAAGCTGTTCAAGAGGAAGAAAGTGGACATACAAGTACTACGAGTGAAGAAGATATGCAAGAGACTGCGAGTGCTTCTGACAACATTATAAGTGATGAGTTCAGTGAATTTGACTGACAAGTGCATGGACCAATTGGTTCAAGAGGACAGTGATGATAGTGAGGGAAGTGGAACAAAAAAAATCAACTCTAGGAAGTTCATCTAAGAATAAGAAGCACTGCACAACATTTCTGATTAAAGATGAAATGACAAGTATCAAATGTTGGAATTACAATCACGGGATGGAGACCCTTTAAAGTGGTGGAAACAGAATGCAGTTACGCTTCCAGCATTAAGCCATCTTGCAAATAAGTACGTGTCTTCTCCCCCTTCATCAATTGAAAGTGAGAGATTGTTTAGCACTGGGGGCAATATTTACACTCCACACAGGAATCATCTAAGTGCAGAAAGAGGCGAAATGTTAATGTTCCTTCACTACAACTTCGGATTTTCGATTTTGAATATTAAGAATATATTTAATGTTTAATTATCCATGTGTTTCTAATTTCTATTAATCTTAATAATTATTTACTGAAAAATTGGAAGTTTTATTTTTTTATATCTTAGTATCTTACAATTGAATTTTTCATTTTGTAATTTGTTCCAAAATTTTAGTTTTTTTCTAATTTCTATTAATCTTATTATTATTTACTGGAAATTTTATTTTTCATTTTTTTATACCTTACAATAGAATTTTTCATTTTGCAATTTGTTCAAAATTTTAGTTTTTATGATTAAAGGAAGAAAACATTATCTTTTGTGTTTTATTTATTCACACAATGCAGATTAACAAGTCAACTTAGTCAAGAAGTATTGTTATTCCCAAGGGTATGCTTGGTAGTTGAGGTCATGGAAACTGTTCTCAGCTCAGCATTGTACAGGAAGTTGCGCTCCTGGGGTCCTGACTCCTGAGCTAAACAAACGGGTGGATACTGGATAAAAGTTCATAAAACTATATTCTATTTCAATTTTGACAGTATGACTGTGTTTGAATAACAGTTGTCTCCAACTTCCCCTATTTCTAATATTAAAATAAAAGTAACTTTATATTTTTTTTTATAATTTAACAGATTAAGCATTAATCAAAAAGTGTTGGTATCGGCCATTTGTTAGTATCGGGATATCGGTATCGGCCAACATCTTGGTATCGGCATATCTCTAGTGTCAAACATTAAGTGTATTTCATTATACTCCCAGTACTACTTTTGAATTTTTTTGGTGAATGCTTCAGCCAGATCTTTGCATTTCTGAATGCCTTTTGAATTATCCAAAGCTTATAGCTCTGCCATGCCATCAACAATTGCAACAGAAGATTGTTTCGTATGGAGTACTGGTAATTGCTGTTGTTGGACTTGTTTGTTTGTTGTTTGGGCTGCTGCTTTGTGGTGGTGGGATTGACACTGAGATTTTGATCAGTTTGCTTTTTTGCTGGCAAAGGTGCATAGTTCCATCCCACTAAACCTCCACTAACCTTCAAAGCTTTGTTTTGATGTTCAAGTGCTTCATCAGCTCCAAAAGCACAGAATGGAATATTACTTTTCCTCACAACCCAGTTTCTAGACCAGTCAAAATAGGATTGAACATAGAAAAAATTAGTATAGAAAGTTTATTGGTACCAGAAGAAGTGGAAATTTTTCCTCTAACATATCCAAAATCCGCAAACATCCGCCTTGGGGAATTTTTTTATATATAAATTTATATGTACATTGTACAGTTGGTGACAGACGCCTTGTCGCCCAGAATAGATATGGTATGCGTAGTGATGTGATTCGTTTTTTATTGTCGTTTTTTTTCATTTTTTTTGTTTAAAACGAAGATAGTCTGTTTTTTTGTTTTTTATTGTTTTAAACTTATTCCATATTTTTCTTCCTTTAATCTAATAAGTATATTAGTATTACCTATAATTTACTATACTACCATGCTTATACGGTTATACCTAGTATATATAGTCATCTTTTAGAAAAACTGAATCACGCAAAAAGTATATAATAGAAAAGAAAAACAAACCCTCATTTTTTATATGTATATATATTTTTTAACTAGAACATAAAACATTCTTCCTCGTTTCAAACAATATACATAATTGTGATTGGCAAGAGTACCAGTATATATATTCCAGATAGAAAAGGAAAATATTCACCTTTTTTTTAACCTTTTTGTTAACCTAATGTTGTTTAACCTTCATTTCCATGGAAGAATCATCACTAGATTGGGTAGAGCATATATGCTAGTTTCAATATCACAGGTACTGGTATAATATACATAATAAAAAATACCTAATACTGGTATAAAACAATATATAAAATTGTGATTGGCAAGAATACCAGTGTGTATATATATATATATATTCCAAATAGAAAAATAAAAAAATAAAAATATTCATCTCTTTCTTTAACCTTTGTGTTAACCTAATGCTGTTTAACTTTCATTATCTGATTCTATTTCCATTGAAGAATCTCATTATCACTAGATTGATTAGAGCATATAGTTTCAATATCACAGGTACTGGTACTTATTGCAGATTTGGATGTTGACGAAGCCAATGTAGCACCATGTTTTACTTCACTTTCTTGGAATTTTGCATTTTTGGATATAAATACTAGCTTTGCTGCTCTGTCTGTGCTTAATCAGTTTCTTTTGGCTGTATGGATATTACTGTATGTGCTAAATGATCTCTGAGGTAATGAAAGGGCAAAATAGAGGTGTATGAGTTTGTGTAGGTATATATGTGAGTATGCGTGCGTATGTATCTGGAATTCTGGATGTATGCGTGTGTATGGGGTATATAATAGATATAAATATGTGTGTATAAGTATTTATGTATATATTGGTATATATGTATATGGGTGTATGTGTATGTATATATATGGATGGTCTTGGGGGGGGGGGGAATATGTCATCGCTGGTCTAAAGGATAGTTAAGTGGGAGATTCAAAATCCGAGGCATGGATGGGAGAGTCCTGGAAAGGTTGGACAATGGGCAGTCAGCTCCCAGCAGTGGTGGGCACCATTAACCAAAAAGTTAACTTCGTTAACCGCTAATCCATTAACCAAAAAGTTAACTTCGTTAACCGTTAATTCATTAAACATGTAACGGAAGTTACCGATAAACAGTTAACGTTAACTTTTATTATAAAAAAAATGAAAAACACAATATATATATAATTTAATTTTCCCTCTTCTTCTCTCGTTCTCCATTTTGTCCATGAGATGCATGTTGCCCTTCATGAAAATTAGCATATCAAAGTTTTCATCAGACAGGGATGATCTCTTGGCCCTCAGGATGTCCTTGCCCATAGAGAACAAATGCTCCACTGCAGCACTGGAGGGGATGGCTGTGTTGAACTTGATGAACAAGTCCACCAACACTTGCTCACCCAAGAAGGCAGCATCTGTCAGCAAGTCCTTGGAGTTGGTCTCCAGCCAGGTCTTGACCAAGTTCTGGGCCTTGCCCTTGAGTGACCTGTGGCTTCTGCTGCTCTCTTTTGTCTGGATGACAGCACTGAAGAAGTCATCCTCCTCCTCCTCCTCCTCGTTGTTGCTGCCTCCACTGTTGTTGCCCACTTCGTTGGACTGCTGCTTCATGGCCTCCTCGACTGTACCCTCCATGCTTTTCCTCACCCTGGCGACCTTGGTGTTGTCATACTTGTCCAACCAGATGAGGTGAAAACGCTCCCATTGTAAGACATCAATTGACTTAATTTATGTCATCAAAGTGACATGAGAATTGAAATCTTACCTGATCAGTTTTATGGTTCTTGAAATGTATCAAGGAGACTACTAATAAGGTACTCACAGACATATTATAAATATACATGACTTACTTGACAATGATTATTTTTAAATATTCACTAGCACAAACATGTTGCGCAAGAGACAGACTGCAAATGAAACGAATGTAGTTATTTGTTGTAATTGTTACATATATATTATTGAAAGTGCCTTAAAATGCTCGTGATATTTCTTGAAAGAAGTTGAAACATTCAACTCAAATGGCAAATCTTTCCGCCTGATTTTACAGTTGACCATGTTTTGCTCAAACCAATGCCATAAATAACTACCATATTTGGTAAGACACAAATTGTGGCGACGGAAACAAATATATCGCCTGATTTTGCACTGCGGAAATGGAAATTCGTTCATCACTATTAACAGTGGCGGATTAATTGCGCACCTGCTCAGCACTGAAAATAATAGAAACTTTTAAACGTTTATTTATGAATTTTTTGGGTTAACGGACTTGAGTTAACGGAAGTTAAATGTAACGGAAGTTAATTAGTCCGATAATGATTTTCAAAGTTAACTTAAAAGTTAAATCGTTAACGAAAAAGTTAACTTCGTTAATTAACGATTAACGGATTAACGGTTTGTGCCCAGCTTTGGCTCCCAGCCAGTGTTCTCGCAAGTTTAACGGATCTCAAGATACAAGACTTTCAGTGCAAGAAAGAGGCCAGTTTTTTCTGTAAATAGGCTGAAAAGGACATTCTATACTGGTACCATATGGCCTATTTTATTATTTATTTATTTATTATAATATATATCATTGCAAAAGTATACCTTATAATTAAATTGGCAATATCTATATTAATTATTAAAAAAAAACAAAAAAAATAAAAAAACAATAAAAAACAATAAAAATGAAAAAAAAAATAATAAAAAACAAAAAAAATGACAAAAAAAACAACATGGACATAAAAAAAACGTTTTTTTTAACATCACTAGGTATGCGGAGATTTATGACAAGACTTGTGTCTACAGAAGCTAAGGCTAACAAAGACCCTAAGATCCACTCTAAGGCTAGCCCGAGAGAAAGGAGAGAGTAGGGGGTTAAGAGAAGAGAGGAGAATAAGGGGTTAAGTAAGGAGCAACACCTATCATTCGTGGGTTAACATTCATTCAGAAAAAGAGGGAAAAAGTCTCACCATCATCATCCGCCGGCCACTGCCGACAAGTCAGAAAAATAGTCGGAGAATATAGGAGAGGGGTAAAAAATGAAAAGAAGTAAAATAAGAACGCTTACAAACCATGCAAACAGTCTTAACTCACTGTCATACCATGCAAACTACAAACATGCAAGGAAAGAGTTACAGACATGCAAAGTAAGGAGGATAAGAAAAAAAAAAAAAGTAGGTAAAGTTAAACAAAAAGTGGGTTAGTTTACGCTATGAGCTACATCTACATTCGTGTTAGTCTAATTTTTTTTTTTTTTTTTTTTTTTTTTTATTGCTGGCATCACACGCTGGCATGTCACAAGCTGGCATTCATCGTCAACAGACTCATCCTCGAGCACCACCACCAGAGCTCCTGTTGTTAACTTTCTTTTTTAATTTTAAACAACGTTAATATTTTTAAAATGTCTGTCAAGACGGTTCTTAAACACATTAACGCTGGTAGAATGAACGACTGACGCGGGAAGATTATTCCATTTATCAATTACTTTAAACGTAAAGAAGTTTTTAGCGATATTAGTAATGAAACGTCTGCCACGCAACTTGAATCCGTTATTGCGAGTATTACTATTATCGAAAGTGAACAATTTGTCAAAATTTACGTTATCGATGTTATTAACGATTTTGAAAACTTCAATAAGCTCCCCCCTTAATCTCCTAGTTTCGAGTGAATACAAGTCTAACACTTTAATCCTATCTTCATAAGGCTTATTGCGCAATGCCGGAATAAGTTTCGTGGCACGACGCTGAACCCTTTCTAACCTATCAATATCCTCACGCAAGTACGGGCACCAAAATTGAACGGCATATTCCAAATGAGGCCTGACTAGGGACTTGTAAAGGGGCAATATAATATCCTTCGATTTAAATTCGAAATTACGCGCTATGAAGCCTAACATCCTATTAGCTTTTGCGCAAGACTCCAGGCACTGGTTCCTAACCTTTAAATCTTTAGTTACGCGTACGCCTAAATCTACTTCCTCGTCAACGCTCGCTAAATCCCTATCATCCATCGTGTACACGTAATTATTGTTGCGAGAACCTATATGCAAAACTTTACATTTATCTACGTTAAATTGCATCTGCCACTTATCCGTCCACTCCATAATCCTATCTACATCGTCTTGGATCCTATTTCTATCGTCCTCGTTAACAACCTTACCGCCTATTTTAGTATCGTCCGCGAATTTTGACACGTTACTAATCAATCCTACATCTATGTCGTTAATGTAAATTACGAATAACAATGGGCCTAACACTGAACCCTGTGGGACACCACTACCTACCTCTAACCACCCCGATTCACTACCATTAACTACGACCCTCTGCCTCCTAGCACGAAGCCATTCTTCTAACCAGTTAGCTACCTGACCGCGGATACCGTGCGCTTTAACCTTCGCAATTAGTCTCCTATGCGGAACTGTATCGAACGCCTTTTTAAAATCTAAATAAATAACGTCAGCTGCCCTATGCCTATCGTATTCGCGCACTATTTCGTTATAAAATTCTAACAAATTTGTTAAACAAGACCTATGGCGTCGAAACCCGTGCTGACTACTATTAATCAACCCTACTTTCTAAGTGATCGATAATACGATCCCTAACTACGGATTCCAAAAGTTTACCGACAATTGACGTTAAGCTAATGGGCCTATAATTGCTAGCTACCGCGCGGTCGCCTTTTTTAAAAATAGGCGTGACGTTAGCTAATTTGAAGTCTTCAGGAATAATCCCCGTTTCGAGTGACTGATTAAAAATCTTCGCTAAGGGGCCTACGATAACGTCTTTCAAATCTTTCAAATGTCTAGGATAAAAAGCGTCAGGGCCTGGAGCATTTTTTGATGCTGATTTAATTCTAAGACCTGTTTCTGGATAATATTGATGTGCTGATTTAAAAAATCACCTTAGATTTTGTCCATCACATCAGGTTTTCGTGCAATGCAATATGCCTATTTTGGGTGATCCATGAAGGGTGCTTATCAAAATTGATGATTTTTGAGACCTGTTAACAGCTGTTTTGCTATTAAAATCTTATCTGTGCATTAAATCTAAAGGTCATGTACAATATATTAAAATCTTGGGTATCTGTGATTTCCCCAGGTGTGAGCGTGATGTCATGATCTGAGAGAGATTTCCCATTTCCCATATACCAGCTTAAAGCTGGTATATTCGATGGTCCCCAGATAAGAAACTGATGAAAGATCCGCAGTTAAGTAACTCAATGACCGAAACGGAGGCAAGAGCTTGGAATGCTTTTGTGGCAGTAGTTAAGAACTTCCTAGGAAACAAAAAGTCTGAAAATTATAAAGATCTTGTAAAGGATTTACTTGTAAACTTTCAGCAGTTGGGTTGCAACATGAGCATTAAAGTTCACTATCTCAACAGTCATCTGGATAAATTTCCAGAAAATCTTGTTGATATTAGTGAAGAGCAAGGTGAAAGGTTCCACCAAGATATCAAAGTGATGGAAGAACAATACCAAGGAAGATGGGATACCCATATGATGGCTGACTACTGCTGGAGCCTGCAAAGAGATTGTCTTGACATCTCTCATTCTAGGAAGTCCTATAAGAGAAAATATATCAGCACTGAAAAGTAAGAAAACAAGAAAAAGACAATGTTAAGAAAACTGGTCCCGTGCTTGCTTTAATATGGATTCATTTTTTGCTTATTTAAACACTTTTAATCACTTTGTGTCAATATTACCATTGTATATTAAAGTTCACTCCCTGTACAATTGTTTACTTTTCCATGCTGATTCTGAGTATGTAAAAACTTATTTTTTGAAAAGAAAAAAAATTGGGCATAACCCTGCCAAAATGCGATATCTCTAAAATATCCGTATTTGATTGCTCGAAAACCTGATGTGATAGGCAAAAACTAAGGTGATTTTTTAAATTGGCACACCAAAGTTACCTAAAAACAGGTGTTAGAATTAAATCAGCAAAATTGGTGTTGGGCAGTGTAATATATATTAAAATATATTAATATAAATGTTAGATATTAAGCAAGATCAGCTTTGTTTGGTTTGCGCATTTTTTAATCTTTGAATAGCGCTGTTGGGATAAGGGTAAGCTTATACTCAAAGTACAGGCTCATATTGTCTGACCATTCAATTAATACTTGATGAACATCTCAAACAGCCATGGATGATCATTTGGTAATTTCAACATCATTTGTAGATACATTCGTGCACTTTTTGGCATAGTTATGTCCCATTAGGGTGTGTCAATTTGGGAGGTGAAAATTAATTTTTGCCAATTCCTTCACTAAGGGGTTTTAAAAATATGTTTTTGGATGTGAAGAATTCAAATCTGCTATTATTTTTGTGATTGCTCAACACTTAGCTTGGTAAATCTACGTTTGATTAAAAAGCACATAAATTGCTCTCGGAAAACAACATTTATTAATTTTAGCTTCTCAAAATGTCAGGTAATGCTATAAAAATTTTAGTTTCTCTGCATAAAACATATCCTAGTAATGATAAAACATATCCTTGTAATCATAAAACAACATTAGAAAGTAATGACATCAGTAAAAAAAAAATATTTAAACAAGAAGTTTCATCAAGTCTTGCTTTGATTCATTCTTGGACATCAGCCGCCGACTTGCTTCTTGGCCTCTGATATAGCCCTCATGTTTCTCATGTGTATACACCCTGCCTGCTGCCTCTGTGACTTGTTTCACACACCTCTCTATTGACTGAGCATGACAGGGCCACTGTGGAACTTGCATAGGCTTGTCAAAGAACTTCTTTACTTCCGCTGTAGTCAGTTTACATGTCAAAGGAGGTTCAAATACCCCATCAGACCAGTCTGTCAGCTCCAACACGGAAGAAGCACTGGGGTTGATGGAAGGTGTCTTCCTGGGACGTACAGAAAGATCTCCAAGTGTGTCATCATCTCCACCCCTCATGTCAACAATCTTTTGGACACCAGCTCTCCTCTCCTCACTGTCATCTGAGCACAAGAGTGTCTGGATTATCATTTCGCTGAATGCATACCATGCTGAGTGCTTGATGGTTGGCAAAACAGCATCCACTACAGCCTTCTTTTGCAGCCTAACTAGCCGCAGCTGAAACAAGATGTGGCGTGGGCCTTCCACCCAAGAGTGTTTTACTTTGATGTTGAACCAACAGGGGTAGTACACACCAACAATGTATTCCACTATCAGTCTTAAGTTGTTGAGGGTTTTGCCTTTAAGGCCATGTTTTGAAACCCATATGCGACAAAGCCTGTTTGCTGTTGTCAACCACCTTGAATGGCTCACTGGACCAATTTCAAGAAGGGCCAGATCTGTGGGAAGTTCTCCTGTCCTTATGGCCTGTGTGATCCTATACCCGTACGCTTGATCAGTAGAGAGATCCTTTACGACATTGTCACTCAGTGAAGTAAGAGGCTCTCCAATTGAGAGTTTGGTGAATGAAGGATCAATTTCAAGTTCGGTTGCAGTGTCTAGCATCTTGCCAATGTTACCTGTCCACTTGTTGTTAGACAAGGTCTTCCCATCCAGTGCTGTGATCAAGTGTCGCAGGGGTAACTCGTTAGTGTGGAGGGCACAAACCAACCAGATCAGCTTACGGCAAAGCTTGACCTCTACCCAATGCATGGAACCACCCTCCCAGCCAGTGTTAACATTTGTAGAATCACCTCCAATGGCCTGCAGGCTTTTATCAATGCCCTTCTTCATGAAATCTACAAGATTATCAGCAATAACTTCAGCAGGTTTTTTTCTCATTGAGCCTTTCTCAGGAGTGAAGTGGTAGAGATATCTTCCACCTGGCTCACTGCACACAGAATAATGCTCTTCTTTGATGATGCTGGGGAACTGATGATCTGAATTGTCTGCTTTCAGCATAACTTTAGTTGTATCTTGATGGCCATCAAAGAAGATGCAGTCAATTTCACCCTTCTTACAAAGATCATCAAATTCCTGATCCAGGGATCTCATAACTTTTTCTTGGGCCCTCTTGACTTTATTGTGATCAACTACAAGTCTCTTGTCTTCTTCAGTGATCAAGCCAGCATCCATAAAGGCAGCAGTGGTGATGGCAGCTGTGGCACGCAGGCCAACACCATATCTGATGCTATGCATAGCAACATTAGGTATTTCTAATGTGTTGTACTCTGGCTTTTTATTGGAAGTTGAAGACGTGCTTGGTATTTCTAATGTCACTTCATAACTTCCATCCTTTTCATCTTGAGCATCAGCTATTTGTTCTTCATTTTCATCATCAGAGAAAATTATTTCATTTGATGGCATTGAAACATCTTGCTTACTTGTCTGCTTATATTCAGCAAGCCTTCTTCTTTCATCTTCTTGCCGCTTCTGCTTTTTGACTTGTCTGTTGTGCTCAGGTTGATCTGGCAAGCCAATCTGATGTGGTCCAATAGAACCAGACTTGTCTCTCTGACCTTTAATGAAAGCAAGTTCCTTCACAGGGACCTTCATCTCCCTAGGGCATGTACAGTTAATGTGAGTTTCGTTTTTGCAACCAGCATCTGCAAGGCAGCCAAATTCAGAGCAGAGAACAATTTTACACTTTCAACTGAGGATGTCAAAAAGCTTGTCAAGTTTTGCAATGAAAGCCTCTTTGACATGTAGCTTTCCTCTCCCAAGAGATATGTTTTTGGCCTGCTCCCAGCTCTCTTGGATCTTGTTTAAGATTGTGACTCGTGAATTTACAACTGGGGCTACAAAAGAACTGTTTGCTCATTCCCACTTTTCAAGCACTTTAGGGTAAATGTCCTTTGCAAGACTGGCTGCTGGGTAGTTTCTCACATCCTCACCACTTTGTTCTCTTAGCAGTAGCCCATATTTCAGAATGTCTCGCAGAGTTGGGAGTTCAGAGGGCAACGACTCTCTACCAGTTCCAATTAGGTTGCTCATATGTGTGAATGTCCCCAGTCTTGTCCTCCTTTTAGAAGCCATTGTAGGTCAATTCCCACTGGTTAGGATGGTAGCACTGACAGACAAGTAATCTTCAGCACACTGATGAATATGTTTCAACCTGTGAAATAAGCAAAAACAGCAATGCATTATATATACAGCATATATAATTATTATATAATTCCACAAAAAAGTCAAAAAAGTCACTATTTTTATGTAGCTTCTTACCAAGCAAAACTAAATTATATTAAATTAACAAAAATATCTTTAGAATTCCTAAGTCATGCTGCAACTTTTTAGCACCCCTCATATTTGGAATTTGAAAGTTGAAAAATTTGACACACCCTAATGTCCCATAGCAGTAAACATATTTAGCATCTGACCTACAGCCACAAGATGTGCATTCTAGTTTCCAGTTTGTTCTGCTCTGATAAACAGCTTAAGCACATCTATATATTTCATGTACAGGTAGTTCCCGCTTTACGGATTCCCATTTTACGAATTCCCGGCTTTACAAATTTTTTTTAAATGATATAATATAAAAAAAATCTATCCGGGCTATGAGAGTTATTTCAAACGTCGTGCCAAGCTGTACTTCTGTGCGTGCATTTATGCGTTCAGGCTGACAGATTCAATTTCCAGTACAATTACTGAACGATTACAACAATTACTGAAGCATCGAGTGCGGCGCAGCCTTCAACAAGCGCTGGACCATCGAGGGTGGACTGTGCGGTGAAACCTTCAATGAGTGCAGCATATTTAGTCATTGAGGATGATGATGATTAAACAAGTTTTAAATATGTATTACTGTATTACTGTACCTACAACGTATATTTCTTTGCTATGTTTTCATTTTGTATTGTAAATAAATCATTGCTTATACATTAGTTATTGTTTTATTATCCTTTATTTAACATTATTAAGGTTTTCAATGGGAAAAATTAATTGCGTCTATGGGAAATGAGTTCTCACTTTACAAATTCTCACTTTACGAAAGAGGGATCGGAATGAATTAATTCGTAAAGGTGGGAACTACCTGTACTGCAGCCATAGGCATGCTGTTCTTGATTTATTACTTAGTCTGTCTTTAAAGGCACTGATACAATTATCAAACTTTTTAAGAGCTTGAGAGTTGCCAACTTCATCTTCCAATAGGTCATGTTCCACTAATTTATCATACAATTTGTGGATTTCTTCAATGTCACACAGTTGCAGCTTTTCTGTCAGTTCAGCATTGGAGTCAGATTCCTCTGAAGCCACCATCTCAGAAATCTCATCCTGTGATTCAATACTGGTATATGTGTTGACTGCAATTTCATTTGGTACAATTGCTTGGAGAAGTTTCAGATTTAATGCGCTGTCAATAAGAAATGTCCCTGAGCTCTAGCTATGGCTTTTCTGGTCATCATATGTATTACTGCATTTGATTCATATGCCATCTCTAAAACATCAGACAATCCAGAACCATTCATCAACAAACCAATACTCTCAAAGAAATTCATCATATGAAAACTGCTGAGTCGACATACAATGTTCAGTGATTTGGCTTTGATTATATTGATGGCTTTGATCCACAATGCTTGGTTGAATGTTATACATGGTGCCTCCATATTTAGCTCTGTAGCATGAGACTATGTAAAGCAATGTTGAATATATACAACTTAAATCTGATGGATCCAGATTTATAATTGGCAAGAATAAGATAGCAGCAGCTGGGGAATGTTGACCAACAGTTACAGCCTGCATAAAACCAGACCAATTTGAGCTTGGCTTCGCAGAATCATGAAACCACCATCCTGACTGGCACAATGATTCTGAGTACATGGCAGGCAGAACATAGGGCATTTGTAGTTCAATTATTGGTCTGAAATTTATTTGTGAGAGACCATGCTTGTCTGGAAATATATATTCCACTATTGGAATACTACAAGAATCTTTGATGAGTGCATTTGCATGAATGACATTTTGGCATTTTACAGAACTTTGACAAGAGAGAGTTCCATATTCACTATTGGTTGAAGTGGACATTGCTAAAATCTCCATTCCATGAAATGTGCCTTGGCCATCTAATGTTGCTATGTTATGGTCAATATTGTCAGGGACCCATTGCGTAAAACTTCCTGGTAAGTATTGTGATACAATATCATTTTCATTCTGTACAACACTGTTTATATCTTTGAACCTCACTGTATGATATTGAGAATCCCAACCTGTACAGTTCATTACTCAGCCATCTAGAACCAAACACATGATCAAGTTCTACACTGAGACTGAAAAGAAGTGGCGGTATCACTGAATGTGGTTTTGCAGCATGTAATATACATTGGCCAATACTGTTCTGTCTTAAATTTGAAGTGACCAACCCTTTTAACAGAATCTTCAACAAATGTGGCAGAATGTCACTATTACAGTTACGTCATCATTTGATAGGTATTCATCAGTGCTATATTCACGTTCTCTAGTCTCTCCCATGATTAGCTTAGTAGCGGCAATGACAATACACTCACTTTCTTTGTTGATATTTTCATCCCTATCAGTGTACCACTTATCGTTTAGAATGAAATTCGCAATATTGCGAAAGCATACAACATTGCTTTTACCACCAATATTTGCAAAGTGTATACTTTCACCATAGTGTTCAATCAATTTTTTTTAATGTTTTCCTACAGTAAATTTCACAGCCATTTGACAGCTCAATCATTTTGGCATGCAATTCATTTACAGAATAAAGTTCAGCATCTGCTTCATTCTTCACACAGTCACACAATCTATTGAAATGAATTATTATATCACTGTCCACATGGTGACCAGCTATTGATGTATGTGCTGTTGATGATGAACACATTGGCTTGCCTAACATTAATCGTGTGTAGCATGACTTATAATACATGGCTTCCTCTGCCACAAGATCTATGCAATTGACAACTCTGTTTTATTTCACTACTCCATTGATCATTTCTTTTATCACGTGCAGCAATTATCAAATCTCAATAGCAAGGTTCTTACTGCATATACTATATTTCTCTCAGGATGTTTTAAATTGATTAAGCAATGCACTCCACATATAAAACATGCACTTTTCCACTGGAACGTATTACTGGTACCAGAAAATGAAAATCTCTGTTTCTTTAGAACAGGAGGATTACATTGAGGAACCTCGTTTTAACCATTTTGGATGTGTGTAGTTTCTTCAACATGTCTGGTGTACAGCAACTCTTAAAGTTGAAACTACATTTTCTTATGCATTCTGAAGTTTCTGTATCCTCTCGTTGAACACTAAATCATTCCAATGTCTGTAACCCCTTCTCCGCGAGTAAAATACATCTTCTCTCAGGAATGCTGTCATTGAATCCTGTTTGGCAAATCGCGCACACTCTTTCTTGACTTTCTCTAAGTGTTTCAGACATCATTGCTTTTGATCATCATCTGAAAGTAGAGAAAAAAAGGTTAATTAGTGTTTACAAACTTTTGGATGAACCATAATTATGCAAGATATCTGTATTTACAAATAACTAAATCAACACAGGTAACATAACTCGAGAGAACAAAACATACTGAGAAAATGAGACGCATATTATATCAGGCAATAAATGCGTGAATACCAAGTCTATGATGCCAGGCTCAAGCGTATCATGAGTCACGACAGTAAATGAAGTAATTTCAAAAATATACCATCACACAAGGTCTGACCATTTGCATCAACATACTCTATAGTCGCTCTTTTTTTTAAGTATTAACCCCTTCCGCCCGACTTCGCCGACATCCGCGCAATTACGCAATACAGATTTTTTTTACTCGATGTATTTGCATTTTTTTTCTTTTATACATTAACGCATTGAATATAAACCTTCTCTTTCTTACTTTTGCATAAAAACGAATAGTAATTATCTCATAATTCATAAAAAATAAAATTATTTTTTATTTTATTCCTATTTTTGTGGATGGATAAAATCATGTATTAATCTTGACAGTCTATTTTAAATTGCTAAATGCTAAAAATTATTTTGAGAAATGGTAACTAAAATAGTCATTTTCACTATTATTTTTATTTTATTTCTTTATTTTGTTGAATTTTATTTTACTATTTTTTTATTTTATTCATATTTTTAGAATGGATAAAATGTTTTCTTTTTTAAGAATATATAATTTTGTAAACAGTTTTTTAATATCCATTTAATAGTACCGTAATGATCAAGCTATCACTTTTTGGAAATAATATTTATTAAGTATTTAATATTTATATACAGGGTGGGCGGAAAGTAGCTCCCTAATTTAAATTACATATAAATTATGTATAAATTGTGATTGTATTGTTATATTGTTATGGTGTATTCTCTAAAGTGGTACAATTGTAACATTCATTTTTTTTTTTTTCATTTCAGATTGAAGGGTAACATGGCTGAGCGTTTAACACTGCAGGAGCGTGCCCAGTTGGCGGCACGGTGAAGTTTGGCAATCTGTCGTTCGAGTTCAAAGATGGTGGCGGGCCATTCACGGACCACGTGCCCAAGTGGACCCAAAAACAATCAAGAACTGCCACTCGAAGCTCATGACCACGGGGTCTGTGGCAGATGTTCGAAGATGTGGACGCCCTTCGACATCCAGGGCCCAGGAGACGGTGCAGGCAGTTCAGGAAATGTTCGCACGGAGTCCACGAAAGTCAACTCACCAGGCAGCTCGGGAAAGTGGACTCTCCCGTTACTCAGTGCGAACTGTGCTGAAGAAGGAGCTGAACTGGCATGCGTGGAAGCCGCATTACTGCCAATCTCTCTCGGACGAGGACTGCGACATTCGCATGGAGTTCGGGGAAATCATGCTGGCTTGGCATGAAGACTGGCCCCATCTCTTCCGCAACATCCTCTGGAGCGATGAGGCGGTGTTCCACGTTGGAGGCTTTGTCAACCGCCACAATTGCCACTACTGGGCAGGAGAGGATCCCATGGTTACCGCTGAAAAATGGCAGAATCGGTTCAGTGTAACGGTGTGGTGTGGTATGACCTCAGATCAGGTTGTGGGCCCGTTCCTTCTGCGCAACACCATGAATGCTGAGCGGTACCTTGCTATGTTGCGAAACGAGGTCTGGCCGGTTGTCAGCACATGGGAGAACATCGACGATCTGATATTTATGCAAGATGGCGCCCCTCCGCACTTTGCTCTTGTTGTCCGTGAGTGGCTGGATGCCCACTTCCCTGGGCGTTGGATGGGTCATCATGGTCCACATCAATGGCCAGCCAGGAGCCCCGATTTGACACTGTGCGACTTCTTTCTTTGGGGGTGGGTAAAGGAAGAAGTCTACCGCACCAAACCGAGGACATTGGAAGAACTGGAGGACCGAATTCGGGAAGTCATGTCCTCCATCCCGCCGGAGTTCCTGCTAATGTCAGTGGACGCCATTCCTGGGCAGTTCCAGAAGCTGGTGGAAAGAGTTGGAGCCCACATTGAATTTTAGAGAAAACCTACCATGTATGCCTACCTTTTCATATTATTTCTTCTGAAATAAATGGATAATATACGTATTTTTTTACCAATCCAAAATAGGGAGCTACTTTCCGCCCACCCTGTACATATATTTCATTTTGAAGATAATAGCGCTCAGAAAAGTTTGCACAATTTTTCACCATGAATCTAAATGTATGCACAACGAAAATTTCTTGCACACACGGACTAAAAAAATTAGAGGGAACATTGCTTACATCTCTCGATGGTTGCCAGCAGGTCTTGAATATTGCAGCTTTTGATACAGTTGGTTTGTAATTCTTCAACCTTATTAAGAATTTCTGCACATGGATGCTTCTTGAAGAACACTTCCAGGTAGCAGTCATACAGTGCAACAAGTGTGCATTTGTGAGCTGCTTCAGCATGTTGAATATATTTGTACATGATGATTTGTTGCACAGTGCTTTCACTGTACCAGATGTCCCACATTTCAGGAATACTAGATCCATCAATGAAAGTGCCAATAGCACGAAGGAATGCCATACATATGTGCAGTTCACCAGGCTGTAAAGCAAATCAATCACAAAGACACTGTTGAGACATTATTAGTTGCTGCACAGGACAGTAGAGACCCAAATCAAATGTCACAACACATTTTGAATCTGTTCCACAAATTTGTTTTGTTAAATTTTCCAGATATGTCGAGAGTGTCAATTGAATTGAATGATCTGTTGGGGTAGCTGGTATGATTGGCAGAACATATACCATATGCGAGTTATTTGCATCAGCACTTCTTGCAATGTTGCATTGAAAACAGTCCAGGCTGGAACACACACAGGATAAGATCGTTTTCTTAGGTTGATTTTGGGAGTCTGTAACCATTGCATAATCATCCATCCTGCTTGCAGATTCTGTGCTCGCAACATTCAAAGTAATAGAATTTGCTATACTTCCAGTTTTGCAAAGACACCATGCCAAGTCGTCTACTTTAAATGATTTCAAATCCTTAGCTCTTCTGTTAACATCAGACTCCTTAAAAACTGTACTCTGTCTTTAGGAGCTTTGGGCCATTGTAAGAGATGAAGTCTGTCATATATGTAGCAGGGTAGTTTCTGCAGTGAACAATTCAGCATGCTTGCATCATACAATGTTATGGATTGCGATTCATCTTTGTCATGACATTCTTGATAACAAGTCATCACAGTTGCATGAAGGGATCCCTTTCCATTAGGTGTGTCCTCAAGGAAGTCCAAATTATCTGCAGTGCAGTAGATAAATCTTCCTCTCACAAGGTTGGGTGAGACATATACTACTACATTATTTTCCATGTGGCGTAGAACTTCATTAGCTAAAGCTGTCTCAAGTCGGAGAACTTTATTATAGTTGATCGAGGATCCCAAACCATGCATAAACTGCACCAAGAATTTGCTGAGAGTTTTAGAATGTATTGTTAGGCCAACAGCAACCTGAAGTGGAAGTTCACATGTGTGTCTTGACTTTAAGGTACCATATGAGGCCTGCCTTTCTGTTAGGCACTCATACATAAGAGTTTGTGACAAAGCAGCAGCTTTGTGGTTCAAATGTTGGTTTTCAACCTGCAAGCCATCAAACACTCTTCTCCCACCTATACAACATTTGAAAAAGGATAACACTTCTTGTGGTATTGCTTCTGTAACTTGGTCCTGCATGATGGAACCTGTAAATTTCCACTTCTCATCTGTCAGGATGGTTTTCCGTAGTAATTTAGCAGCCTAATATAGAGCCTTCATATTTTAATTTATGTTGCAACTTGCTTCTGCTTGTGAAAGTATAGCATTGTTAACTGATTTCAAAGAAATACGCTGTGATTGGTTCTTGGACACAGGATTGCTGAATACTACATCCATGTCAAAAAGTTCATTTTCAATAAGTGTTTTCAGTGATTTTCTCTATATCATATCTTCTTCTTTTAACACCTTTTGAGTAACTGATTTCCTTGTAGTGTTGCTCAGCATCTGCCATTGTGACAACCTTACCTTCCAAAAGGGCCTCTAATAAACAGATTATAATGGCGGTCCTATTAATATGGCGATTACTGAGAGATCGGTTTTCTTTTGCAATTTAAGGGAACAAATAGTTGACATAAAATCCAGTGTATGTGAGGTAATGGAAAGACTTGCAACGCTTGATGAGGGCAGGGGTAGGGCTACCGTTCACGAAAGCCGAACCAATACTAACATTGAAGATGTTAGCAATTTGAAGGGTGAGGTGTGTAACCTAGTTTCTAGTGTAGGTAGCTTATCAGGAAGGTTGGATAGAATTGAGAAAGGGGTTAAGGTTGGTCTGAGATTAGTAGATGGGGAGGGATTTAGAGAAGTTAAGGGTGGAGCTAGGCCATGTATGTTAGGTGATAGGAATCCCCCCCTATCGAGGTTTGGAACCCTTTTGTCCATTTGGAAAGGGATGTGGATGAGGGGGGAAACTATTTTAATTGGGGACTCTTTAGTGCGCCATATGGACACAGAGTTTGTTGAATAGTATCCAACCAAGAGGAGGAGGGTCTGTCTCCCAGGGGCCAGGGTTGACAGAGTTAGAGATGAAGTGGATAGGATTGAAGTTGCCTCCCGTCACTCGATGGTGGTGGTGATGGTAGGGGGCAATGACTTGTATAAGCCTGATACGAGAGTGCCTGACCTTTTGGAGAGATATAGGGAGTTAATTAGGTCCCTGAAGGTGAGGCCAGATAGGTCTTTAGTTCTAAGTATTACCCCTAGGCACAGTTTGGACCTTAGGATTACGTCTAAAACGATATTTTTTAATACTAAATTAGAAGAGATTTGTGCGGAGGAAAATGTACCCTTCGTAAAGCTGTGGTCAGAATTCAGTGATCCTAGCCTTTTTATAAAAGATGAGGGTACATTTTAATGGAATAGGTAATGCTAGGCTAGGTAGGTTAATTGACAAAAATGTATGAAGGCTCTATAGGTCAAAGCCTTCTTTAAACATTGTGGGTCTGGGGAACGCAGGCCCGATGTGAAAAATAGTTTAAAACCCTGGCCTGTCGTAAAAAAATAACTTAAATGTCTTTTATTATAACATGCGTAGTATTAGAAATAAATTAAACAAATTTAAGGCAATAATTTATTCTGGTAACTGCGATATAGTTGCTATCACTGAAACGTGGTTAAATACCGTGACTCAGGACTTGTGGGAATTTGATATACCGGGTTTTAAACTCTCTACTAATGATAGGTTACATAGGATTGGTGGTGGCATTTTGCTGTACATTTGTAATTCCCTTAGTGCTATCGAGGTTAAGATAGATTTTCCAGCAGCAATTAATGCGATATGCATTGAAATTAGGGCATGTAGTATTAGTTTTAATTTTGTTGTTTATAGACCTCCCATTCAACCCCTCGATACTCAGAGCTGGGCAATAAATACATTGAATGTATTTAAATACTAAATACATGGGAGAAATGTATTTAAATACTAAATACATTTTACGAATGTATTTAGATACTAAATATAGGGCCGGGAGGGCGCACGTGAAACCTCCAGGAACAAGCACGTACAAACAAGCACAAAGAGCACTCAAGAGCCGAGCTTAGAACCCCCTTGCGGGGATATATATATATATCAATCAATGTAAAGAACAACACTTGTATAGGAGATATTCCGCGCAAGATGAGAGAGAGAGAACGAAACAAATGAAAAAATGAGGTAACCACCCGGGAATCAAACCCGGGATCTTCCGATTGCCGGTCAGATATGATAACCACTACACCATGGGCATCACTCATTCAAATGGCGTAATTCTTCTACATACGCGCAGAAACCAATGGGGCACCTCCTGCATGCCGTAACATTATATACATTTAACTGCAAACACGCAGTATAATTAATGTAAAGAACGACGCTTGTATAGCGAGATATTCCACGCAAGATGAGAGAGAATATCTCCTATACAAGCGTCGTTCTTTACGTTAATTATACTGCGTGTTTGCAGTTATATATATATATATATATATATATATATATATATATATATATCAGGTTCTCATAAGTAATGTCATTTTTTACGATAGATTAAGTTTAAACTAGTCCTACTCGGTTTAAGCATACATTTTCCGAAGGTTATATGACATATCTAAGAGGAGATCTATCGTGTTTCGCTACATACTTTACAGACCTTGACCAGCGAAGACGTGTGTTTTGCTTTATGTGAACCCCTCATAAACATGTCAGTATCAGAAGAGCATATCAGGCATATAATGCTTTATGAGTTAAAAAGGGAATAGTGCTACTGAAGCAACACACAACATTCAGGAAGTTTATGGCAATGATATTCTGCATGTGAGGAAATGCCAAAGATGGTTTCAAAAGTTTAGGAATGGTGACTGCTGTTTGACAGATGCAGCACGCTCTGGATGCCCTGCTGAGTTCAACAACTGTTGAAGAATTGGCCCAGAAACTCAATTCATCCCTTTCCACCATCCATCGACATTTGCAACAACTCAGGAAAGTGCCTAAGTTAGGAAAATGGGTGCCACATGAATTGTCAGTCAACAATCTGAGGGTGCGGGTAAACATTAGCACAGCTCTTCATTCCTGTGAACTCCAAGATCCATTTTTGCACCGTTTAGTGACTGGTGATGAAAAGTGGATACTGTACCAGAATGTTAAGCGCTGTTGACAGTGGGTTTGTGCCAGAGAACCAGCAACACCACAGCCAAAACCAAATCTTCACCCTTGGAAAGTGTTGCTTAGTGTTCTTACCACACAACCAAACAATCACTGCTCACGAAAATGGACAAAAACAAACTGCGACCTTCATTTCTTGAATGTTTCACTGATAATGGAAAATGAAAATTCCCGAAATGTTTGTAAATAAACATATACCATCTCTTCGACCTTTTATTCCTCGCTATATAATATATATATAAACCCTATGACCACCCAAACAGTGGAAACAAGTCTACTGTCAACAACTAGATTGATTGAACACTGCACTAAAAGAAAAGAAACCTTCTTTGGTTAATTGGAAAGGAGTCGTGTTCCACCACGACAATGCACTTCCTCATACTGCTTGGATCACTTCTGCAAAAATTGAGGAGCTTGGGTGGGGAAAACGTCCACATCCTCCATATTCTCCAGACCTTGCGCCCTCAGATTATCATCTCTTCAGGAGTCTGCAAAACTATCTTGACGAGAAACAGTATACTTCTTTAGATGACCTGCACACCAGTCTTTGTACATTTTTTGCCTCAAAACAGCCTGAATTTTATAAACATGGCATTGAAAAGCTTGTAGGATGTTGGCGGTGTGTCATTGATTCTAATGGAAAATATATACTAGATTAAAAAGTTTGAGTTTTTTTTGTCCTTCAAATTCTGATCTAAAAAACGACATTACTTATGGGATGACCTTATATATATATGTATGATAAAACATTCAAAGAGGATGAACTTTTTCTGATTAGAATATTTTTATTCTGTTTATAAAGACCAATTATTTTACAGATCCATATTCATTTTGACATACTTTTATTTTGGTCAATATTTTAAATAACAAATAGAATTAAGTTGAATAGAGACCATCTGAAAATGGATAAGGATTCAAGGGAAATTGATTTAAAAGAATATTCCAGCATTAAAGATGGAATTGAAATGGAAGAGGAGTACACTGAATGCTTTGAAGAAATTCTCTGTGAAGATTTATTTATCAGTGGGAATGTCAGTCAAGAATCGCAGGTATTGAAAAGAAGTGTTCTTTGTGTTTGTTTCATGATTATAAAAATGCCTTCATTCATCTACTTCAGTAATTGTTTATCATTTGTATGACATGAAACAAAAGTATTTGTAAATTAATTTATTGGTTTGTGATAAAAATTTGATTAAAATGTTTTTCAAATATCTTTTCATAAGGTAAATTTTAACTTTTTCTCAGTAGTTCTTCTGCTAAGTACTGTTCTTGAAAGTTTAGAATAATAAATGAAATGATTAAACATTTTATCTTTCATTAACTTACAAAATACTGTAATTTTCAAAATCTTTTTCATTAACTTTAAACCTTTACATTCTATCGAACTTAAATTATATGATTTTGTTTTTTAAGATGTTTAGAATAAAAATGTATTGTTTTAATTGGTGAAAAAAATGTCAATTATCAATTCCAGATTTTTCATATCAAAGGTGAAATAATGGATGATGTGAATGTGAAAGAAGAACCTTTTGACCTTTGTGATTTTGAAGATGAAAGTGTTAATGAAAAACTAAAGGGTATTGGAAATCCTTCATTCAGACAGGTGAAACATTAATTATTGAATTGTTGGTTGTATTTTATGTATGAAAATCAAAGACTTCTAATTTGAGGTTGGGGGAAACTATCAATGTTAGTTAATCTTGACAGTGTACATTGTTATGAAAGAGCCACAATAAATGCAGAAACTTGTATAATGCTGGAAGCTGCAAGTAACCACAATTCAACAGTGTTCTTCCCTGTCACACAGGAAAATAGAGCTTTCCATGTTCTCATCACTCTACTTAGAGAGGGGAGTCTTCTGGCAGAACTTTATGCTCTCCAGTATTGCATTTTCAGGAGTGACTCCTGCAGAAACAAACCCCCCACCCATTCCTACCCCTAGTAAAGAGGCGAGGACAAGGACAGGTCTACTTTCCCATGTACCAGGTAGGAACACGACTGGATTGCAGTTACTTGCAGCTTCCAAATACAGTATGTCACCATATTTATTGGTTTCCTCTTAACATTCTACTTATTAAAGATAAATGCTAATAGAGGAAGCTTGGCACAATAAAATTGGGTGTTGAAATACTAAATGTGTTCAAAAACTCGTTAAGCTCTTGAAGTTGAAATATAATCATCATAAAATGTTATACAGGCTTTAAAAATAAAGCTAGGAACATTCCCTTTGAAAGATAACTTGTACAGATTAGGCTATACAAGTATTCTCCCTTTTTATTTGGAAGAAAAACAAAAAAATGGTAGTTAGTACACCTTACCTTATGTTGTTTCGTGCATTGGTCTCTCTTCACATGGAGGTCAAGCTGGTGGCCCTGCCTCTACAGTCTTATAAATTTATTTTGGTCTATCTTGGTGCTGACAGATTCTTATTTTCATTTATTTTCTTTCACTGAAGTAGTGTTTGGTAGATTTTTCACTTGGTTTTTTGTGATCATTAATGTTTTGTAGTTTGTCAAAGAACTGAATGCTAGAGATCACAGTCCAGTGAATCAGTCTTTATTATAAATGATTGCAGAATGATAGTAATATCGATTATGATGATTTTTTCAGCAACCTATAAATATGAGTTAATAAAAATAGTAATCTTTTTCAGGAAAAGACACTGATGCCAAACACTTCTGGAATAAATCAGGAACTGAAAGGTGAAAGATTGGATAAAAGGTTGTCATTGGATCCACCTCAAGCAGGGAAGTTTGAAGTGTCTAACATCAAAAATAATTGTGGTAATGCAATAAAAAATTGTAGATGCTTTTTTTGTGGTTATAAAACAAATCGGAAAGATCTAAAAAGACATTTATCAAGTCATTCTGGTACCGAATCTGAGTGTAGTTATGAAACAAATCACAAAGATCATCTGAAAAGCCATTCATTGAGTCATTCTGGTAAGATCCTGTCCATAAACTTACTGGCGGTACCTGTACTGTCATACAGTTTTGGCATTATTAACTGGACCCAGCAAGAAATCAACAAACTGGATACGATCACCAGGAAATTGCTCCATGCGCATAAAATCATATATAAAAACCAATGCACACCAAGGTTATACTTGCCAAGGAGGGTTGGTGGATTAGGGCTCGCACTAATAGATCAAGCGCACAAAGCCACAACAATAGGATTAGCACAGTACATAAAGGAAGGAGAGGGAAGGCTAGTGAGATTTGTAAGAGACCATGAACGTGAAAAGCCTCAAACAACATCACACTCAAAAAAAGCAAATGACTATCTAGCAGATGCTGGCATAGGACCTGAACAGCTTGAAGACATCGCAACTAAACCTCTCATGGAAAAAATAACCACCATCAAAAGAAGATATAACAAGAAAAGATCAGGAGAAAAGGAGAAGAACTGGGAAGAGCACAAGTTCAGCAAAGTATACAAAGTGGATGTGCTGAACAGAGTATATATAGAGAGGGAGAAAACTGTGGAGTTCCTGGTAAGAGGGGCACTGAGACCAGAGGACGAACGACTGGTAATAGCAGCACAGGACCAGGCATTATGAACAAACTGGTTCAAAAAGAACATCGAGGGCAGAAATGAAAGGGAGATGTGCAGACTGTGCTCAAAGAGCCCAGAGACTGTAAGTCATATACTGTTGGGGTGTGAAGTACTCCTGCACAGAGGAAACTACACAGACAGACACAATGCAGTCTGCAAGCTAATCCACTTCAAGCTGTGTAGGAAATACGAAATAAGGCTAGAAACTGAAAAGCACTGGGAACATATTCCACAAGGAATAGAAGACAGTGACAAAGTGCAGCTCCTATACGATCACGAGATACCAACTGACATCAGGGTATCAGGATGCAGGCCAGACATAGTGGTGAGAGAGAAGGAGGGTAATAAGTGCCTATTGGTGGAAGTAGGAGTCCCTGCAGACTGGAATGTGGCAAACTATGAAAGGGAAAAGGTATTAAAATACCAGAGACTCAAACATGAAATAAGGAGAATGTGGAACCTGAGATCATCCCAATTGTAGTAGGGGCAACAGGAGCGGTAAAGAAGTCCACAGTAGAGTTCCTGAACCAACTGCCCATAAGTGTGATGTCTGGAGAAATTGTAAGGGAGATATTACGACACAGCACCTCCATCTTATGCCTAGTACTAGGCTGTACCTAGAAATTCCTTAGGGTTAAGGTTTAACCCCGGAAGCAAGAAACACTCTCCATCTGGAGTAGAAGGGAAAAAACTAAAAGAATAAAAAATCTGACTGGAAGTCATATACTGTCGGGGTGTGAAGTACTCCTGCACAGAGAAAACTACACAGACAGACACAATGCAGTCTGCAAGCTAATCCACTTCAAGCTGTGTAGGAAATACGAAATAAGGCTAGAAACTGAAAAGCACTGGGAACATATTCCACAAGGAATAGAAGACAGTGACAAAGTGCTGCTCCTATACGATCACGAGATACCAACTGACATCAGGGTATCAGGATGCAGGCCAGACATAGTGGTGAGAGAGAAGGAGGGTAATAAGTGCCTATTGGTGGAAGTAGGAGTCCCTGCAGACTGGAATGTGGCAAACTATGAAAGGGAAAAGGTATTAAAATACCAGAGACTCAAACATGAAATAAGGAGAATGTGGAATGTGGAACCTGAGATCATCCCAATTGTAGTAGGGGCAACAGGAGCGGTAAAGAAGTCCACAGTAGAGTTCCTGAACCAACTGCCCATAAATGTGATGTCTGGAGAAATTGTAAGGGAGATATTAAGACACAGCACCTCCATCTTACGCCTAGTACTAGGCTGTACCTAGAAATTCCTTAGGGTTAAGGTTTAACCCCGGAAGCAAGAAACTCTCCATCTGGAGTAGAATTATAAAAAATGTAGAAGACAGTGTAAAGTTGTTTAAATGTTCTCGGTGTAATCATGAAACAAATCATAAATGTAACTTTGAAGTTCATTTATTAAACCATTATGGTGCAAAAATGTTTAAATGTTCTAAGTGTGATTATGAAACTAATTGGAAAAACAGTCTAAAAACTCATATATCGAAATGTTCTGAAACAAATCAGAAGGGTAATCTTAAAACTCATTCATTGAAATGTTCTGAAACAAATCAGAAGGGTAATCTTAAAACTCCTTCATTGAAATGTTCTGATGGAAAGTTTAAATGTTCTGAGTGTAATTATGAAACAAATGAGAAACGTAACTTTGAAGTTCATTTATTAAACCATTCATTAATAAATGAGCTTCTAGATCATGTTTCCAATTTGTTTCATAACTACACTCAGAACATTTAAACTTTGCACCTTTTTTCTTTTAGTTTTTTCCCTTCTACTCCAGATGGAGAGTGTTTCTTGCTTCTGGGGTTAAACCTTAACCCTAAGGAATTTCTAGGTACAGCCTAGTACTAGGCGTAAGATGGAGGTGCTGTGTCGTAATATCTCCCTTACAATTTCTCCAGACGTCACACTTATGGGCAGTTGGTTCAGGAACTCTACTGTGGACTTCTTTACCGCTCCTGTTGCCCCTACTACAATTGGGATGATCTCAGGTTCCACATTCTCCTTATTTCATGTTTGAGTCTCTGGTATTTTAATACCTTTTCCCTTTCATAGTTTGCCACATTCCAGTCTGCAGGGACTCCTACTTCCACCAATAGGCACTTATTACCCTCCTTCTCTCTCACCACTATGTCTGGCCTGCATCCTGATACCCTGATGTCAGTTGGTATCTCGTGATCGTATAGGAGCAGCACTTTGTCACTGTCTTCTATTCCTTGTGGAATATGTTCCCAGTGCTTTTCAGTTTCTAGCCTTATTTCGTATTTCCTACACAGCTTGAAGTGGATTAGCTTGCAGACTGCATTGTGTCTGTGTGTGTAGTTTCCTCTGTGCAGGAGTACTTCACACCCCGACAGTATATGACTTACAGTCTCTGGGCTCTTTGAGCACAGTCTGCACATCTTGCTTTCATTTCTGCCCTCGATGTTCTTTTTGAACCAGTTTGTTCGTAATGCCTGGTCCTGTGCTGCTATTACCAGTCGTTCGTCCTCTGGTCTCAGTGTCCCTCTTACCAGGAACTCCACAGTTTTCTCCCTCTCTATATATACTCTGTTCAGCACATCCTCTTTGTATACTTTGCTGAACTTGTGCTCTTCCCAGTTCTTCTCCTTTTCTCCTGATCTTTTCTTGTTATATCTTCTTTTGATGGTGGTTATTTTTTCCATGAGAGATTTAGTTGCGATGTCTTCAAGCTGTTCAGGTCCTATGCCAGCATCTGCTAGATAGTCATTTGCTTTTTTTGAGAGTGATGTTGTTTGAGGCTTTTCACATTCATGGTCTCTTACAAATCTCACTAGCCTTCCCTCTCCTTCCTTTATGTACTGTGCTAATCCTATTGTTGTGGCTTTGTGCACTTGATCTATTAGTGCGAGCCCTAATCCACCAACCCTCCTTGGCAGGTACCGATATAACCTTGGTGTGCATTGGTTTTTATATATGATTTTATGCGCATGGAGCAATTTCCTGGTGATCGTATCCAGTTTGTTGATTTCTTGCTGGGTCCAGTTAATAATGCCAAAACTGTATGACAGTACAGGTACTGCCAGTAAGTTTATGGACAGGATCTTATTCTTACTGTTTATGTGAGATTTTAGGATTAGCTTTATTCTCTTTGAGTATTCCTTCCGCAGTCTTTCCTTCATGATGTCATTCTCCATCTTTTCAGATTCTTCCATCCCCAGATATTTGTATGTAGCCTCTTGCTCTACACCTTTTCACTCTCAAATTAAAACAACTGAATTTCAAATTAAAATAAATGAATTTCAAATTAAAAGAAATGAATCTCAAATTAAAACAATTGAACTATGATTTAAATTATATGAACTTTACTTTAAATCAGATGAACTTTTATTTAAAACAAATGAATATCAATTTAAAATATATGAAATTCATATTAAAATAACTAATGTGAGGTTAAAAAAAATTACGTTTGATGTAAAACATTATATTTTGTTCAAAGTAATGATATTTCCAGATTCATTCAAGATTTTCTACAAGAGAAAATAAATATTTGAACGTCATTTCTTGTATCTTAGTACATGTAACTGTATAAATAAAGCAACACAGGATAAAGTAATGTACAGCTATTCCATGTATGTTAGTACACATACTGTAGTTATACAAGAGAAAACAAAAGTTACATGATAATGAATTGGTATTTCTTGTATGTTAATACAAAAAAAGAGAGAAAGCAAAGTATGATGCATTAGATGCATTACTTAATGGTCATTTCTTTTGTTTGCACACAAAATTACATAAAAAAAACATTCAGTTATCACCTAATTGTAAATCCTGTAGCTGCATCACACCAGCAAAATGTTTTTGGACATGGTTGCAAGTTTTCAGACACACCATTGGTGTGATGGTTGAAATGGCATTATCAATGCAGCGTTCTAGGTACTGCATTCGATACTCTGTCTGTGTCATACCAACTGGTGGAGTGTTCATCATAGTAGCAAAATTAGCTGCCAGATCGCGCTTCATAGCGGCTTTCATGATGCTCCAACACTCTTCTATGGGGTTTAGTGGAGCACTATATGGGCTTGCACGTAATATCTCGACACCGTAGAATTCTTCCTCCTCAACAACGCTTTCAAGGCCAGCATAAACGGGCGCATTATCACAGACAACAACAATGTTGTCGAGAGGCTCAGTAATTGTGCGGAGCATTTGTCGCAGCCATTCGTGACAGTCTTCCTTCTTGTAGCTGCCCCTTCTGCGTTCCCAATAGACGATGCCATGCTGTGAAATTCCACCAAGTATATGAATGTTTTTTCCTTTTGATGTAGGACTTTTTACCATGCAGCGAACTCCCTTGCGTGCACGCCCCTGAGATCGTCATAGGAAAAGATTCACATTCGTTTCGTCAATATAGACTATAGTTTTCCCACGTCCAATCCTATTCATTAGTTTCTCCACATATTCCTTCCGTTTTTGTTTATTTGCCTCGGAGTTCACCGACACAGGTTCTGGGAGTACCTTTTTCATTGTATACAACTGACCATCAAGATACTTGTGTACCATGTTCATGCTCACAGTGATGCCAGTTTCATTAGCTAACCTGGCAGCAATCTCCTTCAGTGTGATAACTGGGTTTTCCTGCACATATTGTATCATCTTGTCAATTTGCTCTTGGTGAACTTTTGCCTGACGAAAACCACCGCGCTTTTTTGCCGGTTCATCTGCTCGACGTATCCACCCATATGCAGTAGAAATAGCGATACCGTTAGCTTCTGCAACAGCTTTCCAGTCAGCATCATTCTCAGCTGCTACTATGATTCTTTTTTTAGCTTCACCAGTTGTGTCAGTTTTGGAGTACTTGCCCCGCTTCGTACCAGTCTTCGCTCCTCTTCTCTTCAACATGGGTTCTTGAATGTTGGTAGGAATATCATCTTTGTCTGAGCTATATTCGTTTGCACCTGAAGCCATACTACAGCAACCTACTGTAAGGAAGAAAAAAACGGAACCTAAAACAATAAACTAAATTTATAAAAATAAAGTTTACTGCATTAGTGAATGCACAGGTAATAAATATACATACATAAATTGATATATATATATATATATATATTATATATATATATATATATATATATATATATATATATATATATATGTTATGCTTTACTGTGATAATTTGGATTATTTTTACAATATAAATTTCTACAGGATGATCCAAAAGTCTTCCGCAGTAAGAAACAGCCTAATAGCCCGCTTTGATAGATGTAGCCTAAACAAAAGGCCTAATAGCCTAGCTCCCATTATTCAATCATGGACATGAAATAACTGTGAGTGACTTTTGGATCACCCTGTAGAAATTTATATTGTAAAAATAATCCAAATCATCACAGTAAAGCGTAACTGTTTTTTTAATAACCTTGAAATACACAGCTGTGAGAGCGAGTGAGAGCTGGCCGGGTCAGACAGGACGTCCTTGGTAACTGAGAGAGTCGAGTCATGGATAGCAATGGTTGCTAGGGACTTGTGAATGTTGCCAACGTGTTTCAGATACCAAGTACTCCCACCACTACCAGCTATAAAATAAAAGCTTTCGATGCACATTCAGATTTTACACAATCTCTGTTTTAAATTGACTTTCATATATTTTAAATTGACTTTCATATATTTTAAATTGTATTTCACTTGCTTTAATTTAAACTTCAGTTGTTTTAATTTGAGATTCATTTCTTTTAATTTGAGATTCATTTTTTTTAATTTGAAATTCAGTTGTTTTAATTTGAAGTTTAGTTGTTTTAATTTGAGAGTGAAAAGGTGTAGATCTTCTATCACGATGTTGTCCACCCTGATGTTTTCTGATTCACACCTTTTGCCTTTCTTTAGTGTGACAGTGGCACATTTATCAAGACCAAACTCCATCTGGATGTCATCTGAGAACTTTTTGACCTCCCTGACCTCTTCTGTTAGCTCGTTGTTTGGGGCATACAGTTTTAGGTCATCCATATAAAATAGTGCGATATTTTTGGGCTGTTTTTTTTCCCTTGGTCTCAGCACATAGCCTTTGTTTAGGTTGTGATTAGTTGGCTGAGCAGGTTTAGCGCCAATACAAACAACAGAGGGGATATTAAGTCACCTTGATAGATCCCTCTCTTGATTCTTACATTGTTCACTTCTAAAGTTCCCTTACTGTGATGGAGAGTTAAGTCTGTTCCCATCGTGTCATCGCTGTTTCTAAGAGATCCTGATAGTAGGATGGATCTTGTATAGTCTCAATACTTCCTTTACCCAGGAGTGGGGCATGCTGTCATACGCTTTTTTGTAGTCAATCCATGCCATGCTTAGATTTCTCTGTTTCTTTCTGCTGTTTTCCAATATAGCCCTGCTGATTAGCAGCTGGTCTTTTGTCCCATACGTTTTTCTGCTGCATCCTTTTTGTTCTGGGCTTATGATGATGTTTTCTTCTGCATGGCTGTAGATCCTGTCAGCTATGACTCCAGTTAGTATTTTGTAGGTTGTAGGCAAGCACGTTATTGGTCTGTATTTACTTGGATTCTGGGTCTCATGGGACTTTGGCAGTAGTGTTGTTTTTCCTTTCGTCAACCATTCTGGTGCTTCTTCTTCTGCTGTTATTATCTTGTTGAAGCACCTCGTTAGATTTCCACCAAGTGATGTTAGCTTTTTCAACCCGAAGTTCTTAATCATGTCTGGTCCTGGTGCTTTCCAGTTGCTGCTTTTTCTTATTTTTTCCTCAACTTCTTTTACAGTTATTCTGTCCATGTCCATCTCTGAGATGTTTCTCACCTTTTCGCTGTTGTAAAGGCTTCCAATCCATACTGCACCATCATTATGGTTGACTTCATTCTCATAGATGTTCTTCCAGAAATGCTCCACTTGTTCTTTTTCAGGGGGTCTTTCTACATTTATTTGGGCATTCTTTAATTCTCTAAACAGTTTTGTTGGATTGTCTTCAAACATCTCATTTTGTTTCTTTTCCTTGTCCAAGCGTATGTATCTTGCCAATCTTTTTGCCTTTGCAGACAGGTCTAGTTTTTTCCTGGCAATGCTTTGTCTGATCTTTTGTTCATTGTCCAGCCTTTCTCTTTGGATTAGTACATTTACTTTCTTCCTTCCCAGTTCAGATCTTATTTCCCCCCTCATATGGGTGGTTAATATTGAGATCTCCTTCCTGAGGTTACCTACTCTGTTCTCTAGCCTCTGCTGCCACCTTGGCTTCCTCTCATTCCTATTCCTTCCCTGGTTTTCCTCCTGGCTATTCTGCTTGCGCATTTTTACTCCTGCCATTTCTGTTACACTGACTGCTGTTGCATAATACAACCTATTCAATTCTGTAAGGTTACTCTCCTCAGGTGTTATTGTAGGTAGTACCTTGTTTGCCATCTCTATGTATTTTCTGACCTTCTGGGTGTTCCTCAGCTTGGGCAGTGGTCTTCTGCATTTCAGTTCCTGGTTTATGTCTTCTTCTCTGTGGATTAGGATCCTCCCCTTCCTCACTCTCCTCTTCTGTCTCATCCGCACTGTCATTGCCTAGTCCTGATGTAGAATCTCCCTCATCATCTGATGGTTCACTTGGGGGAGGGGGTGGCACGATATTTGTGTGCCTGTGGTTCATTTCCACTTCCACCTCCTCTTCCCACCCTGGGCATGCATCCTTGTCCACTTTACTGTCTTTAGGTGGTGCTTCCACTATAGTATCTGGTGCTGTCTCTATTGGTTTTTCTCTTATTGAGGGCTCTGCTTGGCTTTCTGGTGTTTCAGCCAGCTTATTTTTTTTGGTTTGCTTCTTCCCTCTACTTACTGTCCCTTTGCTTGTTCTTATTTCTTCAAGGGTGTCAGCAGTTATTACCAGCTGTTCCTGCACTATCCGCATTGCCTTTTCTTTAGCTTTCTGTGCCTCTTCATGTGTTGGTAATGTGGCTCTCTTTTTCCTCTCATGGTCAGTTCCTCTTTCAGTGATTGTCTTTAGGACATGATTTTTTTGCCTGATCACTTTCTTCCAGTCCACTGTATGGTCTGTGTACTGCTTCTGGAATCTGTATACCATGTAGTCATTCTCATCAAACTCCTTCCTTCCAATTGCCCATTTTAGGAGTTCACTCTTGTCCTCTTTTTCTGGGATCATCTGTCCTATATACAGGCTTTCTAACAGGTACAGATTTCTCTCCAGTGTCCATGTCCACTCACTCATGGTGTTCTCACTACCCTTTTGGACAGTCTGGACATATTCTTCTACCTCTTTTTGGATCTTTTTTATTTCACCCTTTGTGATTTCTGATTTTCCTAATTTGATGTTTGCACTGATGCTGTGGAACCGACAGTCTGGGGTTTTTTCAAGTTTTTCCTTATCTGATACTTCTCTCTTTGTTAGCATTTCTCTGCACCTCCTGCTAGTTCCGTTTTTCGGGAAGTGCTTACTTGTGGCATAGGTGGTACACCACAGTATTTCTCATTTTTCCTCCACCGACCATTGTGTCCTGGTACCCCCTCTGGGGTTGTAGGTAAAGTTATTCCTTTTCTTTTTGTTGTTGGGTGAGATGGGGGCTTCCTGAGGCTGCCCTGTCATCTCACTTTGTGGAGGTTGCTCCTCATTTTGTGTAACATGTCCATACTGAGGGGCAGTAGTGTGGACTTGGGCCTCTTTTCCAGGGCTGGTATTGCTCGGAGGGTTAAGACCGTTCCCCTGTTTGCTAATCTCCTGATAACGGTCACATGGTACTCGGCTTTTGACACCTGTGCGACCGGGCGAAGTGGCTCTGGCTAATTCGCCATTACCCCTATTCACGCCGTTGGCTTTCCTTCTAAGGTTGTAGCTCATTGTGTTTCTTTTTCCACTGTCCATGACCTCTTATTCTTGTATTCGAGGCTTCCCTGCTGATTTCCCAGCAGGGGGCTCACCACATCCGCAACCTGGGTGACGCGTCTGGTAGGCTGGAATAGGCCCTCAGAATGTTTTAGTAAATGAAGTTTTAGACTATATTTCACATTTGTTTCATAACTGCACTCAGAACATTTAAATAATTTTGCACCAGAATGTTTTAGTAAATGAAGTTTTAGACTGTTTTACATTTGTTTCATAACTACACTCGGAACATTTAAATAATTTTGCACCAGAATGGTTTAATAAATGAGCTTTTAGATGACCCTTCCAATTTGTTTGATAACTACACACAGAACATTTAAATAATTTTGCTTTCATCCTTTTTCTTTGTTTTTTCCCTTCTACTCCAGATGGAGAGAGTTTCTTGCTTCCGGGGTTAAACGTTAACCCTAAGGAATTTCTAGGTACAGCCTAGTACTAGGCGTAAGATGGAGGTGCTGTGTCGTAATATCTCCCTTACAATTTCTCCAGACGTCACACTTATGGGCAGTTGGTTCAGGAACTCCACTGTCTAAAAACTCATTCATTGAAATGTTCTGAAACAAATCAAAAGGGTAATCTTAAAACTCATTTATCGAAACATTCTGATGGAAAGTTTAAATGTTCTGAGTGTAATTATGAAACAAATCAGAAACAACTTTGAAGTTCATTTATTAACACTAGAACAGCGAAGCGGTCATTTTGACCGCTTTTTCCAAATTTAATTAGCATATCTTGCTTAATTTGGATTAGTTCGCCGTCATATTCCATGAATGCCTTCACTACGCCAATAACCTTTTTGTGGTATAATATGATTCAATATATCTAATTATTTCACAAGATATTCAGCGATATTACTATAACAGCGAAACGGTCACTTTGACCTTTTCTCATAAAAGCAATACAGGAGTGCTGTAAAGACTTGTCATAACATGTTCAATCTCGCTGTATGTTGTTGACAACAACACATGGCGGTTCAGTGTGTGTTGCGCTTCCAAGCTGCAAGCATGTGTGCAAACCCCTCTCTTTCAAATGAAGAAATTCTTCAATGTTTGCAAGCAATTTCAGAATCAAACTCAGAAGGAAGTGATATATCATTGGACAGTGATGATGGTGAAGATGATTATATTCCTCAGGCAGAAAGTTCATCATCTGAGTCAAATGAAGAAAGTGATGACCAGGCACAAACTGATTCAGCTAATAAAACGTTCAATGCTGGTCATGTTGCGGGTGAGTACAATAAATATTTACATCTTTGTCAGTTTCAGTATGGCGATTCGTGCATAAGTTTATTGATGATGATTAGCAATGATTTCGTGTCATATTGTAGAACCATTATGGTTATATATATAATATTATAATAGCACAGGCCCGTAGCCACGGGGGGGGGGGGGCAAGAGGGGGCAAAGCCCACCCTGTAAAACATTCTGCCCCCCCTGGAAAAACTCAGCACTTTTCACCACTGTTTGCCGAATTGAATTAGAACCATATATATATCTTTTATATATATATATATATATATATATATATATATATATATATAATATAATATATATATATATTCCTTCATTGTCCCCCCTATCAATTTCTCCGCCCCTCCTACTCATTCGGTCTGGCTACAGGCCTGTAATAGCAACTTACCATTGTGCTTTATTACTTGCAGGAAAGATGGGAGGCTTTATGGGAAGAAAAAAGCGATGCGAAACTCCTGCTTTGATTGAAGTTGGTTCAGTTTTAACGGCGAAGGATGGCACAGAATGGGAGGTTATTGAACAAGGCAACAGAAATGAGGGAAAAACCCGATCACAGAATATTGTACGTGAAGAACCTGGCCCCACAGTTTATACCAAATGACAAATTGCTGAAAATGATTTTTTGAGTGCTTTTAGATTGCTAATTGATGATTTTATTTTGAAACATATACAAAAGTGTACTCAAGCAGAAGCTCATAGACGATTGAAAACTACTTCATGGACTGTGTCACTGGAAGAAATTATGGCTACTATTGGCATCATGTTTGCTCGAGGAATATTGGCCAAGGGGCAACCTGCTGATGATCTCTGGTCAAAAGAGTGGGGACCTCCTTTCTTTCGTGAAACAATGGCACGAGATCGCTTTCGAGAAATTATGAGATACCTCCATTTTGACATGAAGTCTAACAGATCTGAAAGGCTGAAAATGGACAAATTTGCACTGACATCTCAAGTTTGGAATCGGTTCACCCAAAATTGCATTGCTTGCTACAGACCAAGTGAATATATAACTGTTGATGAACAGTTATTCCCCACTAAAGCAAGGTGCCCTTTTACCCAGTACATTGCCACTAAGCCAGACAAATTTGGTATAAAATTTTGGATAGCTGCTGATACCAAGTCAAAATACTTCTTGAACGGATTCCCATACCTTGGTAAAGATGCAAAGCGCCCATCAAACCAACCGCTTTCAGAATATGTAGTTCTTCAACTTGTCGAACCATACCTTGGCAAAGGAAGAAACATTACGACTGACAACTTTTTTACTTCAGTGAGTTTATGTCATAAATTACAACACAAAAATACTACCCTTGTTGGGACAATGAATCGTGCCCGAAAAGAAGTGCCAATTGCCATCAAGAATTTGCGAGACAAAAGGTTCAACACTCATGTTTTGAAAAATGACCAAGCAACGCTAACTGTCTATCAATGCAAACCAAATAAAAATGTGATTCTTCTGAGCAGCGTGCATAGCTGTGTTCAAGTTGAAGATAATGCAAAAAGAACCCCTGAAACTGTGACTTACTACAATTCAACAAAATATGGAGTAGATATAGTTGATCAGATGGCTCGCAAATACAGCACTAAAGCTGGTTCAAGAAGGTGGCCTGTTCATGTTTTCTATAATATGTTGGACCTCGCTGGAATCAATGCAGCTGTTCTCTATAGGGAAGTTACTGGTAAGAACATTACTCGTCGCAACTTTCTTCTGCAGCTAGCATTACAATTACGACAGGGTTTTAAAAAGAGTGATGCAGAGCAGGATATCAGTGAAGACGACACTGCAGAGACAGATGTGATATTGTCCCGGAAAAGAAAACAATGCCAAGTGCGAATGTGCAAGCAAAATAAAACTTGTGAAATTTGTCACAAATGTAAAAAAAAGGTATGTGGATCATGCACAAGCCACGTAATCAAGAAAATAATTTGCAAGAAGTGTTCTTCAACATAGAAAAGCACAGAAATAAAAACTAGGATTTATTAGTAAGATGAAAAAAGGATTATTATTTTGCGAAGTTAACCCTAAAGTTTTATTAATTTATAAGCGTAATTGGTTTTATCATATATGGTTATAAATAAATACCGTTTATTTACTTCAAATAAAATTAAATACCTGTAAAAAGTATAATTTTCCTTCGATAAATACAAATGTAAACGTAAATTTAAAATAATATTAGGTGGCGGTCAATTTGACCGCCTCTCGCTGTTATGGGTATGCAAAAATTTCTGCTGTTCTAGTGTTAAACCATTCTGGTGCAAAAATGTTTAACCACTTAACGAATTTACCCGAATTTACTCGGGCGCATGAAAAATTTGAAGTATGTTTAAAATTTGAACGAGATATCTCGTGCATTTACTCTAATTGGCTGTACTTCTCGAAAGCCATGCCTCTGGGCGTGGCTTGAGGCCTGGCTTTTGACACATAACATATAATTAGGTTTATATATAGTACTTTCTCAGTGCGCAACAGTCATCCGAGGGGCGTTGTATGTCTGTCCAAATCATTTTTTACATATGGTAATTTTAGTCATATAAAGATGGATTCTGATAGTGAAGAAGAAAGTTTGTTAGGAAATGTTGAAGATATACATCTGAGCTCTTCCGAAGATGATAACAGTGATTCCTCTTGCTCAGAAGACTTTTCGGAGGATGAATCAGATGAAGCATTTGAACAATTTCATCAATCGTGGTTTGAAGAGACTCAGCCTACGGTAGCTCCTCCAAGATTTGACTTCACAAAGAGTAATGCAAATACGAATGTTCCCATTGAAGGTAATCCATTAGATTTTTTCAATTTATATTTTACTGATGAACTCATCGATATTATTGTAACTGAAACGAATCAATATCCAATGCAACAAGGGAACAGTGCCTGGAGAGCTACAGACTGTAATGAGATAAGAGTGTTTTTAGCAATAACAATGCTGCAAGGCCTAATTCCAAAGCCTAACTATTGGCTTTATTGGACAAAAAAGCCTATCATGGATACACCATTTTTTAGATAGTGCATGACTCTCAAAAGATTTCAGCTTTTGAAAAGTAATTTACATTTTGCAAATAATGAAGATTGACCCAAATACCCACCCATACCCGAAACTGAACAAAATTTATCCAGTTTACAAGTACCTTAGTGACAAATTCAATTCTCTATACAACCTAGATCGTGATGTGACAATTGATGAGAGCCTTATGATGTATAAAGGACGTCTTGGGTGGGTGCAGTATATGCCTCTGAAGAGAGCTCGCTTTGGCATTAAATTATACATGCTTTGCGAATCAAAGTCAGGCTATGTTTGGTCAACAATCATATACACTGGAAAAGGTACTCAAGTGAGTCAGGTTTATAAAGATCTTCCAGTATCTGTCCAAATTATGATGTCATTGATGGAGCCATTATTGGGGAAAGGTCATTGCCTGACTACAGACAACTTTTATACTTCACCGGAGCTGGCTAACTTATTGGTTGAACATCGTACAGACACTTACGGGACTGTAAAACAAACAAGGAAAGGGATACCTGTGCAAATAAAAAACAAAAACTGAAAAAGGGAGAAAGTATTGCATTTAGGCGTCGAAAAGTTTTGGCTATGAAATGGAAAGACAAAAGGGATGTCACTCTTCTATCAACTGTTCATTCTTCAGAAATGACAGAATGTGTAAGAAGGCGAAATGTTGTCCGTGTGCCTCAGATTGTGAAGGATTACAACAACACCATGGGAGGAGTTGATCGGGTTGATCAAACACTTTCAAGCTACCCAATCATGAGGAAATGGGGAAAGAAGTATTACCGGAGGTTGTTTTTTCATCTTTTAGAATTAGCTGTATGGAATTCTTTCATTCTTTTCAAACAAATGGGACAAAACAAGAAACCATTAGACTACAGAATGGAGCTGATAGACATGATGGTTGCAAAATACAGAGTATCTTTCGTAGCTTCAAGGGGTCGACCAAGCACCAATGCAACACCACTTCGAATGTCAGGGCACCACTTTCCAGATATTATTCCAGCAACTGAGAAAAAAATGAACCCAACAAGGATATGTGCAGTTTGTACATGAAAGAAAACCGAAAGGGGAAAAAAAATTCGCTGTGAGTCAAGATATTACTGCAGAGATTGTGATGTAGGCCTATGCGTTGCTCCGTGCTTTTGTGATTATCACTCGAAGTATGATTTCTCTTAAAAGTAATATGCCAATTTTCTTTTACATAGTTTTTATTTAGTTCAGAGTTGTTTTGAAAGGAATTTGCTTAACATTTATTATTATTTTTATTCAAAAAATGTATTTTTGTTTTAAAAAATGAACGTATAAAATCGGGCAAATTTTTCAAAGGACATGTAATTTTTTATAACTTCTTAAAAATAAAAAAAAATAATAGTCTATTATTTTCCTCTTTAGAACAATATAAAGAATAAAATATTCTATTTAAAAAAATAGATATATATTGTCCACTTTCTTGGAAATAAATAAGTTTGTTAAGTGGTTAAATGTTCTAAATGTTATGAAACTAATTGGAAAAACAGTCTAAAATCTCATATATTGAAATGTTCTGATGCAAAGTTTAAATGTTCTGAGTGTAATTATGAAAAAATCAGAAATGTAACTTTGAAGTTCATTTATTAGGTGAGGGCCTATTCCAGCCTCTGGTGAGGGCCTATTCCAGCCTACCAGACGCGTCCCCCGGGTTGTGGATGTGGGGAGCCCCCTGCTGGGAAATCAGCAGGGAAGCCTCAAATACAAGAATAAGAGGTCATGGACAGCGGAAAAAGAAACACAATGAGCTACAACCTTAGAAGGAAAGCCAACGGCGTGAATAGGGGTAATGGCGAATTAGCCAGAGCCACTTCGCCCGGTCGCACAGGTGTCGAAAGCGAGTACCATGTGACCATTATCAGAAGATCGGCAAACAGGGGAACGGTCTTAACCCTCCGAGCAATACCAGCCCTGGAAAAGAGGCCCAAGTCCACACTACTGCCCCTCGGTATGGACGGGTTACACAAAATGAGATGACAGGGCAGCCTCAGGCAGCCCCCATCTCACCCAACAACAAAAAGAAAAGGAATAACTTTACCTACAACCCCAGAGGGGGTACCAGGACACAATGGTCGGTAGAGGAAAAATGAGAAATACTGTGGTGTACCACCTATGCCACAAGTAAGCACTTCCCGAAAAATGGAACTAGCAGGAGGTGCAGAGAAATGCTAAAAAAAGAGAGAAGTATTAGATAAGGAAAAACTTGAAAAAACCCCAGACTGCTGGTTCCACAGCATCAGTGCAAACATCAAATTAGGAAAATCAGAAATCACAAAGAGTGAAATAAAAAAGATCCAAAAAGAGGTATAGAAGAATATGTCCTAAACTGTCCAAAAGGGTAGTGAGAACACCATGAGTGAGTGGACATGGACACTGGAGAGAAATCTGTACCTGTTAGAAAGCCTGTACATAGGACAGATGATCCCAGAAAAAGAGGACAAGAGTGAACTCCTAAAATGGGCAATTGGAAGGAAGGAGTTTGATGAGAATGACTACATGGTATACAGATTCCAGAAGTGGTACACAGACCATACAGTGGACCGGAAGAAAGTGATCAGGCAAAAAAATCATGTCCTAAAGACAATCACTGAAAGAGGAACTGACCATGAGAGGAAACAGAGAGCCACATTACCAACAATGAAGAGGCACAGAAAGCTAAAGAAAAGGCAATGTGGATAGTGCAGGAACAGCTGGTAATAACTGCTGACACCCTTGAGGAAATAAGAACAAGCAAAGGGACAGTAAGTAGAGGGAAGAAGCAAACCAAAAAAAATAAGCTGGCTGAAACACCAGAAAGCCAAGCGGAGCCCTCAATAAGAGAAAAACCAATAGAGACAGCACCAGATACTATAGTGGAAGCACCACCTAAAGACAGTGAAGAAGAAGTGGACAAGGATGCATGCCCAGGGTGGGAAGAGGAGGAGGTGGAAGTGGAAATGAACCACAGGCACACAAATATCGTGCCACCCCCTCCCCCTCCACCTCCACCAACCCCAAGTGAACCATCAGATGATGAGGGAGATTCTACATCAGGACTAGGCAATGACAGTGCGCATGAGACAGAAGAGGAGAGTGAGGAAGAGAAGGAGATGAAGCAGAGGATCCTAATCCACAGAGAAGAAGACATAAACCAGGAACTGAAATGCAGAAGACCACTGCCCAAGCTGAGGAACACCCAGAAGGTCAGAAAATACATAGAGATGGCAAACAAGGTACTACCTACAATAACACCCGAGGAGAGTAACCTTACAGAATTGAATAGGTTGTATTATGCAACAGCAGTCAGTGTAACAGAAATGGCAGGAGTAAAAATGCGCAAGCAGAATAGCCAGGAGGAAAACCAGGGAAGGAATAGGAATGAGAGGAAGCCAAGGTGGCAGCAGAGGCTAGAGAACAGAGTAGGTAACCTCAGGAAGGAGATCTCAATATTAACCACCCATATGAGGGGGGAAATAAGATCTGAACTGGGAAGGAGGAAAGTAAATATACTAATCCAAAGAGAAAGGCTGGACAATGAACAAAAGATCAGACAAAGCATTGCCAGGAAAAAATGACCTGTCTGCAAAGGCAAAAAGATTGGCAAGATACATACGCTTGGACAAGGAAAAGAAACAAAATGAGATGTTTGAAGACAATCCAACAAAACTGTTTAGAGAATTAAAGAATGCCCAAATAAATGTAGAAAGACCCCCTGAAAAAGAACAAGTGGAGCATTTCTGGAAGAACATCTATGAGAATGAAGTCAACCATAATGATGGTGCAGTATGGATTGGAAGCCTTTACAACAGCGAAAAGGTGAGAAACATCTCAGAGATGGACATGGACAGAATAACTGTAAAAGAAGTTGAGGAAAAAATAAGAAAAAGCAGCAACTGGAAAGCACCAGGACCAGACATGATTAAGAACTTCTGGTTGAAAAAGCTAACATCACTTAGTGGAAATCTAATGAGGTGCTTCAACAAAATAATAACAGCAGAAGAAGAAGCACCAGAATGGTTGACGAAAGGAAAAACAACACTACTGCCAAAGTCCCATGAGACCCAGAATCCAAGTAAATACAGACCAATAACGTGCTTGCCTACAACCTACAAAATACTAACTGGAGTCATAGCTGACAGGATCTACAGCCATGCAGAAGAAAACATCATCATAAGGCCAGAACAAAAAGGATGCAGCAGAAAAATGTATGGGACAAAAGACCAGCTGCTAATCAACAGGGCTATATTGGAAAACAGCAGAAAGAAACAGAGAAATCTAAGCATGGCATGGATTGACTACAAAAAAGCGTATGACAGCGTGCCCCACTCCTGGGTAAAGGAAGTATTGAGACTATACAAGATCCATCCTACTATCAGGATCTTCTTAGAAACAGCGATGACACGATGGGAAACAGACTTAACTCTCCATCACAGTAAGGGAACTTTAGAAGTGAACAATGTAAGAATCAAGAGAGGGATCTATCAAGGTGACTCAATATCCCCTCTGTTGTTTGTATTGGCGCTAAACCCGCTCAGCCAACTAATCAACAACCTAAACAAAGGCTATGTGCTGAGACCAAGGGAAAAAAACAGCCTAAAAATATCACACTTATTTTATATGGATGACCTAAAACTGTATGCCCCAAACAAAAGCGAGCTAACAGAAGAGGTCAGGGAGGTCAAAAAGTTCTCAGATGACATCCAGATGGAGTTTGGTCTTGATAAATGTGCCACTGTCACACTAAAGAAAGGCAAAAGGTGTGAATCAGAAAACATCAGGGTGGACAACATCGTGATAGAAGATCTACACCTTTTCACTCTCAAATTAAAATGACTGAATTTCAAATTAAAATAAATGAATTTCAAATTAAAAGAAATGAATCTCAAATTAAAATGACTGAATTTCAAATTAAAACAACTGAAGTTTAAATTAAAGCAAGTGAAATACAATTTAAAATATATGAAAGTCAATTTAAAACAGAGATTGTGTAAAATCTGAATGTGCATCGAAAGCTTTTATTTTATAGCTGGTGGGAGTACTTGGCATCTGAAACACGTTGGCAACATTCACAAGTCCCTAGCAACCGTTGCTATCCATGACTCTACTCTGTTACCAAGGACGTCCTCTCTGACCCAGCCAGCTCTCACTCGCTCTCACAGCTGTGTATTTCAAGGTTATTAAAAGAACTGAGTTATGCTTTACTGTGATGATTTGGATTATTTTTACAATATAAATTTCTACAGGGTGATCCAAAAGTCTCTCAAGTTATTTCACATCCATGATTGAATAATGGGAGCTAGGCTATCAGGCCTTTTGTTTAGGCTACATCTATCAAAGCGTAGGCTATTAGGCTGTTTCTTACTGCGGAGAGACTTTTGGATCATCCTGTAGAAATTTATATTGTAAAAATAATCCAAATCATCACAGTAAAGCGTAACATATATACATGTATATATATATATATATATATATATATATATATATATATATATATATATATATATGTATGTATGTATGTATGTATATATATATATATATATATATATATATATATATATATATATATCAATTTATGTATGTATATTTATTACCTGTGCGTTCATTAATGCAGTAAATTTTATTCTTATAAATTTAGTTTATTGTTTTAGGTTCCGTTTTTTTTTTCTTCCTTACAGTAGGTTGCTGTAGTATGGCTTCAGGTGCAAATAAATATAGCTCAGACGAAGATGATATTCCTACCAACATTCAAGAACCCATGTTGAAGAGAAGAGGAGCAAAGACTGGTACGAAGCGGGGCAAGTACTCCAAAACTGACACAACTGGTGAAGTTAAAAAAAGAATCATATTAGCAGCTGAGAATGATGCTGACTGGAAAGTTGTTGCAGAAGCTAATGGTATCGCTATTTCTACTGCATATGGGTGGATACGTCGAGCAGATGAACCGGCAAAAAAGCGCGGTGGTTTTCGTCAGGCAAAAGTTCACCAAGAGCAAATTGACAAGATGATACAATATGTGCAGGAAAACCCAGTTATCACACTGAAGGAGATTGCTGCCAGGTTAGCTAATGAAACTGGCATCACTGTGAGTACGACCACAGTACACAAGTATCTCGACGGTCAGTTGTACACAATGAAAAAGGTACTCCCAGAACCTGTGTCGGTGAACTCCGAGGCAAATAAACAAAAACGGAAGGAATATGTGGAGAAACTAATGAATAGGATTGGCTGTGGGAAAACTATAGTCTATATTGACGAAACGAATGCGAATCTTTTCCTACGACGATCTCAGGGGCGTGCACGCAAGGGAGTTCGCTGCATGGTAAAAAGTCCTACATCAAAAGGAAAAAACATTCATATACTTGGTGGAATTTCACAGCATGGCATCATCTATTGGAAACGCAGAAGGGGCAGCTACAAGAAGGAAGACTGTCATGAATGGCTGCGACGAATGCTCCGCACAATTACTGAGCCTCTCGACAACATTGTTGTTGTCTGTGATAATGCGCCTGTTCATGCTGGCCTTGAAAGCGTTGTTGAGGAGGAAGAATTCTACGGTGTCGAGATATTACGTGCAAGCCCATATAGTGCTCCACTAAACCCTATAGCAGAGTGTTGGAGCGTCATGAAAGCCACTATGAAGCGTGATCTGACAGCTAATTTTGCTACTATGATGAACACTCCACCAGTTGGTATGACACAGACAGAGTATCGAATGCAGTACCTAGAACGCTGCATTGATAACGCCATTTCAACCATCACACCAATGCTGTGTCTGAAAACTTGCAACCATGTCCAAAAACATTTTGCTGGTATGATGCAGCTACAGGATTTACAATTAGGTGATAACTGAATGTTTTTTTTTATGTAATTTTGTGTGCAAACAAAAGAAATGACCATTAAGTAATGCATCTAATGCATCATACTTTGCTTTCTCTCTTTTTTTGTATTAACATACAAGAAATACCAATTCATTATCATGTAACTTTTGTTTTCTCTTGTATAACTACAGTATGTGTACTAACATACACGCAATAGCTGTACGTTACTTTATCCTGTGTTGCTTTATTTATACAGTTACATGTACTAAGATACAAGAAATGACGTTCAAATATTTATTTTCTCTTGTAGAAAATCTTGATTGAATCTGGAAATATCGTTACTTTGAACAAAATATAATGTTTTACATCAAACATAATTTTTTTTAACCTCACATTAGTTATTTTAATATGAATTTCATATATTTTAAATTGATATTCATTTGTTTTAAATAAAAGTTCATCTGATTTAAAGTAAAGTTCATATAATTTAAATCATAGTTCAGTTGTTTTAATTTGAGATTCATTTCTTTTAATTTGAAATTCATTTATTTTAATTTGAAATTCAGTTGTTTTAATTTGAGAGTGATAAGGTGTAGAGCAAGAGGCTACATACAAATATCTGGGGATGGAAGAATCTGAAAAGATGGAGAATGACATCATGAAGGAAAGACTGCGGAAGGAATACTCAAAGAGAATAAAGCTAATCCTAAAATCTCACCTAAACAGTAAGAATAAGATCCTGTCCATAAACTTACTGACAGTACCTGTACTGTCATACAGTTTTGGCATTATTAACTGGACCCAGCAAGAAATCAACAAACTGGATACGATCACCAGGAAATTGCTCCATGCGCATAAAATCATATATAAAAACCAATGCACACCAAGGTTATACGGTACCTGCCAAGGAGGGTTGGTGGATTAGGGCTCGCACTAATAGATCAAGCGCACAAAGCCACAACAATAGGATTAGCGCAGTACATAAAGGAAGGAGAGGGAAGGCTAGTGAGATTTGTAAGAGACCATGAACGTGAAAAGCCTCAAACAACATCACACTCAAAAAAAGCAAATGATTATCTAGCAAATGCTGGCATATGACCTGAACAGCTTGAAGACATCGCAACTAAACCTCTCATGGAAAAAATAACCACCATCAAAAGAAGATATAACAAGAAAAGATCAGGAGAAAAGGAGAAGAACTGGGAAGAGCACAAGTTCAGCAAAGTATACAAAGAGGATGTGCTGAACAGAGTATATATAGAGAGGGAGAAAACTGTGGAGTTCCTGGTAAAAGGGGCACTGAGACCAGAGGATGAATGACTGGTAATAGCAGCACAGGACCAGGCATTACGAACAAACTGGTTCAAAAAGAACATCGAGGGCAGAAATGAAAGCGAGATGTGCAGACTGTGCTCAAAGAGCCCAGAGACTGTAAGTCATATACTGTCGGGGTGTGAAGTACTCCTGCACAGAGGAAACTACACACAATGCAGTCTGCAAGCTAATCCACTTCAAGCTGTGTAGGAAATACGAAATAAGGCTAGAAACTGAAAAGCACTGGGAACATATTCCACAAGGAATAGAAGACAGTGACAAAGTGCTGCTCCTATACGATCACGAGATACCAACTGACATCAGGGTATCAGGATGCAGGCCAGACATAGTGGTGAGAGAGAAGGAGGGTAATAAGTGCCTATTGGTGGAAGTAGGAGTCCCTGCAGACTGGAATGTGGCAAACTATGAAAGGGAAAAGGTATTAAAATACCAGAGACTCAAACATGAAATAAGGAGAATGTGGAATGTGGTACCTGAGATCATCCCAATTGTAGTAGGGGCAACAGGAGTGGTAAAGAAGTCCACAGTAGAGTTCCTGAACCAACTGTCCATAAGTGTGACGTCTGGAGAAATTGTAAGGGAGATATTACGACACAGCACCTCCATCTTACGCCTAGTACTAGGCTGTACCTAGAAATTCCTTAGGGTTAAGGTTTAACCCCAGAAGCAAGAAACTCTCTCCATCTGGAGTAGAAGGGAAAAAACTAAAAGAAAAAAGGTGCAAAGTTTAAATGTTCTGAGTGTAATTATGAAACAAATCAGAAACGTAACCTTGAAGTTCATTTATTAAACCATTCTGATACAAAAATGTTTAAATGTTCTAAATGTTATTTTGAAACTAATTGGAAAACCAGTCTAAAAAATCATATATTGAAATGTTCTGACATGTGTACCCCACTCCTGGGTAGAGGAAGTGTTGAGACTATACAAGATCCACCCTACCATCAGGATCTTCTTAGAAACAGCTATGACACAATGGGAAATGGACCTAACCCTCCATCACAGTAAGGGAGCTTCACAGGTGAACAGTGTTAGAATCAAGAGAGGGATCTACCAGGGTGATTCAATATCCCCCCTTTTGTTTATACTGGTGCTAAACCCACTTAGCCAACTAATAATAATTAACCTAAACAAAGGCTACATGATGAGACCAAGGGAAAAGAGCAGCCCAAAAATATCTCGTTATACATGAATGACCTAAAACTGTACGCTCCAAACAAAAGCGAGTTAACAGAAGAGATTAGGGAGGTCAAGAAGTTCTCAGATTAACATCCAGAAGGAATTTGGTCTTGAGAAATGTTCCTCTGTCACACTAAAGAAAGGCAAAAGGTGTGAATCAGAAACCATCAGGATGGACAATATTGTGATAGAAGAACTAGAGCAAGAGGCTACCTATAAATATCTGGGAATGGAAGAATCTGAAAAGATGGAAAATGAAATCATGAAAGAAAGACTGTGGAAAGAATATTTAAAAAGAATAAAACTGATCCTAAAATCCCACCCAAATAGAAAAAATAAGATATTGTCCATAAACTCACTGGCTGTACCCATACAGTCATACAGTTTTGGCATAATCAATTGGACCCAGCTAGAAATCAACAAACTTGATACAATCACCAGAAAAATGCTCCATGAGCAAAGATCATATATAAAAACCAATGCACACCAAGGCTATACCTGCCAAGGAAGTTGGTGGATTAGGGCTTGCAGTAATAGACCAAGTGCACAAAACCACCACAATAGGATTAGCACAGTACATACACTGCGTTCGAACTTATTAAGCAGATTACATTTTCTCCAATGTTTTCAAAAGTCTTTCCCCGATTTCAATGTGAAATTTGTAGCAAATAATCACTATATATAGCAGCATTGATGGTATTCATTTCGATAAAATATTTTGATAATTAAAATAATTATCTCATTTTATTTAAAAATATGTGAAATATAGTGTCCTGAATTATTAAGCAAGTATTCTATTTACAGATCTAAATGGTGAAATGGGTAAGAAGAACAATTTAACATTGAGAAAAGAAAAGTTACTCTCTGAAAATAAAATCTATTGAAATTGCGAGCAGTTTGACAGAGCTTATCGAACTGTAAACAAGTTTGTAGCAGAGGGTACCAAACTGAGGCAGCGAAGTGATAAAGGAGCTATAAGAAAAGTGACAAGGCAGCAGATATCTGTAATCAAGCGCAAATTGCAAAGCATCCATTATCCTCAAGTAAAGAGGTTTTTGAGCAGGCTTGCATACATAATGTACCAAGAACATCTCGATGTGGAATCCTCCAAACGATTGGCAAGACGTGTAAACCTACGATTCAGTCACCATTGACACCCAGGTACAAGCAGCAGCATGTTGAATGGGTGCGTCAGTACGTGAAAACAGATTTTAATACTGTATACCCACTCCTGGGTAGAGGAAGTGTTGAGACTATACAAGATCCACCCTACCATCAGGATCTTCTTAGAAACAGCTATGACACAATGGGAAATGGACCTAACCCTCCATCACAGTAAGGGAGCTTCACAGGTGAACAGTGTTAGAATCAAGAGAGGGATCTACCAGGGTGATTCAATATCCCCCCTTTTGTTTATACTGGTGCTAAACCCACTTAGCCAACTAATAATAATTAACCTAAACAAAGGCTACATGATGAGACCAAGGGAAAAGAGCAGCCCAAAAATATCTCGTTATACATGAATGACCTAAAACTGTACGCTCCAAACAAAAGCGAGTTAACAGAAGAGATTAGGGAGGTCAAGAAGTTCTCAGATTAACATCCAGAAGGAATTTGGTCTTGAGAAATGTTCCTCTGTCACACTAAAGAAAGGCAAAAGGTGTGAATCAGAAACCATCAGGATGGACAATATTGTGATAGAAGAACTAGAGCAAGAGGCTACCTATAAATATCTGGGAATGGAAGAATCTGAAAAGATGGAAAATGAAATCATGAAAGAAAGACTGTGGAAAGAATATTTAAAAAGAATAAAACTGATCCTAAAATCCCACCCAAATAGAAAAAATAAGATATTGTCCATAAACTCACTGGCTGTACCCATACAGTCATACAGTTTTGGCATAATCAATTGGACCCAGCTAGAAATCAACAAACTTGATACAATCACCAGAAAAATGCTCCATGAGCAAAGATCATATATAAAAACCAATGCACACCAAGGCTATACCTGCCAAGGAAGTTGGTGGATTAGGGCTTGCAGTAATAGACCAAGTGCACAAAACCACCACAATAGGATTAGCACAGTACATACACTGCGTTCGAACTTATTAAGCAGATTACATTTTCTCCAATGTTTTCAAAAGTCTTTCCCCGATTTCAATGTGAAATTTGTAGCAAATAATCACTATATATAGCAGCATTGATGGTATTCATTTCGATAAAATATTTTGATAATTAAAATAATTATCTCATTTTATTTAAAAATATGTGAAATATAGTGTCCTGAATTATTAAGCAAGTATTCTATTTACAGATCTAAATGGTGAAATGGGTAAGAAGAACAATTTAACATTGAGAAAAGAAAAGTTACTCTCTGAAAATAAAATCTATTGAAATTGCGAGCAGTTTGACAGAGCTTATCGAACTGTAAACAAGTTTGTAGCAGAGGGTACCAAACTGAGGCAGCGAAGTGATAAAGGAGCTATAAGAAAAGTGACAAGGCAGCAGATATCTGTAATCAAGCGCAAATTGCAAAGCATCCATTATCCTCAAGTAAAGAGGTTTTTGAGCAGGCTTGCATACATAATGTACCAAGAACATCTCGATGTGGAATCCTCCAAACGATTGGCAAGACGTGTAAACCTACGATTCAGTCACCATTGACACCCAGGTACAAGCAGCAGCATGTTGAATGGGTGCGTCAGTACGTGAAAACAGATTTTAATACTGTATACCCACTCCTGGGTAGAGGAAGTGTTGAGACTATACAAGATCCACCCTACCATCAGGATCTTCTTAGAAACAGCTATGACACAATGGGAAATGGACCTAACCCTCCATCACAGTAAGGGAGCTTCACAGGTGAACAGTGTTAGAATCAAGAGAGGGATCTACCAGGGTGATTCAATATCCCCCCTTTTGTTTATACTGGTGCTAAACCCACTTAGCCAACTAATAATAATTAACCTAAACAAAGGCTACATGATGAGACCAAGGGAAAAGAGCAGCCCAAAAATATCTCGTTATACATGAATGACCTAAAACTGTACGCTCCAAACAAAAGCGAGTTAACAGAAGAGATTAGGGAGGTCAAGAAGTTCTCAGATTAACATCCAGAAGGAATTTGGTCTTGAGAAATGTTCCTCTGTCACACTAAAGAAAGGCAAAAGGTGTGAATCAGAAACCATCAGGATGGACAATATTGTGATAGAAGAACTAGAGCAAGAGGCTACCTATAAATATCTGGGAATGGAAGAATCTGAAAAGATGGAAAATGAAATCATGAAAGAAAGACTGTGGAAAGAATATTTAAAAAGAATAAAACTGATCCTAAAATCCCACCCAAATAGAAAAAATAAGATATTGTCCATAAACTCACTGGCTGTACCCATACAGTCATACAGTTTTGGCATAATCAATTGGACCCAGCTAGAAATCAACAAACTTGATACAATCACCAGAAAAATGCTCCATGAGCAAAGATCATATATAAAAACCAATGCACACCAAGGCTATACCTGCCAAGGAAGTTGGTGGATTAGGGCTTGCAGTAATAGACCAAGTGCACAAAACCACCACAATAGGATTAGCACAGTACATACACTGCGTTCGAACTTATTAAGCAGATTACATTTTCTCCAATGTTTTCAAAAGTCTTTCCCCGATTTCAATGTGAAATTTGTAGCAAATAATCACTATATATAGCAGCATTGATGGTATTCATTTCGATAAAATATTTTGATAATTAAAATAATTATCTCATTTTATTTAAAAATATGTGAAATATAGTGTCCTGAATTATTAAGCAAGTATTCTATTTACAGATCTAAATGGTGAAATGGGTAAGAAGAACAATTTAACATTGAGAAAAGAAAAGTTACTCTCTGAAAATAAAATCTATTGAAATTGCGAGCAGTTTGACAGAGCTTATCGAACTGTAAACAAGTTTGTAGCAGAGGGTACCAAACTGAGGCAGCGAAGTGATAAAGGAGCTATAAGAAAAGTGACAAGGAAGCAGATATCTGTAATCAAGCGCAAATTGCAAAGCATCCATTATCCTCAAGTAAAGAGGTTTTTGAGCAGGCTTGCATACATAATGTACCAAGAACATCTCGATGTGGAATCCTCCAAACGATTGGCAAGACGTGTAAACCTACGATTCAGTCACCATTGACACCCAGGTACAAGCAGCAGCATGTTGAATGGGTGCGTCAGTACGTGAAAACAGATTTTAATACTGTATTGTTCACCGATGAATGAAAAGCAACCCTTGAGGGACTTGATGTTTGGTCAAGAAGGTGGATTGCTGAGAGCCAATTTCTACCATCGAGATTAAGATGCCAACAAGGTGGAGGTAGTGTCATGTTTTGGGCAGGATTGATAGGCAATGAAGTAGCTGTCCCATACAGAGTGCCTAATAGTGTAAAAATGAATGCCCAGTCTTACACAAACTTTCTAAAAGAAACCTCATTCCATGGTAGAGAATGACCCTTAGCAATCTTCTTGACCAACCATGAGATCCCTGAAGGGTTGCTCTTCATTCATCGGTTAACAATACAGTATTAAAATCTGTTTTCACGTACTGACGCGCCCATTCAACACGCTGCTTCTTGTACCTGGGTGTTAATGGTGACTGAATCGTAGGTTTACACGTCTTGCCAATTGATTGGAGGATTCTACATCGAGATGTTCTTGGTACATTATGTAAGCCAGCCTGCTCAAAAACCTCTTTACTTAGGGACAATGGATGCTTTGCAGTTTGCGCTTGATTACAGATATCTGCCGCCTTGTCACTTTTCTTATAGCTCCTTTATCACTAAGCTGCCTCAGTTTGGTACCCTCCGCTACAAACTTGTTTACAGTTTGATAAGCTCTGCGAAACTGCTTCGCAATTTCAATAGATTTTATATTTTCAGCGAGTAACTTGACTGTTTTTCTTTTCTCAGTTAATGTTAAATCGTTCTTCTTACCCATTTCACCATTTAGATCTGTAAATAGAATACTTGCTTAATAATTCAGGACACTATATTTTACATATTTTTAAATAAAATGAGATAATTATTTTAATTATCAAAATATTTTATCGAAATGAATACCATCAATGCTGCTATATATAGTGATTATTTGCTACAAATTTCATTGAAATTGGGGGAAAACTTTTGAAAACATTGGAGAAAATGTAATCTGCTTAATAAGTTTGAACGCAGTGTAAAGGAAGGAGAAGGAAGGCTAGTCAGATTTGTAAGAGAATGAACATGAAAAGCCTCAAACATCATCCCTTTCAAAGAAGGCAAATGATTATCTAGTGGACCCTGGCATAGGACCTGAACAGCTTGAAGACATTGCAAATAAACCTCTCATGGAAAAGATAAGCACCATAAAAAGAAGGTATAACAGGAAAAGATCAGAAGAAAAGGAGAAGAACTGGGAAGAGCACAAATTCAGTGAAGTATGGAAAGAGGCGCTAAACGGAGCATACATAGAGAGGGATAAAACTGTCGAGTTCCTGGTAAAAGGGTCACTGAGACTAGAAGATGAATGGCTGGTGGTGGCAGCACAAGACCAGGCACTATGGACAAACTGGTTCTAAAGAAATATTGAGGGTAAAACTGAAACTGGGATGTGCAGACTGTGCTCAAAGAGCCCAGAGAGACTGGGAGTCACATACTATCTGGATGCAAAATACTCCTACACAGAGGAATGCAGTCTGTAAGCTAATCCACTTGAATCTCTCTAAGAAATATGAAATAGGGCTAGAAACAGAAATGCATTGGGAACATATACCACAAGGAATAGAAGACAATGATAAAGTGCTGCTCCTATGATCATGAGATACCAACTGACATGAGAGTATCATGATGCAGGCAGACATTGTAGTGAGAGAGAAGGAGGGTAACAAATGCCTCTTGGTGGAGGTAGTAGTCCCAGCAGACTGGAATGTGGCTAACTATGAAAGGGAAAAAGTCTTAAAATACCAGAGACTCGAACATGAAATACAGAGAATGTGGAATGTAGCACCTGAGATCATCCCAATAGTGGTGGGAGCAATAGCGGCAGTAAAGAAAATGACAGTGAAGTTCCTTGACGAACTGCCTATAAGTATAACAGCTGGAGAAATTGTAGGGGAGATACTACAATACAGTACCTCTATCTTACGCCTAGTACTAGGCTGTACCTAAAAATTCCTTAGGGTTAAGGTTTACCCCAGAAGTAAGAAACTCTGTCCAGCTGGAGTAGAAGGGAAAAAAGAAAAAGAAAAAAATAGCATGCAAAAATGTTTAAATGTTCTAAATGTGATTATGAAACTAATTGGAAAAACTGTCTAAAAACTTGTACATTAAACCATGTAGACTAAATACAGTAGTGAGAGAAAATGAAAGTAAGGAAAGCATTTCCTGATAGAAGTTGGATTCCCAGAGGATGGTATGTTACAAATTATGAAAGGGAGAACATATTTTAATCATTGATATTATAATATTAAGTGTGGACAATGTGGAATGCTGAACCAAAGATTATCACAATAGTGATTGGAACAAAAAGAAAAACTGAGAGGATATCTGAATCAACTGTTTCTTAGGATAATGTCTGAAGAGTGTTGGGGATATCTTACAGTACAGTATACTATTGTTCTCTGCCTGTCACTGGGATGTATTCAAAAAATCTCTAAGGTTAATCCTGGAAAATAAACTGTTGTTGTTTTGGAATAGAAAGTGGGTTGGGAGCAAATATAAGAGAATGAAGCTGTATTGATTTTATGACTATGAGATACTGAGAAGTATAAGCAGTGGTGTAGTGCTGTGGGAACGCGTGGGAATGGCGTTCCCTTACTTTTTTTGGTAGATGGAACGGCGTTCCCTCACTATTTCAAATAAATCCGAACTTACTAATCTCTAACGTCATGAAATTTTAATTCCCACCCTTAGAAGAAATATAAGAAAGAATCATTAACTGTTTCATTTCTTTTAGCTTTGACTGAGGCAATGCTAGCCTATAAAGATCTGGTGAAACAGTCACCACAGCGTACCAGTTGTTAACTTTTTTTTAGTTAATCATTCCAGTTGTTAGCCATTTTTATTGATTGTGCTGGATGTCGTATATCTAATGACACTGGAAATACTGCATCTTCAACCTTGGAATATATCCTAATATCCAGTGCATATGACCTCAAAATATCCCTGAAATTGGTCAGATTTCAAAAGATTTCCCGGGGGGCTTACAGTGCCCCCGGACCCCCAGCTGTATGGGCTCGCCACGCTCGCCATTGTCCCCCCTGCATCTGAGTAACACTTTCAAAATGCGTTCCCTCACTTCTTTATTTAGCACTACACCACTGAGTATAAGTGTGGCCAGATGTTGGCTAGATATTGACATCATCATAAGAGATAATGCAAAGTGTCTCAGTCAAAGTTGTATACCATGTGACAGATCAATTGCAGGCTATGAAAAGGAAAGGTGTTAAATTGAGACTGAAATATGAAAAGATCAGCTAGACCAAAATAAGTATAACTGGAAAAATGTCATAAATGAAGTTAACAGCCATGATGAAAGTTTACTCCTCATTGTGAAAAAGTTAGCTGATGCAGTGGTTACATTGTGCAAACCAGAAGTGCCTCCTCCAATTGCATATGCTTTTTAATTGAATTATTCAATTTCTCATATTTTGAATCATTTTGAAGAGTATCATGGGTTGTATTATGATTCAACAAGAACTCTAAATTTAAAATTAATCAAGAAAACCCTAAAAACAAGAAATATTAAATGTGATTATTGTGTCAGGATTATCTGTGGAAAAGTTAAATATCTGCTTGTTTTTTGTGGTGGCTCTGCTTGTAATTCATAGACTTTTCCAAAGAAGCTTTTAAACTGAGTAATACTGAAAATAAGCATGGATTATGAGTAAAATTTTGATAGAATTCCTGCAGAAAATTATAAAAATAGATTGTTTATATTTGTAAATTGCTGTGTATTGAATGTAACTGCATGTAAATAAAATTTCAAGAAGGTTTTGTTTTGGAACATTCTCACATGTACTCTGTTAAAATACAGAAATTCCTCAAACAGCATGGGTAATTGGGCAGCAGAATACCCTGTATGTTCCACAGACCATGGATGTATCAATACCCGCATTATTATTATTTTTTTTTTAAATTTTCCCCCATTTTTCTAATAAAGCAAAGCAAAATGAAATTAAAAATAAGTAAACACAAGTGAAAACTAAAAATTATCACAAAAATGTCAGATAGTTGTAGGGGAAGGGGGTGGACAGGCTTCCCTGCATGGGCAGATCATGACATATTGGGGTGGCACCCTACCACAGAAGTGCCATAACACAGATGTGCAAAAGCTTGGATTGCTGTTACAGAGAGCCGTATCAATACTGATATGCACCAATTTAAAGACTTCAAAGAATGAGGCATTGATGCAGGACAGAGAGAGCGAAGGAGAAAGAAAGGAGAAGGCATAATTACACCAAAATAAATAATAATTTTATAAAAATAGTTTATGTAAATCACTTTTCAGTAGTTCTTAAATATTTAGTATTGTTAAGTATCGTATTTTTTGGTGTATAAGACGCACCCTATTTCCAAGGCCTTTTTTTCAGGAAAAAAATTGATCAACTGCCTTGTTGTCAGAAAATGTCCATAATTTTCTACCAGCGAGGCTGACTTTTGTTAAAGCCCTCCATCAAAAGTATGGTGATACATTTTCTTTCACCCATACTCATTATAAGAAAATAGTATTAAGTATACGGGAGACTACTATATGTTATGAAACATAAAAGTAAATCATTATGCAATACGTACTGTTTTTCTTGTTATCTGTGGGTTGGGAAGAGTAGAAACTTAGTGTAAAATTGGCCAATCCAATACACAGTCAGGAGGGACTAAGAGATGATTTTTTTTTTTTTTTAAATCCATCAGTTCTTCTAGCCCATATAAAGGTAATATTATGACCTTCAGTGTATAGGTCGCAGGGTGATTTTGATTGAGACCCCTTTTTTTGGAAAAAAGTGCATCTATATACCAAAAAATATGGTATATAGGTATTGAACTGTATGAATTAAAATTCATTGGTACAGAAAGGTGCCTTATTAACTATCAAAGTCAAACTTAATGCAGTCCTCGTAAATAGGATGCTTTGCTAGTAGTTTAATACAAAGATACAGACATGGATAAGGGAAGGTGTTGAACTCTTCCAGCTTTACAAGGAAAGATGACCTAAATAAAAGTAAAATAACCCTGTGGGAGAGAAACCTGATAAGTGAGAGGAATAGAGTCCTGATAAGGATAACCTTCAACTGAATATTAGCATAATCACACAAAATAACAATTTAACCTTAATTTTTATTGTAGATTTTGCTAGTTTTCTTATGATTTTTTTTTTTTTTTTTTTTTAGTTCAGGAAGAACCGATTCGCCTCTATTTAAAGGGCATATCTCAGCGGAAAAACAAAGAAAAAGTGAGAGGAAAGACAGAGGAAAAAGAAAGGGTGGAGGGGACAGTCGAAGTGGAAAAAGACCAAGGACTGCAGGGTCGAGCCCCATCATCCTTGGGTGCTAGGGCCGGGAGGGCGCACGTGAAACCTCCAGGAACAAGCACGTACAAACGAGCACAAAGAGCACTCAAGAGCACGAGCTTAGAACCCCCTTGCAGGGTTTTCTTATGATTATCTTTCTGTACTTTTTGTCTTGAAAGAGGTTTCAGTTTGATAAAATAATGTTAGCGCCTTTCTCAAATCAAGGAATAATAACAGATTTAGAACAACTTAACAATAACAAGGTTCATTTAATCAATAAATCTTCTGGAAAGAAACATTAAAACATTTCATATTATAATTAAACTAGAAAAGAAGAATAATAAATACAAAATAAGTACACAAGCAAGGTTGTTTGTCTCAATGCCAATTGGAATGCCTTTTGTCAGCAATGGAAGTTAGATGTACAGGGTGTTTCAAAAGTCCAGAATCACAGGAAGTATTTTTAATGTATGTATGAATTTATATATATTTATATTATTAATTCAGCAATTCAACTATTTATAGTTGGTTCCTAGATATATGTAAGGCGCATGAGAGAGTCAACCACAGTGTTCTACGTGGGGTGGTCAGAAAATAAGTTTACATGGCATATAATTTTGTAACTAAAGGATTTACATTGATTATGTTTGTATCAGGTGAATTCGTTAATCATTGTTGGCAACACTGCACATTGATTCAGCTCCCATCTACCGTACATTGGTTATAGGAGTCAGTTGAACATGGTGGCTCGACTGGAACGGTGCCTTGTCATTTCTGCAACGATATTCCAAGTCTGCCAGTGGTCAAAAATTTCTTGAGCGCATTGACAGAAGACGAGACATGGGGTTCATCACTGTACCTCAGAAACAAAATGTGCCAGCATGGAATGGAAACACCCTGGGTCCCCATGACCAATGAAGTTCAAGATTGTGAGGTCAGTTGGCAAAGTGATCGTTACTGTGTTTTAGAACCATGAAGGCATTTTTCTCGCAGACTTCATGCAAAAAGGCACAACAATCAATGCAGCTGCATATTGTTCAATACTGGAATGTTTACTAGCGGCTATTAAACGTCAACATCCTTGACTGTTCGAGTCGAGCCGCCATGTTCAACTGACTTGTATAACCAATCTATGGTAGATGGCAGCTGAATCGATGTGCAATGTTGCCAACAATGATTAACGAATTCACCTGATACAAACATAATCAATGTGGATCCTTTAGTTACGAAATTATACACCGTGTAATCTTTTTTTTCTGACCACTTCTCATATTTTAAAAAATGAGGACAGGAAAGTTCCCGAATCTTTTCGGTTTGACGGCCTGTAATATTTTTTAACATTACTTGTTTTTTATTGTCCAGTTTTAATCGAGGATTTCTAAAATAACATGTTTTAGAGAAACAAATAGTGAGGCAGTTACACATTTTAGTTTAGAGAATATAATATATGCTTTAAGATTGCAAAATCCCTGTAAGTTTTAGGTCAACTGTACGTTCATGACGATTGGTTGGGTTAAGTCATGATATTTTCATTTGTTTTGACAGTAAACTAACAAAAATATCATGACTTAACTTAACTAATCATCAAGGGCGTACAGTTGACCTAACTGGGCATTTAGTTAACCAAACCAGTTGGTGGAGTCTCGAATTTGACAGTCCGTAGCCATCACTCATTTTTCCCACTGGCTGTCAAACCAAAAAAGATCCCAATACGGTTTAAAAATATATATTTTAAATTTGTTAAATTATGTATAACTGTCTCCCTATTTGTTTCTCTAAAACATGTTATTTTTTAAATCCTCGATTAAAACTAGACAATAAAAAACGTTAAAAAATATTACAGGCTGTCAAACTGAAAAGATCCAAGTTCCCATATAGTCACGGCAAATAGAACTGGGACCTTTCCATATAAACTCCATTGTCGAGCTGTCCTAGTTTAAGCTGCCAGAGTAGCTCTATACAAGTGACGAAATAATCTTGCAGTGTCTGGCAACTTGCCAGGAAGCAGAGCGTGAGTATGGGATAAATCAATGGCTGTGTGTGCATGTAGCAGTAGTGGGGAGTGTTACTGCCTTTATCGCTCCAACCTAAGTGCACAGGATTACGGAGCTTGTGCTTTGTGACGTTATAATTTCTTATTCATACAGTGAATATGGGTGCTTAGCCCTGTTCAAAAATCAACTTTTTCTTATTTTCATAGGTTTCTGTACTTTTTCCCATGCTTTTTGACCTGAAAAGGCCGAAACTCAACCATTTTGACCTAGGTTGTTGGGAAGCATTGCCGCATGGAGCTTTAAGTTTTCTGCCTTGAAATCGGCCAAAAGCACCAGTTCCGGGGTCCCTTGAATCATGTTTTGCACTATAACTTTTTATCTAAACAAGATAGAGCAACAAAATAGGCACCAAATTAAAGTGTTTTTAATCCTCTTTCTAACTTATACAATTATGATAGTCTTGGAACAAGAAATGACACATTGGTACATACAAAGATTTCAGAAATATCACAAAATTCGTTTTCTCACACTCAAGGCAGACAAGGCGCCTTATTCATGACATAAATTTGAGTTTAACATTTTGTCACAAGTCTAATCGATCAAGAAGTGAAAGCATTACATGATGATTAATTTCATAATGACATTTACACAGTCAGTTGTTGAGAGTTTGTTTCTTGAAGCTGTCAAAGCGGTGTCTGTTGAACTCCACAGCTTGAAGGAGATAGTCCCTTTGCTTGGCATCTGTTGTTATGACATTTGCAAAGTCGCTCATCATCTTGACACCACGTTCAGCAATGTCATTCACCACTTTCAGATTCTTAACATAGTCCAACGCTTTTCTGTAGTCCTCATTCTGTGGCCAAGACGTGACAGGTTCCAGAAGCCACTCGGATCCAATGTTCAGTGTGTCCAGCAGGAAATGTGATTCTGGGCCAATGAGATCAACCAGGGTGGTCTTAGCTGTGACTCTCTGGAATAGAGGCTTTCCTGTTCTGAAGCTGTCTGGCTTCTCAGTGGCATGTAACTGGGCAGCAATGTCGTGCTTCAATGTGTCACTCAATCTACTGCTGAACAGGGCAAATGGCACGACTTCCTGCGTCAGGTACCATTTGTGGTTTTCCATCTTATTAAGTACTGCATCAGCAAGCTCTGGGTCAGTTTTCTTGTACTTCAACATGTCCTGGATTAGACTTAGATCATTCACGGGAGCATCTGCAGCAGACATTGACATCATCCATACAGGAGTGTAGAACAGCGCAAGGAAGGTGTTGAGTCTTTCCAGCTTTGATACAGTGTCTTCGTCATACTCAAGTTGATCTGCAAACATCAGCATTTTCATGGAGTACAGGTTTCTGGCCATCCATCTGGCCTGATGAATGGTGCCTGGTCGACTCCAGTGAATACCTCGAGGAGGCATTCCTCCAAGAACAATGACTGTCAGTTTAGCCATTTCCCTGTAGTCGGCTCTTGGAAGCCTTTCTGCTGTTAGAATGTCTTGGAGTATTTCTTCACTGTTCTTCTTCTTTTCCTTCAGCCATTTGCTGTTGATAGCCAGCATCTTTGGGTTTTCCTTGGACAAGTCCGTCCAAACATCCTTCAGATGCTCAAACCAGGGATTATCTGGCCCCTTCACCTTCCCAAACTGCTCCTACTAGGATTTCCAGGATATGATGTCGACAGGCCAGATAAAACACCTTTTTGTTCAGCATTTTCTCAGCAGTTTGGCAGCTCCTCTGTGAACTCCACTGTTACTGGATGTAGTGTCAAAAACAAGGGCAGTAACATTATCCGTAAGTTCCCATGTCTCCAGTAAATCCATTGAAGCCTCAGCCTGAGCTGTGCCAGAAGAATTGTCGATGACAGGTACTACCAATAACTTTCCTTCAGTGTATGAAGGTGGACCAGACACTAGCACAGCTAAAGTCTCTGAGGTACTTCCAGGTTCACTGCCCAAGACATCTTTGAGCAACTTTCCATCCCAGTGTAAGGCAGCGTACTGTGGGGGTTTTCACAAAACTTGGACATGTGACTCTGGCTGATATTATACCTGGACAGCATTCTGTTGCGACGTGTTGTTGAGGTTGAGATGACGAAGTTATCCAGATCAGCCCCTCCAGCTTTCAAGGTGGCAGAAACCATGGCAGTAACTTGATTGTCTGATAAACCAAGACGATCAGCTGTATTGCAGATGACATCACATTCCATGACCTTCCTTGGAAACGTCAAAGTCACACTAGTCACAGTGTCTTGATGGTGAGAACATCCAGGACGAGGCTGATGGTAATCCATGTCCTCTGTGTTAGCGTCGTTGTCATTTGAGTCACCCCAGGTAATGTCATCCACATGAACAACTGCCTCTTGTTCTGCTGCAGCTGTAAAATAGTACAACATGTTAAGACAGTAATTGTTAAGTACATGCTAAATATCGCAATGGAGTAAAACTTAAAACTTTTTGTAACGTTCAAAGTAATTAGTTTTACCTTGTTCTTGTCTATGCTGCAGTCTTTCATTCCTCGCTGCTTGCTGCAGGGATCTTGTCTCAAAAATCTTGTCATGACCAGACATATGACCTTTCCTCTCAGTCTTTTGGTCTTCGTAGAACCTGATATCCTCATCTTTCTTCTCTCTGGATAACAGTCTGTTGTTCTGTATTTCCTGGATTGCATCTGGAGCTCCTATATCGAACAGGCTGTCTAATTCCAGCACAAATGCTCTTTTTCCTCCAGGGTTACTTGCTCTTCCTTTGCTTTTCACCAGAGCACGATGTTTCTCATGTAGTTTCATGAAGAGCTTCATTGCGTTGTACTTGGTCATTGTCTTGATCCTAGCCATCTGCCAGAATGGGATGATAGATTCAACTGTTTCATATGCAAGGTCTTGAACCATGGGCCTCCCTGCATTTTCCGGTAAATTCTGAAGATTAAGGAAATACTGGAACGCCTGTCTGTTGGTGGGAAGCTGGGAACCACTGATAAAAGCTGAACGGTATCCAACCAGGAAAGTTTCAGTGAGAGATCTGGTAGATGGCCCAGTTGACACATGCCTGTGGACAGTACGTGGAGGTTCTGAGATATCAACTGTGCGCCCACGGAGCTCCCTCAGCTCCTTGCTTAATGCCATTGTGAAGTTGTAACTTGTAGATGGTTTTCTAGATTCTGATTGAGTTTCTGTTGTTTCCTGAAAAATGATAGATAATTATTATTATTATTATTATTAATTATTATTTATTTATTTATTATTATTATTATTATTATTATTATTTATTAATTTTATGCTCTTTCATTTGATACCTAATTTGTTGCTCTATCTTGTTTAGATCAAAAGTTAAAGTGCAAAACATAATTCAAGGGACCCCGGAATTGGCGCTTTGGCCAATTTCAAGGCAGCTTTGGCCAATTTCAAGGCAGAAAATTTAAAGCTCCATGCGGCAATGCTTCTCAACATCCTAGGTCAAAATAGTTGTGATTTTCGGCTTTTTCAGGTCAAAAAGCATGGGAAAATGTACAGAAACCTATGAAAATAAGAAAAAGTTGATTTTTGAACAGGCCTAATGGGTGCTACCAATCTTTCTAAAGAGGAGAAAGCACGTATTATTGCTTGGAGGCAAGAGAGAGTCCCCATCAAGGAAATTTGTCATCATAGCGGCAGGGGGAAATCCACCATTATGCGCTTGCTTGCTGCGGCTGTGGGCCTACCACCAAACGTTGTTCCTGCTTACAAACCATACCGTGGTCACCCTAGGAAGATGACAAAGTGCACAGATAACCTTCTGCGGCGAGAAGTTTTCAAGAACCCTCAAATGACTGCCTCCCAGCTTAAAGGAAGTCACCCAAAATTGCTACAGAATGTGTCCTTACGCTGCATACATCATCGACTCCAGAAGGATCTTCAACTTCCCAGCAGAAGCGCCACACGGAAGCCACTCCTAACCTAACCCAACTGTACATTATTAAATTTATTAAAATTTTGGTATTCCCACCAATCTTTTACAGTTAGGTGGGGCAATATACTATACAAATGCTTTGGTTCCTTTTGCAGGCTAAGGCAAGGCTCTCTGCTCTCTCCTTTGCTGTTTAATGTGTATGTTGATGGATTGATTGCTTTACTTAAGGCAACAGTTGGATGTATAAATAACAGAAGGATAGTCTGTGCTGATGATATGGTGTTAAGGCCTTTTAAAGGTCTGGAGTGGCTGCTAAATTATATTATTTTGAATGTTACAAGAACTAAGGTATTCAGTTTCATTGTAAAAGCTTTAATCAGCCAGCTGATATTAGTTTCAAAATGAGAGGTGAAGCAATAGAGGAAGTACAAGAATTTAAGTATTTGTCAAATTGTCACCAGTTCCTTGAGTGCTGACTCTGATATAAAAAAATAATATTGAAGACTGTGCTAAATCAGATATGACTATAAGAACTTCAGATTCTCTACAAGTGAAGCTAAAGACACCCACTCTCTCGTATTTTGTGCAGTAATATAAATAGACAGCAACTCTGGGTGAATTATAATAGTGGTTCTGGTTGAACTCTAAATTTGCTGTATAACATACAGGGTGGGGCACAGGAATCAAGTGTTTTTTGAATAGCTAGTAATCGGCCATTAGGAATGGGAGGGGCGTGCGGTAGGTAGTTCCATTCCTGGGTTCATAGCATTTAACTTTAACTAACACTCACCTTTATCTTTCAGGTGCCATCATGGAGCAGTGGACGTTAGAACACCGCATGTTCGCGTATGATCATTTTGTTAGGAGTGGCGAGTCAGTGACAGCAGTTCAGCGTGCGTTTCGCCGCAGATTCAACATTCATCGAAATGACTCTGTTCCCGCTCGTGACACAATCTTACGTTGGGTTAACAATCTTCGAACAGGAGGCTCAATAATGAAAACAAAACCGAAGGGGCCGCAACGCACTGTGCGTACTCCAGAGAACGTTGAAAGGGTCAGACAAGCGATGTTGCAAAGCCCAGGCCGCTCTGCTCGGAGACATTCAGCTGCACTCGGAATCAGCAATCGTACTGTTAGACGGATTTTGCATGAAGAATTACATTTTCACCCATACAAGTTAGCGATGGTGCAGGAATTGAATGTAAACGATTGCCCCCAACGACTGAATTTTGCACAGGAAATGCTTGCACTTTATGAGCAGAATGAAAACATGATGGTGGTAATGAGTGATGAAGCCCATTTCCACCTTAATGGGGCCGTCAACAATCAAAACTGTCGGTATTGGGCTGCTGAAAATCCGCGACAACTCCATGAAAAACCGCTGCATAGCCCTAAGGTTACAGTTGGTGCGTGGTGGGAAAGTTTGGCGTCATCGGTCCCTATTTCTTCGAACAAAATGGGGTTACCGTTACCATAACATCTGGGCATTACATTGAGATGGTGAACACCTTTTTCATCCCTGAGTTACGAAGAAGGCGTATTGCTCATCGACATTTGTGGTTTCAGCAAGATGGGGCCACGCCACACACCGCCAGAGCGTCAATGGCTGTTCTTCGCCCCCTGTTTCCCAACCATCTCATTTCGAGATTTGGTGACATTGCATGGCCCCCTCGGTCCCCTGACTTGTCCACATGTGACTTCTTTCTATGGGGGTACCTCAAGTCACGTGTCTACGAGGACAAGCCCCGTACATTAGATGCATTGAAGGAAGCGATCCGTCAACAAATCATCCAAATCAACAGAGACCTGCTGGGAAGAGTGGAGGCCAATTTTCGTAAACGCCTTCAACAATGCGTCGACGGCCAAGGACATCATATGCCAGATATAATTTTCGGTACATGATTATTATGACATGAAATGCTATGTTCTTACGAATGTTGTTCTACCAATATATTTTCTTTACAAAAATAAATATCATTTTCCTGATTATTCCAAAAACACTTGGTTCCCGTGCCCCACCCTGTATTAGACTCCTAAATAAATTCATCCCCCGCCCCCCCTCCCAAAAGATGCTCAGCTTCACAAATGTTTGCTACCTTCATTGTCCCGAACTTCCTGGAGGTAACAAGATGTGCTCAATATAGTCAAATCAAAGAATTTAAAAAAATCAACAACCTGATTATCCAAGCTATTCATCAGTCCTGCTCTGTCTAATAAGCTATGGAATTCATGGTATGAAAACGTGTCTGTAGCTCAACTTATCTCTGACATTAATGTACTATTTCGCATTAATTGTATTTCTGTCCTTAGTATTTGAATTGTCATTGTATTCTGTTGTCAGTTTGTATTATTAATAATTGTCATATTGACTATGGTCTGCCAATGAACTTTTTAATTTTTATATAATTGAAAAATAACTATTCCTATGATTTCAAACTTTTGAAACCCTCTATTATGTTAGCCCATTAATACCATTTTTATTGTGATTTTTCGTGGTTTCTTTTGAAGGTAAGCTTATAATAATTTTTTTTCATGATACTTGCAGTTCTAAATAATGCATGAGAGTAATATATATTGATTATATTCATACGGTAATTATGACTGGAAAGGACTATTGTTTGATCATTGCCGCAAAGCAACAATATGCAACTAGGAAATAATTTTGACGTATCCCAGTCATGTTCATTTTGTATACATATTTATATCTCGGCCCGCATTTTGTTTGTCGAGACCGGGCCACCCTCTTGTGGGCGGGCCCATAGCCAGTTGGATGCCAGAGGGCAATGCCCCCTGAAAAATGCAGTCATCAAGAATATACAGGGTGTAGCAAAAGGCAGACCCATAGTCAGTTATAGAACAATAGAAAATCTCAAGAATAACGTCATTAGAATTTCAAAACATAAGTGAAAATTTACTCTACTTAGGAATGTTCAAAAGTCATGCATCAAACGAGAGATGAAGTGCTTAGAATAAAATGACAACCCATTTGAACATACAATGTAATTTATATAATAAACTGCCTATGGGGCCTGACTATTGCTACATGATGTATATATATATTGCCCCCACTAGCTGTTTATTTGCTTCTCCTACTTATTTGACCTGGCTACGGGCCTGTTGTGTGGGTGGGGCAGAATTATATATATATATATATATATATATATAATGGTTGTGGGATTGTGTGTGTTGTATGTATATATGGAATGAAAAGGGCCAACAGTAATTGTGTTGGCATGGTCCTACATCCACCTAGGGACGTCCCTGTACATATCATTTAGCAGTCTTTACAATTTTTATTTTTTATAAGACAATTTCTACAGCAACTTTACATTTTGTAGTAGGCTTCTGGCTTTTCTGAATGAATGACTTTGCACCCAATAATAATTATAAAATCATGATAATAATAACATTAATCTTTTTCAGGGATGGACTGTAACACTTTTTATGAAAAACTGCTTGGCCCTCCTATTCCATCCGACTCAGAAGATGAAAATTTGGATTCTGATGCTGAAAGTTTGATAGAATATTTTGATGAACCGCAGCAGTGTTCTGAAGTAGATGAAGAGGAGAGCAGTGAAAATGAAGAGGAGGAACCGGTTTGTTCACCAGTGAGAATGGCGCGGAAACACATTTGGAAAACGAAGGACTCCACTGATGTGTCATCTGTAGGACCAGAATTTCAAAGGTCAGATCTACTCAGGAGATGGTACTGTAAAACAACCAATGGAATATTACAGAGACTTGCTGGATAGGAATCTAATTAAAAAATTAGTGGAAGAATCAAATAAATATGCAATTCAAACTAATCCTGCAAAACCATTGCGGCTAATAGAATCTGAATTAGAACAGTTTATAGGTATGCTATATGCTATGAGTCTAATAAAATTTCCAAGGGCTAGATGGTACTGGAGTTCTTTCCTAAGAATTGATAAAATAGCTGACATCATGCCACTACAAAGATTTGAATTTATAAAAAATAACCTTCATTGTAATGACAATTCTACACGTCCTGATGATTGTTCAGACAAACTTTATAAAATAAGACCTGTTATCAATTCTTTTTATGACAAAGTGACCAGTATTCTTCCAGCAGAAAAGCTTTCGATTGATGAACAAGTCGTACCCTTCAAAGGAGCTTCCAGAATTCGAACATATAACCCCAAGAAACCTAAGAAATGGGGATACAAAATATTTGTGCTCTCTGGAGTGGATGGCCTCGTGTATAACTTCAAGATTTACACTGGTGCAATAACTGCTGTTCCCGGACAAACTGATCATAAAGCTTCTGGTAATATTGTGCTTGACCTTCTACAGCCAATACCAAGAGGAGTATGGCACAAAGTATATTTTGACAATTGGTTCAACGGTCCTGCTCTACAAGCAACCTTATGGAAGCAAGGAATATGTTGCTTAGGAACTGTATGCCAAAATAGACTCCTTGGTTGCAATATGCCACCAGATATTCAAATGAAAAAGCATGGCCGTGGATCAGTAACTCTACAAGTAGCAACAATAAATGATGTAGAACTTAGAGCAGTAAAGTGGTATGACAACAAAGGTGTGACATTGTTGAGTTCCTATGTTGCAGTCGAGCCAAAAACCAATGTGAGGAGGTGGGATTCAAAAGCAAAACAACATATTGATGTTCAATGCCCGTCAGCCATAATGACCTACAACAAATATGTGGGTGGCGTTGATCTTCTAGATTCACTTATGGCATTGTACAGGATACCAGTAAGGTCAAAAAAGTGGTATCACAAGCTACTTTGGCATTTCTTGGATATGATGGTTGTACAGGCTTGGCTGCTTTATCGCCGTGATGCTACTTGCGCCAATATAGGGATAAAAAAGCAGATTCCACTTTTCAAATTCAAACTCTCAATATGTGATTGTCTCCTAAAGCAAGGTAAACCTGCATACTCTGGAACCAAACGGGGAAGGCCTTCCAATGAAGATATCGATGATCTTCATAAAGCAAAATCACAAAAAGGCCCCACTGCTCCAATACCAATAAAAGAAGTTCGAACAGATCAGGTTGGCCATTTTCCAGAGTTCAAAGAAAAAAAGGGTCGCTGTAAGCTGCCAGGGTGCAATGGTATTGTCAAAGTTTTTTGCATGAAATGCAAAGTACATTTATGTTTTACACCAAATTCAAATTGCTTTTTCAAATTTCATCAGTAAAAATGGTCAATAAAAGTTTTTTTTCATAGGCCTATCAAATTTTTTAGTCTTTGCCAAGGAATATTTTTGTTAGAAATTTCTACTCCTTTGTGTAAGAGGATCTAATTTTTTATGGTTTTTATTGGATTACATTTACAAATTTTGATGAAAATTGTACTCTGAGCTGAAAAGTGCGTTTGTGTTAGCAATTATCAGTCTTTTTTATGATTTACATGTTTTCATTCCATGTGATTTTTTTCACACCAGATGCATAGTGTTGCTTTCAGGCAACCAACAAACTAAAAGGACGCTGGTGGAAAAAAGAGGCCTTGGAATGGCATTGATGACGAGGGGGCTTGAAAACAGTAAGAGATTTCCATCAACAAGTACTCTCTCAAAAACTGAGTCCCTCTTCCCTCTGCTCTTGGAGTTATACAATACACTCAGTAAGTGAACCATTGTGTTTCATAAGCTTCAGTTTCGTCCTAACATAAACTAGGTCCAGTTAAATTAGGCCTACATTGTGGTCTAAGACCTAGCATCAACTCATAGCTTAACAAAGGCTAAGGTAAATTATCCTAACCTAATTTGGTGAGGAATCCTACTGTGGACCTGAACTTCTCGTTCTGGACCATTTCTGGAATCTCTAGGCTGACCCCTACAAGGCTAGGCTTAGCCTACTCTATAGTTAGACTGGAGATGATATGGGTGGCTTAATTGGGGACCAATTGATACAGAGCATTTTTCACACCATCCTGGGATGCTAAATAGACAGTAAATTCAACAGTGAAGGTAGGCATGGAAGTGTGTCAATCCAAATTAGGCCCTATCTATGGTAAACCTAATTTGCCTTGTGGTATTTAGTTAGGCCGTCCTGATACAGCCTGGCATTCCTTGTAGTAGGCCTAAAACTGCTTGCATAGTTGCACTTGCATCATTTAAGCAGGTGGACAAATTTTCCACCCAGACCCTGGGTGACTTTCTGCAATTTAACTTCTCTGTTGTGAAAAGCAAGGTACTATTTCAGTTGAGGGTAAGTTAACCTCAGCATCTACTAGTCAGGACAATTAGTCTAACTACAGAATGCCAACTGAAAGTTTTGAATCAAAGAGCAATATGAAGGTGAAGACTTCAGAGCCTAGAATGAATGACTGTCATCAACTCTGACATTAAATAGTCACAGATGACAATGAAAAAAGTATGTTCCAACTTGCTTACGTAAGTGGAAAAGTTTATGGCATTTTAAGAAGTTTAACTGCACCGGCAGTATCTTCCTTTATCTACCCCTTGGGTGGCTCCCGTGTTCTAACTCAATGGGCTACGTCGGCGGGGGGCTTAGAAGGGTCACCCATGTCAGACAGGCTACTGGGGAGACCTGACTAAGAGCCACTAAAGTCTTTGGCTTCCAGTAGGGGTCTCCGGAGGTGGCGCCCTCAGGGCATTTGTGTTAATTGCGCGTCTCCGACGCATGATTTCTCCTGCCCCAATCCTCCTCGCTGCGCCAACTGTGGAGATGACCACGCTACTTCCTCTTCTTTCTGTCCGACCTATTTATAGAGCGTGAGGTCTTGTTAGTCCAGGAATCTGACAAGGTCAACTTCTAGGAAGCGAGGGTCCCCGTCAGATCCAGATTCGTTCGTGCAGGCCTTACCTTCGTTCAAACTCTGCGTCTTCCGGCCCTGCTACTTCCCATTTGCCTCAAACTTCGGTCACTCCTGTATCGTTCTCGTCCTCACTTTATCGGTCTAGGCCTGATCAGGCCTCACCCACCCGTTCCCCTATCCCGTCCTCTATCTCGACCTTTTCATTGTCTTCATACCCAGTGTTCTCCCCCCCCCCCCAGAATTTCCATTTCCACTGCCCCCACTGCTTCACCCAGTGGCGTAGCTACACTTTTAGCACTGGAGCAGTAGGCAATATAGTGCCCCCTAATATTAATCTTGATTTAATTCCTTCAATTTTAATCATCTATGAGTACTAACTGCACTAAAAAATACCTAAAGTTTTTCTTATTGGTCAAAAAAAATATCTGACTTTGAGAATATTTGAAACAGAGTCGTTGATAACTAAATTTAAATTAGGAGAGTAGCAGTGAATGTATGTGGCGGATGAACTTTTCTGCCTAATGCGTGCTTGAAAACCTGTTTAGACGCCACTCATGTTCGCAGCTTCCTCGTAATTTTGACAAATCGGCGGTAATCTTCCATAACCTTCAATACAGTACTTTCTAACTCTTTAGATGTTTGATTCTTAATGTTTGTAAACCCACAAAATGATTCTTTAATCGCTAGCTGCACTGGTTCTTCACATCTTTTTTTTATTAGCACATAGCGAAGCACCATGCAAAGCTGATCAATTTTTTATATATTTTGTGTTGTGTTTGTTATTACAGATATAAATGCTGTTTCTTTCATTTCGCTCTTAATTGTCTGGATTATTTCATTAGCCAATAAGTTAATTATTTCATTCTGAATTTCTGCGCTTAGGTACATAACAGTTCCCTTGGGACCCTTTAAAAGTTCAGATAAAACATCATAATATCGAGCTAGTAATTGAATAATTTTAAGAAAATTTCCTTGTGAAGTTCAAAGATCACCCGTAATTCTATGAGCTCGAAAAGGTAAATTGTTTGTAGCAAGTGTTGTTATTACATCAACAATACGTCGCAATATCTTGCGCCAAAAATTTACTTCGTGCGCATTTGTTTGTCCATTGATTGCATCAATAGTAGAATTAGTTTCCCAGCGATAGTACACAGCGCAGGAAATAGCGTGTTGATCGGATTTTTCGTGTTGTTCAATATTACGGCTTATACAGGGTGGGGCACGGGAATCAAGTGTTTTTTGAATAGCTAGTAATCGGCCATTAGGAATGGGAGGGGCGTGCGGTAGGTAGCATTCCATTCCTGGGTTCATAGCATTTAACTTTAACTAACACTCACCTTTATCTTTCAGGTGCCATCATGGAGCAGTGGACGTTAGAACACCGCATGTTCGCGTATGATCATTTTGTTAGGAGTGGCGAGTCAGTGACAGCAGTTCAGCGTGCGTTTCGCCGCAGATTCAACATTCATCGAAATTACTCTGTTCCCGCTCGTGACACAATCTTACGTTGGGTTAACAATCTTCGAACAGGAGGCTCAATAATGAAAACAAAACCGAAGGGGCCGCAACGCACTGTGCGTACTCCAGAGAACGTTGAAAGGGTCAGACAAGCGATGTTGCAAAGCCCAGGCCGCTCTGCTCGGAGACATTCAGCTGCACTCGGAATCAGCAATCGTACTGTTAGACGGATTTTGCATGAAGAATTACATTTTCACACCCATACAAGTTAGCGATGGTGCAGGAATTGAATGTAAACGATTGCCCCCAACGACTGAATTTTGCACAGGAAATGCTTGCACTTTATGAGCAGAATGAAAACATGATGGTGGTAATGAGTGATGAAGCCCATTTCCACCTTAATGGGGCCGTCAACAATCAAAACTGTCGGTATTGGGCTGCTGAAAATCCGCGACAACTCCATGAAAAACCGCTGCATAGCCCTAAGGTTACAGTTTGGTGCGCGGTGGGAAAGTTTGGCGTCATCGGTCCCTATTTCTTCGAACAAAATGGGGTTACCGTTACCATAACATCTGGGCGTTACATTGAGATGGTGAACACCTTTTTCATCCCTGAGTTACGAAGAAGGCGTATTGCTCGTCGACATTTGTGGTTTCAGCAAGATGGGGCCACGCCACACACCGCCAGAGCGTCAATGGCTGTTCTTCGCCCCTGTTTCCCAACCATCTCATTTCGAGATTTGGTGACATTGCATGGCCCCCCTCGGTCCCCTGACTTGTCCACATGTGACTTCTTTCTATGGGGGTACCTCAAGTCACGTGTCTACGAGGACAAGCCCCGTACATTAGATGCATTGAAGGAAGCGATCCGTCAACAAATCATCCAAATCAACAGAGACCTGCTGGGAAGAGTGGAGGCCAATTTTCGTAAACGCCTTCAACAATGCGTCGACGGCCAAGGACATCATATGCCAGATATAATTTTCGGTACATGATTATTATGACATGAAATGCTATGTTCTTACGAATGTTGTTCTACCAATATATTTTCTTTACAAAAATAAATATCATTTTCCTGATTATTCCAAAAACACTTGGTTCCCGTGCCCCACCCTGTATATGAGCCCAGTCCGCTGTTCCTTGCACAATACTTAAATCTAAATTTGATTGATCAAACAGCCAGCAAGATTGACAATAGAAAATGTTTAATTCCGTTGAATAACACAACCATTGCCTCCTAATTTTGAACTTTTCATTGTTTCGCGATTTATAGTAGTACTTTCCATTAAAGCCTCTATGGCGGTTACGCCTGTCTTTATCTTTGGTAAATGGACCTTTTGGTTGACAAGGACCAATTTTAATAATCATTTTTGTTCAGGGGTAAGAATTCCAGGAAAATTAGCTGTCTGATGATTGAATAATTTCTTCTCTGACATTAATGTTTTTGTGTTAAAGGTACAGGCCATAAAGGAGTAAGAGATGAATGCAATAGCTGTTCTTCCAGAGTAGCAACGCCTTCGGGCTGAATACTGCAATCGTTGTTACTCAGGGCTGCCGAGAGCTGCCATGGGCCCCGGGGAAGGATTGGTATATGGGCCCCCCCTGTTTACTCAGTATTTTATTATGAATGTTTTTTGTGTACATAACAAGCAAACTGATTATATGTCCAAGTCACTATCCAAACATACACTATGAATAAACAACTCGGAAGAAAATGACCATTTTATTTTTCGAATCAATTATATTAATTCTATCACAATACAATTTACAAATGCAGTACCAGTCCATGTAGGCAAGACAATTGTTTACTGCAACATTTTCATAATTAGAAGTGTATTTTCTTTGCCTTCTCTCTAGCAAAGTGGTAAATGATTCTGATGAAATTTAAAGTACGGGCTAACTGGCTTTCAAGTATAATGATTCCCAGATCTGTTAGTCGGTCTTGGGCATTGGTGGACCGCAGGTAATATTTTATCTGTTTCAGTTTGACTGATAATCTCTATAAAATGCGTGTTCATTAATTATATTTCCTCTGTTATTTAACCAATTACTTTATTAATATTTTAAAATTTTATCCCCCCTCTTTCTGGGTACCAGGGATTTAACCCGGCTTCCCCGCCCTCTCGGCGGCCCTGCTGTTACTACTGCTACCACAAGTTACTCAATACTTCTGAGACTGTGACAGGTTTATTTGAATGAGAAGTAGAAGGCGTGATTGTTTTAAAATATGTTTATAATTTACACACTTTTTGCAACACTTTTTTTTTCAGATTATTCTTTTTCTCATTCGAAATTCCACACCACACTACTCAGTTTCTTAGAAGACATTGTTTGCAATAATAGAGTGACAAATATTCTATCCAAAACTAATTCTCGAAAAAATGCAGGATTTCCATTGAGTAACAAAAACTTTATGTAAATTTTACTGCAAAATTTCTATTGATTTAAAGTGTAATAAAAAATTTACTTAAATTGCTACTTTAGCCGCGCATTGTTAACAGCAAAGTACGTGCGAAAGTTGCATCATTCGATTGAAATTTATATAATACAATATTACACTATGCTATTACGACGGCCACTCAATATATTTTGCTCCCTTTTTCTTCTTTCCAAGTTTCCTTGAAAGTTCCAGAAATTTTGTACACAAGTAGTTATATACCTTTTTTACAAATTTTATTTTTCCACATAGTCTCCATCCTTTTCTACGGCTTTCCTCCACCTCGAAACAAGGGCCTTTATTCTTTGCTGGTAAAAGTCCGCTGGGTTCCGTTGGAGCCACCTCTTAACCTCCTCAACAACCTCATCGTCACTCTGAAACTTTCTTCCACGAATAGCATCCTTCATTGGCCCAAACAAATGGAAGTCTGAATGTGCTAGATCCGGGCTGTATGGAGGGTGGGCTAACACAGTCAAGCGCATTTTTGTGATGACCTCTCTTGTTTGCAAACTGTTGTGTGGTCTTGCGTTATCGTGCAAAAGAAGGATGTCTTCCAGTTTTCTCTCTGGTCAAACTTGCTTTATACGTCTCTGGACTCTCTAGGGTTGCAATACGAGGTGCGATCCAAAAGTTACCAGACTGGAAGCGTGGAGCGCTAACAGGCCGTAGTATGGACTTGGGCCGCTAGATAGCGCTGAACAACTTTATCGTGAAGCAGTGTGCCGAGTGACACGGTGATACACGCACACGTTTTTTTTTCCACTAGCGTTTTTGCGCATTAGTGTTAGTGGTTTTATGCGAATTTTGCGAGAAGAGAAATGGCAGACTTCAAACTCGGAAAAACCACGTCGGAGACCCACGAAATGTTTAAACAAGCATTTGGTGATGACGCCATGGGCAGAAGCCAGACTTTCGAGTGGTTCTCGCTGTGTAAACGTGGGCAGACGTTGGTTGAGGATTCCGAACGTTCTGGTATGCCCTCAACCAGCAGAACCGACGAAAATGTTGAGAAAGTGCGTCAGGCCACCCACGAGGACCGTGGGCGAATGATTAACGACATCTGTAGCATCGTTGGCCTATCGTTTGGTTCATGCCAACGCATTCTCACGGAGGAACTCAACATGAGGTGGATCGCTACCAAATTCGCTCTCTGTGTCTGTGCAGCAGTTTTTGGCCAAAACAACATGGCAGTGGTCCCCCACCCCCCTACTCCCCCGACCTAGCCCCCTGTGGCTTCCTGTTCCCCAATATGAAGATCTGGCTGAAGGGGTGAGGATTTGACGACATCGAGGAGATTCAGGCGGAATCGCACGAGGTGCTGAACAATGTTCCCAAAATGGAGTTCCAGAGGTGCTTCCAGCAGTGGGAAAATCGCTGGGCCCGCTGTATCAACTCCCAAGGGGACTACTTCGAAGGAGACAGCAGAAATTAGAACCTAAGGTAAGCCTACATTTTTTTCATTTGGATCACACCTCGTATATGCTTCCGAGTTGATTGTTGGCCCTTTCTTCATAATGTCCACCAGAATCACCCCTTTCATGTCCCAGAAGATGGTGGCCATAACCTTTCCTGCAGAGGGAGCCATTTTGAACTTTTTCTTGCGTGGGGAGTCTGCGTGATGCCATTCCATGGAATGGCGTTTTGTTTCAGGTTCAGTGGTGTACCCAAGTCTCATCCCCAGTCACAGTTCGTGAAAGGAAGTCATCCCCTTCTGTCTCGTATCGAACTAACGACTCGGAAGCAATTTCTTTTCTTTGGGCTTTGTGATCTTCAGTTAGTTGTGTAATAGTTTGGGGTTAGATAACCCCGTTAGGTTATTAGGTTCCTAAACATCAAACGAAGGCACTTACCGGTGCCTTGAATTTGATATTCCTTTTGGGCCTACCATAGATTCCTGCGTCCCACAAACAGCCTACCAAACTCTCTCGTACTTTACTAATTTAGAAGCTATAGACATTTCCCCTACACTTATTAATTACTGCCAACTTTCTACCCCATTTGTCACCTTAGAACACCTAATTACACTTAGCACCAACGATTAGGTTAGATATGAAACACCATGCTCTAGGCCAGCCAAAAACAATACGAACCACGGCGTCCTCCGTTTTATCCCTTCGTCTTGCCATTCAGCTTAGAATTAGTGATTTTTTCCTTTAGTTACTTTAGACTATATACATATATATACACACGTCACCTCACTCCTCCCCGACAAGTTTAGTCTGTCAGGGGGTTGAGAGACCCTAGGCGACCTGCGGAGCGGGGTTGATGTAGTAGGATTTGGTGCAACCGGGGTAGGCGAGCGAATTGAACCATTTTCCAGAGGATCGGTTCTCTCTTCCGGAAGACTCCGGTCATTCTGCAATTCACATTCCCATATCTGGTCCTGATGGCATTTAATAGAACGACCATCTTCTAGTTGGCACTTGAAGGAAACAGGGCCCGTTCTCTCCTGCACAGTTGCAGAAACCCATTTTGGTCCAGCCCCATAGTTGCGAATCATAACTGGATCATTAGGTTGCCCTTCTGTAACTTGCCCGTTTTTAGTGTCGTGGTACAACTTCTATTTTTCCTGCTGACGTAAAACTCGTTGTAACGTTTCGTTTGGACGTATCAAATCGAAAACAACGAATTCCCGGCCAATCATAAGTTTAGAAGGAAACACCCCCGTCGTTGTGTGAGGTGTTAGTCGATATTTAAACAAAAATTTATCCAACACCACTTGCATTTCCTCCCCACGAGAATGACGCAAGGTGGACTTGAAAGTACGGACCATGTTTTCCGCGAAACCGTTAGTAGACGGGTGAAAAATACTAGACCGGACATGTCTAATGCCGTTTAGGTGAACAAAAGAACGAAATTCCTCACTGGTAAAACAAGTACCATTGTCGGAAACCAGGACTACGGGTAAACCCATCGAGCGAAACACGAACAGAGTAAGCGAATAGTAACACCCGAAGTCGTGGAAGTGGTTAAAAAAATTTCCACCCACTTAGAGTAGGCGTCCACAATGACTAGGAAATATATATTATTTATAGGACTTGCATAGTCAACATGGCAACTATGCCCAGGTATAGTAGGCCATTCCCATGGATGAAGTGGACTTTTCCTTGGGAGATCTCTGTTCTCTAGGCAGCTTTGACTGGAACGAACCAATGATTCGAGTTCTCCATCTAATCCGGGCCACCAGAAATAAGCTCTCGCCAGCTCTTCCATTTTTGTTGCCCCCCATGTGTTGAGCGTGAAGTTCCTTTGCTAAATTTGACCTGCCTCCATTCGGAATTATCACACTGTGACCCCATAAGAGACAGCCATTTTAGATCGAGAGGCCAGGCTGACGTTGATAAAAAGGCTGTAATTCACTCTCAACCAGGGGTGCAGTGCCAATTTTATAGGTGCCGGAGCTCTGGTGGGCCTGACAAAAGCCTGCCATTTCCTATCCTGTTTCTATATATGCCACACGATGACTAAGTATTTCGTGTTTGCACTCACTCACTAAACTGTTGATAATTAATGGAGACAATTTTTTTGTTGCTTATGGTAATTCCTCCAAACTTCCTCTTGCAGAGGTGCCGGAGCGGCGCTCCGGTGAGCTCCGGCAGCACTGCACCCCTGCTCTCAACCTTAGTTGGCCAACCAACTGAGCAGAAATGGATGACCTTAGACAGAATAGGCCATAACTGGATGCCATTTTTATTAGGTGAAAATAAACCTAAAAGAGGCTTATGGGCAGTAATTAGTTTAAATTCATGACCCCCATAGATAGGAATGAAATTTTTTTACTGCAAATACTAAGGCTAAGGCTTCACGTTTCAGTTGTGCATATTGTCTTTCAGTCTCAGTGTTGTAGAAGCAAAACAGATAGGCCTATCTACACCATCAATGTGGTGAGATAACACTGCCCCAATTCCATAAGAACTGATATCTGCTGAAACTATGAGAGGAAGTTTAGGATCATAATGCACTAGGAGAGTGGACTTTAGTAGTACGTCCTTGGAAGCCTCAAATGCTTCCTGTTGGGTTTTCTCCCATCTCCACTGTTCCCCAGATCGTAATAGCTTATTTAGGGGTTCAAGGAAAGTCAATGCATTAGGCAAAAATTTTCTATAAAAGTTTAGGAGACCTAAATAAGCTTGTAACTGTGTGATGTTTTGTGGAGGTGGTGCATTTTTTATTGCTTCTAGTTTATCCACCATTGGATGAATGCCTGAGGCATCTATGCGGAACCCAAAATATGAAACCTCGTTAGTGACCCACGAACACTTTTCTTTCTTTAGCTTAAGACTGGCATCCCGGAGTCTTTTTAGAACTGTGGTTAATCTAGTTGTGTGTTCTTTTTCAGACGAACCTGAAATGAGGACATCATCTAGAAAACAAAGTACCCCCGGAATGTGACCTAGAATTTGGTCCATTGTCCTCTGAAAAATACCCGGAGCAAATGCTATTCCATAGCATAGCCTATTGTACTTATATAGGCCTCTGAGTTTTTGTGATATTTAGTTCCTTAGGATTTTCATCTAAACTTAGTTGAGCATAGGCTTGGGACATATCTAGTTTTGTGAAATATTTACCCCCAGCAAGAGAGCTAAATAATTCATCAGGCTTGGGTATTGGGTAACAATCTAGAATGACTGCTCTGTTTGCTGTTAAACGCTAATCTGCACATAACAGCACGGACTTGTCAGGTTCTAGTACAGGAACTACTGGGGCAGCCCACTTAGCGTGTGTGACTGGTTCGATAATTTTATCTTTGAACAGCCTGTGAATTTCTAAATCTTTCTCCCGCAGTGCATGCGCAATTGAACGAGCCTTACAAAATTTTGGAGTTACATTAGGATCTACTTCTATACAGACCTGATGCCCTTTTAGGTTGCCTACTTCAGGCCCAAAAACAGAAGAAAACTCCCTTAACAATGAGTCTATGTCAGACGGATATGGGAGTGTATGCACATCTGCCTGACCCTTTGGCAAGATTTTGTCAATCGGCATTTTCAAAGCATCAATCCAATCACAGCCTACTAGAGTAGGCCCTTGCTCATCCACCACTAAAACAGTTAAGGGATGAGACAAAGTTTTCTGGTTGAGTGTAACTGTGACGGATGGGCCTGTATTATTACCACTTTGCTGCTTATAAAATAGGTACTCCACTCCAATGTTCGAAGTTTTTCCCCTTTGAGGATTTACACTAGAAATGTTAAAATTAGAATTTTCACCATTTGTTTTCTTTGAAAAACACACTTTAGCTATGTGGACTATTTTAATAGTTTCGGCAAACTGCTTCTTTAAAAGGGCAGTCTTTCTTCCAATGGTGTTTTCCACACCCCGTACATGGCTTGGAAGGCTTAGTAGAATTAGTTGGTTTAGTCGTATTTGCCGCATACCTTTTATTTGTCTGTCTAGTAGGCTCATTAGGTCTGTCAGGCCTAGAAATTTAAAGCAAATTACGTGTTGGGCTTTACTACTGTGACTGCCAAAAGCTCTAACATCTTTAGCAGCTGCTTTTCTAGCCGCAGCTATTTCTACAGCCTGATAAAAGTTAGGTCCTGTATAGCTAATAGGCAAAGGTGGGCAGGACCGAGTTCCAAAAGAAGCGAATTCCAGGAACTCGGTCCTTTTTAAGGACCGTGAGCGGGAAAGTCGGTCCTTTTCTCAGTGAGGAGCGACGGTCCATTTTTAAGCAATTCCGGACGGTCTTTTTTAGTGATTTTAGTGTGTTTAGTGATTATTTGAAGTTCTAAAGAAGATGGATCGTTTCCTCCAGAAGACTCAGAAAGAGACTGAGACTGAACTGAAACTTGTTTCAACACCTGGAGGAGACTAAGAATCTACTGATGTTAGTGCTTCAACTTCAAGTCAAGCAACTGGAGCTCCTAGCGGAAGAACTGAACCCGGCAATCCCTGGCCGAACCTGAACAAATACTTTGAATACCTGGGCCCCACGGGTGAGCAGAACCTGGAGTACAAGTGCTTGCTGTGCCTGCCGAACAAGAACATCCTCTCAACAAGCAACAAGAGCCAAAACAACCTCAAGCGACATGTCTCCAGGCGCCACCCTCATGTCCAGAACCAGTTTGACCAGTGCATCAAGGACAGGGTGGAGCTCCAGAAAAAGAAGCGGCGGCGAGGAGACCCTCAGAGCGCCCCGACGACAAGAGGCAGAGGACCATGGTTCAGCCGACTATACGGGACTATAAGGACCGAGGACCGAGTCGTTCCTAGGTCCTATCTTCAGAAAGGACCGGGACCGTCGGTCCTTTTTGAGGCCCGGGTGCCCACCTTTTCTAATAGATCTCTTTGGGTAGACTCCTTTTGAGACCCATTACAAACCTATCTCTTAGCATTTCGTCTAATTTGTCCCCAAATTTACACGTATGGCTATGGCTTTTTATTCCTGCAACAAACTCTGCAATGCTTTCATTTACCGTCTGATGCCTCGAATAAAATTTGAAACGTTCATAGATGAGAACTATTGGGGGTTTGTAGTGATCGGTTACGCCCTGCACCAATGTTCCCTCTAATTTTTTTAGTCCGTGTGCTCAAGAAATTTTCGTTGTGCCTACATTTAGATTCATGGTGGAAAAATTGTGCAAACTTTTCTGAGCGCTATTATCTTCAAAATTAAATATATATAAATATTAAATACTTAATAAATATTATTTCCATAAGGTGATAGTTTGATCATTATGGTACTATTAAATGGATATTAAAAACTGTTTATAATAATATATATTCTTTACCCTTTGACGACCGGTATACGTTTCTTTGAACTTAAACGTTTAGGTGTTATTGGTATTCACAATTAGATATGTTAGTAACTATAGTCACTTAAATGACCCATTTTGGGGTTAATTTTCCAACAACTAAACGATACCTATATAAACATTTAGATGTATTTGTAGAAACGTTGCATCATTGTACAATTTATATTATTATTTCGCTGGGACACATATGTCCTGTGGTCCTCAAAGGGTTAAAAAAGAAAACATTTTATCCATTCTAAAAATATGAATAAAATAAAAAATAGTAAAATAAAATTCAACAAAATAAAGAAATAAAATAAAATAACATTAATTGAAAATGACTATTTTAGTTATTATTTCTCATAACAGTTTTTAGCATTTAGCAATTTAAAATAGACTATCAAGATTAATACATGATTTTATCCCTTCACAAAATAGGAATAAAATATAAAATAAAATAATTTTATTTTTTATGAATTATGAGATAATTACTATTCGTTTTTATGCAAAAATAAGAAAGAGAAGGTTTATATTCAATGCGTTAATGTATAAAAGAAAAAAATGCAAATACATATAGTAAAAAAATCTGTATTGCGTAATTGCGCGGACGTCGGCGAAGTCGGGCGGAAGGGGTTAATACTTAAAAGAGCGACTATAGAGTATGTTGATGCAAATGGTCAGACCTTGTGTGACGGTATATTTTTTAAATTACTTCATTTACTGTCGTGACTCATGATACGCTTGAGCCTGTGCGCATTTTATTTTGCTGTGTGCGCGGGTTTCACAACGCGTGTGCGCGCGCGCACACGCGCGCACCTTAGAGGGAACATTGCCCTGCACCAATTCACTATAGGTGCAAGTTTCCTGTGCATTAGGAGCAACTAGGTCCATAACTAAGACAAACGTTTTAGGGCCTATTATATTTAAAAAGGTAGGTACTTTCTTAGCATCCGGAATGGAATTTGCCTCGAAAAACCTCACCCTAGTGGCATAGGCCTCGAAGTCCTCCCCAGAATCTTCGTAGGGGCTTATATGGCCAATCACCGACATGATAGAGCAAAACCGAATTACGTGAAGTAGGTTAGATTTGGTTTAAATTTGATCTAGTTACTTCCCCGTTAGGGCTGAATAGTAAATTGTATTAGAGTTTTAGGGTTAGGGCTGGGTAGGAATTAGTTTTAGAGTTGGGGCTGGGTAGGAATTAGTTTTAGAGTTGGGGCTGGGTAGGAATTAGTTTTAGAGTTGGGGCTGGGTAGGAATTAGTTTTAGAGTTGGGGCTGGGTAGGAATTAGTTTTAGAGTTGGGGCTGGGTAGGAATTAGTTTTAGAGTTGGGGCTGGGTAGGAATTAGTTTTAGAGTTGGGGCTGGGTAGGAATTAGTTTTAGAGTTGGGGCTGGGTAGGAATTAGTTTTAGAGTTGGGGCTGGGTAGGAATTAGTTTTAGAGTTGGGGCTGGGTAGGAATTAGTTTTAGAGTTTGACCGGCGGAACCTAAGCTATAGTACGGTAGCTTACCCACACAAACAAACCAAATCGGACGACCCACTAGGCTACATCCAATTTTCCAAACAACCACTTTAACCCAATATGTCAAATTGAATCCCATGTTATTAGGTTCCTAAACAAACAAAGGCACTTACCGGTGCCTTGAATTTGATATTCCTTTTGGGCCTACCATAGATTCCTGCGTCCCACAAACAGCCTACCTAACTCTTAATTTACTAATTTAGAAGCTATGGACATTTCCCCTACACTCTTATTAATTGATGCCAACTTTCTACCCCATTTGTTACCTTAGAAACCACCTAATTACACTTAGCACCGACGACTAGGTTAGATACGAAACATCATGCTCTAGGCCAGCCAAAAACAATACGAACCACGGCGTTCTCCGTTTTATCCCCTCGTCTTGCCATTCAGCTTAGAATTAGTGATTTTTTCCTTTAGTGACTTTAGACTATATACATATAGACTATATACACACACGTCACCTCAGTTCGCGAGGAAACAAACCGTGAACACACTTTTGCGTATCCCAGTTGTTGAATTATCGTATTCACACTTCCTTCACTAATTCCTAGCTCCCTGTCTGTGACGCGCCGATTTGATGGAATGATGCTGTTAGCATTGCATAGTGAGAGATGTTACAGCCGATGCGACCGCTGCCTGGCTCATCATCAAGGCTGACTCTCCCTCTCTCCGATGATTTCGCACGTTTCGACCAACGTTCAACTGTGCTTCGATCAACAACAGCATCTGCGTAAACGTTTTGTAGACGTGTGTGAATGTTTCCAACTGTTTCCTTTGCGGTTAAGAACTCGATAACAGCTCTGTTTACGATGCACATCACTGTCAGACGCCATTTTCGAAACTGCGTTAACCATCGGTTTTATACAAGGAGGGAAGGTTCAAACTGGAAAAATCCGGTTATGCGAAGCGCAGAAAGTTCAAACTTACTACCCAAGAGACATTTCAGCCCCATGGCCTATTATTTAGCCAAGTAAAAAGGGTGGGGCAAAATATATTGAGTGCCCCGAGTACGTAGTTTGTGATAACGTTTAAATGAAATTAATTTACTTATACAAATTTAACTTATGAAAATTAAGCAATTGTAACAAATACTAACAGTAATAATGTGCTTACCTTAAAAGTAAATCACTTCACAAATATTTTTCACATAGCTTATAAAAGTTCATAATAAAGTGATTATTTTATTAAAATTTAGCGTACAATCAGTAATTTAAGCGCACGGAAAACAAGCTGTCACAGCTACAAACAAATTACATATACTAACTCATTGGCGTAGCTACGGAACTAACTCCGCCCCTTCTCAGCGAGTAGTGCATGTGCACTTCTGCAGTTTATTCTATTCAGCGTCACTAAGGCAAAATAGGGTGTATAAATCCAAGCAATAATCGTCTTTACGGTAGGAGTTTTTAAGTGCTAATTTATACATTTCACGTGGGTAATTTTTCTGCTTCAACAGAATATTTGCTGTCTGACAAGCCAAGTTATATTGTTGAGTTATAACAAGACAGCCTGCAAGATTCAATGTAAGTAAAAAAAAGAAAAAAATTTATTGCGGATAATTCACAATCCATAGCCACTTAACCTAACATACAAGTACAATCTTACGTATTATACACATACAATCTCATTATAACAACTTACGGTAATATGCATATATAATCTTTGCTACATTACAAAAATAAGGTATTGTAAACCAGCAGTTGTCTGAACCAAAACTGCTATATAGGTGAGAGGTACACAGTATCTGAAGACAAGACATTGCACAATAACACATTAGAGGTGTTTTCGACCCTAGTAATGAAATTATATATATGTTAACCCCTCCGTCTATGGCCCTGGGTTGGTTCGGATCGACGGGGGTTCTAGTTACGGAGGCAAGCAACGGATATTTCTTCTATATACTTTTCTTCTATAACTTTATAATTCTTTTCTCTCGCTTTATGGGGTCGACACTGTTAATTCTTTTCTTTCAATAATACTCTGATACTTCTACTTTCTTGACTAAATTCCTCTGAAGATAGCCCAACTCGAGGGGGAAAATAAAAAGTTTCTCTTACTGTAATTTTCTTCTTAAAAATTTACAGGTAGTGGTCTGAATTTTACAGGGGTAGAGGTTCGACCTCTTTCGACCATAGCTCAGGCCGGAATCTAAAAATATTAAGGAGGCAAGGGGCCTCTGGCCCTCTGCCCCCTCCCCGCAGCGAGGCTGCTAACAAGGGGAGTCTCTTAGCAGTGACCAAAGCAGAGAGCCGTAATGAAGTGTGCTTCATTTTACAAATACATGTATAAAATATGCCTGAATGTTGGGGGATGGCAGTTGGAGGTTAAGTTTCCCCCCTTTTAAACACGATCAGGTGTTTGAAAGTTTCCAAATAAAAATTTAAAAAAATAAATAAAAAATAAAAAATAATCTTATTTTTTTTGCCACGTCTTCATTTCTGAAGGCGATATCATTTCACGACTGAATACATTTTTGTTTGGGTTTATTACAATTATGATTTCGATTATGGATTACTTCCCATTCGCTTATGATTGTCCCTTACAGTTCTATTAAAGTACATTCTTACATTATATATAAAGTCATTACATTCAATTATAGTTTCATTGAAGTACATTACGTCGTTACCATTCTTACAGTTTTTATATATATATATATATATGGTTAGATTATATATGGTTATTAGTACAACACAAGTACATGAGACATGACAAGATAATTTATATACAACATAATATGTTATATTACATTTAATATGTTATGAATTTGGATCAGAGCGAAAGATGTTGTTTATCTTAGAAACGTTCAATTCTGCTGTGATTCGCGAATTCGACCACTCAACTACTGTAAGCCTAATGAATGTCTTGTGAGGGTGAACGCACTTAAAAGAAAAAAATATTTAAAAAATACATGTGGACGTATTTTACATGTAAGTAACAGAATAGGTTGTGTGCGTAATATAGACGCGCGTAAAATATGGACTGATAGGTTGATAGGTATCAGTAGACAATAGGTAGGAAACAACATAAATAATGATGTATAGAGAATGAAGTTTTTTTTCTTTTTATTATTATTATTATTATTATTATTAAAGAATTTACCATACATTCAATACGGAAGATGTCCAAATACTAAACACGTGATTCAGTGTTCAAGGTATGGAAAACGTGAAGAGAATTAAGTTACTTTATGACGTCATAGTTATTCACATTGTCATACGTACAGTATAACTGTAAGTCATTATTTGGGAGGACCTAAAAGAAACGAATTAAAGACAGTGGGTATCAAGGACTAAGAAGCACAACTACGGGTTCCAATCCTCTTATATGCAATGCGTATGTATAATCTAGGGTCGAGGGTGAGATGCAAGACAGTCATAATTAAGTATAATAACTTTTATAACAAATGGAAAATGGATACGACTAAACCATAGATATGGTAGATCGTAGGGTTGTGACACGAACAAAAAAATAGGAAGCTACAAGTAAAATTATTATCCAAACTCGCGTTAAGCGATTTTGGTTCTTATGTAAAAATGAATATTGATTATTCATTTCATTTTTACATATATTCTTCCGGATTAACATTTGGCTGGTAGGGAAGTTACGCGTAGTAAACATAAAACTGGCACTGTACCATTTTGGTTCCCTACATAGCATACGAAAAATATTATTCTAAGCAACAGAGAGTTTATTCACAACGGTTTTTGTATAGTTCCACCACAGATGGGGTGTATACAGTGCAGTACAGTAAGTTCTAAAAAGATAAGTTTTAACTGATTCTGAACACATACCAAATTTCCTTACTCGCATGTTACCCTGTACATACATCTTTTTACGTTGCCTCTCAATATCGAGTTCATCTGGCAGCTCGTGAGTAATTACATGACCTAAGTATTTACACGTGTCTTTGACAGGTATTATCTGACTTCATTTCAAAAGACCCACATGTACATGTTTTAATAGATTACACCTAAAAATCAAAATACAACTCTGCCCCATTATAGGTGATGTCATTTTCTATACCAAATTGTTCACATATCTCTAATAGTACTCTCAGCCCATGGGAAGAGGGTGACAGAAGAACAAGGTTATCAGCATATGACGCGTTCGGTGGAGAAGGGGCGAACGCAACATTTTCGAATTATGCCACAAAATGCAGTTAAAGTTTGTAAACTTTAAACCTTTGTATTTTTCCAGTTTATTGAAATGTATGAATTTGAACACATATTTGAGTAAAATATTGTTGTGTAATATGTCGATATAATAAAATGCCAAGAAATTTTACAATATTATTTATTGATAGCTTCTGATGTTAACTGGTGTAATCCATTATTTGGTCCTCTTCGTCGAATGTTGTATTACCTGCTTCAACTGTTTCGGTTTCTTCCAGTTCATTTAAGGGTTCACTGCAGTTGCAGGCATTAGGTCTGATAATTCTTTGAGATCTTTTATTTTTTCCTTAGTTATTGGCAGCAATTGGGAATACTTTGGTTGCAGTGTCTGCTGGGCTAGATTGAATAAACTGACACTGTAGGATTTTTACCCTTTCTGCAGTCTGACGGGATGGCTATTATCTGGGGTTGTGCGGTATGCAGTAGATATTACGTAGCCTTCTTTGTGTTGAAAGTCAAATATTAACTTTCTTGCATCTGTAAATTTAGTAGTTGTTGATTTCCTAATGACAATGCACGTTTTTAGGACGTCAAAATCGAGAAAATCAGCCTGTTTCATTTCTACAACTAGGAAGCGCTGCGAAACGGCTGTAGTTATGGCCGTAACATAATCTTTTTTGGTGTAAATAATATTGCTGTAATTATTTTTTATATTTTGTTCAATTTGGCCAAATTGAGCATCACAGGGCATTGTCGAGTGACCAGAAAGTAGATAGATGTGTTCAATGTGAAGCAATGATGCGGAGTGAATTTCTCTGAGATACATTAAAACCTAAATTTTACCGTGAAAGAGTGCAGACTAACATCTAATTTTTTGCATAGGTAAAGCAAAGGTTTTAAAGGATAATTATACGACAAAAAACTCATTTTTCGAATTTTGTGGCGTTCGCCCCTTCTCCACCGAACGCGTCATATATTAAATGATTAATTTTTTCCTTTCCAATGACACAGCCAGTATGTACAGTTTTTAGTTCATTGGTAAGGTCATCCATATATATACAGAAAAGATAGTGATTGAGGTATATAGTTGTAATAGCTTGGGGTTAGTGACCCCGCTAAGTTACTAAGTTTCTAAACAACAAAAAAGGCACTTAGCGGTGCGTTGAATTAGACATTCTTTAGGGCCTACCATAGATTTCATGCGTCCCACAAAGCAGTCTACCTAAACACACTAACTACTAATTTAGAAGCTATAGACATTACCCCTAACTATTATTATTAATTTTTTTTTTTAAATTTTCAAAGTATGACCGCTCATGGCTACCAAAAGAAAGGTGGATAGCAGAGCGAACACAGGACGAAAACTATGAAACAGCTAGCGGAAATGAACAATAGACGGGGAAAAAAAGATACAGAAAAATCATAGCGGAGTCACAGCCGGTAAAGAAGTCGGGAACGAAAGAGGAAGGAGAACAAACAGGTTACCGAAAAGTAGGGACCTCCAGAGAGAATAGCGCCGAGCCTATCACAAGGCCCGACGCTCATCAAAAAGGGAAAATACTCTGCGCTGTGCGCAGAGTAAAGCGGACACTCCACCAGGAGGTGGGCAACTGTAAGTGGGACGTTACAATTGGGACATCGGGGCATCCGATCCCTGGCCATCAAATAGCCATGGGTCAGGTGGGTGTGGCCAATACGGAGGCGGGCCAGAGCCACCTTATGGCGCGACCGATGCAAGAAAGAGGCCCAACATCCCAATTTGGGTTTAATCTTGCAGAGTTTGTTAGTTGTAGCGCCATCCCAGCGACTCTGCCACCGGGAGCGCAAAAACCTACGAAAACCAGGGATATAATCGGAAAAGGGGAGGGACACGGGTGAAACCTGTAGTCGGCACGCGGAACGGGCAGCTTGATCGGCAGCTTCATTTCCAGCCACGTTAACATGTGCAGGGACCCAGCAAAATGCCACCAGAAGTGACAAGGATTATGGCACAGTAACTGGATACGTTGGACCAGTGGGTGGACGGGGTCGAAACACTCCAAGCCATCCAGGGCACTGCGGGAATCTGAATAGATAACAAACGACCCATCCCGATGCTCCCGCACCACCTCCAGAGCGCTCAGAATAGCATAGAGCTCCGCCGTGAAAACGGAAGCCTCATCAGGGAGGCGGGTACATCGGGGAGCAAGGGCAGACGACTGGGGAACAGCCGCAGCCTCAACGACCCCCGACGACCTCGAGCCGTATGTGAAGACCGCAACACATGCAGAGTGACACGCTGTATGCTGAAGGAACAGGGACTGAAGCAAGGCAGAGTCAGAATCGGCCCTGCGAACGGGGCGCAACGCCATACAGCATGTAACAGGGGTGCTCTCCCAAGGTGCAACACCCTTGAAAGAGACCGGTATGACGGATGGAGGAGGAGTACCCATACCATCAAGGAGGGAGGTCACCGTGTCGGTGAAATGCCAACCCCTATCCCGGCAGAACGCCCTCCACCACCTGGAACAGAGGAGAGTTGGGAAGACGGAGGATCTGGAGATAGTGCTTGGCAATGAGGAACGACCTCCGATCCTCCAAGGGAGGGATGTCGCACTCAACCTGCAGGCTATCAACCGGAGAGGAGCGGAAGGCGTCAGAGGACATGCGCAGTCCTCTCGAGAGGACCGGGTCCAATATCCGAAGGGCCGTACAGGAGGCGGAGCCATACACCATACTCCCATAGTCTAATTTTGATTGTAACAGGGACACGTACAAACGGAGGAGTGTCCGCCTACCCGCGCCCCATGTAGTATGAGACATGTCCCAGGAAATCCAGGGTACGTCTTGCGGTCTCGCGCAACCTGTGAAGGTGGGGAACCCAGCTCAAACGGCTATCGAAGACCATACCCAGGAAACGTACTGATTGAACGAGAGCCAGAGGCTGACCCCCGAGTGTAAGATTAAATGCCGGGACGGCGCCGGAGTCCCGTCTCCTCGACGGAAGGACGGTCACACACGAAGTCTTCGGGGAAGACAGCGTAAGGCCCACCGACGACGCCCAACGTTCAACCCGATTGACCGCGAGTTGGACTTGCCTCTGCACGAGGGGGGAGCTCGTCCCCGCGGCATAGACAGCCAGATCGTCGGCGTAGACGGAACAACGCACCGAGGGCGGGAGGGCCCCCGGTAGCGCAGACATGACCAGATTGAAGTAGGAGACGCTCAGTACACACCCCTAAGGCACCCCCTCCTGAACATACAGGTCAGATAGGGCCGCCCCATTACGGATGCGGGAAGTGCGACGGCAGAGGAAGTTACGAATAAACGTGGGCAAAAGGCCCACGAAACCAAGAGACTTCAAACGGTCCATGACAACTCCCCGACTGGTCGTGTCATAGGCATTTTAGACGTCGAAAAAGACGGCCAGAACAAGATTCCGGCGGGAAAAGGCCTCATGTATATCATGACCAAGGAGGAGAAGGGGGTCCAGAGTACCCCGAAACCGACGAAAGCCATACTGGGTCGAGGGGTATAACCCGAGCGACTCCAGTGTAAATGAAAGTCGGACTGCCACCATTTTTTTCAAGAGCTTGCATAAGCAGCTCGTCAAGGCAATAGACTGATAGCCCGCCACCTCCGCCGGATCCTTCCCCGGTTTAGGTATCGGGACCACAATCGCCTCCCTCCAACGGGAAGGGAACGACCCCTCAACCCACATCCGGGTGAAAGAAGTGTAGGGCCATCGGGTGCAGATTCCGAAGAAAGTCATACGGAATGTCATCAGGACCAGGGGCGGAAGAACAACAGGTTGCCAAGGCAGCCCGAAGGTCCCGCATCGTAAAGAGACGGTTATAGGGCTCGTTCCCAGGTGGCGGGAACGTAACATCTGATAAAGGACGATCCGTAGCTGAAGGCGAACGGGAAACCGCAGCAAAAGCCGCAGCCAGCCGATCGGCCACAGCAGTAGGATCCGAAAGGAAACCGTCCCCGTCCCGAAGGACAGGGCGACGAGCAGGGACCGGCTTCCCCTCGATATCACGTACCTTCCGCCACACAGCAGCAGAAGGGGTAGGCGAGGAAAAGCCGGATACAAAAGCACGCCAAGAGGCGGCCCGACGGGCCAACTTCAGAGTCCGGCGGGCGAAAGCCTTCGCCCGCCGCATCTCAATCAAGTGGTCCGTGCGCCGGGTGCGGTGGAAACGGCGCGTTGCCCTCTTCCTCTCTCACACCGCCTGGTGACATGCTGGAGTCCACCACGGGACGCTACGCGTCCGCGGGTTACCGGAAGACAGAGGAATACAGTCCTCCGCTACGCTCATCACCACCCGCTCGATGAACTCCAAGCTCTCATCCACAGAGCCAAAGTCCAAAACCGAACGGGCAATGACGGAAAGATCTCTGAAGGATGGCCAGTCAGCCCGCGCCAGGCACCACCTCAGTCTAGACGAGACACCCGGTTGCGGTCCGACCGGCTCAAGACAGACTGGGTAATGATCACTGCCATAAGAGTCCCCCAACACCCACGAAAAACCGAGTAGGGCATCGAGGGACACCAAGGAGAGATCAATACAGGTAAATGAACCCGTGGGTTCGTGAAAATAGGTAGGTCCGCCAGAATTGAGGTAAGTAAAGGAAAGTTCCTCCATTAAGGAGAGCAACGTACCAGCCACATTTGTCGACCGAACATCTCCCCAAGCCGGAAGGGGAAGGGGCAGAATAAAAGGCATAGAAAACAAGAAATAGCCACGGACCAAGCTGAGCAGCAAACTCAACGGTCCGTAACCAGGGACGGAATCGGCTTCCCCGACTCACCCCCGAACGGGGGGGGTAGGGGCCACTGACTCCGCATCTGCTTCACCAGTAGTAGAACGAGTGGGACAGTGGAACAGGGAGTTCATAGGGGGGAGAGGAGACGACGAGACGGGCCCAGCCGAAACCCCCGACTCCCCACCAGAGGGGGGGGGAGGGAGAACCAGATGTTCGAGGGCTCGTCACACCAGACAAGTGCTGACGGGAGGGGGGAGGAAAGATCTACCACAAGTGGGAAAAGTAGATCCAGGAGAGACACCCGACCACTCTCAGCAGGAGCCGAAGGGGGAGATACTCCATGAAGAAGGGCCAGGCCCCCTCGACCGGGTCCATCGTGGGAACCGAGTCAGTAATCGAGGGTGTCATGGGGCGGTGTACCTCAACCGACACCCGGACAGTAGTTGGGGCACCGGGAGGTGACGCCCTACCAGTCCTCCGTATAGGGGGGGGAAGTCCCGAGCGGATGAGGAGCGGCGCGCCGCTTCCCCTCCGGTGAAGAAGGGGAAGCAGGGCGAGCAGTGTTCATGATCGGGTCTGGAGGACTCCGACCACGGCGACGCTTCCTCCTCCCCTTCGGGGCATCATCTTCCCCACCCGAGAGACGGGTAGGCAAGGGATCCAGACCCCAAGGCCGGAGGGGGAGAAGGGGCACTTGTAGGCAGGGAATCAGACGGGATGATTGAAAGTGAGGCAGCAGAGGGACAAGAAGGTCCCGCGGCGCCAGGAGGACCACCAACCCCCAGAACTTTCAGGGGGGGCACCACTCCGGTAGGCGCCGGGGTAGCACAGGAGGGGCCGAGGACCCGCCGGAGCGAAGAACCGCAGCATAGGACAACCTCCGCCGCGGCTCCCGGTCACGGACCCTATCGCGCGCCTCCCGCGCACTAAGGAATTCGGTAGTCCTTAAGGACCGCACCTCGAATTCAAACTTGAAAACGGGGCAGTCCCGAGAGGAGGAAGGGCGGGCCCCCGAGCAGTTCGAGCATCACGGGGGCTTCGTGCATGGGGGAGGGTGCGCAGGCCCATCGCAGCGGACACATAGCTTACCCTCACGGCGGCACGCAGAGCTAACATGGCCGAACAGGTTGCAGCCAAAGCAGCGAACCGGGTCAGGCACATACGGTCGCACCGAAAACTCACACGACCGGCGATCACCCACGCACCAGAACACCTGGGTCGGAGGCACAAGGTAGTCAAAGGTCAGGAGCAGGCGAGCGGACGGGGTAAGAGCACCATCCCGGCGCGACGAAAAGCGGAAGACCTTCGTTAACCCCTGGGGGGAAGATCCTCCTGCAACTCGCCAATCGGGATTGACAGCAGACGGGAAGCGAAAATGGTGCCCTGACAGCTATTCAGTTGCGGATGGGGAATCACAGAAACTCCAACCCAGAACAACTTGCAACTGTAGAAGGGACTCAGTCATCCCCGAAGAACGGGACTTCGAAAGAAGAGACCCATCCTTCAGAGGGCGGATATCATAACGACAGGGAACCCCTATCGTCTTAAGACGCTGAAACACCCGTTCCGAGTTGCCAGGAAGGGAGCCAGTGGAAGGGCGGAGAACAAGGAACCTCTCCACCGGACAGAAATTGACAGCAGAGACAGGTCCATGTGTGACGGTAACCGAGAGTGGTCGAGAGAACGAGGGCCGCAAAGACCCCGCCCTACGACCACCACGAGTCCGGCCACGAGAGCCAGACGCCGCAGAGGACGAGAGGGGGGGGCATACAGCTTTAAAGTCAATCCAGCAGAGGCAGAGGCTGCTGAACGACCAGAAGTAGAAGTCTTCCAAATCCAAGGACGGGCCAGAGTCGTCAACAGGAAGGGATTGAAATTTTGAAATTGGACCCATAAACAATAGCTTTACAAAAAAGGCAGCCTCGGACCCAAGGCGATGCACCATCCGCCGCTGTATCCTTCAAGGCGCAGGCCCAACGTCCCGGGTAGCCCGCCCCCCAACCCGACTGTCGTTTTAAAAACAGCAGATTGGCACTACGGAGATTTGTCCGTTAAGGGCCAAGCAAAGACCCAATCCAGACGCAGCAGCGGTCCGGGCGCCCGTACCATCCCCGGAGCACGGCTCAGCCACGGAGCGATGCCCCCCGGCGGGTGCACCCGACGACCCCAAGACTGCAAATACAAACAGAGGGGGGGGGGATACTACGATTGACAGAGGCACAGGACCGAGTCAAGACAAGAAATTCCGGGAGAGACGGAAAAAAAGGGGGAGCAAAAAGAAAAGAAAGGGGGGGGGAAGAAAAGGGGGGGGGGAAACGCAACTAGGTAACTTCGCCCACATCTTGCGAGGAGTTGAGGAAACCTCAACAACCCACGAGGTGTACGAGCCCCCTCGGCCCGGCAAGCCGGAGTACCTAATCGAAGGGGGTATATATATATATATTTTTTTTTTAAGTTCGGGAAGAACCGATTCGCCTCTATTTAAAAGGGCATATCTCAGCGGAAAAACAAAGAAAAAGTGAGAGGAAAGACAGGAAAAAGAAAGGGTGGAGGGGACAGTCGAAGTGGAAAAAGACCAAGGATGACAAGGACTGCAGGGTCGAGCCCCATCATCCTTGGGTGCTAGGGCCGGGAGGGCGCACGTGAAACCTCCAGGAACAAGCACGTACAAACGAGCACTCAAGAGCACGACTTAGAACCCCCTTGCGGGTATAATATATATATATAATATATATATATATATAAAATGGTGCGAGTCTGCAGAGACACACAAGAATACTGTAAGTGAGTATATTAAAAAAAAAATGTAAAAAATGAAAATGATAAAAATTGATAATTAAAATATATATACTATATAGGCCTTGTAACTTGTGGATGATGATAACTTAATCCTCATTATGGAATTGTGCTAAGTTTAACAGGGAAACTATCTAAGAAAGTATGTAGGCCTTCAAATATCTCTGGACAATCTTTGGAATGGGATAATTGCTCTGGAACTTAGTGAGATAACTCCAGAAGGAAATTTTCCAATTATTGAGTTTGAACCAGGGATGCCACTCCTTGGGATTTGTCCCAATATCTTGGCATTTTCAGCGATACCTTGGGATATTGGGATTTCTTTAAACAAATATAGAAAATGTTGGTATATATATATATATATATATATATATATTATATATATATATATATAATCTTGGGTTTTTTAAAATTTCTGAGTGGCATCCCTGGTTTGAACCCATGGTTGACAATTTGGATGATGTGGCACAGGATGAAGTTCAGGAAATTGATTCTGATAACCAGATATCCGAGTCGATTCCAGCTGACTCGGTCTCCTGTGCCTGATCTAGAATCTAGCCTTTCAGAGATGAACAAATGAACGCGCAAATGAAAAATGAGGCACCTCCCAGGAACCGAACCTGGGATCATCCAAATGCCGGTCGGTTATGCTAACCACTGCACCAAGGTCCCCGATCAGTCAGAACTCTAATTCTCCTACATACGACGCCCAGTAAAGCCTAAAGCTTAAGGGCCAAATTAAATAAAATAAGTAGTCGAGCTTCACAATTATTTATGTCATTGTAAATTGAAAAGAATGTATTTATTTTATTATTAATAAAGGTTATTCAGTTCAATTCAATCTAGAGAAAGGGTTTTAGAGATTAAACGTAAGCTTTCAAGCAAAGCTGTCCAGGAAGCATTAACAGCATCAAGCATATTTCCCCTCCAAGAACTCGTGCCAGTGGAGAAGTATTGGATCTTCCACATGTGCAGCCCCAGTTTCTAGAACGCAAGCAGCGACATTCTAGTTTGTAACACTTATTGACCAGATTTGGGGGGAAATAAACCCTTACTCAGACTAGGTTCTGAAGCAGTTTAGAACAGGAATAAGTTGATAAACAAAACATTAGCTTTGTGGTGGTGGGGTGGGGGTTGTCAAGTGTTTAGGAGTAATCAACGAACTATTTGTTCTAGACAAGAGTTTAGGAAAAAGTGGGTTTTTGACCACCTTAATGTTAAGTAGCATTACCATTTGTAAATAACTTCATCATCATCCTTTGTTTAGCAGTCTGAGTATATTATGTGGAAAATTTGGGAGTACCGAAATGGAAGACTCACCTAATCTTTAATAAGTCACATTGACATTCAAAAATAATAACGATAAAAGTAAATCGGGAGAACTTGAACTCTTGCTGAGAAAAATTAAAAAGATACCAACGAAGAAACAAATATGGGATGAAAAGAAAAAAGATCCCATATCTAGAAATGGCAAAATGGTTTTGGGAAGAAAAAAATCGCAATAAAAACAACAACGAGAGGGGGTAGAGACGAAGAAGCCGGAATAAAAAGTTAATTATCGTTGTAGCTTAGGCTGTGTTTAGGCTACTCTAGTTGGAGCAGGACCTATTTTTTCCATAACTTAAAGGTGGCCCGTGTGGGGAAGGGTTATTTGCTGTGAAAACCTTAACCTTGAATAAAATAACAAAACAGAATTAAAACAAACAAAAAAAAAATTACGCCTTATCAAATTTTGATGGTTATATTGATCAGAAGGTAGGCCTAACATTTTGACATCTGAACAGAATTTATTCCATGTTTGGCTTTTTCAGATATTTACTATATATAAATAATATAAATTACGAAGCCCTAACTAAAAATAAAAATAAGAAATAATTCAAATACTTCAAAACTTATCATTTGGCCATAAGTGGTAAAATTCTGGAATAAGGGTAATCCGAAGCCTAGCCTATTTAACCAAGCTTAAAGCTTAAGTATTGTATACATAATATAAAATAAAGCTTATTTATGAAGTTAAAAGGGTTTTAGGGTTTTGGGGACTTATTTTTTAAACAAAAAAATAAACAAAATATGGCTGAAGGTGAAGCAATTGAGGCAAAGATTAAATCATTAAAAATTAAGAAATCAGCAAAGAAGGGAGTCATTACCAGGCTTTTAACTAGCTTTAATAGCAAAGAAAATCCAAATAAAAGGGATTATGATACTATTTTGGGTGGTTTAAATGGAATTAAACAGGAAATAATAATTATAGACGAGGAAATTGTTAGAGAAACTGATGGATTAGATGGCGCACTTTTGTGTGAACAAGAACAGATTATTTTTTAAATAGATTCTCATATAAATGAATTATACGCTGCTTTAGATAATCTACCAAATAATTTAGAAGATGCAAATCAAAGTTTGATTGATGCCTTAAGAAATGCATCCATTTCTAATGATACAAACAACTAAAAGCCAAGTTACCAACATTACAAGTACCAATATTTGAGGGTGATCGAACAAAATTTCAGTCTTTTCTGGAAAAGTTTGATAGTTTAATTGGCAACAAAGATTATATATCTGATGTTTACAAATTCAGTTATCTGCTTAATTATTTAAAGGGCCCGGCCCTAAAACTGGTGGATGCCTTACCAGCAATAGGCAGCTCGTATAAAATAGCTCAAATTACTAGAAAGAAATTTCCTAAATAAAAAAGAAATAGTAAATGATTAGCAATAAAATTAAAAAATATAAAACCAGCCAAGGATAACCATCAGGATCTGTGAAATTGAGTGCATGTTAGGTCATCTACAGAATAATGACATAGATCTAGAGAAATCAATATGGTTTATCCAAGCCATAATATTTGATTGTTTACCTACTCAAATTAGGGATATTTTCCAAAGAATAACGGGAAATACATACCCTACCCTTGGTGAAATAAGGAAAGATTGATTCACAAATAAACCAAACAAAGAAAATTCAAACAACCAAAGCCACAACAACAACAACAACAAAAAGACAAATCAGAACAAAAAGTGGTAGGTCTAACTCCTACACTACAAAATTTTAATGTTACGACAGAATTTGTACGTAAGTGTAAATTTTGTTCGGCTGATGATCACAATAGCATACGATGTAATAAATATGTAGACTTAGAATCCTGGATAAACAGGTGTTCTCAGTTAAACCTTTGTGCTAAATGCACAGGTGCAAGACATACTAACAAAGACTGCAAAACAAAATTAAGATTCAAATGTGTTAATTGTGGAAGTTTAAATCATGTCTCTTGTCTTTGTGATTCATTTAAAAATTCAAATAAACAAACCCAAAACACAAAGAAAAATTAAAAAACATTTAATGGACATATCAATAAATAATGTCAATAAGAATTCTAGTGTACTTCTACCTACAATAACTAGATTTAAAAAATAAAAAAGGTAGGACACTCCTATAAGATGTCTAATAGATTCTTGTTCCCAACAAACATTTGTAGATCAATCATTAGTTAATCAATTAGACCTACAAACTCGTAAAAATGAACAAGATTTGTGTATAACATCATTTGTCAAAGAAAATGAACAGAAAGTAAAATATAGTACAGTCAATTTAGATCTGGATATACCCACAAAGAATAAAACAACAAACATAGAAGCAGTAGTTATTAAACAAGTTGGTCAACAAAAATTTAAAATACCAAATTTAAAACAAGTAATACAACAACTTAAAAAGCAATATAAAATTGCAGATAGAAATTTAAATGATACAATAGGTAATGTTCAAATGTTAATTGGAGCTGATTATATTCACTTAATTCAGAAGGGCATAGTCAGAATAGGAGATGAGATAGCTCTAGATACTCACTGGTGTATAGCTCCACTGGGACACAGAGATAAATATAAAATAACAATGAAAAATAAAAATATATGACTAACAAACTCGCCTTATTATGGCAAGGTCTTACACAACTCAAATAATGACATAAATACTGAAATATTGAATAAATCATTAACAACTGAAGAATTAGATAAAGGTGTACAACAGCTCTGCCTATTAGAGTCAGTGGGGGTGCAAGATGGTGATCATACAGACGAAAATCAATTAATGGTTGAAAATTTTGAAAATACGATCATGTATGAAAATGGCATTATTCAATTGAACTACCTTCGAAGATCAATAGTCCAAAATTAAATGATAATCTAAAGGTAGCTAAAGGTCATCTCTATAATTTGATGAAAAGATTAAAAAATGAGAATAGAATTAAAATGTATAATGATGTTTTCAAGGACCAAAAAGGCTTCATTAAGGAAATTAAAGATCACCCCTTTAAAAAAGACAACTACCATTATCTTACTCACACAGGAGTCTATGAAAGGATGCACCCACAACAAAACTTGAGTTGTGTATAACTGTAGTCTTAAAGATGGCAATAAGCATAGCTTGAATGACTGTCTCATAGAGGGGCCTAATCTTATTTCAGACCTTGTAAAAATCCTTCTAAGATTTAGATTAGATGACTACGCAGTTCAAAGTGATATAAGTAAAGCTTTTTTGAGAATTCATCTGAAAAATGACTGACAAAGATCAACTAAGATTCTTGTGGTTTAATGATCCATATGACTTAAATAAAGGATTTAAAACATTTAAATTTAATGTGGTTTCGTTTGGGGCAAATGCAAGTCCTAGTTTACTGGCTTTAACCATCAAACATCACTTAAATTTGTATGATTAAAATGATTTAACTGTTCATTTCTTGAAAGATCACTTCTATGTAAATAACCTTATAGGATCAACCAAAACAGAGTTAGAATTAAATGAAGTTTACATAAAAGCAGATAAAATAATGAAAGAAGGTAATTTTGAATTAAGAGAGTGGATCACAAATAATGAGAGACTAAATCAAAAAATAAAATCAGAAGACAAAGGATTGACAGAACCAACAAACAGGGTGAAAACATTAGGTATGATCTGGGATTTAAACTCAGATTCTAAAGTTCATGACTCACTCTGCACAAAAGGCTACACCTTAGATACAACAGCTAACACAAAAAGAAAGATCTTATCCGAAAGTTCAAAAATATTTGATTCTATGGGTTTACTCCTTCCTTCTACTATCAGATCCAGGGTTCTTTTACAAGAATTTTGGAAACGGAAAGTAGACTGGGATGATCCTATAACCAATAAACAACAAGATAGCTGGAAAAAGTTAGCTAAAGATCTCGATAAACTACAAAAAATAAATGTTACTGCACCGAATACCACGAATGAAGGTGTGAAAAAAACTATATAGGGCTATGGGTTGATTGCCTGATACCCTCATCCGTTGGAAATTTCCAGCAGACTTCAGTGGAGAGTTAACGACAAAAGCCCTATGTTTTTCTTTAGAGAATTATGTATATGTAGGTCTTCAAAGGACCTCTTTGTTTAATTGCTTTCGGTAATTGCGCTGCCTAATGTTAAAGAAAGGAATTGCCTTAACTTATTATTTCGTTGGGCCTCGCTTCTGTTTCGATGTAGGGCGCGACGATCTTTTTTGATGTAGGGCCGTGTACGATGGAGCTACACAATGAGTTGACTCGATGTAACTAATATAGGCAGTCACTATTTAAACACCTGAAGTTTTATATCAGGATTTCACTCAGAACTTATAGGAAGACAAAGCACATCTTCCTTGCTTAAAGCATCGCTGTAACACGGCAGCTCCGAGCGAGCCGATATAATATAATCTTAGTATTTTTATTACTTGCTGATTTCGCAAAGGTCGTTGACTCGTTTCTCGATATAATTTTTCATGAGTTGCAAGTGGAAAATTTTGAACACGAAATAATAATTTGGTTTCTGTTGGTATGCAGGCCCGATGCAATATGGATTCTATGTACCGTATGTATGGCAATTATTTCATTCCCAATAGGCTATGTCGCCAATCCCAAGGCAATTTTGTATAGATATTTAATTCAATTAATTAATAATTTATATTTAATTAAGAAATAAAGGTACCACATACGATACCATGTTGTTAGCGTGTATAGTTTTTCCATAGAAGGAATCTCTTACGAAAGATGACCTATTTTCATCAGCAGTTACTGCTTTGAAGTCGCAATCAACTGCCAAACGATTCAGCACTTGAATGAATTCGTCCAGTGTTTCTTCGGGCTTCTGATAACGGGTAGACAACAGGTGCCGAGTGCAAACTTCATTGGACGGTTTTACATAGGCGGCTTCCAATAGACTGATGGCCGAGTCATTAGTCGTGCAAGCCTGGATCACATCAACGACGTTAGGGCTAATATGCAGGAACAGACCTTCCAGTTTATCAGAACTATGGTCTTCGTTCATTGAGAGAGAGTACCTGAATCCTCGGATCCAGAGCTTCCACAGTTTGCTGCTCTGAGGCGCGTTAGGCAGTACGTCAAATTTGTCTGGTCTAATGATCCTTTCCATGATAGTGATTTGACTGAATAAATTGTTGAGCCACTGAAGGTAAGAGTGAGTATACACCAATATTAGGCTTTATTCAGTCAAATCACAACTATTGTATTCAAAATTGTATTCATAATTAAACATTCATAATAGCAAATAAAAATACCTAAAACAAAAGAAAAGAATACTTTAGGTCAAAGAAAGCGTACAAATTATACAATTCAAAATTAGATAGCATAACATTAACAATGAGTCTATGTCAGACGGATATGCGAGTATATGCACATCTGCCTGACCCTTTGGCAAAATGTTGTCAATAGGCATTTTTAAAGCATCAATCCAATCACGGCCTAGTAGAGTAGGCCCTTGCTCATCCACCACTAAAACAGTTAAGGGATGAGACAAAGTTTTCTTGTTGAGTGCAACTGTGATGGATGCTTCTCCACAAATAGGTATTTGTATGTCCCCATATTTTTTTAGTATTGTTTTAGATGCCTGTAGTTTAGGTGCATTTTTGAAAGTTTTGTCAAAAACTGTTTTGGACATGATAGTTCGGGCAGCACCTGTATCTAGTTCTAGAGGAACTGTAATTCCATTTAGGCCTATATCTACAAAATATGGGCCTGTATTATCACCACTTTGCTGTTCATAAAATAGGTACTCCACTCCAATGTTCGAAATATTTCCCTTTTGAGGATTTACACTAGAAATGTTATAATTAGAATTTTCACCATTTGTCTTCTTTGAGAAACAAACTTTAGCTATGTGACCTATTTTACTACAGTTTCGGCATACTGCTTCTTTAAAAGGACAGTCCTTCTTCCAGTGGTGTTTTCCACACCCAGTACATGGCTTGGAAGGCTTTTCCTCCTGTTTAGCGTTCGAATTAGTAGGTTTAGTCGTATTTGCCGCATACCTTTTATTTGTTTGTCTAGTAGGTTTATTAGGTCTGCCTGGCCTAGAAGATTTAAAGCTATTTAGGTGTTTGGCCTTACTATTGTGACTGCCAAAAGCTCTAACACCTTTAGCAGCTGCTTCCCTAGCCGCAGCTATTTCTACAGCCTGACTAAAAGTTAGGTCCTGTATAGCTAATAGGTCCTTCTGGGTAGACTCCTCTTTGAGACCCATTACAAACCTATCTCTTAGTATTTCGTCTCATTTGTCCCGAAATTTAGAAGTACGGCTATAGGCTTTTATACTTGCAACAAACTCTGCAATGCTTTCATTCGCAGTCTGATGCCTCGAATAAAATTTGAAACGTTCATAGATGAGAACTACTCGGGTTTGTAGTGATTGGTTAGGGCCTGTACCAATTCGGTATTTCTTTACTATTACACCGGTCTCCGGTAGAAAGTTTTAAAAGCTGGTTTTCAATGTGCTGAATTCAGAAATGTTACTCATTTCCATCGCAAATGATTTGTTAAAGAGTTATTGAAGCTTAAACTCGCTAAGGTATATTTTTTTTATTTTTTATAATTTTGGATAGCGTTAGGGATTAGGTTAGGTTTGCTTAGGTTGTTTTAGGTTCGGCCAATTTTGAAGGTGAAATTTGTTTTTCCTATGGTTTTTGATGTGTTTTGTATTAATCTGACTTTCAGAATCTTGGGAAACCACTCGTTTTTGTGATTCTCCACACCTAAAAACTCTTCGTTCCCACTGGGGATCCCCCAGTAAAAGGGTAAAAAAGGGTAGAAAGTTCTAAAAGCTTTAAGCTTCAATAACTCTTTAACAAATCGTTTGCGACGGAAATGAGTATAATTTTTTAATTCAGCACACTGAAAAACATTGAAAACCAGCTTTTAAAACTTTCTACTGGAGACTGGTGTAATAGTAAATATTTACCACCAATTCACTCTAGGTGCAAGTTTCCGGTGCTTCAGGAGGAACTAGGTCCATAACTAAGCCAAACGTTTTAGGGTCTATTATAGTTAGGAAGGTGGGTACTTTCTTAGCATCAGGAATGGAATTTGCCTCGAAAAACAACCTCACCCTAGTGGCATAAGTTTCGAAGTCTTCCCCAGAGTTTTCGTAGGGGTTTATATGGCCAATTACTGACATGCTAGATCAAAACCGATTTAGGCCAAATAACGTGAAGTAGGTTAGATAGGGTTTAAATTTTATCTAGTTAGTCCCCAGTTAGGACTGAATAGTAAATTGTATTCGAGTTAGGGCTGAGTAGGAATTAGGTAGTACGGTATTAGAGTTAGGGCTGAGTAGGAATTAGGTAGTACGGTATTAGAGTTAGGGCTGAGTAGGAATTAGGTAGTATTAGAGTTAGGGCTGAGTAGGAATTAGGGTAATTATTCGTTTTTACACCCAGTCTGTTTTTATGATGAGAACAAACTTTTCTGGTCAATTTTGAGGTGTTTTGCAGTTTCGTACAAAAAACACCAAAATTAACCAGAAAAGTTTGCACTCGTCATTTTCGTTTAAACTAACGAAAATATCATGATTTAACCTAACCAATCATCAAGGACGTACAGTTGACCTAACCGGGTATTCAATTGACCTAAACGGGTATTCAATTGACCTAAACGGGTATTCAATTGACCTAACCGGGCATTCAATTGACCTAACCGGGCATTTAATTGACATAACCGGGCATTTCAATTGACCTAACCACAATACCTTAGCTTATTGCGGAGGGTAGAGTTCTGCAATTGCAGTCAGGAAGTGATGCAATTTTGTGGACTCGTCGGTATGTTCTGCTAGGAACAAGTAAAACCCACGATTTCATGTCCTTCCACAGGCGTTCAAACACCCACGATTTCATGTCCTTCCACAGGCGTTCAAACACCCACGTTTATTTTTAGGATTTTTTACGGCACCCGAAGACCTTCTGGTCTTTTCTTAAAATACAAGCACTTTTGCATTTAGGGCAGGTCACGGATGTCTTAATTATTCCGTGATTGAAAAAAAGGTCTAAACTCTAGTCTTCATCGAGGGCAATATGGCGGATTACGTCTTCAAAGTCAAATATGCAAAACTGACACGTCATACTTGTGGTTACAAAAACACCGAACTGAACAGACCAACAATTGCTAAAATATATTTAATTGTAAAACAGGACAAATTGAATTACGCAGAAGTAGCCAGAATCACCAAAAATAGGAAATATTCACCAAATAGTCGATATATACATATATTGAAAAAACACGAAAAATAGTTAATATATTTTAATAAAAAAACACATTTTATACAAATCTGCACAAGATAAATTATATATTTTTTTAGTCAATTTTGAATGGCAATTCCATATATTGTACTGTTTTAACCGCGCGTAAGTGGGTTAAAAAACGAATATTAACCGGAATTAGTATTAGAGTTAGGGCTGAGTAGGAATTAGTATTAGAGTTAGGACTGAGTAGGAATTAGTATTAGAGTTAGGACTGAGTAGGAATTAGTATTAGAGTTAGGACTGAGTAGGAATTAGTATTAGAGTTAGGACTGAGTAGGAATTAGTATTAGAGTTAGGACTGAGTAGGAATTAGTATTAGAGTTAGGACTGAGTAGGAATTAGTATTAGAGTTAGGACTGAGTAGGAATTAGTATTAGAGTTAGGACTGAGTAGGAATTAGTATTAGAGTTAGGACTGAGTAGGAATTAGTATTAGAGTTAGGACTGAGTAGGAATTAGTATTAGAGTTAGGACTGAGTAGGAATTAGTATTAGAGTTAGGACTGAGTAGGATTAGTATTAGAGTTAGGACTGAGTAGGAATTAGTATTAGAGTTAGGACTGAGTTGGAATTAGTATTAGAGTTAGGACTGAGTAGGAATTAGTATTAGAGTTAGGACTGAGTAGGAATTAGTATTAGAGTTAGGACTGAGTAGGAATTAGTATTAGAGTTAGGACTGAGTAGGAATTAGTATTAGAGTTAGGACTGAGTAGGAATTAGTATTAGAGTTAGGACTGAGTAGGAATTAGTATTAGAGTTAGGACTGAGTAGGAATTAGTATTAGAGTTAGGACTGAGTAGGAATTAGTATTAGAGTTAGGACTGAGTAGGAATTAGTATTAGAGTTAGGGCTGAGTAGGAATTAGTATTAGAGTTAGGGCTGAGTAGGAATTAGTATTAGAGTTAGGGCTGAGTAGGAATTAGTATTAGAGTTAGGGCTGAGTAGGAATTAGTATTAGAGTTAGGGCTGAGTAGGAATTAGTATTAGAGTTAGGGAGGGCTGAGTAGGAATTAGTATTAGAGTTAGGGCTGAGTAGGAATTAGTATTAGAGTTAGGGGCTGAGTAGGAATTAGTATTAGAGTTAGGGCTGAGTAGGAATTAGTATTAGAGTTAGGGCTGAGTAGGAATTAGTATTAGAGTTAGGGCTGAGTAGGAATTAGGGTAAAGATTCGTTTTAACGCCCATTCGAGTATGTGTTTGAAAATATGTTTTTCTGGTGTTATTCGATGCATACTATTCGAATCTAACCTTCAGTTTCCTGGGAAATGAATAGTTTAACCTAACCTAACCTAACCTAACTAACCTAAAAGTACCCAACCTAACCTAGGGTTGCCAAGTCAACAGATCTTGAATAAAGGACACTTGCACGCTATCGTATATTCCATTGCTTATCATGATAAAAATTTACTTGTGCAATATTTTTTGCAATTTCTTTATTATATTCATAGAGAAAATATGTCTAGAAAGTCGTACACTTGTAAAATCACACTACTGTATTGAAATGAAACATTTTTAAATTTCTTTATTATATTTTGTGAATTAAAGACGGGAAAATATTTACAAATCATTATAATGAATGAAGCCTTTATTTATTTATAAAATTGTACTTATCTTGACTTCGACCAGCCTTCAGTAAAGCTATCATTTTTTATTTTGCCAGCAAAATCGGCACAATTGTCTTTTAAATTGAAATAAATCAAAAGTTCACTTTTTATTAATTCTACTGAACATCTGTTTCTGTCATCTCGCGACTTAGCATTCATTACACTGAAAATTCTTTCGCAATATGCTGATGTTCCAGGCACCGACAAAGCATAGGACACCACTTTGAAAATATTTATACATTTAAAACCATTGCTTTTTAAGATGAGGTGCCATTTACCTGCCGTACTTAAGCAGTTCTTAAAACTTTCAGTGTTGGAAATAGCTTCAAAGATTTACTAGAAATCACATCTGAATGTTGAATCTCATTTCCCCCGATTAACGAATTAATTAAGTTTGAAAACATCTCCGTCTCAAATTTTTAGTGATGAATAAAATTTTGAGAGTCAATTACTGAATTAAAGGACATATGGCGTCTTTTCCGAGTTTATCAAAGGACAAGGACACATGAGCTGAAATAAAGAACTGTCCTTTGAAATAAAGGACACTTGGCAACCCTGTCCTACTGTCCTAACCTAACATAAATGTTATTACATTATCATTTGTATAATTTAGGTCTCGGGGGTACGGAGGCGGAGCCCCCGTAAAGATCACGCATGACAAATTGATCGATATTGATCGGCATTTTAGCGTCGGAAATTCAAAAATAAAAAAATATAAAACCCTATACCGATCAATTTGTGATGCGTGATCTTTACGGGGGCTCCGCCCCAGTACCCCCGAGACCTAAATTATACGAATGATAATGTAATAACATATTCATGTTAGGTTAAGTACTTTTAGGTTAGGTTAGGTTAAACTATTCATTTCCCAGGAAACTGGAGGTTAGATTCGAATAGTATGCATCGAATAACACCAGAAAAACATATTTTCAAACACATACTCGAATGGGCGTTAAAACGAAGTTTTACCAGAATTAGTATTAGAGTTAGGGCTGAGTAGGAATTAGTATTAGAGTTAGGCTGGCGGGACCTAAGCTATAGTACGGTATCTTACCAACACCAACCAACCAAATCCAATGACCCCACACTAGGCTAGGCTACATCCAATTTTCCAAACAACCAAATTGAATCCAATAAGCCAAATTGGATCCCATAAGCCAAATTGAATCCCAGCCTCGTCGCCAAAATGTAATAACCTGGGGTTTGTGACCCCGCCAAGTTAATAGGTTTCTAAACAATAGCAAAGGCATTTACAGGTGTTTTGATTCAGATTTTCTTTAGGCCCTACCATATATTTCCAGCATCCAACAAAGCAGCCTACCTAAACTCTCTATCTTTACTAATTTAGAAGCTGTAGACATTTCCCCTAACTGATATAATTATTAGACAACTTCCTACTTCATTTTGTTACTTTAGAAGCATCACCAAATTAAACTTAGCACCAACGATTTAGTCAGATGTAAATAATTATGCTGTTAGTTCAGCCCAAACAAACGAACAGACCGTGTTCCACTGTTTATCATTTTGTGTTGCCATTCCGCTTTCTTTTAGTGACTTTTCCCTTTAGTGACTTTTAAACTATATACGTATATATACACACAACGTTACCTCAATGTTTATGTTGATTACAAAATACGAGGGGTGGTCAGAATATAAGTGTACATGGCGTACAATTTCGTAACTGAAGGACCTACATTAATTATGTTTGTATCAGGTGAATTCATTAATCATTGTTGGCAACACTGCATGTCGATTCTGCTGCCATCTACCGTACATTGGCTATATGAGTTAGTTGAACATGGCGGCTCGACTGGAACAGTGCACTGTCATTTCTGCAACGATATTCTGAGTCTGTCAGTGATCAAGAATTTCTGGAGGGTATTTTCACAGGAGACGAGACATGAGTTCATCAACGTGCTCCGGAAACAAGACATGCCAGCATGGAATGGAAAACCCTGGGTCCCCGCGACCAAAGAAGTTTGTGAGGGCTGCTGGCAAAGTGATGGTTACCGTGTTTTGGGACCACAAAGGCGTTTCGCTTGCAGACTTCATGCAAAAAGGCACAACAATCAATGCAGCTGCATATTGTTCAACACTGGAATGTTTACGAGCGGCCATTAAACGTAAACATCCTGGACTGCTCCGTAGGGCAGGGCACTGTTCCAGTCGAGCCGCCATGTTCAACTGACTCATATAACCAATGTACGGTAGATGCCAGCCAAATCGACGTGCAATGTTGCCAACAATGACTAACGAATTCACCTGATACAAACATAATCAATGTGGATCCTTTAGTTACGAAATTATACGCCGTGTAAACTTATTTTCTGACTGCCCCTCGTAGTTTACATTGGTGTACAGTGCAGTACAGCCAAAATTTGAGGTTTACTATTATTGTCCATTGGTTTTTCCTAGGTTAATGGTACCTTCAGACAACCGGAATGGCCTAATCCCTGAGCTTGCCGGATAACGAAGGTTTTACTGTATTAGGTTTCAACAATTTGATTTGTTCTGCTAGCTGAAGATCTGAAATAGGAAATGTATTTCAAACTTTTTTCCTTTCAAAAATCTTCATTAGGATAAAGAATACAACTCGCATAAAGGTTCATGACATTTTCAATACTTTTCTGTACAATTGAGATATCTGATATAACATTAACATATATAAAATATTAGGTACTTACGTATTAACGGGGGGCCACCCAGTAGCGGATTATAATGGGGGCAAAGGGGGCATTTTCCCCCGGCCCCAGATGCTGACCGGCCCCAAGATGCTGACCGGCCCCAAGATGCTGACCGGCCCCAAGATGCTGACCGACCCCAAGAAACTATGTAAACGCTATAATCTACCGTTGAAATAATTGGTCGACCGTGAGGAAGAAAAAAAAAATTCTAGATTCCGCTTCTACAAAACCTAGTTTAGCATCCCATTTATGTGAACAAAGTATACATTTTCCGTAATCACATCTTTGTTTTTGTTTCGTTTTCTGTTGATCGATCCCAGTCAGCTGATCACATCACTCATGTATGATGTATCGGGTAAAGAATTGTGTTTTTCTAGTGACACCGGCCCTAACAATACTTAATCCGGCCCTGGGGCTACCACATATTGATGATTGGTTAGGTTAAGTTGTAATATTTTCGTTAGTTGAAAATTTGTAATACATCATATTTTTTAAATAGCAATATTTTTTAAAATATTTTTTTATACAATTTTCTGAAAAAAAAATTAATTTTTTTAGGCTTATGTAATAAAAGTTCATATAAAAGGTAAAAGATCTATTCCCTTTGGGCGACAGTTAAAGGGGACTTAGATTTATCCCTTTGGGAAAGTTGGGACCTGTTTATTCCCCAATCATTGGTCTGAGAATGCCTAGAAAACAAATAAAAAAAATTGTAAATATTAATGCAAATATGATAAAGCAGCATGGTTAGGCTGATCATATTTCCTTGAGACAAAAACGGGACATTGGGATGGGAAAAAAGGGACGGGGGTTATGTAATATTCTGTATTCATGAAAAAGTAAGTACGTAAACATATTGAGCTTACAATTATTCTTCAGTGACAGAACCCATACAGAACCCATAAAAAAAACGGTACTGTCCCGTTCGAAACGGTACGTATGGTCAGCCTAAGCATGGTGGTTTTATGGTTGGTATGGGAGGTGGTGGAATACTGGAAAGACCATAGTAGTACTCAGGGGTGCAGTGCCAATTTTATAGGTGCCGGAGCTCTGGTGGGCCTGACAAAAGCCTGCCATTTCCTATCCTGTTTCTATATATGCCACACGATGACTAAGTATTTCGTGTTTGCACTCACTAATTATCATAAAATAAATATAATTATCAAGCAAATAAAGAAAAAAGAGCAATCATGTATTTTATCAATTTAAGAAGTTAAAACTACTTAGTGCTTACCAAATACCACCAGTGGAAAGTTTCACAATAATTTCCACAAAGGGTCAGGCGTGATATGTTTTCGGGGGTCTGAAGCAACTCTTGTCCTGGTGTCATCTGCCGATCTGTGGTACCGCAGCCATGATATGGCATATGGCTCAGGATTCCACTGAACTAGAGGAGGTCCATGTAGTTTAACAAACATAAGCGCTGATACATGATTTATGAGAATTCTTGAGCGTGTTGTTGTTATTATCAAGTTCATGTGACTGAATCCCCTCTCACACTCAGCAGTACTAATAGGAATAACTTGTGAACAGCTCAGTAATGGGTGTAAATCTTGGGGGATGCGGCGCCCATGATCTTCCACATAGTCTCTAAAGGCATTTAGTACAGAGTAAGAAGAAAGGTTAAACCTCTTACAGAGAGATGAGATTTCAGCTTCTCCGTAATTAGGTGGTATTTCATCAGGCCAGTAGTCTTTTTCAAGGACATACATTTCATTTAGCAGTGATTTATACATACTTTGAGGTTCAGAAGCTTGAGAACCTTTCATGGATGTTGTCGTGAACATACGGTGCTGCAAATTGTTCACAAGACTAGTAAGAAACTGTTGATAATTAATGGAGACAATTTTTTTGTTGCTTGTTATGGTAATTCCTCCAAACTTCCTCTTGCAGAGGTGCCGGAGCGGCGCTCCGGCACGCTCCGGCAGCACTGCACCCCTGGTAGTACTCACTGAGGAACTTTTTACCTCCCCTAAATGCATACCATATCTATTTTTGAGATTTGGTTCATCTTCTGATGTTCAAACATTGTTTTGCACTCAAATATAATACGTGAAAGTTGGAGGCCAGGTCAGGTATAGCAGGGAGGCCCAAAATTGTCTATAATATATGCTTTATAAATAAAATAGATAACAAAGTGTTAGATGCCCTACTTTTTGCATGTCACGATCGTATAGAATTAATACTATCAAAAAAACCCTCTTTCATAGTTTTTAGTGATAAAAACAGAGGAGGCCCGGCCTCCCATGCCTCCTCTGTTTTTATCACTAAAAACTATGAAAGAGGATTTTTTTGATAGATGCCCTACTTTTTGCGTGTCACGATCGTATAGAATTAATACTAACACTTTATTTTATTTATAAAGCAGGACGGTACCAGATGAGCCGGGCGTGCCTGGCTATGTACGGTGGAGAGCGCAAGAAAGCAACTCGCTCCTCCACCAAGCCAGACTTAGAGGCGGGGCCAACAGCTTGACCTCCGTGTGAAGAGACCAACTCACGAAACAACATAAGGTTCATAAGGTAAGGTATATTATAGACAATTTTGGGCCTCCCTACTATACCTGACCATGAGCCACCACTGCTTCCCACATATGAGCAGTGGCGGTTCCTCATATGGGCAATATGGGCAGCCGCACAGGGCGGCATTTGTGGAGGGGCGGCATGAACGCCTGCAAAAAAAATAAAAATAAAAATAAGAATAAATAAATAAAGAAATAAATAAAAATAAAAAATAAAATAAAATAAATAATAAAAGATCAATGACTTTGCATCAAGGAAGGTAAGAAGAGTCAGGCTTTAGATGGCAGTTGTGCTGTGGTGCAATTTATTTTGTTTCTTGTTCAAAGTGTAGCATAATAATTACCCTCTCTTAAGTGTCTTATTCTATTTATGTGATAGAGCATTTGTACAATTTAGAAATTTGATTCTCTAGTTTATTTATGGCAGTTGTGCAATTTAATTTGTATTTTTCCTGTTCATAGTATCATAATTACATTCTCTTAAGTGAGTTATTCTATTTACGTGATGAAGGATTTGTAAAATTCAGAAATTTGAGTCTTTGTTTTGGTTCTGAAGTTCCAACAATTAGTCCAATAAAAAGTTATTTTGTGAAAGAGTTATTTCTGTCCTTTATTTTGGGGGGATTCGAATGTGTGTGTGTTGGCGAACAGGGGGGGGGGGGCGCTGAAGGTGAGGTTCGCCCAGGGCGTCATGTAAGCTAGGACCGCCACTGCATATGAGAGAGCTATAAAGGGAACTTTGGGAAAAGAATGGACATGCCATGAAATATAAATTTATTGATAACCTTCATACTAAAAGGAATTAAAGCCCCAATAAGAAAAGGATTTATTGGAAGCAACAAGCTTTTGGCTTATTCTAAGGCCTTCATCAGGTGCGAGCGGAGGGATAGAAGGAGTCTAGGAGAAGATCAAATTATGAGGAAAAAGGATTAAGGGAGACAAAAGATACAAAATGAAATAAGTATAAGGCACATTCAATTTGGGAAAATCTAAAAAAAGAAATTTTCAAATTATTTAGTGTTATGGGAATTAACAATGTCTATTTCATTATCAGTTGTAATTTATTATAATTTTTACTTTTTGTTATGTTATGTTATGTTTATTACTTTAAATTTGAAATAATTATATTATTAAATTTTTATTTTTATATTTTGCAAGCAGAATAAGCCTTATACAGTATTTATTTGATTTTATAACTTCTCTCTTCCTTAATCCTTTTTTAACGCCCTTCTCCTGATCCTCCTCTCTTACTTCCGGTCCCTTTTCCGTATAAACTAACTGTTTCTGTATCTTCTTCACTCGGACCTCATTGATGAAGACTTTAGTATAGGTCAAAAGATTATGTTTCCAGTAAATTCACTTCTTGTTGGGGCTTTACTGACAATGCTCACTTAACACAGGACCTAATCATGAGGTTTATATAGAGTTTTGCCTTTGTTGTCTACACCTTAAGTGTATGTTATGTTACATCATGTAGTGAAGTTTAGTTCTACAGTGGTAATACTTCTCATCTAATTGTGGTTAGTGGGAAAGCTTGGGAACCATTAAATTAGGCTACTTATTTCTTTGAATCCTGATCTCTTCTTTTGTGTTGTTAAGCATTCATTTTTTCCCTGTCCCTTTCCTCTACTATTTATCTTTTCAAACTACATTGAACTTTGAGAGTAAAGTTCATTCTAAATAATGACTAAGGGTTGGGAAATATAGGAAGATAAGTTTTTTCACAATCATAAAGATGCAGGCCTACATTCTATATCTTAACCTTGAATAATTTTAGGTTTGTCTCTTAAATAGAATTGAGTGAATTCTCCTTTCCAGAATGTTTGGATGACAAATCAAAAAATGTGAAAGAACCTCCTCTTGAAGCGCAGTTTCCTCCTCGTATCTCATCGTTAAAACAAAACATTTTTGGTGGAGAGAGAGGAGAAATTATGAATATGGTAAGTTGAAATGCAAGATGCTTTTACTCATCATTTTATATATTGTAATGGCGTGGGGTTAGTGACCCCACAAAGTTATTAGGTTTCTAAACAACAACAAAGGCACTTACCGGTGCTTTGATTTAGATCTTCTTTAGGGCCCAGCATAGATTTCTAGCGTCCTACCAACCGCCTACCTAACTCTCTTACTTTACTAATTTAGAAGCTATAGACATTACCCCTACCCTTATATACTAAGAGGTTCCAAAAAACCTTAGCCCCCCCCCCCATTTGCAGCTTACATGTTTACTTATATCGAAATAGTTTTTAGTGATTATAAAAATATATAAAATTCTTTATTTATTGCAGGTATTAAAATTACTCTAGCTGATAAAGTGATAATATAATGGCTTCTCAATTAATTGGTGATTCGGAGAGGCAACGTGTGATAGATCGCATACGAGCAATAACATTTCGGGAAGCTCGTGATGTTGGAGCCACCTTTATAACACGTTCATGGGTTGCCAAAAAGTTGCGAAGAAGTGAGGACTTCGTCAAAAGAAATTGGAATAAAACTTTGGATGAATGTGAAATAGATACAACCAAATCTGGGCGCCCAAATTTGCCACTCTCTCAGGAAACAAAGGACATCATTGAAAGCGGTACGCGTAAGCGGAAAAACAGTTGTGCTAAACTTTCTAGAGAGATCGAAGTGTTGAGAGGAATGATCGTTAGTGGTGAAATCATTCGACTGTACCTTCATAGGCAAGGTTTAAAGCCTTGGCATGAACTTCCAAAGCCAAGAAAAACTCAACTCAACATCGATGACAGAATGTGGTTCGCCCATTATCTTGAAAATTGGGATGTAGATGATTTCATGCATTTAGCTGTCTCCGATGAATTTTTTGTTTACGTAACACGTCGGCCTAACTACCAAAATGATCGAGTGTGGGCCACAACACCAGATGAAATCGATGACAATGAACATTATCGCGAATTATTAAAAAGTCCAGACTGTGTTGGTGTGTTTGTTTTGTTCACTGCAAAGAAGCTCATGTGGGTGCTGAAGCCAAATGGTCAGAGTTGGGATGGACAGTATTTTCGTGATATTATTCTATCCCAGCATGTCATTCCTTTTCTAAGAAACCCAACAAATGTTATGGATGTCGATCAGGTCACACTTCTGCACGATAAGGCCCCCTGCTTTAAGGCATTGGCCACTCAACAGTTGTTGCGGAACCATGAGATCGATTTCTTTGGAAATGAAGAATGGCCAGGAAATTCTCCTGACCTGAACGTCTGTGAACACATTGGATCAGTTATAAAGGACGAGGTTGAATGTCTCTTGTTTCAAAGACCTGCAGCAAATCGATTTTCGAAGGATACAATGACGCAACACATTGAAACTGTTTTAGCAAATTTGCCTAACGATCAAGATCTATTCACGTCACTTTTGGCAAGCTACCCAAAGCGAATTCAGGCTGTCTTGGAAGCCAATGGCAGGAACACCAAGTTTTAATTGTTTCTCATTAAATGCAGGATTAAATTCTCTTTTGTAAGGTATGTTTAGTTTTACTATACCTCTAATGGTTTAGGCCATGGGCGGGGGGCGGCTAAGGTTTATTGGAGCCTCGTATATAACAACTTCCTGCCTACATTCTAACACTTTAGCAACACCACCAAATTAAACCATGCTGCTAGTCCAGCCAAAACAAACGAACAGACCGTGTTCCACTATCCTTTTTTGTTACCATTCAGCTTTCTTTTATTGACTTTCTCTTTAGTGACTTTAGACTATATACGGTACACACACACACACACACACACACACACACACACACGTCACCTCACTCCTCCCCTACAAGTTTAGTCTGTCAGGGGGGTGAGAGACCCTAGACGACCTGCGGAGCGGGGTTGATGTAGTAGGAATAGGTGCAACCTGCATAGGCGGGCGAACTGAACCATTTTCCAGAGGATCGGTTCTCTCTCCTGGAAGACTTTGGTCATCCTGCAATTCATGTTCCCATATCTGGTCCTGATGGCATTTAATAGAACGACCATCTTCTAGTTGACACTTGAAGGAAACAGGGCCCATTCTCTCCTGCAAAGTTGCAGGAACCCATTTTGGTTCAGCCCCATAGTTGTGAATCATAACTGGATCATTAGGTGTGCTTCTATAACTCTTCTTTTTTCAGTGTCGTGGTACAACTTCTGTTTTTCCTGATGGCGTAAAACTCGTTGTTGTAACGTTTCGTTTGGACGTAACAGATCGAAATTTTAACGAATTCCCCTACCAATTATGAGTTTAGAAGGAGACACCCCCGTTGTTGTGCGAGGTTTTAGTCGATATTTAAACAAAAATTTATCCAACACCACTTGCATTTCCTCCCCATGAGAATGACGCAAGGCGGACTTGAAAGTACGGACCATGTTTTCCGCGAGACCGTTAGTAAACAGATGAAAAACACTAGACTGGACATGGCTAATGCCATTTAGGTGGACAAAAGAACGAAATTCCTCACTGGTAAAACAAGTACCATTGTCTGAAACCAGAACTACGGATAAACCCCATCGGGCGAAACACGAACGAAGTAAGCGAATAGTAACACCCGAAGTCGTGGAAGTGGTTGGAAAAATTTCCACCCACTTAGAGTAGGCATCCACAATGGCTAGGAAATAAGTATTATTTATAGGACCTGCATAGTCAACATGGATCCAATGCCAAGGTATAGTAGGTCATTCCCACGAATGAAGTGGACTTTTTCTTGGGAGATCTCTGTTCTCTAGGCAGTTTTGACAGGAACGAACCAATGATTCAAGTTTTCCATCTAAACTGGGCCACCAGAAATAAGTTCACCAGCTTTTTCATTTTTGTTGCACCCATTTGTTCAGCGTGAAGTTCCTTCAATAAATTTGACCTGCCTTCATTCGGAATTATCACTCTGTGGTCCCATAAGAGACAGCCATTTTGGATTGAGAGTCCAGACTGACGTTGATAAAAAGGATGTAATTCACTCTCAACCTTAGTAGGCCAACCAACTGAGCAGTAATGGATGACCCTAGACAGAATAGGGTCTGATTTTGTCCACTGCTCTATTTGTACTGCAGATACTGGAGTGGATTCGAAAAACTCCACCAAATGAACCCATTCTGTAGGTGTAGGTACGCATTCATTTGGATTTTCTAAAAGCAACCTACTTAGAGCATCAGCTGTACCTAGAAGTTTGCCTGACTGATGTACTAAGTCAAATTTATAGGCTTGTAGAATAAGAACATAAGAAATTTTTATAGTGGGCACACTAGGGGCCACTTCGGCCCATCGAGGTGGCTCCACTATGTAAAAACTGCCTGTACATTGGCAACAACCAATTTTTACAAAACTAATTATCAATTTAAAACTAAAGATAGAATCTCTGGATCCAGAGGATCAAAGTCATAATAGGCTACTATCCACAAATATGTTATACTCTATATCTATTTATAACTGACATGCAAATATATCAGATCCAAAGAATCCAGTCAATTTCATTATGGTACCCATCAATACCAGTACCTTACCAACCAAAAATAAGTCACGGTCCATATCAATTGCGGACCAAGTCACAATTTATAACCATATACATTACAATACATATATACTTAAGAGGGAACGTGTAAATGTAACTGTAAAGACTGTACAGTAATGTAGAAATGTGTGTGCACCCATTTTGGGTTTCCCATTTAAAGGTGTTTGTGGGGCAAGTGAAGATCAGGAGTTTTTCAATACCTCACAGTACTATGGGGGCCACCGCTCTGCAGAGGAATCTCTTTAAATGGGGTGTATAAGGACAGAGAGTATCCCATAACCCAAGATGCTGCCTCCCTATATCCCACAACACTTGTGTTGAGCTGTGGGATCTATCACCTAAATGCACATAATATATATGAAATAAACTAGTATTATTCATGCAGTAAAAATGGGCTGAAACACCATCACCAGATGTCCCTTGCAGACATCAAACTATCCAACCTTCTTTTGAAAGAATCAAGTGTATATGAAGTCACCACTTCTTCTGTCAGACTGTTCCAAAACTTAATTACTCTGTTTGTAAAACTATGTTTTCTTAAATTTGTTCTACATCTTGGCTTAAATAATTTTATACTATGACCTCTAGTCTGGTTATTGTGATCTTTAATGAAAAGAGACTCAAAATCTATCTTATCCAACCCTTTTATCATTTTATACACCTCTATCATATCATCCCTTAACCTCCTCCTTTTTAATGAGAACATGTTTAGATACGCCAGTCTTTCCTTATATGTCAATTGTCTTAGAGAGGGGATCATTGTTGTTGCTCGTTTCTGTACTTTTTCCAGTTTTTCAATATCTTGTATCAAATAGGGACTATTAAATTGAATACAGTATTCGAGGAGGGGTCCCACATATGAAATGCATAGTTTCTTTATAATATTGGGTGATTTGTATTCAATGTGTGTCTGCATGAGATTGAGTCTAGCATTTGCTTTATTTCTGATTACCATACAGTGATTTGAGGGTTTAAGTTCATTAGTCACAGTGACACCCAAGTCTTTCTCTTTATCATCATTTTTAATCCAAATTCCATTCATTTTGTATTCAATTTCTGGATTTTTTGGCCCAATATGCATAACCTTGCACTTATCAACATTAAATTTCATCTCCCACTTATCTGCCCAGGCTGATACTCTGTCTAAGTCTTTTTGTATTGTCATTGCTCCTGTTACTGACTTAACATTATGGCCTAATTTTGTATCATCAGCAAATTTTTGAGGTTTGACATGATCGGCCCTTCTATAGATCATTTATGTAGACAACAAAAAGCAGAGGTCCCAGCACAGAACCCTGTGGGACTCCGCTCAATGCGGGTCTCCAAGTAGACTTATTTCCATTTAGATGAACTCTCTGTTTTCTGTTTCTCAACCATTCTTCTATCCAGTCAGCTCTATGACCTCTTATACCATGGGCTCTAACTTTTATCAACAATCTTGCATGAGGAACGGTATGAAATGTCTTTTCAAAATCTAAGTATACTATATCTACTGGCTTTTTATTGTCCAAATGCAATAGGACTCCATCATAAAATTCAATCAAGTTCGTTAGACAGGACCTTCCATTTCAAAAGCCATGCTGGCTATCATTTATAAGGTTGCACTCTTCAAGGAACTCAGTAACTTTACCTCTAATGATACTTTCGAGTAATTTGCACATAATGGAGGTGAGGCTGATGGGTCTGTAGTTTTATGCCAAGTTTCTATTTCCTTTTTTAAAGATTGGAGCCACATTTGCTTTCTTCCAATCCTCTGGAATTTCAGTACATATCAATGACTTATTGAAAATAATTTCTAGTGCCTGTGCTATATTCTTTTTGGCAGCTTTTATGACTATTGAATGCATTTCATCTGGCCCTGGAGATTTTTCCATTTTTAATTTATCTATTGCTTTTTAGGATATCTAGTTTTGTTACCCTTAATTCATTTATTTCTCTATCTTGTCCAGTTGTCCTGGTAGTATAAGATCAGGAATATTATTTAAATTTTCATTTGTGAATACTGATGAGAAGTATTTCTTTAGTTCTTCAGTTATTTCAAGATCATCATCTATAGATTTATCATCTATATGGAGGTGGCCAATTTTCTTTTTCACTCTACTTTTCAAATTGAAGTGACTGAAAAACTTCTTAGGATTGTTTTTTGAATTCATGGCTAGGCTTTTTTCCAGGTCTCGTTCGCTCTCTCTGATTGCTTTCTTGCAAATGCTTCTTTTACTTTTATATATTTCGGAATCTGTGCCATTTTTAGTTCTTTTGAATTTATGAAATGCTTCTGTTTTTTCTCTGATTGCTCATTTTACTTTGCAGTTTATCCAAGGTTGTTTTTTATTTTTTCCAGTTCTGATTTTACACTGTGGGATATGCTTCCTTTGTATGTTCATTATTATACTTTTAAATTTTTCCCACATACTAGTTACTGTCTGTTCAGGCTGTAGAATATCTGTCCAATTTATTAGACACAGATCATTTACTAGTCCATTTATATTTCCTCTTTTAAAATCTGGGACTTCTACTTTATTTTCACTAGGTCTTGAATTACAAGCAAAATTAAACCGAAGGATACAATGATCACCTGAACCTAGTGTTTCTGAAACTGAGATATCCTGGAAGGTATCTGGATTATTTGTTAGAATTAAATCTAGAATGGCATCGGCCCTGATTGGCTCCTATACTAACTGGGTTAAACCGTTCTCAATTATACAGTCTAAGAATCTCTCATTACTTTCTGGTGTTTGTAATATTTCTCAGTCTATATGCCTATAATTGAAATCTCCAACAATAATAATATTGCTTGTCATTGCTTTATTTATTTCATTAATAAGTTTATTTTCGACATACTTATTTTCTTCATTACTATTGGGGATTCCTCCAACTGAACATCCCTCAGGTGGTCTATAGATACCCCCTATCGTGATTTTCCTGGCATTTTTATGCCCAATATCTATCCATACAGATTCAACTATTTCCTCTGTAACGGAGGTTGTAGTGCCTTGCACCACAGGATTATCTTTTATTAATGAAAATTGCCACAAATTGTCACGAATGAAATATTTTAAATGTAAATAAATAAATACAAATTAAATGTCCAGTGATTAATTTTAATTCTTAAGCATCTAATGAATAGAAATTTAAATAAAAATTAAAGTGCAATTATTAAAGAAGTTCAAAGCAAATATAAAAATATATTTTGTGCCTTTTAAACAATGTAAATTTTGAGGCATGGTGTGACTAGATTTGAGTTTGCTTTTAGGGATTCTTTTGGCTTGTTGGTAAAATCGTTGAGCGAAAAAAACGTATTGACAACGACAATACAAGGGATGCCATGGTTTCCACGTTTTATGTATAATCAAAAAAGCACAGCGCTAACAAGCAAAATTTTCTTTGCGGTATGTTTCTTGTTCATAGTTTATTTTTTTTTACTATTGCATATCTGTATGCAATACCGCATACTGTGGACATTTACAAGCCTTATGCTGTTTGTGATTAGTACTTACGGAAAAAATAGGGGTAATTATTCGTTTTAGTGCTTTTCCTCCTTTCTGAACCAAAACACATTTTTCTTGTGTTTTGTGGTGTGATTTGTTCAAATCTGAACTTCGTTTCTTTGGGAAATGAGCCGTTTTTGAGAAATTTTAAAATTGAAAATTTCTCAAAAACGGCTCATTTCCCAAAGAAACGAAGTTCAGATTTGAGCAAATCACACCAAAAAACACAAGAAAAATGTGTTTTGGTTCAGACCTAACCTAACCTAAACAGACCTAACCTAAACAGACCTAACCTAAACAGACCTAACCTAAACAGACCTAACCTAAACAGACCTAACCTAAACAGACCTAACCTAAACAGACCTAACCTAAACAGACCTAACCTAAACAGACCTAACCTAAACAGACCTAACCTAAACAGACCTAACCTAAACAGACCTAACCTAAACAGACCTAACCTAAACAGACCTAACCTAAACAGACCTAACCTAAACAGACCTAACCTAAACAGACCTAACCTAAACAGACCTAACCTAAACAGACCTAACCTAAACAGACCTAACCTAAACAGACCTAACCTAAACAGACCTAACCTAAACAGACCTAACCTAAACAGACCTAACCTAAACAGACCTAACCTAAACAGACCTAACCTAAACAGACCTAACCTAAACAGACCTAACCTAAACAGACCTAACCTAAACAGACCTAACCTAAACAGACCTAACCTAAACAGACCTAACCTAAACAGACCTAACCTAAACAGACCTAACCTAAACAGACCTAACCTAAACAGACCTAACCTAAACAGACCTAACCTAAACAGACCTAACCTAAACAGACCTAACCTAAACAGACCTAACCTAAACAGACCTAACCTAAACAGACCTAACCTAAACAGACCTAACCTAAACAGACCTAACCTAAACAGACCTAACCTAAACAGACCTAACCTAAACAGACCTAACCTAAACAGACCTAACCTAAACAGACCTAACCTGATTGGGTTTTGTTGCCAGACCGTAATATCCAGCTCTTCACGTCTTTCCAACAACACTCAATATAAATGCAAAAAACTTCACTTTTTTACGTGAAGGTCAAAATATGAGAATAAAAACCCACTCTAATAGACAGAGTTTATTTCCACGACAGTTTTGACGCCCACTGGCATCCTCCTCGGGTGGATACAGAAACACAAATGAAACAAAACAAGAGGGAAAAACAGTTCAGGGATCGACCGTTAAGAAATTCGCACCTAGGTTAGATTCCATTCTCTCGAGACAGGAGGGGCATTTTCATTAAGTACATTCGCACAAATTTTTTTTTTTTTTAAAACTATCTTCCTGTTCTAAACATACAGATTCTATTATTTTTACATAATTATTACATTTATAATTAAATTTATTACATTTAATATTGCATAATTATTAATTACAGAAATTATAAATTTATTATTACATTGGTTATTACATTGTTATTATACAGAAATTATAAACCGAAAAACGAATGAAAAAAGGCGATTAGGAAATAATCCAGAGACCATTGAGAAATTCGCACCTAGGTTAGATATCGTTCTCTCGAAACCAGAAGGGATTTTATTACAGGGTCAGCTTATAACTACATTTCCACAAATTAAAAATATCTTCTTGTTCTATACATACAGATCCTAATGTTTTGACATAATTACTGCATATATTTATTTCCACATTAATTACTTCCATTATTACATTTACTAAAAGCGAGTAAGGAAACATTCCAATCCAGAGACACACACTTAGGTTCGAACACGTTCCCACGACTCCGTAAGGGATTTATTGACCAAGAATCTCATTAAAGGGTCTAACTTATAAGTACCTTCGCACAAATTAAAATTATCTACTTTTTCTATACACACAGATTCTATTATTTTTCTTTTGACATAATTATTACATTTATAAAGTACCTTATTTGATTCCCAATCTATAGCATGATTATTTTGGCTAGCGTGATAAAAAATGGCATTATTAGTATTACATTATTAGTATTACAACAATGTAATAACCAATGTAATAATAAATTTATAATTTCTGTAATTAATAATTATGCAATATTAAATGTAATAAATTTAATTATAAATGTAATAATTATGTAAAAATAATAGAATCTGTATGTTTAGAACAGGAAGATAGTTTTTAAAAAAAATTTGTGCGAATGTACTTAATGAAAATGCCCCTCCTGTCTCGAGAGAATGGAATCTAACCTAGGTGCGAATTTCTTAATGGTCGATCCCTGAACTGTTTTTCCCTCTTGTTTTGTTTCATTTGTGTTTCTGTATCCACCCGAGGAGGATGCCAGTGGGCGTCGAAACTGTCGTGGAAATAAACTCTGTCTATTAGAGTGGGTTTTTATTCTAACACTCAATATTTTGAATGTGAACGGTGTCTTCCACGAACCGCTGTGAATGGTTCACTGTCCGGTGAATGTAGCCTAGATTTCCAAGTTGAGAATATGCACGCCACTCGTCGGAATAGATTGTAGTCCCAGGCCTAATATGTTGCTGGATCAGGCGAACAAGAGTTGTTGCGTCTCTCTGAGGAACCGCAAACAACAGTAGTTTTTTGGAATTGCGTTCCATGGTACCAAAAACCCAGGCAATCGCAACCTCCGCAAACCATAATGAAAACCAGACTAAAGCATTCTTGAATGAGTATGTATTATGAGAGATTCAAAATGTACGTCTCTGATTGGTCGGATAAGGTCACGTGAAACCAAAATGAGATGTAATTGGTTGTTTTGACCTATGTTTCCTAATTTTGCCACGAGATGTCTCCCCATAAAACTGGAGAGGGCGACATTCGTTAAAATTTTAATAGCGTTAAGAGCTAAATACTCGGTCAATAGCCTATAATGGTTACTTTTTACGTCTAAATTTTTTTTTTTTTCATAAAAAATAATTATTATATTTCCTTGATTTTTATCAGTTTCCCTGAGGTTTCAAGGTGTCCTGAATACGAATGTATATGTTGAATTGTCATAGAATGTCTCCTATCAAAAACGAACAAAGCATTAAAACGAATATTAACCAAAATAGGTCCTGTTTCAACCAGAGAAGCCTAAACACAACCTAGGCTACGTTGGAGATGGAAGACCTAGGCTAAAGATGAACCAGCCTAGCTATTTGTCCATAAACAGGACTTCCATACTCTTTTGCGGTATCTTTTGCGGTAATTATTCGTTTTTTGACCCAGTCTCTTTTTATAATGAGAGCAAACTTTTCTGGTCAATTTTGAGGTGTTCTGCATGAATCTGCCATCTGTATCCTGTGCAAATGCGTAGTTTTTGAGATAACGTCATCTTGAAAACTACGCATTTGTACAGGAAACGGATGGCATTTTCGTACAAAACACTTGAAAATTAACCAGAAAAGGTTGCACTCGTCATTTTCGTTTAAACTAATGAATTTAAACGAAAATATCATGACAACCTAACCAATCATCAAGGGTGTACAGTTGACCTAACTGGTGTCACGTACTGAACTGTCCGCAAAATATTAGGACTGATCAATTTGTGATGCGTGGTCTTTACGGGGGCTCTGCCCCCTTACCCCTGAGACCTAGATTATACAAATGATAATGTAATAACATGTGCCAATCTTGCATGGGTAGTCAGCTAAATTTCGCCTGCCCTTAAACTGAAATGACATGTTTATTTTTAGGATTTTCTTTTACGATACCTAAAGACCTTCTGGTCTTTTCTTAAAATACAAGCACTATTGCATTTAGGGCAGGTCACGGATGTCTTAATTATTCCGTGATTGAAAAAAATGTCTAAACTCTTGTCTTCATCGAGGGCAATATGGTGGATCACGTCTTCAAACTCAAATATGCATAACTGACACGTCATACTTCTAGTCATAGAAAAACCAAATTGAAAAGAGTTCAACAGATGAAAAATTGCTGAAAATGATTTATTTGTAAAACAGGACATTGAATTATGCAGAAGTAGCCAGAATCACCAAAAATAAGAAATATTTACCAAATAGTCAATATAATATATATACAGTATTCCCTAGAATATCGCGGGGGTTACGTTCCAGAACCCCCCGCGATAGGTGAAAATCCGCGAAGTAGAAACGATATGTTTATTACGTATTTTACGCCTTTATAAACCCTCCCCGCACTCTTATAAACCTTTCCCACGCTCTTATAAACACTTTCTACACTCGGAGTATGAAAGAGACTAACAGTATTTTAAAAAGAAAACATTTGTATATACAGTATTTTTTAATAATTTTACCAACATTAAAATTTCGTATGGGTACTCACCAGCGAAGATACTAAAACTTGAATGATGACGATGACGATGAATTAGCTGTGCAGTACTGAACGATGAAGGTGATGATGATGATGAGATGAATGTACTGCACAGCAAAGAAGAGCATTACATCTCTTCTAAATGAATAACACGTGGAAGCGAACTGAGCAAGGCGAGATGCTGAATGCTTCGGTAGGCTGCAGATCGAGATGCGACGAACGCTAAGCCAATCAGCGCCCAGGATACTGAACAGCGTGCTCTGATTGGTCGCGTCTCATCCATCAGCCAATGGTGTGCCGTGTATGGTATCATATAGGCAAAGTAGCTCAAGCAGCACAAGCTTCGCTGGTTTTCCTATCTCGCGGTTCTTTGTCAACTCAATTAGAGTATGTATTTTATTTCGGCTAGAAAAAACTGCGATGCACCGAGTCCGCGAAATGTGAACCGCGATATGGCGAGGGACTACTGTATATATATATATGAAAATTATTTCACGAAAGTAACACGTGAAAAATATTTGATGAATAAAACCACGAAGGAAAGGAAACACAAAATGGTGCTCAAGCGCTTTCGTCTAATGACATCCTCAGGAACAATGAAGTACATAAAAAGGTTAAGCCTATATATAGGTTACAGAAAGAAAAAAAGAGAAAAAATAAATAACATACATACACACACACACACACATATATATATATATATATATATACAAATACATACATACATATATATATACAATAAACAGAGAAGTAAAAATAAAAAATTAAAAATTAAAACCTTGAAGGATTACCAGTGAGGCGTACAGATTTGTAAGGAAAAATATCGATTTTTAGCACAAGATCAAATGGATTATAAAAATACAAATTTAATAGAAATATTCTTGAGTCTGCCATTATCCAACTTTCAAATAACTTCAACATAAGCAAAGGTCTTTTTCAACTCGATCCTGTTATTTTGAATTTCTTTAAAACAGATTTAGATAAGAAGGGTAAAACATTAAATCTTTGGTAAACTTGTCTTCTACTTTATTAACTTTTAATTTGCATTTTATTTTTTTATATATATCGAAACCTGACCATAGGCAGCATTGTGTTAAAACCCGGGCAGAGTTCCAGTATAAATTTGTATTTTTATAATCCATTTGATCTTGTGCTAAAAATAGATATTTTTCCTTACAAATCTGTACGCCTCACTGGTAATCCTTTAAGGTTTTAATTTTTAATTTTTTATTATTTTTACTTCTCTGTTTATTGTATATATATGTATGTATGTATGTATGTATTTGTATATATAGATATGTATATATATATATATTATATATATATATATATATATATATATGTCTGTGTGGTATGTATGTATTTATTTTTTCTTTTTTTCTTTCTGTAACCTATATATAGGCTTAACCTTTTTATGTACTTCAGTGTTCCTGAGGATGTCATTAGACGAAAGCGCTTGAGCACCATTTTGTGTTTCCTTTCCTTCGTGGTTTTATTCATCATATATATATATATATATATATATATATATATATATATATATATATATATATATATTGAAAAAACACCAAAAATAAGAAATATATTTTAATAAAAAAAAATATATTTTATACAAATTTGCACAAGATAATATATAACCTTACAACCTTACAAAGGTTCCACGTGATGATTTCTCATTTCGCGAAGGTCAAGCGTGTCGCCCCTCCTCTCGAGTTGGCCTGGTGAAGTAGTGAGTTGGATTCTTGCGCTCTCCACCTCACATAGCCAGGTACGCCCGGCTCATCGGGGATTGTTCTGAGCCAGGCGTCAAGTCTTCTTTTGAAGATTTCCACTGCAACTCCCTTCGTGTTTCTTAGGTCTTTGGGCAGCTGATTAAATAGTTTTGGTCCTCTCACTACAAAACTATTTTCTTTCAGGGTTAAGGATGTTCCCTGTCTCGCCTTCAATTTGGGAATACGACACAGTCTACCGTTTCTACCTTCCACCGTTGTTTGGGGAGTTATGGGATTCAGAGTAAGATTAGGGACTAGTTTCTCCATTATTTTCCAAGTGTAAATAATGGTGTATCTCTCTCTTTTCCTTTCCAGTGAATATAGGTTTAGTTCTCGTAACCTTTCCAGTAATTTAGTTCTTTGCACCCATTGATATTGGCTGTGAAACTTCTCTTGAATCCCCTCCAGCTGTCTAATGTCTTCTTTTTTATATGGGGATGTTAGGACCGAGCAGTATTCCAGTTTAGGTATTATCAGGGTTTTCAGTAGGGGGATCATTACATTCCTATCCCTTCGTTTAAAAGTTCTCAATATCAGACCCGTTATCTCTTTGCTCTGTTTACTGCTATCTTATTTTGTGTTTCAAATTCGCATCATCTGTCATTACAACACCCTAAATCTTTGCTCTGGAATTTCTCTGGACTTCCTGTCCATTTGGGGTATAATATTCCATGGACTTTAGGTCTTCTCTTTTTCCGTACCGTAATAGCTGAAATTTCTCGGTGTTAAACTTCATATTGTTGTCTTCCATCCACTTGTAAATTTTGTTTGTCGGTTTGTAGAGATGCTATGTCTTCTGGTTTTCGTATTTTTCTACTGATCTTTGTGTCATCTGCAAAGGATATATATATATTTTCTTATTCAGTTTTGATTGGTTATTCAGTATATATTGCTATTATAGCTGGGTGTGACTGGGTCAAAAAACGAATAATAACCTCTTTTGCTAAACAATTACAGCCGAAATGTCAGCTTATTTAACCTAAATTTGGTAATTTTTTACTATCACTCCGGTCTCTTAAATTCCCATAATTTATAGATCAATGGATTCGTTATTACACCAGGAATGCGATTTGGATAGTCTGAAGTGAGGGAACTGGCCCAAAACTAGTTAGGACACGGTTTGTTTTGGGGTATAAGTGTGAAAAAATACTTTAAAATGCGGGTAATTCCTTCAGTAGAGACTATCTAGGGTGCATTTGCGATGTAAAAACAAATCTATTGATATATAAATTATGGAAATTGTAGGAACAGCTAACATGAGTGACCTAAAAGGTATATATATACACATGTATGTAGTAAAATGAACACTATATATATTCACTGTATATATTATATATACCATAAAACTATACTACCCTAACCTACCTAACAAACAATACCTTCCTTATTTTTCTTAGGGCAAATAAATTCTTTTAGCAATACACTGTGTTCTACATAAAAATTAAATGTAGCCTCTTCATCATCAAAAAATTTGCATGAAGTGAAACACAGTGAATAATTACATCCATCGCAAACTGATGCCATTGTGACACTAAAATCTTATGAGTTCAGGTCGAACCCCCCAAATTTTGTTAGTGGTACCTTCCTAACCTTTGTGGGATCAGCCATTTTATCATTCCCAAAAACATGATCCATGATTTTATCGCTCAAAAAAGTAATTTCTTAACATTAATTTTATAGTTTTAATCAGCATTTGTCTTCATATTGTACTTAATAAAAGTTGTTTAAAAAAATGTAGAGAGCCTTCTGGTAAACTTTATTTTTGGTTTCTAGAGACTGGACTGATAGTAAAAAATTACCTTAAATTTAATAATTGAAGGGAAATTTATGAACTTCTTACCTTGAATTTTTTTTTTATTTTTTGATACCAATAATGAACATTTTTATTCTGGCTTTCTTCGTCTTGTGCCTCCTTGTCCTTCCTGTTATTATGCTTATTCCGATCTTTTTCTTCTTCCCAAAACCATGTTGCCATTTCTAGCTATGGGATCTTTTTTTCTTTTCATCCTATATTTGTTTTTTCGTTGGTGGTTTTTTAAATTTTTCTCAGCAAGAGTTCAAGTTCTGATTTATTTTTTTTATTTTTTTTTATTGTCAATATGGCTTATCTAAGATTAGGTGGGTCTTCCATTTTGGTACTCCCAAATTTTCCATATATTGAAGCGAAAAATTGCATGTGAAATGCAATTTTTTTTTTTAATATGTTAGCCCATCTTAGATTACCTATAATTTGTTTTATTTGTTATTCTATTTTTGTTTTTCCTCACTTTTTAATGTAAAATGTAGCATTTTATGGATCGAGTAAAGATAAGCACCTCCAGCCTTCTTTAACCCTTTCAGTGCGTGTGGTAAACTATGTTTACCATAAAAAAGCCCGACTCAGAACGCATGGTAAACTATGTTTACCATTAAAAATCTTCTCTCAGGACGCATGGTAAACATTGTTTTCCACGTTTAATAAATGGTCTATGAACCCCCTCGTTCCTATTAGAACAACGTAGTTAGTTCCCTGACTAATATTAGACATCAATATGGTGGTATTTGGCATCTTTTTTTATTTTCTGACTCTCAGCTCACCAGAGGGGGGAGTGAAATAGACTCCCCCAATCAGTTCAGCATGGCATCCACAAGCAGTAATAAGCGTAAAAAATCCTCTCTAGATGAGAATGAGATAAACGAATATCTCTCAATGTGTTCTGAAAGTGATATAGAATGTGAAAGTGAGGATGACTGGGTGCAAGATAATGTACGGGATATTATACAAAACCGACCAAGTAGTGACGATGAAGAAGAAAATGTGGTACTTTTGGAAAGAGATCTGCCTAAAGCAACAAAAATGAGCAAGAATTTTGAATGGCAGGAAATTGGTGAAAATATAGGCTGTACCAGAGGTGGGTGGCAGTTTACTGGTGAAAATAAAGTGCTCTTCAATGGTCAAACTCATACGATGTATGATGTTTTTTGTGAAGTTTTTCCCAAAGAAGTAATTGAGCTAATGGTTACAGAAACAAACAAATATGCAACTCAATTTCTGGCTGCTACACCTAATCTGAAATCAACATCTCGGTATAGTGCATGGGTCCCAACTACGTTTACAGAAATGAAGCAATTTATAGGGCTTTTACTTCTCATGGGTATTATACAAAAACCCAAGATAGGTATGTATTGGTCAACTGACAGTTTTTATGCTACTCCAGTATTTATAGCAATCATGAAAAGAGACAGATTTACCAACATTCTTTCTTTTTTGCATTTTGCTGACAATGCAGATGAGACGTTGAAGGAAAGAGGGGGAAGATGGTGAAATTGCATGACTTTATTGAGTTGATGACATCTGCTCTTGAATCAAAATATTCAACTTCTCAGAATCTAAGTTTGGATGAATCTTTGTTGCTGTGGAAGGGCAGACTCAGTTTCCGGCAATACATAAAAACGAAAAGATCACGTTTTGGGATAAAAAATTTCAAACTTGTGGATGAAAATTGTGTTACTTTGAAATATAAAATATATACCGGGACCATGGAAACTGTTGCTGATTTTTCTACGACTGAAAGTATTGTAGTAAGTATGATGGAAAAATATTTAGGAAAAGCTCACAACGTCTTCACTGATAACTTCTATACATCACCAAAACTATACAAATACCTTAGTGATAATAAAACTGGTGCTGCAGGGACTGTTAGAAGTAATCGTAAGGGCTTATGCCATACTATGAAAACTATGAATGTGGCAAAAGGAAAGAAACTTGCCTTTGAGACTCCTGAACTGCTTTCCCTTGTGTTTCATGACAAGAGAAGAGTTTGCATGCTCTCCAATTACCATTCGAACAGTGATGTGACAGTAACACGTAGATCAAAGGAAGGTTGAGTCGAAAAAAACATTCCAGCTTGCGTACATGAATACAACAAACATATGGGATATGTAGACCGAACAGACCAAATACTGCATTATTACTCTGTCCCAAGAAAGTTTCTAAAATGGTATAAGAAGCTGGCAATGCATTTGATTCAGGTCCGAGTACTAGATGCTTGTGGAATTTATAATCTCATAAAAAAGGGAAAAGTTCCCTTTGTAGACTTTTGCCATGAGATTATAAAAGGACTGACATCTGCAGATGAACCTAACTTGAAGAAATCAGTAGTTCCAAGACTAGTTGGAAAACATTTTACCAAGAAAATTACGTCAAATTCTGAACGTACCCCAAGACCAACAAAGAGATGCAGGGTATGTTATGCCCATGGGATAGAAAAATGAGTACGTTTTCAATGCGAGACATGCCCCGATACCCCAGGGTTATGCGACGAACCATGTTTCAAAATTTATCACTCAGCATTTAACTTTTAGTTAACTAAATAAAGATAATATCTCTATTTTATTTCATTTTAACCTTTATTTTTTTGTTACCCATGAAAAAATTGAAAATATTATTGATAGAAAACCTATTTTAAAGGCAAACAAAAGACGAAGCAAAAAAATAATTCAAGTTTATTTTCTGGCGCATTTATACGCGCAGCTTTCGTTCTGGGGTATTAGCGTGACACGCACAGGGCGTATCAGAATGGGATGCAGCGAAAGGGTTAATTAGCCTTATAAGGCTAACTAATGAAAATATCATGACCTAACAACCAATCATCAAGGGCATATAGTGGACTTAATGATTGGTTAGGTTAGGTCAGGTCATGATATTTTATTAGTTAGCCTTATAAGGCTAATTAAAGAAGGCTGGGGTGCTTATCTTTACTTGATCCCATTTTATAAAGTCCTCACTCTTTCCAAAATGAAAGGGTGTTGCATTTTAATTTATTTTCCATAGGAAATATTACAATACTCCAGCCCTTAGCTTTTGTTGTAACATCTGCCTAGCTTGTAGAGCAGTTGAACGTTGTGGTCTATTATTTGTGGTATAGGTTATTGTAGTAGTAGTAGGACTAGTTACATCATTTATTGAATAGGTTAGGTTTGGTATAGTTTGGGTCAAATTTTGATTATCATCAGAATCTATTATAGATTCATCTTCATGATCATTTTTGTTAACAGTAGTTGGTCCTACTTCTAGGGGGTATGAGTGATACATCTCTTATAGTTTCACCTGAAGCAGTGTTAAGTTTTACAACCTTGGTTAATCCATCCTCCCCAGTTTTTAGTTCTAAACCTCTACCTAATGGCCAACACTGTCTTGGTGTATTTTGTCTAATTAGAACTATATCTCCTACCCTGATTTTATTAACCCAGTCTTTGTTTTGTATATATTTATGCCTTTCTCTCAACCCAACAAGGTATTCATAACTCCATTGCTTTTTAAATTTTGCTTTTATATTTATTTGTGATAATCTATTTTGCAAATCATGATTATTATCACTCCAAGGTGGATCATCCAAGGAGATATTATAATCAGGTAGAAGGTTAATGACTTCTCCCTTAATCAAATGATTTGGGGTGAGAGGCTCTACATCATTAATATTATCCCTACATAAGTAAGAGATCTGTTATTGACAACATTCTCAATTTCACTAATGAGAGTGAGAAGTTCAAAGAATTCAATTTGTTTTTTACATGTTGATTTCTTTAGGCAATTCTTTATTGTTTGGATATTCCTTTCCTAGATTGCTCCATACAGTGGTGACACAACAAGGATGTATTTTATTTCCATTTTATTTTGTTATTTTGTAGATATGGTATGTGAATTTTGTAATATGTCACTTATTTGGTTTTCACCAGCCTTGAAATATGTTGCATTATCTGTCCAAATAATTTTGGGTACAGAATGCTTAGCACAAAATCTTCTTCTAAAGCTATAGACAAATGATTCTGCGGAGAGATCACTCACTATGTCTAAGCTGACTGCTCTAGAAGATGAACATGTGTAAAGTATGATGTACATTTTTTGTTCTGTTGTTCTCAGACCAACAGTCAAACTTCCTGTATAGTCTCTGCCAACTGTTTCAAAAGGCCTATTAAAGGTGACTCACTCTGTTGGCAAATCAGGAGGATTGGTCTTCCTGAAAGATCTGGAATGAATCCTTTTGCAGGTGACAGTTATTCAAAACTGTCTTTACAGTCATTCTGCCTTTGGGTATCCAATACAACTTTCTAATGGCATTTAATGTTTGTGGAACACCCATGTGATAAAGTTCATTGTGTTTCTCTAATAATTAGGGTTGTAATATGATGGAACCTAGGAAGAAGAAGGGGTTGTTTACTATTATATGTGATTTGTTTAATCTACCCTTACATCTTAAGCCATCTTTGTCAATGTAAAGATTCAAGTTTATTATCATAGGGTACTTTGTTCATTTGTTTACCAATTGTTAGAAAATCTATTTCACTTTTGTATTCTGTTTGTTGTATGTGGTTAATTCAATATTTGGTAGGTAGACTTGTATACATTTCATTATCATTATTTCTTTGTTTATTTATTTTCTTTAAGCAGTTGTGAATGAATCTGAGACAGTAAGATGTTACCCTTACAAGTTTGTCAAAGTCAGAATAATTGTTATAATCTAATAGTGGCTCAACTTTATTTGTGGTTATCATGTTAAGCTTTACATTAATTTGTTCTGCTGCCCACATTTTCATCCTGAATGAATTCAGGTCCATGAAACCAATTTTTGTTGGATTTTAGTAATTTATAGGATAATCCTCTTGTAATAATCCTCTGCAGGATTTTGTTTTGTTGGAATGTATCTGAAGATTATGTCCAAATTTTGTCTAGCTTCTTTAATGTCTCTTAATCTGTTACGGACAAAGATGTTTTTTGAGTTTAACTCATCAGAGTTGATCCATGCCAAGCAGATATATGTATTTGTGATGTTTACATCATGGTAGACTTCATGGAGAAATCCTGTTATTTTTACAGCTAGATAACCTGCAAGTAGTTCAAGCTGAGGAATAGTTTTCTTTTGTTTTAAGGGTGTTACTTTCCCCTTGGCATAGATCAAATGGCTGCCATCCTCACCTACAAGGTAAGCGCAATAGCCATACACCTTTTCACTGGCATCGCCAAATACATGCAAGGTTTGAGGTGTACAGCAAAACCCCGATTAGCACGGTTAATTCGTTCTGTGAAAATGCATGTATTCGAAACTGTGCTAATCGAACATAGTAATACATAGGAAATGCAGTAATGGGTTCAGGACTTTCAAAATTTTTGCTGACTTTTTAAAAAGCTTTTTTTTTTTTTTTTTACCGTATTTCAACCTAATATAATAGTAAAGGATAGTCGAAATATGTTCACTAATCAACAGTTTATTAGAAATAAAACATTATAGTAGGTACTGTACATGCAAAAGAGTGAAAAATATTCTATACAGTACAAATCTACTTCCTTGAAAAATATTTATCTAGGGTCTTTTGAACCACCTTTTCTTCTTTCTTCTCTGCATGCATCTGCCTGTAGCAGCGAAGACTGTTTTCCAAGTTTCGGCGAACTTGCATGCTTCGCTCTATGTTAGGGTTGATATCCATTATCAGTTGCTTGAACTTTTCGAATTCGCGAAACATTGTATCAAATTCTTTTAGTCATTTCCTTCATCTGTTGTTCATTTTCATCGACTTCATGATTGTCCACTTCTTCGTATGCGCGCTGTTGATCCAAATTAAGAAGGTCCTCATCAGTCAGTTCTTCCGAATGAGATTTGAGTAAATCACGAACATCTGCATCATCTATTTCCTCGAAACCAACCTCTCTTCCAATGTTAGTTATTTCTTCAATGATTTCTTCTTGTTGGGGAAAGCCATTGAAATCATTACTGCAATGTGGAAAAATATGTTTCTAAATGGCTCTCATGTTGCTCGCTGTCAATTCTTCCCATGATTCATGAATATTTTCAATGGCATCTTTTACATTAAACTGTTTCCAAAATTCTACCAATGAAATTGCATTTTCTCCTGTTGTAACTTTAATTGCTTGCGCAAAAGTTCTTAAATAATAAGCCTTGAAAGTGGCAATTACCCCTTGGTCCATGGGCTGTAAAAGTGAAGTTGTGTTCTTGGGTAAAAATATGACTCACATTTTCGCATAAGTCACTAAGTACAGTGGGATGACCAGGGGCATTGTCTAAAATTAGTAAAACTTTGAAAGTAAGATTGTTCATCTTACAATAATTTTCTACTGCTGGATAAAAATAGGTTGAAAACCAATCTTCGAAAACAGCTTTGGTCACCCATACTTTCTTGTTAGCATGCCAAAAGACTGGTAGAGATTGTTTGTTATAGCCTTTAAGAGCCCTAGGATTCTGTGCACGATACACAAGCATGGGTTTCAATTTGAAATCACCTTCAGCATTTCCTCCCAATGAAAGTGTTAAGTGATCTTTCAACACTTTAAATCCAGGTTGCAATTTTTCTCTCTTGGATAAAAAAGTTTTCGAAGGCATTTGTTTCCGGAATAGGTAAGCCTTTCATCAACATTGAAGATTTGTCTGTCATCATAACCCTTTCTTCAATTATTTTTTTCAAAATGTCGGGATATTTTAGTGCTGCTTCCTTGTCTGCACTTGCAGCATCACCTGTTATATGAACATTGTGAATTCCTGTTTGAGTTTTGAATCGGTCAAACCAGCCAGAACTAGCTGTAAAAGTTTCTTCAGTTCCTGCTGGAATCTCATTTTCTGTTACGTTTTCTTTTGCTGCATTTTCTTTCACTGCAGAGAAGGTGCTTAAAGCTTTCATTTTAGTCATGGTGCTTAGTGGAATTCGTATTTGGTTGCAATCTTCCATCCACAAAGACAGAAGATGCTCCATTTCAATCATTATAATGCTTCTATTCCTGGTTGTTTGTGTACATGAAGTTGATGCAGCTTTACCTTTTTCCTTATAGTCATCCATTTTTCTTATAATTGTCTGTACTGTTGCTTCGTTCACTCCCATGTTGCGCCCTATTTTTGCTTTACTGTCACCATGTTCGTCTTTTTATTACATCCAATTTATCATCTAGAGTTAACACATTCCGCTTCTTCTGAACACCAGCACTTTTCTCATCAGTCTTTCTTTTATTCATAGTTATTGAGGGTAGATTACGTAATGTGCAGTTTTTTGTCAACACAGGATGGCGTTGCCACCACACAAACAGAAGGCTTACAATGATACCACATTTAGCATGACACAATAGAGTACATAATTTGATGTTTAAAAATGTTTAAAAGCATTTGAGAACACAGCAGAAGACAGAGTCTTTGCGCGTGACATTTGAAAATATTACTGTGCTAATCGAAGTTTGACCCCGTGTTATTCGGGATTTGGTATCAATTTATAAACCGTGTTAATTCGAAAACTGCTAATTGGGGTTTTACTGTATCTGTCTCCACAAACTCTGGGAATATTTGTTTTGTAGTTTATTGAGATCTTTAGCTAACCTTTTCCAGTTATCTTGTTGTTTATTGGTTATAGGATCATCCCAGTCTACTTTGTTTCCAAAATTCTTGTAAAAGAACCCTGGATCTGATAGTAGAAGGAAGGAGTAAACCCATAGGATCAAATATTTTTGAACTTTTGGATAAGATCTTTCTTTTTGTGTTAGCTGTTGTATCTAAGACATTGGTTCTCAACCTTTTTTTAACCATTGCCCCCTTGAAAATTTTTTTGCCCACTCTATTTTCAAATCGCCCCCCTACACACAAAAAAAGTGAAATAAGAAACTTTCAAACTTACTTTTTTATTTAATGAGATCCTTGAAATTGGTGTTTTTCTACTAAATATGCAATGTTCGGTTCAATGTCGCTGAGCTTAATTCTTGTCACCTCTTCTGCATACATCCAATCTGTTTTTTTCCTTTGTTAGTAATTTACTCACTGAACTAAACCCAGTTTCAACCATATATGATGTTGGAAAACATAACCTTGGATATAGTGTTTTACAGTCTTTTAATGACCAGAATTCAGTCTTTCCTACTTTATCATACATGTATTTTGAGTTATCATTGCATCGTAATTCAATTAATTCTTGAATTTCTTCTTCAGCTGAACTAACATCACAATTAAATGGGTCTAACATCCATGGTTTTACTTCAAAGGAAAATAAATCAGAGAATCTTTTGTTCATGTCACTTTTTAACGAACATAAGTGTCCAGAATACGTTTCAAGATCCATTTTGGTAAGTGAAGAACAAATTTCTGCCAGCTCACGCATGCTGTGAAACATTTTTTTAAGTAAATTATCTTGAAAAATTTCCAATTTTTCAGTAAATGTTTTTAATACTATTTTACAATCACTCAATGTAATAAATTTTCCTTGAAGTTGAAGTGATACCTCATTAAGCTTTCAAAATATCCAAGCCATATAATATATGTCATTTTTGTTTTCTTATTTCTTTAGCAATATCTGCGTCCCCTTCACTTTCTAGAAAGTTAATTATGGTATCAAAAAGGTTTATAAATCTTGCTAAGCAATTTCCTTTGGAGAGCCATCTGACTTCCGTATGTAAAAGAAGTCTTACATACTGTTCATCATGATCAGAACAAAACTTCCTGAATAGGCGATCATATTTGTTATGTGATTTTATTTTATTGATAGTTTTAATAACTATACCAAGTGAATAATGTAGAATTGGACTCATATTTTTTGCTACAAGATTGTCTGTGAACAATGCAATATATTGCAATGATTCCAGGACATATTTTTTTCAAATGTGCTACGAGGCCTTTATGCCTTCCGACCATTGAGGTAGCACCATCAGTTGCAATCGATATCAAATTTTCTAATGGAACTTTATTTTCATCAAACCAGGATCTTAAAGCAATAAAAATAGATTCCCCAGTAGTGTCAGTTTCTAGGTATTTCACAAATAATATATCTTCTTTCAATTTACAATCATCATTAAAATAATGTACATACGCCATGAGAAGGGCCTTGTTATCAACAACTGTGGAATCAACCTGAATTGAGAAATTATTTTTTTCAATCTTTCAACTAGTTCTTCAATATTCACTGACATTTCATCAATTTGTCTTCAAATTGAATCGTTGCTCAATGGTAAACTTTTTAAGATACCTGAAGGATCTTCATGCATCACATTTGAAATAACAGTTTCTAATATAGGCTTTATGACTTTCTCAGTAATTGTATGAGGACAGCCATTTTTTGCAACAATTTTTGCAATCTCATATGACGCAACATTGGCTTCATCTAATTTGGTATCTTTTTTTACAAAATGTGTAAGTTAGGTTGCTGCTCAAAATTGGTTTTCAATTTTTTGAAATAGTCAACAGTTTTATTAGCTTTATCTGGATGCTTCCTTTTGAAATGGTCAAGAAGTCTTGATGGTTTTAAAGCTTCATTCGAAAGAGTACTATTACATAAAAGAGACACAGGCTTTTTTGGATCGAGAGGGCTTTCAATAAAACCGTAAGATAGGTATTCACCAAGGTATTGGTGACACTTTTTCTTTGCTCCACTTGACATTACTAAGGGGTCTTGTGCATTATGTAATTACATAAAAAATTGACAATGATAAAGTATTTAAAAAATATCTGAAATTTGAAAAAAAAGTGTTTAGATGTGTCATTAGCAAGGCTGTGGAGTTAGTACACAAAACCTCCAACCTCAACTACTCAATTTTTTGTCCTTCTGACTCAATCTCCAACTCAGACTAGCAAACTAGGTGTAATAGGCCTAATAATTATACTTTTAATTTTGCTATGATGGTAGTCAGGGATGGGGAGTCAGCCAAAAACAACCGACTCCCGACTCCTGAGTCGGTATTTTTAAAAACCGACTCCGAATCCCGACTCTTTCCTTATCATGCTGATCTACAACCTTATAAATATTGGGATGTTTTGTTTCGTAGATGGCGTTTCAAGTTTGAGGCTCTAATTGGAGCATTAGCATGTTTCCCAGTGTAAGCACTAATTTTTGCATTACACTCTTTACCATCCTTTTCTACTTGACAAATAAAAATACTTTCATCCTCATTTAGCTTAAAATATTGAAAGACTGCTGATTTTCTACTAGGCCCATGACTCATTACTAATAGGGTCTAATTAAATTAATAATTAATATATTGCTAATTTTTATATGGTACCTAGTATCCTAAAATAGAAATATGAAATTCATTTGCTAAGATTTACCAGAACAATAAATCAAATGTGGAAATGTGAATCTAGAATTAGTTCAGGAAGATATTTATTTAGGGCAGAGTAGTATTCTGGTAAATTGTTGGCATATAGAAATTGAATCAAAGAGTCAGGAGTCGGTCGTTTTTACCGACTCCCGACTTCAAAAAAGCCCCGACTCCGACTCCCCACCTCTGATGGTAGTTATACAAGATGTCATTTCATCACAATCATGTGAATCATCAGGCTACTTTTTTAATTAAAAAATTTAAAAGGCACTAGTTTGGCAGCTAAAAAGCACTAAAAGTGCACTAAAAATAATAATCACGTTATCATTTTAGTAGCGCAAGCCTAATTTTAAGTTCAAGTAGCCTCATTCCCGAGAAGTAGGCCAAACTGGCATCCTCCACCTTAAACCTTGCAATGTTTTCAAAGGAAAATCACATTTATACATGTGTTAGCACTCCTTATTTATGAATTTTTATCAGAGAAGAAAGCAAACATTCGAAACTCTATTTTATTCTTAAGAAGCACTAATTGAGTGATTAAATTGAGTGACTAGAAACGTGACAATGAGGTCATTGTCTCTGTACTCGAAACAAGGGACAAATGCGAAAATTAAGAAGCACTAAAAGAAAAATCAATGATAATAGATAATAGCACAAAAAATAACACCCGCCCACGCTTCTAATTAGGTAAGAACTGACGCTCTGTAGCGTAACCATCACTAAGCCGCTATAGAATGCTTTGAATGACGACCCCGCCCCACTGCACTTCTCATTGGTCAATTCCCTTTAATGTCATCGACGGCACAACACATACTCCGAATAGTGTTTCAAAACCATTGATGAGCAATTTGAAAATAATTTAATTTTAATCATTACCTAAATAAATTTTCGCCCCCCTTCAGTCAAATTTTTGCCCACTTTCACCCCCAGGGGGGGTGAAATTGCCCCCATTGAGAAACCCTGATCTAAGATGTAGCCTTTTGTGCAGAGTGAGTCATGAACTTTAGAATCTGAGTTTAAATCCCAGGTCATACCTAATGTTTTCACCCTGTTTGTTGGTTCTGTCAATCCTTTATCTTCTGATTTTATTTTTTGATTTAGTCTCTCATTATTTGGGATCCACTCTCTTAATTCAAAATTACCTTCTTTCATTATTTTATCTGCTTTGATGTAAACTTCATTTAATTCTGACTCTGTTTTGGTTGATCCTACAAGGTTATTTACATAGAAGTGGCCTTTCAAGAAATGAACAGTTAAATAATTTTAATCATACAAATTTAAGTGATGTTGATGGTTAAAGCCAGTAAACTAGGACTTGCATTTGCTCCAAACAAAACCACATTAAATTTAAATGTTTTAAATCCTTTATTTAAGTCATATGGATCATTAAACCACAAGAATCTTAGTTGATCTCTGTCATTGTCATTTTTCAGATGAATTCTCAAAAAAGCTTTGTTTATATCACTTTGAACTGCATAGTCATCTAATCTAAATTTAGAAGGATTTTTTACAAGGTCTGAAATAAGATTAGGCCCCTCTATGAGACAGTCATTCAAGCTATGCTTATTGCTATCTTTAAGACTACAGTTATACACAACTCTAAGTTTTGTTGTGGGTGCATCCTTTCTATAGACTCCTGTGTGAGTAAGATAATGGCAGTTGTCTGTTTTAAAGGGGTGATCTTTAACTTCCTCAATGAAGCCTTTTTCTAACTAGTCCTTGAAAACATCATAAATTTTAAATCTATTGTCATTTTTTATAGAGATGACCTTTCGCTACCTTTAGATTATCATTTAATTTTGATCTTCCAAGGTAGTTCAATTGAATAATGGCCATTTTCATACATGATGGTTTTTTCAAAATTTTCAACCATTAATTGATTTTCATCTGTATGATCACCATCTTGCACCCCCACTGACTCTAATAGCCAGAGCTGTTGTACAAATATCTAATTCTTCAGTTGTTAATGATTTATTTAATATTTCAGTATTTGTCATTATTTGAGTTGTGTAAGACCTTGTCATAATAAGGCGAGTTTGTTAGTCAGATATTTTTATTTTTCATTATTTTATATTTATCTGTGTGTCCCAGTGAGCATCTAGAGCTATCTCATCTCCTATTCTGACTATGCCCTTCTGAATTAAGTGAATATAATCGGCTCCAATTAACATTTGAACATTATCTATTGTATCATCATTTAAATTTCTATCTGCAATTTTATATTGCTTTTTAAGTTGTTGTATTACTTGTTTTATATTTGGTATTTTAAGTTTTTGTTGACCAACTTGTTCAATGACTACTGCTTCTATGTTTATTGTTTTATTCTCTGTGGGTATACCCAGATCTAAATTGACTACTATATTTTTCTTTCTGTTCGTTTTCTTTGACAAATGATGTTATACACAATTCTTGTTCATTTTTATGAGTTTGTAGGCCTAATTGATTAACTAATGATTGATTATAAATGTTTGTTGGGAACAAGAATCTATTAGACATCTTATAGGAGTTGTCCCACCTTTTTTATTTTTTAAATCTAAAGTTATTGTAGGTAGAAGTACACTAGAATTTTTATTGACATTATTTATTGATAAATGTCCATTAAATGTTTTTTAATTTTTCTTTGTCTTGTTTATTTGAATTTTTAAATGAATCACAAAGACAAGAGACATGATTTTAAACTTCCACAATTAACACATTTGAATCGTATTTTTGTTTTGCAGTTGGTTAGTATGGCCTGCAGCTGTGTGTTTAGTACAAAGGTTTAACTGAGAACACCTGTTTATCCGGGATTCTAAGTCTACATGTTTAGTACATCGTGTGCTATTCTGATCATCAGCTGAACAAAATTTACACTTAGGTACAAATTCTGTCGTAACATTAAAATTTTGTAGTGTAGGAGTTAGACCTATCACTTTTTGTTCTGATTTGTCTTTTTGTTGTGGTTGTGGCTTTGGTTTATTCATGAATCAATCTTTGTTTGTGAATTAATCTTTGAAGATTTGTATATTGACAAAACATTTGGAAATTCATTCCTTATTTCACCAAGGGTAGGGTATGTATTTCCCATTATTCTTTGGAAAATATCCCTAATTTGGGTAGGTAAACAATCAAATATTATGGTTTGGATAAACCATGCTGATTTCTCTAGATCTGTCATTATTTTGTAGATGACCTAACATGCATTCAGTTTCACAATAGAAATTGTACAGATCCTGATGGTTATCCTTGGCTGGTTTTATATTTTTTTATTTTATTGCTAAATCATTTACGATTTTTTTTTATTAAGGGTAATTTCTTTCTAGTAATTTGAGCTATTTTATGAGCTGCCTATTGCTGGTAAGGCATCCACCAGTTTTAGGGCTGGGCCCTTTAAATAATTAAGCAGATAACTGAATTTGTCAACATCAGATATATAATCTTTGTTGCCAATTAAACTATCAAATTTTTCCAGAAAAGACTGAAATTTTGTTCGATCACCCTCAAATATTGGTACTTGTAATATTGGTAACTTGGCTTTTAGTTGTTTGTCATCATTAGAAATGGATGCATTTCTGAAGGCCTCAATCAAACTTTGATTTGTAGCTTCTAAATTATTTGGTAGATTATCTAAAGCAGCATATAATTCATTTATGTGAGAATCTATTTCAAAAATATTATGTTCTTGTTCACACAAAAGTGCTGTGTATGTCCCTTCACCAACATTTAGCCCATCAGTTTCTGTAACAATTTCCTCGTCTATAATTATTATTTCCTGTTTAATTCTATTTAAACCACCCAAAATAGTATCATAATCTCTTTTATTTGGATTTTCTTTGCTGTTAAAGCTAGTTAAAAGCCTGGTAATGACTCCCTTCCTTGCTGATCTCTTCCTTTTTAATGATTTAATCTTTGCCTCAATTGCTTCACATTCAGCCATATTTTGTTTATTTTATTTTTCCAAAAATAAGTCCCTAAAACCCTTTCAACTTTATAAATAAGCTTTATTTTATATTATGTTTACAATACTTAAGCTTTATTTTGGTTAAATAGGCTAGGCTTCGGATTGCCCTTATTCTAGAATTTTACTACATTTATGACCAAATGATAAGTTTTGAAGTATTTGAATTATTTTTTATTTTTATTTTTAGTTAGGGCTTCGTAATTTATTATTATTTATATGTAGTAAATATTTGAAAAAGCCAAATACAGAATAAATTCTGTTCAGATGTCAAAATGTTTGAGAATGTGTACAGTGGAACCTCGGTTGTCGAGCACCTCAGAACTCGAGTTTTTTGGCATTCGAGTGTTTTCCAGAGCGAAAAATGCCATCAGAACTCGAGCATCCGCTTGGGTCACGAGCGAACGAACGAGCTGTACACCAAGGCACTCTTCCAGAGGTGTTTTGAGGTAACTAATGACAGAGTTAACACTCAGAGAATTCTGGAGGAATCACTTCACCATTCTCAATTGTATTAACCTAATAGACAAAGCCTGGATGGAAGTGACTTCTAGGACCATGAACTCGGTCGGCCTGGAAGAAATTGTGGCCAGAATGCTACCTAGTAAAAGACTTTGAGGCTGAGCCAGTGCCTGTGGTTGAGACCATTGTGTCTCTTGGGAAGTCCTTGGGGTTGGATGTGTCTGATGGTGGAGGACCATAGGGAAGAACTCACCACTGAGGAACTCCAAGTCCTTCAGGAGGAGCAGCAACAGGTGGTAGCAGAGGAGATTGCTTCAGGGGAGGAGAGAGGGGAGGATGTTCCTTCTTCAACCATTAAAGAAATGTGTGCAAAATGGGAAGAGGTACAGAGCTTTATAGAGAGACATCACCCTGACAAAGCTGTAGCAGGCCGAGTGATAAACATGTTCAATGACAATGCTATCGCTCATTTTAGAAAGATCTTAAAATGCAGGCAAAAACAAACCTCTCTGGATAGGTTTTTGATAAGAAAAGCATCCAATGAGTCTAGTGGAACTTTAAGTGCCTCTAAAAGGAGGAGAAGGGAACAAACCCCAGAGGAAGACTTGCTTCCTGAAGTCTTCATGGAGGGGGACTCCCCTTCCAAAAAGTAACACATCTCATTCTCCCTCCCCCTCACTGTCTTTCATACACCAACAAAAGTCCTCTACAAAGGTAATGTGAAGTTAAATGCTCATTTATTCTATTTATTTGTCTTATATATTGAATGTTAATTTATTTTTATGTGTAAAACCATTAATATGACCAGAAATATGAATTTTTAAAAATATTTTTTGACGTCAGGAACGGATTAATTGCTTTTACATTATTTCTTATGGGAAAATTCGTCTCGGAACTCGAGCACTTTTCTGGAATGGATTATGCTCGTGATCTGAGGTACCACTGTAATTTTTTTTTTTTTTTTTTTAAATTTTATTTTATTCAAGGTTAAGGTTTTCACAGCAAATAACACTTCCAGCACGGGCCACCATTATAGATATGAAAAAAATAGGTCCTGTTCCAACCAGAGTAGCCTAAACACAACCTAGGCTATGTTGGAGATGGAAGACCTAGGCTAAAGATGAACCATCCTAGCTATTTGTCCATAAAGAGGACTTCCATACTCTTTTGCTAAACAATTACAGCTGAAATGTTAGCTTATTTAACCTAAATTTAATAACTGAAGGGAAATTTATGAAATTCTACCTTGAAATTTTGTGTGTTTTATTTCTTGACACCAATAATGAACATTTTTATTCAGGCTTCCTTTGTCTCGCGCCCCCTTGTCCTTCCTGTTATTATGCTTATTCTGATATTTTTCTTCCCAAAACTATGTTGCCATTTCTAGCTATGGGATCTTTTCTTTTCATCCCATATTTGTTTCTTCATTGGTGTCTTTTTAATTTTTCTCAGCAAGAGTTCAAGTTCTCCTTCTGATTTATTTTTTATTATTTTTTTTAATGTCGATATGGCTTATCCAAGGACCAAGATTAAGTGGGTCTTCCATTTCGGTACTCCCAAATTTTCCATAGTACTGAAAGATTCATACTGTAAATTATCTTAGACTAAGCTAGGCCTATCTATGCAAAAGCCAAATTGTAAATTACTCTAGCTTAAATCTAAAATTTTAGCTTCCTCAGTCAAAAACTTTTAATTTTATGGTCGCTTAAATGGCCCCCACCTTCGACAAAAAATGCCCATGTTGGGCTTGATTGGCTAACACCTTCATTTTGAGAGGCCTTGAAAAGTGTCTTCTAATAGGAGTAGAAGCTTCAAATTTGTCATGCCAATACAACTTCTGGTGGCCTTTTCAATTTTGCAAGTAAAAATGCTGTGGAACAAATAGTTTCTAAGTTACAAGGGCTTAAATATGGCTCCATTTTGAAGCTTGCATCAATTCCTCCCACTTTTACGACTCTTACTATTTTCAAAAGTTTTAGTTCTACATCAATCACAGCTGTTTTAATACTCCTAATAGTCTCTATGGGTTGTAAATTTATGAGTGAAATAAAAAAATAACCAAAAAAGGATTTATTTCTATTTTTAAAAATTTCTAAAAGTTGATATTTTCACAATTTGCAAAATTAATATCAACTTTGGGGCTTAATATAAAGGTGTCTGAAATTAGTCAGGGAGTTGATACTTCTAGTAAAGAAAGATACATATATGTAAAAAAACATATATTAAGGAATAGATCTCAACTCAACTCCTTCATATAGTTTTGGTGATTCAAAGAAAAGTGCTTTTTGTGAAAAATCTCAAATTTTTGCAAAATTTGTAAATTTTTAAATTTCTATTTATGACATTGAATTGTAATTTTACTTCCATTTTATTACTTAAGTTGATTTACAATTGTAATAATATGTAAATAAGTCTAAAACATACAAGAAATTTAATATGTCTGTCAAAACAACCAGCGACTCGAAGGGCTCTGGGTAGCTCATTTTGCTTTGTATATTCTTATAAATGTAAAACATGATGGTTAATCATTAATGTCCAGGCCTATTTTATAGATCATGATCTTTTATTTTCAGAAAATTTAACTAGAGCAATTAACTTAATTTTACTGCCTGTAATAATGGCTTATTCTAATCAAGAATCAAAGTGCAGCTTTGGTATGTACTTGGATGATCCATGTCATGAACACACTCACCAGGAAGGTGGGTATGTATACCTTACATGAGCTGACAGATGAAACAAGGAAACTGCTATTGTGGAGAACAAAAGCAACTGTAATCAACCCAAATAGTGCTACTGTATGCTACCACCATGAAAAAATGTTTGGAATGCATTACCAACAAATGCAACGTAGCTGCCAAGATCCATGGAGAAATCATCGAAAGAAGATAACAAGTAAGTAAATATAGGTACTAATATATTTATATTTCATAAAGAAGTTTATATTGTAAATTGTAACCTAAATTAGCTATTTAATTTTAATAGGGTAGGCTATATACTGTGCTACTGAATGCATATTAGGGTGGTCCAAAAAGTTAAAGCATCGACTAAGTTCTCTCCACAAGGTTGGTTTTATGCCTCTTGGTGTGGACAGTATTTGTGCAAAGTTTCACGTTATTCGGTTAATATTTAGGGGTCGCCCCACTTGCCCCCTTTTTGAGAATTTGGGAAAATATATAGACAACTGAATAACAATTTTTTTTTGGTTCTCAAAGAATATGAAAGAAAACAGTAAGACAATAGGACATGATAATGGGTGTATCTTCATTATTTTTTCTGCATCAGAGTCGCCTTGGATGGTATTGGTATCTGTTTTCGGTGGGTGGCTACGAGTTGTAGGAGGTACTGCTTCTGGTCCTCATTTCGTGTCAAAGTGTCATTGTAGCGTTGTGTGAGAGCAATACCTCGCTCGGCAGCTCATCATTGACGACTTTCATCTTTAAGGCGCGATCTCTAAGTTCCCTGTAGTTCTTGTCATTTGGCCATTCCCGTGGATCTTTTTGAAGTAACTGGCGCGCTTCCTCCTTACCTCCAACTTTCAAGGCATCAAAGAGGGTCAATGTCCTTTTTGTGACGAAGGATGCCACATCATTTTCAACACCAGCTTCCGCCATGTCGATTCGTTGGGGGCAGTCATTCTTTTGGGGATGTTGGAGGTGTTGAACCATTCTCCTTTTGGTATCAGGATCGATCCTATTATCGAAGAAGGCCAGTCCAATCAGATGCTCCGACAAGTACCACAGGTGGCGTCTTAGAGCTGTCTTCGCCGCTTGTGCAGCTCCTCCATGTGGATATTTTTCCAGAAGATGCAGCATTTTGAGATCATTGAGAGGAGCTTGTGTCCCCATTGGCGCTTCATGCCAGTACTTGACATAAATCAGACTGACAAATAAAGCCAGCTGAGTCATGTTTCGTTCTTCGCGTGCTGTGAGCTTGAATTGATAGTGAAAGAGGTAGATTTTGAGCGCATAAATCGCCTTCGCCATCCATCTCGCGTGGTGCATGGGACCCGGAGCTCGGATAAAGAGTTGACCACCAGTCTTTCCCCCCAGGAAGAGCAAAGATAGTTCAAGGAACTCCTTGTAGTCGTCACGAGGTTGGCTTGCCTGAAGAGCATTAGGTAAGTAAGTGAGCATCTCTTTTCTCATCTCTTGGAGTTGAGGGTTCTCGAACAAGCTGTCCGATGCTGAGACAAATGCTTCGTGGGAGAGAGATGGCCATTCCTTTTGAAATCGCTTAAAAAGGCCTGTTTCAGGACTTCCTGTTGAGCCAAATATTGAGGCAAAGACATCAGCAAGTACGACTTCAAGTATATGATGTCTACAACTGATCCAAACTAGCTTGTGACCAATGTTCCCTCTAAGGTGTGCGCGTGTGCGCGCGCACACGGGTTGTGAAACCCGCGCACACAGCAAAATAAAATGCGCACAGGCTCAAGCGTATCATGAGTCACGACAGTAAATGAAGTAATTTAAAAAATATCCCGTCACACAAGGTCTGACCATTTGCATCAACATACTCTATAGTCGCTCTTTTGAGTATTAACCCCTTCCACCCAACTTCGCCGATGACCGCGCAATTACGCAATACAGATTTTTTAAACTCTATGTATTTGCATTTTTTTTCTTTTATACATTAACGCATTGAATATAAACCTTCTCTTTCTTATTTTTGCATAAAAACGAATAGTAATTATCTCATAATTCATAAAAAATAAAATTATTTTCTATTTTATTCCTATTTTGTGAATGGATAAAATCATGTATTAATCTTGGTAGTCTATTTTAAATTGCTAAATGCTAAAAATTGTTTTGAGAAATGATAACTAAAATAGTCATTTTCAATTAATGTTATTTTTATTTTATTTCTTTATTTTGTTGAATTTTATTTTACCATTTTTTTATTTTATTCATATTTTTAGAATGGATAAAATGTTTTCTTTTTTAAGAATATATAATATTGTAAACAGTTTTTTAATATCCATTTAATAGTACCGTAATGATCAAGCTATCACCTTATGGAAATAATATTTATTAAGTACTTAATATTTATATATATTTCATTTTGAAGATAATAGCGCTCAGAAAAGTTTGCACAATTTTTCACCATGAATCTAAATGTATGCACAATGAAAATTTCTTGCGCACACGGACTAAAAAAAATTAGAGGGAACATTGCTCGTGACCCAATGCTTCTTCAATCCTGACACAGGCTCTGCGATGTAAACCTGTGTTTGATGCAGTGGTATCGAAGATGAGACCTCTCACATGCTGTTCCACCTTCCATAATTTCATAGTTTGAAGGCATGCCTGGGCCTGTGCTTCTCCAGTTCCTTGTTTCATCTTTGGGACACCAAGCAGCAGCTTCTGTCCATTGAATGTTATAAGGATTGCTATCCGATGCACATTCGTCTTCTTCCTTCAATGCCGGGGAGAAGCTTTCCGTCCCAATGGAGGACGACAGGGTCTTCTAGAGAGAATGATTCTAGGTCTTCTCGAGCTGCCTGTTCTCACCCACTTTCTCTGTAGCGATGAATAGAGCTCCGAGAGCATGTCATCCCAGACAGATCATGCCCCGTGGCCTGTAATACAGCTCCAGTTACGAAAACAGCATTCCGGTCAGAAAGATTGGTGCGATCCATTGCTCCAATGACTTCTGGAGATTGGAAAATGTTCGTAACCTTGTTCTTGGGACGCTTTGGTGCCAGAGCTTCAGACGAAGAAGGAATCGGAACCGATGGTCTATAGTCATCGTTGTCTTGCAAAAAAAGGGAAGAAGAAGAAGAGGAGGAAAGATCAATTGATGACACTCCTGCTTCTTCCAAATCTTTGTGTGTTGCTTCATGCCTTGCCTTCCTCTTGGCTTCCTTCTCCATTCTGGATCGCTTTCTGTCCTCTTGTGTAGTCGTTTCCTTATCAATGCCAGCCATGCTGCAAGAATTGATGTCCTTGCGCTGCATGGACAGGAAATTTTGGTCCTCAACGTTGATGATTGTGCTCATGGCATCACTGGTTGCGATGTCAAACAGTTCCTGGATGTCCGCTTTGAAGATGTCTTCATTCATTCTATCGCTGGCACGTTGCCTGGTCCTGTGCTTCTTGAGTGTTTTGTAGCGGTCTAAAAGCTTTGAAAGCTTACGGACACAGGAGTCGATCCGTTGAGTTGGGATCCGTGCTCGGGTCCAGACTTCAATCACCCTCTGGCATGCCTGGTTCAGACTGTTGGAGGTGGTTTGCTTTTGATTGATGTGGTGGTATTGCCCCAAGAGGAGGGCATCAAGGCATGTAGGGAGCCTTGACGTGGATAAAGTTCCAGTTGCCATCCCTAGAAGCCAAACTTTTGGAATTGATCGAGTTTGAGCCATCGCACCTACGGAAGAAAAAGTACATTATATAATATATATATTCAGAGTGGGGCGACCTCTAAATATTCACCAATCATGCTGCAATTTTGCACAGACCATGTGGACACTAAATGGACAAAAACCACACTTGTGGAGACTATCTAAGACAATTTTGAAATTTCCCCCTATGGATTTGGACCACCCTAATGCATATGTTTTGAATATTTTATATGAATAGCCTCTAACCAAATATTGAGGTTTTAAAATTATTTTCCAATGTGTTTAGAGTTTACATTACCCTACTTTATTTGCAGAATCACTACAAATTATTGACAGACATAGCAACTAGACTGAATCTGATACCAGGACAGAAACTTTGCTCAACATGCTTCTCTAGAGCCAAGACGATTGAAGATGAAAAAGACTCAGGTAGTGATGAATATGTTCCAGAAGAAATAGTTAAGGAGACATTTGACGAAACGTTAGGTTCACTAGAATGCTCACCCATTAAGTATGTAAGAGCAAGAGATTGAAAGTTTTACGCGAAAAGGAAACTAAAGCAAATTGAAACATCAACAAAATCAAAGCTGTCAAAAGTACTTCATATGAAGCCTAGCATTTTGGATGAGGAAGCGGAGAAACCTATGGAGTGAGGAAGAAAAGTGTTGTCAGCATATGATAGAGGAACTGAAAGAAAAGTGTAAAACTAGTACCAGACAAGAAAAGATACAAATTCTAACACACCTTCCAATTGGTAAAACCTGGTCCAGAGAAAGAATTATGAAAGAATTTGAAGTGTCAGCCAGAATGGTTAATGCTGTGAGGGCATTAAAGAGAAAAGAAGATATCCTTCTTATAATGAGAAATAAAAAGAGTAGCAAGGGTATAAGTGATGAAATAAAGGAAAGTGATAGAATTTTTCAAAAACAATGAATATATACTAGAGAATGCCCTGGTAAAAAAGACTACAAATCAATAAAAACACCACAAGGGAAGGTTCACAAGCAGAAAATACTGTTGTTGACAAATATCAGAGAATTATATACGCTTTACAAAAATAAATATCCAAATGACAAAATCTTAGTCAAAGTTTTTTGAACTGAGACCAAAATGGTGTATGGGTCTGGGGAGTAGCTAAAGGATCACACAATGTATGCATTTGTGAAATACACCAGAACTTTAAACTTTTATGTGAATCACACCCCATCAAAGTAGAATTAAGTGTTACTAGGGAAAATAGTCTGCAACACTGAAACTAGAAACTGCATGATTAATAACTGCAAAACATGTCTTGGTTTAAATGAATTACGGGATTGGCTTCTTACCATTTTTGAAAACAATGATTATGACATGGATGATGAGGTTTCCTTTAAGCAGTGGCTTCATACAGACCATACCCAACTGGTCACAATGACAAAAAGTGTTTCGAATGTAGTAGAAGACGTGTGTGAAAGTGCAAAAAAGTTGAAAGTACACCATTTCATAGCAAAAGCCCAATCAAAATATTTGTCCGACTGGAAAGAAAACCTCAATGATTCTACAGCATTAGTGCTTGTTGACTTCTCTGAAAACTATAGTTTTATAATTCAGGATGCCGTATAAGGGCATCACTGGGACAATACCCAGGCTACCTTGCATCCGGTAGTCTGCTATCAAAAAGTTGATGGTGAACTAAAAGTTACAAATTTTTGTGTAATATCAGATTCACTTACACACAACACAACTGCAGTTCATTCTTTTTTATGTGAAGCCTTGAAATTACTTAAAAGTCAGAATCCTAAACTAAAACATATTTGTTACTTTAGCGATGGCGCAGCAAGTCAATATAAAAACTATAAAAACATCATTAATTCAGTGTTACATGAAAAAGATTTCCAACTAACATGTGAATGGAACTTTTTCGCCACCTCTCGCGGAAAGAGCCCCTGTGATGGTGTTGGTGGCACTGTCAAAAGGTTAGTTGCCCGGGCAAGTCTACAAGCAACAAGTAAAGGTCACATCACCAATCTAAAAGAGATGTTCGATTGGTGCAAATCTAATATTAATGGTATACAATTTCTGTACATTGATTCAGCTAAAATTGAGGAAAATTCTAATTTATTTGAGTTAGAAAAAAGGTATTCCTTAATTAAGACAATCCCAGGAACCCGTTCATATCACTGCTTTAGACCTTCATCAACAGGCATTAAACTGTACAAAATTTCTAGTGATGAAAATTTCTTTAACGTACAACTTTCCTTCCTCAATGCTACACAAGAAAATGTGGCTTACCAATATAAACCTGGTACATATGTGGCCTGTTTCTCTGAAGGTGACTGGTTTGTTGGAAACATAGTTGAAGTGTGTGATACTGAGAATGATCTATTAGTAAATTTCATGAAAAAGAATCCTTTTAAATGGCCTGAACAAGAGGATGTTTGCTGGATTCCATTCCAACATGTTTTGTGTTCAATTGAACTACCTACAGTTGCTGGGAAAATGGGGAGACAGTACAAGTTATCAAATGATTGTTTATCTAAAATTGAGGAGTATTTTAAAAAAAAGCCTAAGTAACTACAGACCTGTATCAAGCTGAATAATAAATTGCCAATTTATGGCTGTGAGGCCATGGAGTGTTGAAGACAATCAGACTTAAAGCCTGAGTACAATAATAAATTCCTGAGTCAGTGTCTAAACAAAAGTTATTAGCTATATATAAGTTTACATACGAATTTACATAAAACAACATACATTAAAAAAAGAATATGAACTTATAGCCAATAATTCACATGCTTAAAAACTCAGTAATTCATTATTGTATATAGCTAAGTACTGTACACTTGTATTAAGGGAAGTAATACAACAAAGCTACTTAAATTTAAGGTTTTGTACTGAAAATAGTGGTTACTGCTAGTTTATCTGTACTAACTACATAATTTAAATTACTAGGAAGTGCTTAAAGAGCAGTAGAACACGGTTCTATATGATTTACTTAGGTAGATCCAAGTATTGAGCCTACAAGCTGGTCCATCTGTTGTGTTAACTGCAAATGTAGTAGTAATCTAGGTATATATTATGTCTTTTTTTATGAGTAAAACTTATTTAGATAATTTAACATTTGTGAATTAACTTACCAAGTAATAAAATGGAAGTAAAATTACAATTCAATATTGTAAAAAGAAATTTAAACATTTCAAAATTTTGAAAAAATTCAGAATTTTTCACAAAGAGTACTTTTCTTTGAATAGCCAAAACTATATGGAGGAGTTGAGTTGAGATCTATTCCTTAATATATGTTTTTGTACACATATGTATCTTTCTTTACTAGAAGTATCAACTCCCTGACTAATTTCAGACACCTTTATATTAAGCCCCAAAGTTGATGTTAATTTTGCAAATTTTGTGAAAATATCAACGTTTGGAAATTTTTAAAAATAGAAATAAATCCTTTTTTGGTTATTTTTTTATTTCACTCATAAATTTACAACCCATAGAGACTATTAGGAGTATTAAAACAGCTGTGATTGATGTAGAACTAAAACTTTTGAAAATGGTAGTCGTAAAAGTGGGAGGAATTGATGCAAGCTTCAAAATGGAGCCATGTTTAAGCCCTTGTAACTCAGAAACTATTTGTTCCACAGCCTTTTTGCTTGCAAAATTGAAAAGCCACCAGAAGTTGTATTGGCATGACAAATTTGAAGCTTCTACTCCTATTGGAAGACACTTTTCAAGGCCTCTCAAAATGAAGGCATTGGCTGATCAAGCCCAACATGGGCATTTTTTGTGGGGGCCATTTAAGTGACCATAAAATTAAACATTTTTGACTGAGGAAGCTAAAATTTTAGATTTAAGCTATTGAATGGTGTATGAATCAACCCTGAAAATTTGAAGAAAATTGGAGATGGTCACCCGACCAACTTTCTGAAATCTGTATCAGTTGAGCTGGAATGACTCATGAGCAAGTTCCAAGTTTTAGTGTGGTTGAGATTGTCAGATAGGCAGCTCCTATTAATTTGAAACTGGGTTCTCACCTTTAAGATCTCTGGGGCATAGCCAGTCTGCCTCTTTTAAAGACTTCTCTGCTTATGGTGGGAGGATTTAAGAAAAGTACAGCCTCCTTTGCCCAATTTAATAGAAAAGAAAAATATCACTTAAGAGGTTAATTGCATGAATAGGCAAGTTTTTACAGATAACTAAAGAAAATATGAACAATTTTATTGATCATACACCAATGTGCCTTCAGAACCAACTAAGCATTTAGGCAAAAAAAAATATGACAAACTAAAAGAAACCAAATAGCATTAGTCCCATACCACACACACACAAATGTCAACATAAAATAAAACCATTAAATTATTGGCTGTCACCAGCCCATTCCAACAAAGGAGACAAGACTTACAACATAAAAGGAACTTGCATAACTAATACAAAATATTAGTCACTAGGGCAAGGTCAATGAGTGTTTACCCAAATTGTGTAAACCTCATAAGTCCAAGATGTGTCATTTTATACTCCAAACACACTATCCTTCATATCACAATCATTAAAGGTATTCTTGGCTCAATCAGTGCAAACAAAAGCAATGTTAATAACAAAAAAAAAAAATGTGTGAACTCTGGTTTCAGCATTTGTGTAGGTATTGGGAGAGAAACTTACTTCAATAAGCAAATGTCCCAGCCAAAACAAATCCTGAATGAAGAGAAAAAAAAAAAAACATTTAGGGATTATCTCCCAGCACTGGCATCAGTGGACCCAGAGGAATCCATGAGTGCAATGATGCCAGAAAAGGGAGCAAAATTAATAATAATAATAATAATAATAATAATTAAAGTTCTAAAATTTTGGGATGTGTTTGCATTAATATGTTGCTCAGAAGGCAGTTAAAGGTACAATTTAGTTCACAGCCTGAGAAAGCTCAAAATCCATTGTGATGCATATTGATAACTGAAGTTAGATTTTTCAACAAGGTTTTTATAAAGGAAATCAGGCATTCAAAAATGATTGTTATTTATGATAATTTTAAGTGATCCAAATATGTTAGACATGGTCCTTATAGCTAATGGTTAAGTGATACAAAACACCAAACATCCCAGACCCTCAGAGGTCTGGGAGCTCTTGGGGAATCCTTCATAACTGTGGAAGTTCCCACTGAACTTGGTGTTTTAACCACACCATCTCAACATTGTGGTGAAGAGAGAGAGATTGAAGACAATCAGTAAGAGGCAGGGAACTGATGAGACAAAAAGCCTTTGATTCCACCCAGTCAAATACAGCTGTGTGGGTTGAGTGACCCCACACATGAGAAACATAATCCATATAGGGGCAAAGAAGACCCCTGTACAGAGACACTGAGTGGGGGTGAAGAAACTGTGGAGGCAATACAGCACACTTCACCTCTTAGAAGCTGTTTTAGAAAGAGAGTATATGTGGTCTTTCCAGGAATGTTAAGAGAAGAGGAAGGATTGAGTTGAGTGTTGTTGAAGGTAGGAGGATAGTTGTGTAGAAGATTGTGACACGTAGACAGGTGGAGGAACTGAGTTTTTGAGGCATTGAAACAGGGTTGGCACTACTGGGCCCAGCCCGAAAAAACCTACCCGTTTTTTTTTTAAAAAAACCTACTTGAAAAAACCCAATATTTTACCCACTTGTGGGTTTTTTCATGAAACTTAAGAAGTGCATATGCAATTATTTTTAAAAATTGTCATATAGGCGCCTATAATGATTTTATATGCAAAGCAAGCAAACATGAGTCAACAAATAGACCTACAGGTATAACTCTTTGGGTGAGGTAGCAGGTTATAGAGTGTAGACATCAGCCAATCAGGGTGTTATACATCCTGATTCTTCAGTCAACAGCATCTTCAAGGAATTTTCTACTTCTTCATGGATTGTATTTAAAAGTGGACCAGACAAATTTCGACAGGAAGGTGGAGTGTAGCTTGGTCTTAGAGTCTCTATCATTTCAATAAAATACTTAGACTCTGCACATAGAAATGGAATATTATTTGCATAAAAGAATTTGGCTCTTTTGTTATCAATGACATTTTTCTGCAAAGTTGTTGTTGTCATGCCAAAATCGCTTGCTTTCTTTTGAATTTTTCTTTTTTTCATCTGTAATTGTGTCAGTGGTGGTGAGGATGAGTCTGGATCATCTGAGAGGTCTATGTCATGGCAGTATGAAGATGATGTACTGGCAGTATTGTCAGTCTTGTTTCTTGATTCCATGTGTTTCAAACATTTCATTAAATGCATTTTTATTCGCTCTATTTTATTACTTATTTCATTACTGCAATGTTTGCATCTAACTTTACTAGTCCCATCAATAATATTGACTTCACTCCATTCATGCCCTGATTTTCTTCCTGATCCAAAGGTCTTTGGCATTATTTAATGCAGTTATAACTTCAAACAGACTAATTCTGTAGGCTAGCAGTAAAGATAAATATGCTGTTGCCAGTTTGTTTTATTTAACTGAAATAAAAGAAAAAATATTCAGTAATATGAATTAAATAGATATAACTAGCTGAATTAAGTTCCCTTTGGGAGCTGTAATTCATCTACTTCCAGCAGAAGACACAGGGGTCCGTCTTCCATAGGAAGTATAGCCTAACAAATAGGATAATTTACCACACCAAATGTAGTTCAAATTGGTCCATGTTTTCCAAATTTTGTTGTGAAGCTCAATCTGAGAAAATAATAACTTTTTATGCTTAATTGCCTGGAAGGCAACCTTTTTGCTAAAAACAAGACAAATGTTATATTAATAGTGTATGGTACAGTACAGTATTATTATAAAAATAAGAATAGGTAGGTCTAATATGAACTATCATATGGACATATGAAAAAGCCCAATTTTACCTCATTTTTTTCGGGTTTTAGGTGAAAAAACCCAAAAAAACCCACATGGGGTGGGCTTTTTTTAAAAAAGTGGGTTTCTTGCCAACCCTGCATTGAAAGCCACAAGGTTTCCTCTGCCCCAATTAGATATAGCAGAAAGATCAGAGGTCAGGTGTACCATAGCCATCCTACATGAATTATGAAGTGACTGCTGTGAGGGATGCTTTGGGAAGCAGGTGGAGAAGTGAAGAGTGGAATCATCAGCATAGGAATGATTAGGACAGGAAATACAAATTAAAAGATTATTAATAAATAAAAGGAAAAGTGGATGACAGGACAGAACCCTGAGGAGCACCAATGTTAATAGCTTCAGGAGAAGAACAGTGGCCATCTACAGGGTGTTTGAAAAGTCCCATCACCCTCTACAAAATGTACATATTGTAATACCAATTTTATTTTTGTGATTAATTGAATTTATATGATATTCATTGAAAATCTTTTTCCAGGTATATGAGTTGTGTGAACAATGGTGAACCAGTCTACTTACACCCCTTGGGGAAAGGATACTGATGAGTGCATGGGTTCATGAAAGGTCAAATACTGGCACTGGCAAAATGATAAGGGGTTCCAAAAAACCTTAGCCCCCCCCCTATTTGCAGCTTACATGTTTACTTATATCAAAATAGTCTTTAGTGATTATAAAAATATATAAAATTCTTTATTTACTGCAGGTATTAAAATTACTCTAGCTGATAGTGATAATATAATGGCTTCTCAATTAATTGGTGATTCGGGGAGGCAATGTGTGGTAGATCGCATATGAGCAATAACATTTTGGGAAGCTCGTGGTGTTGGAGCCACCTTTATAACACGTTCATGGGTTGCCAAAAAGTTGCGAAGAAGTGAGGACTTTGTCAAAAGAAATTGGAATAAAACTTTGGATGAATGTGAAATGGATACAACCAAATCTGGGTGCCCAAATTTGCCACTCTCTCAGGAAACAAAGGACATCATTGAAAGTGGTACACGTAAGTGGGAAAAACAACTGTGCTAAGTTTCTAGAGAGATCGAAGTGTTGAGAGGAAAGATCGTTAGTGGTGAAATCATTCGACTGTACCGTCATAGGCAAGGTTTAAAGCCTTGGCATGAACTTCCAAAGCCAAGAAAAACTCAACTTAACATTGATGACAGAATGTGGTTTGCCCATTATCTTGAAGATTGGGATGTGGATGATTTCATGCATTTAGCTGTCTCCAATGAATTTTTTGTTTACGTAACACATTGGCCTAACTACCAAAATGATCGAGTGTGGGCCACCACACCGGATGAAATCGATGCCAATGAACATTATCGCGAATTATTAAAAAGTCCAGACTGTGTTGGTATTTGTTTTGTTCACTGCAAAGAAGCTCATGTGGGCGCTGAAGCCAAATGGTCAGAGTTGGGATAGACAGTATTTTGTGATGTTATCTATCCCAGCATGTTGTTCCTTTTCTAAGAAACCCAAACAATGTTATGGATGTCAATCAGCAGAGCTGGGCACTTGCATTTTTTTGCGCGTTTTTTTGTGGTACTGCGGTACTACTACCGCACTACCAAACCGGTACCGCATAACGCAGTACCGCAAAGGATCGCTGAAAGTACAGCAGTACCGCTACCGCATTCAAATTTCCCGTGGTACTTTCCGCGGTACCGACCAACACGGTAGTACTGCAGTACCACAAAAAAAACCGCAAGTGCCCAGCTCTGTCGATCAGGTCACACTTCTACACGATAAGGCCCCCTGCTTTAAGGCATTAGCCACTCAACAGTTGTTGGGGAACCATGAGATCGATTTCTTTGGAAATGAAGAATGGCCAGGAAATTCTCCTGACCTGAACATCTGTGAACACAATGGATCAGTTATAAAGGACAAGGTTGAATGTCTCTTGTTTCAAGAACCTGCAGCAAATCGATTTTCGAAAGATACAATGACGCAACACATTGAAACTGTTTTAGCAAATTTGTGTAATGATCAAGCTCTATTCACGTCACTTTTGACAAGCTACCCAAAGCAAATTCAGGCTGTCTTGGAAGCCAATGGCGGGAATACCAAGTTTTAATTGTTTCTCATTAAATGCAGGATTAAATTCTATTTTGTAAGGTATGTTTAGTTTTACTGTACCTCTAATGGTTTAGGCCATTGGCGGCGGGGCTAAGGTTTATTGGAGCCCTGTATATAATATCTAGAATGACTTCAACACAAGATTCAATAAGGCTGCACCACCAAACCACAGCAGAAAAAGCTGTTTGAAATTGGCTCCATCAAGGACAGACCACAGCCAGAAAGACCAACACTGTAAAGATGTGATTGCATCAGTGGCTCATTCACTGAAAAAAATGACTTGAGGACTGCAAGTTCTTGTGATTGTTTCCAATGTCCACAATGAGAGATCACATGACAAAAGATCTTGGCATGAAACCATACCACCTGTCATTTGTTAATGAATTAACACACACACACACACACACACACACACACACACACACACACACAAATTCATAGAATCTTCAGTATCTCCATTATTTATGGACCAATTTGAATGTTTAAGGTCTCATTTTAAAGATAGGACCACTTTTTTAGGCCTAAACATAACATTTACTCTAAAGTCAATGGTTTCTCAGATATTTCCATATTTATAGTATTAAACCTCATATGTACTTTTTTTGGGATGTTACACAGGAAATAAAACGTATCAAAATGAAGTTTGAGCTATTGGTACTTTATTTTAAGTTGTGAAATTTGATTGTATACTAGGATTGAACTGTTAAAATTACTAACCTTGAGATAACTTAATTATATAGCATCCTTTAATAGGTCAGTAATTGTGGTGATCATCATTGCTGAAATCATCTTCACTGTCAGTCTGTTAAGTCTGGTACACTGTGAGAATCATTATCACAGAGTTCATTGTTTCCTACACACACACACACACACACACACACACACACACACACACACACACACACACACATCTGTATAAGGTAGGTTGTTTGCTAAATATTTACTTGGTAGACTGCATCTGTTCTTCATACACGAACATCTTATCAACTGCAGAATGGGATCTGGAGCACATGGCATTTCACAGAGAATGGGAGCTATTTGTCCATCCTCCATGTTCCATCCATGTCCAATGGGTGATGGAATTGTTGCCTGTGATTTGTCATCTTGGTTCCAGATCATGACCTGGTAGTTGACTCTCTTCATTGTAGGTGTGAAAGCACTTCTTGTAGGTGGCAACTTTTCCCAGCTCATGTGTTTCTTAGAAAACATAGACCAGTGCAACTCTGCAAGTTTAGTTATACTGGTTCTGGGCTGATAGACTTTGCAAATGAATGCTTCCAGTTTATCCAGTACCTGTTCAGGAATTTGTGTGTTCCTAGTGAATTAAGTGCCAAAAGGGTGCCTTTAGTCACTGTACTGAATGCTTTCCAGTATGAAATTTTACCTTTCCCTGACAAAGTACCTGTGCAATCAGATCCAGACAAGGCATGAAATGCAGGCAATGCAGAAGCCTTCAAGGAGCCTAGTGATAGGAATATCTCAGCAATTGAAATAATGTCCTTAGAAGTAGGCACAAAGTAAGACTCAGGGGGGTTTTGGATACCTTCTTACAGCAAGAATCAAAACATCTGTGTCCTGTGCAAATATAGTGTGTTTTGTAGCTCCTTTTTCTGCGGCATTGATGACATGAAGAATGATCTTCGTGTCTGCCTCTTCTTGTGTACTATGAAGACAGTCCAAAGAACAATGTGAGGTGGCCACTTCTGTATGCCATGCCACTACAAAGTCTTTTTTGGTCATTGTGCATGCTGAAGCATTTTTTGAGCTAGGTAAGCAGTTAATTCATCTTTGGTGCTAATGTGTGAAAGTAGCTTCTTCATAGTAACATTAGCTATGTGATTCAAGATAAAGTTATGTTTAATGACAGTAATTGATTAACACAAATGATATTATATTATCATTAATATTATTAATAATTATAGTGCTCTTACATTAATAGTACTCCTACCCTAACACTGACTTTCCCAATCCATACCATAATCCTGCAAATATCACCCTTATTTCACCTTCACCTGAAAGACATGAGAGTTCTATGTAGCACGCAAATTTGGACCTTATACCATAATAAGTAAGGTTCATTTTAGCCTGCCAAACTTGGTCTCGAGTGCCTCTGTAACTCGCATGAAGCAACGTTTCAACGGTCATTTCATAGACCATTATTGAAATTTTGGCCAATTTATGTTTCAAACCAGCATAATACAGGATTATTATATATAAAACACATTCTTATGAGATGAATATGATAAATAATGATAAATATAGTCAGCTGAAAATGATGATGCACCGCGAATTTCCAACAACTATAAATTAGCGAATTAAAAAGACTTGTTTCACCAATGGTGTCCATGTTACCTATCAGGCTATCTCAAATCTAAAAATTGCAATGTTCTCATGTGTAGTATTTATAATTTCCTATAATAATATGGGCATATTAAAATATTGGTTTTATAACTTTTATTACTTTGTGTGCTTACGTATTCTTTCATAGAGCTATGATACAATACACTACACTGCTAAATTGACCAATGCCCACTAGTGGGGTTTGGGGGAGGGGGAGGAGTGTTAGGCGATGAGAAAGCGGAGCTGTCTTACGCTGTGTGTTAGTTTGACTGCACCAGCCACAGAGTGCGGTTGTGTTATTTATCACTGTCACACGTCATCTTATGCACAGTGACAAATGTGCTGAGGCTGATAAATCTTGCATTCTGCTTCATTATCATGGCTTCTGCTAGTCAAAGAAGTACATCGTCTCTCATCTGGAAGTATTTTGATATAGATGAAAATAATGAGTCTAAAGTAGTTTGCAAAGAATGCAAGAAATTATTGTCACATGGAGGAAAAGAGGGGAAATCTTTTGATACAACAAATCTTAAAAAATACTTGCAAAGCAAGCACAAGGAGAAGAATGAAGAATTAAATAAAGAAGCTCAAATTAAAGAAGAAGAGAGGCTATGGAATAAGAGGACACTGGAGGGATATTTCAACAAACCTGCAAAAAAGAATACTGGCGCATCAACATCAACAAGTTCTACAAGTGAAATTCAAATAACTGGATGAAACTTATGTTCGGAAGCAAATTTGGGACATCAACAATCCCCAGTTGCACACCATTCACAAAGCCATTGGAGAAATGATTGCTGCTGACTGCCAACCATACTCTATTGTTGAAGACATTGGATTTGAAAGACTAATGAAGAAGCTAAAACCTAATTATGAGTTGCTGGGAAGAAAATATTTCTCTACAAAAATTGTTCCCAATATTCATACACAAGTACTGGATAAGGTCAAGACTGCATTGGAAGAAACAGAGAACATCAGTTTTACTACTGACATTTGGACAAGCAGCTCAGATATGGCTTTTATTAGCCTAACAGTACATTGTATTGACATCAATTTTGAGTGAAAAACTGTTGTACTTAGCGTTGCACCTTTTCCAGGATCCCATACTGCTTCAAACATTGCTGAGGTGATCGAAAGTGTTGTTCAGGAATTTAAAATACCATCCTACAAGATTTATATTTTTGTACGGGATGATGGAGCTAATATTTTCCAAGGTATTGAAGACACAAGCTATGCTAGTGTCTCATGCTTCCTCCACACACTACAACTCGTGGTTCATGACAGTATTTTCAAACAATGAATAGTTAAGGATATGATCGCAAGTTGCGAGCAAATAGTTGGACATTTCAGCCATTCAGCACTTGCATACAACAAACTAGCTGCGCTACAGAAACAGCATGACTTGTCTGAACACAAACTGATACAGGATGTTCCAACTCGGTGGAACATCACCTATTTCATGATTGAACATATGTTTGAGCAAAAAACTACAATTGCCAACTACTGCCTTGATATTCCCAACCTCCATGTATTTGATGCCAACAAGTGGACTTTGATTGGGAAGTTTACTGCGCTGCTGAAAATATTTCACAAAATTACTGTTTGGTTGAGTGAAAGGTCTGCTTACTATCTCGGAAATAATACCTCAAATAAAGTTTCTACAAGTCTTCATAGCAAAAGCATCAACTGACATCAGATTCTTTGGACTTGGAAGTACTCTTTCAGCTATTAATGCATCAATGAAGAGTCGCTTCGAATGCTATCTGGATGATTACAATCCAATACTAGCCACATACCTAGACCCCAGATATAAGACCTTGTTCCAAAATAAATCTAGTGAAGATTCCAAAATGCAAGAAAGTAACCTGGAGACAGCAATGATAGATAGCGTCAAGAAAAGTAGGGAAGCTGTTCAAGAGGAAGAAAGTGGACATACAAGTACTATGAGTGAAGAAGATATGCAAGAGACTGTGAGTGCTTCTGACAACATTATAAGTGATGAGTTCAGTGAATTTGACTGACAAGTGCATGGACCAATTGGTTCAAGAGGACCGTGATGATAGTGAGGGAAGTGGAACAAAAAAAAATCGACTCTAGGAAGTTCATCTAAGAATAAGAAGCACTGCACATTATTATTTCTGATTAAAGATGAAATGACAAAGTATCAAATGTTGGAATTACAATCACGGGATGGAGACCCTTTAAAGTGGTGGAAACAGAATGCAGTTACGCTTCCAGCATTAAGCCGTCTTGCAAATAAGTACCTGTCTTCTCCCCCTTCATCAATTGAAAGTGAGAGATTGTTTAGCACTGGGGGCAATATTTACACTCCACACAGGAATTGTCTAAGTGCAGAAAGAGGTGAAATGTTAATGTTCCTTCACTATAACTTACGAATTTTCGATTTTGAATATTAAGAATATATTTAATGTTTAATTATCCATGTGTTTCTAATTTCTGTTAATCTTAATAATTATTTACTAAAAAATTGGTAGTTTTATTTTTTTTTATTTTAGTATCTTACAATGGAATTTTTCATTTTGTAATTTGTTCCAAAATTTTAGTTTTTTTCTAATTTCTATTAATCTTATTATTTACTGAAATTTTTTTTTTTTTTTGTACCTTACAATAGAATTTTTCATTTTGCAATTTGTTCAAAATTTTAGTTTTTTTATGATTAAAGGAAGAAAATGTTATCTTTTGTTTTATTTATTCATACTGCAGATTAACAAGTCAACTTAGTCAAGAAGTATTATTATTCCCAAGGGTATGCTTGGTAGTTGAGGTCATGGAAACTGTTTTCAGCTCAGCATTGTACAGGAAGTTGCGCTCCTGGGGTCCTGACTCCTGAGCTAAACAAACGGGTGGATACTGGATAAAAGTTCATAAAACTATATTCTATTTCAATTTTGACAGTATGACTGTGTGTGAATTTTTTTGAACTGTTAATTTCATCCAATAACAGTTGTCTCCAACTTCCCCTATTTCTAATATTAAAATAAAAGTAACTTTATATTTTTTTATATAATTTAACAGATTAAGCATTAATAAAAAAGTATCGGTATTGGCAAAGTATCAGCCATTTGTTAGTATCGGGGTATCGGTATCGGCACGTCTCTAGTGTCAAACACTAAGTGTGTTTCATTATACTCCCAGTACTACTTTTGAATTTTTTTGGTGAATGCTTCAGCCAGATCTTTGCATTTCTGAATGCCTTTTGACTTATCCAAAGCTTATAGCTCTGCCATGCCATCAACAATTGCAACAGAAGATTGTTTCGTATGGAGTACTGGTAATTGCTGTTGTTGGACTTGTTTGTTTGTTGTTTGGGCTGCTGCTTTGTGGTGGTGGTGGGATTGACTTCGAGATTTTGATCAGTTTGCTTTTTTGCTGGCAAAGGTGCATAGTTCCATCCCACTAAACCTCCACTAACCTTCAAAGCTTTGTTTTGATGTTCAAGTGCTTCATCAGCTCCAAGAGCACAGAATGGAATATTACTTTTCCTCACAACCCAGTTTCTAGACCAGTCAAAATAGGATTGAACCTAGAAAAAATTAGTATAGAAAGTTTATTGGTACCAGAAGAAGTGGAAATTTTTTCTAGAACATATCTGAAATCCGCAAATATCCGCCTTGGGTAATTTTTTTATATATAAATTTATATGTACAGTTGGTGACAGACGCCTTGTCGCCCAGAATAGATATGGTATGCGGAGATTTATGACAAGACTTCTGTCACTGACTGTATATATATTAAAGGTATATTATATATATATATATATATACACGGTGAACCAAAAGTAGGTGGACAGGAGGTTGAATACGGTTTGTGTTATATTATATTATAACTATGGTGTTCATTATAACTATGGTGTTTGTGTTATATTATATTAAATATTATAACTAAATTTATTTAAATTTTATTTTGTATTATAGTATACAAAAAAATTAAATATGTATTCTCAAAATAAACGTTATCATTTACTGTCCACCTACATTTGGTTCACCCTATATATATATATATATATATATATATACACAGGGTGAGTCAAAAGTAGCGCCCAATTTCTGTCAGTTGATTGTTTGTTTGCCATTTGTATTACAGTGTACAAGAAGGTAGAAATAAATGAATGACATGTTTATCTAACCATTTATCTGGGGGAAAATTATTACGGAACTGTACCAAGCTGTTTTACTTGCAATTTTCAAAGTGCCCTCCCTCGTGATTGATGCACAATTGCAGCCGAGCAGGCACAGAGTGGCACACACGCCTGCAGAGTTTGATATCAATTTCCTCAAACTTTGCAGTGATATGAGCCTTCAATTCCTGAATGGTACGAGGCTTTTCACGATAAACAAGGTCTTTCATGAGCCCCAAAGAAAGAAATCTGGAGGTGTAAAGTCTGGGGAGCGTGCCGGCCACTCGATTGGACCGCGGCGGCTGATCTACTTTCCAGGAAAGTTTTCATCAAGCCACTGATGAACATGACGTCCATAATGAGGTGGATCTCCATCTTGCTGGAAATAACAGTCCTGATCTTGTACCCTGGGCCAAAAGAAGGTTTGCAGCATATCCAGGTAAATTTCTGCAGTGACAGATCCCTCAAAGAAAAATGGTCCAATTATCCCTAATGGAGATATGGCTGCCCAAACTGTCATGCCAGGTAAATTTACCTCCTTCTCAACTGTCCCTCTTGGGTTCTCCGCAGTCCAGTAGACACAATTGTGTCTGTTAATTGTGCCATTAAGCTTAAAACATGCCTCATCTGACCACCAGATGTTGTCTAGCATTGTGTCCTCTTCGTCAAGTTTAGCTAAGAACTTCGCAAAATTGAAGATGGCGGTTGTCATCTCCATCATGAAGGGCATGCAGTAAGCATGGAATGTAAGGTTTCCATTTTTTCTGGTGAAGGATACAGATAACACTTGATTGGCTCACTTCCAACTCTGCAGAGAAATGGCGAGTTGACTTTTGCGGACTTTGTTCCAGTCTCCTGATGGCTTCTTCAGCCTTAGCTACATTCGTTGCTGTTTTTGGACGACTGGACTTCTTTGCAGTGGCTACCGACCCTGTTGCTTCAAATTTCTCAACAATCAATCGTATGTTTCTTCCCTGGGGTGGGTTAATATCGAATTCCTGTGCCAAATGGCGTGCCGCCATCGTTGGTTGTTTATTACATTTGTAGTAATGTTTCATGGCTGCAATGCGTTGATTCATTGAATGGTAATTCATGGTTCAATTTGGTGCAAATTCAGTAACTTTCCAAACTCAACAATAACCTGCAAAACAAAAACAAAAATAAATAAACTAAGAAAATTAATAATCTGCAAGACAATTATTAACAACATGACTTCCTAGAAAGAATCTGACAGCCGAAAAAACAGAAATTGGGCGTTACTATTGACTCACTCTGTATATATATAAAACACTGCCTAATAAAAAAAAAATTTTTGCTGCTGATTTAATTCTAAGACCTGTTTCTGGGTAATATTGATGTGCTGATTTAAAAAATCACCTTAGATTTTGTCCATCACATCAGGTTTTTGTGCAATGCAATATGCCTATTTTGGGTGATCCATGAAGGGCGCTTATCAAAATTGATGATTTTTGAGACCTGTTAACAGCTGTTTTGCTGTTAAAATTTTATCTGTGCATTAAATCTAAAGGTCATGTACAACATATTAAAATCTTGGGTATCTGTGATTTCCCCAGGTGTGAGCATGTCATGATCTGAGAGAGATTTCCCATTTCCTATATACCAGCTTAAAGCTGGTATATTCGATGGTCCCCAGATAAGAAAACTGATGAAAGATCCGCAGTTCAGTAACTCAATGACTGAAATGGAGGCAAGAGCTTGGAATGCTTTTGTGGTAGTAGTTAAGAACTTCCTAGGAAACAAAAAGTCTGAAAATTATAAAGATCTTGTAAATGATTTACTTGGGTCATTCCATGTCAAGTCAGCCACCTAAAACACTCACCCTTTTCAATTTTGCTCATACTTGCCACAATAGTAGATATACATGCCAAACTTAAATTCCCAAATTATTAGAGCTGACTGACCTTTGGTTACTGAGATACAAGGTCACAAAGTTGTGACATTTTGACCTTTTTTGCGTTAAATGACTATTTTCAAAACGGTGTAACTAAAAAACTATTAAAGCTAGAGCATTGATTTTGGTCTCATTTTAAAGCTCTTTAGTAGCCCCTTGTTTATTGTCTCTTGTTAAATATCTCTACTGTGAAAAATAAAAAAAATCCCTTCAAAAGTTGACCTTTGACCTTGAAAAAAAAAAAATACCTTCTAAAAAATTCAATTTTTTTACATTAATACCTTGTCATGTACAACAAAATCCCAAGAAGCTGTAAGTGGCTGATAACTAGTTCAATGTATAAAAAATAATGAATTCAAGCAACATTTTGAAAAAAGTCATTTTATACAAAAATTGTCAAAAAGTCATGACTTTGTGACCTTGTATGTCAGTAACCATTTTTGTCTAAGGTCAGCTCAATCTCTTACAAATACAACCCATATCTACATACTATCTGCAGCCTTCTACGAATAAGCAAATGCTTATTTTTAAATATTTGTTCTTTACCCACCTCACCTGTATGTTGTGCATGTATGTGATAGTTTTCAGTAGTTGACAAGATTCTTGTGGGCCACCCAATTTATTGTGATTTCTAGAAGAGAAAACAATTTTTAATGTATACCTAGATAGCTACCTAATTAACAAATACAAGTAACATATTAAAATGTACATACAATATGTATAGGTATAGTGCTCATTAGGGTGGTCCTCAAGCATAGGGGGGGATTTTCAAACGTATATTTCTCTTGCTCCCAGGGTCTCAATGTGTGAGGTTATGCATAAAAACACTGGTTAAAATGTCATTGAGAAATAATAATATTTACCCTGTGCTCAAGAACGTTGAAGTTATGCCCCTATGTGGGCCGTTGACACGCCTTGCTGAGAGGGTCGGATTGTGTGTGGTGTTGCTCTCACCATTGACAGATTAGTGTTTTTTTTTGGCTTGCCTTTAGAATTGGTATTAAATGTTTCCAATGTATCTTCCCCAGGTGTTATTTTGGTGAAATGGCCAGTACACGTTCAAAAGACTTCCTTGTGACGCCAGTCTCTGCACTCACGGGGAGCAAGCTGCCGTCCATCGGCGACGTCCTCGGCCTGACTCTGCACAAGCTGAGCACGAAGGCGGCAACGATGACGAGGGAGGCTGTCACGGCCGTTGCTGATGAAGTGCTTATCTTGTGGATGAAAGTGCGGATTCCAACAACGAGATGAGACCACATCACTGAGAAGCTAGAGAAGTTGTATGGCGAATACAAGCTTCTCAAGAAGAACAAGAATCGATGCCCAGATTGCACGGGAAGCCTCCTTCCAGCAGATGTTCTGCAACCTCTTCGATGTTGCCCACGCTGACGCACTGAACATGATGAACATCGAGGAGGACAAGGCCTTCCTGATCGCCCAACGAGAACCCGGCCACAGGGGGACCATGGGAGGAGCTGATGTGGTCCTGGCTCGCACAGAGCGCAATGTTGCGCAGTGGAGGGAGGCTGAACAACGCCATTGGCGCCGTGCGACTGAAGAAATGGCCACTACTTCTCAAACAGCAGAATTGGCCTCTTCCAGCTCAAGCTCTTCACCCCCCAGCGACTCTCCCACCCGTGGCGCTGTCGGAGGTTGCAGCCCACCCAAGCGCAGTCGGCCGGCGAATATCATTTCACTGGCACTGGCGGCTAGCTTGGACCGCACGAAGCTGACTGACCGCGACGCCGTTTACGTGCTCGGTGAGATGGCTCAGTCCCTTGGCCACAACATTGCTGAATTGAACATCAACCGGTCGTCCATACGGCGCCAGAGGATGGCGCAACGCCAACAAGTTGCTGCTCAGCTCAATGAGCCTTCCATCGAGAAGCTGCACTCGTTGTTCACTGGGATGGGAAGCTGATGGCGGATCTGACATCCAAGGAACAGGTTGATCGACTCCCGATCCTGGTCTCTTGTGGCGGCGAGGTGCAGCTCCTCCAGGTCGCCAAGCTCGATTCCGGTACTGGTGCAAACTGTGCCAAAGCTGTGGTGGAAGCTCTGCGAGACTGGGGATTGGATGACAAAGTTGGTGCCCTCTCGTTCGACACTACGGCTTCAAACACGGGAAAGAACACAGGTGCATGCGTGCTGATCGAGCAGGAACTTGGGAGAAGCCTCCTCTATCTGGCATGTCGTCACCATGTCCTGGAGCTTCTTGTCAGTGCGGTTTTCACGGAAGTCCTTGGACCATCGTTGGCACCCGAGGTTCCGCTCTTCAAGCAATTCAAGGCGCAATGGGAGTTTGTGAACCAAGAAGATTACGACCATGTCATGAGTGATGCCAACGCTCGTCAAATCGCCGAGGAGGATGCAGACTCCATCATGGAGTTCTGCAAGAAGGCCTTGCAGAAAGGTCACCCCCGGGATGGTTATTTGGAGCTCTTGGAACTCACCATCATCTTCCTCGGCAGAGTGGCCCCCCCCCCCCCCCCCCCCCCCCGTGGGATTCGGTTCCGAGCGCCCCGTGTGATGCACCAGGCCCACTGGATGTCGAAGGTGTTGTACGCCCTGAAGGTATGGATGTTCCGGCGGCAGTTACGGCTCACAGCAAGGAAGAGGCCGGAGTTCGGCGCCTGAGCGTGTTCACCGTGAAGTTCTACACAAAGGCATGGATGGAGGCCCCGAACGCGGCGAAGGCCCCCCTGAGAGATCTCTGGCTCCTCCAGGCTCCTCCAGGCTCTGGAAAAATACGAAGACAAGGAGGTGGCGAAAGCAGCCAAGTCGAAATTCGCCAACCACCTCTGGTACTTGTCCGAGGAGTTGGTGGCCCTGGCTCTCTTCGACGACGATGTTCCTCCGGAAACGAAGAAGGCGATGACTGCTGCGATGTTGGAGGAGCCAATGGAGGAGGACGACCCGCCCAAGAGCACGTCGGTCCTGGCGTGCTCTTCCCTGTCATTAGAGACATTCGTGACGGGGAGGACTCGCCAGTTCTTCGACCAACTCCAATTGCGACGTGGATTCCTGGAACAGGATGTGTCGAAATGGCCGGACAGCGAGCAATTCCAAGCGGCTGCCGAGGTGGTCCGGAACCTGTCTGTGAACAATGACCATGCCGAGCGGGCCGTGGCGTTGGCACAAGAATACAACAGGCACCACATGAAGAAGGAGGACCAGCTGCAGTACATGCTCCTGGGTGTTGCAGAGCACCGGAAGAAATTCCAGGATGCTCGGAAGGCCATGCTGTGAACTGGGCGACAATGAGTGGCATCAGCACCCATGAGACCCCCGCCCCTGAGTGGCTAATACCCTTAAATGGGGGGGACCTGGAGGCTGGTATAACCTATAAACTTCAACCTTCATGAGCACAGGGTAAATATTATTTCTCAATGAAATTTTAACCACAGTGTTTTTATGGGTAACCTCACAGATTGAGGCCCTGGGAGATGAATAATTCCAACTTTCGATTTTGAGGACCACCCTAGTGCTCATTGATTTCCATTTATCACAACTTAAAATGTATGCAGTGTATATATAGTTACATGACCATTTTAATTTTGAATTCTTACCTTTCAAAGCTTTGGATGCCTTCAAAGTAACTTCTTTGGTTCGTCCATTAGTAGTAGATGCCTCAACTTGTGTTAGAATATCTGAATATGGTAAGATTAATTCATCTGGTTGACCAGGATACACAAATGATGGGTTTGGGCCATGAGGATGAAGGAATGTGACTTTTACTTCTCTATTCTCTGGTATCTTTTCCAGCACATATGCCACCCACCAATGGCCATCATATGCAGCAGTAACAAAACCATGTATTTTCTCCTCAGTCACAACTTCTTCCTTTTCAGTAACTTTCTCAATATTTGAATAATCTGATAATGAATAATGTTTAACCTTAAGAGAAGTCAATGAAACTGGCTGTAAATGGTATAATTTCTGTGTACCAGCAAATAGTCCTTGCAGTTGTGTCTCTTTCTTGGAGAAGTTGGCTTTCCTCTTCATGCTCTTTATTGGTTGAAAAATAACATTTTATATTTACAATATTTTCACTTGCAAATGTATATAACTATTCTGCAGTAAGGATCTGTTCATCATAAGGTCGTTGTAGACTAGCTTTTGCAGCTAATCTCTTAACTGTGCCTCCAACACCATCACAGGGTCCCTTTCCATGACTTGTTGCAAAAAAATTCCATTCTGCCTCAATTCCAAAATCATCTCTGTGATGGCAAAGATTCAAAAAGTTTTTGCAGTTCTTATACTGTCCTGCACACCCATCTGAAAAGTAAATTATTTTGTGGATGGAACCGATGGATGAGATATTATCTTTTAGGAATTTTATCAGATGCTTTTGAAACAAATGTACAGCAACTGTGTTATGGATGTTACACTCTGAAATAATAACAAAGCTAAGATGATCAATCTCATCTTCCTTTTTATAGTAAATAACAAATGGATGTAGAGTAGCCATCTCATTGTTCCAGTGAAAGCTCTGAACCTCATCTTGAAGAATAAAGGAATAATTTTCAGCAAAATCACACACAGCAAGGACCTCACCATCTTTCAAAGACATTTTTGTTTCACGGTAATAAGTTGCTTGCATCTTTGTCTTGAAGTCATGTATCTGGTATTCTTTCAGTTGGTTACAGAATTGGTCAATATATTCATCTGTATTCAGTTCTACTGATTCAAGATTTGACCGATCTGTATTGGTCCACTTTTTAAAATTTATGATATCAATGAAGTTTGTAAATATGTCCAGTAGTCTGTTTTTTAAATCTGATGGATCTCCACATTGTTCACATTGTCTGAGGCAGGATTGCATTCCATAAAGGCAACACAATGACGTACATTCTTAATAGGTGTGTCATCATTTGCAGTTAGTTTTTCTAATCCAGCTCCTACAAACATAAGTTTGGCATTCTGATGAATTGTACAGACACACACTGAGTGAGTTCCTGTTGCTCCATCAATAACACACTGCTTTGGACGCAATTCTGCAAATTTACTGAATCCCACCTTAACCAAAGGATTTCCTTCTTTGAAAATATGATAGGCTTCTTTTAAATTGCAAAGTAAAAGATGTTTTTGCAAATGTATCCTTCCTCTTTCATTGTCAATGATACTACAATAGTCTTTCTTTCCTGGCATTGTTCTACTGATGTCTTCTGAAAGATAAAATGCTTTAATAGTGTCAACAGTATCCTGTTTAATTCTTTTCCCACCCTTTGGATTTGGGTCTGAAAGGACACCTTTTACTTCAACTATTTTTTTAGCAATAGATGCTGTATGCCTTGTGTTAAATTCTGAAGCAATTTTCCTAATGCTCCAACTTTTGGGCAATACAGTGAGGATTTTTATTTTATCACTTCTTTTAGTATTTTCATTTTTGAATTTTTCCTTGAGTTGATTTATTATTTCTAAACAGTCTACATCTCCAGATGGCTCCTTAAATTGTGAGTCAGAAATCTCTCTTCCTGCAACTGTTTCCATTCTCTTCTTAACTGTCTCTGTCACCTTGCTTAGTTTTTTAGCTCCATATGACTTTTGCTGTGCAAGCTTTCTCTTTTTTATGGGTGATTCACCAATTGAAACAAAAGAAGCATTCAAAGTACACATCTCATGGTTTTGCTCTGAAGTTGATGCATCACTATTATCAACATTTTCAATTTTCTCAAGATCTTCAGGTGGTTCACTACTACAAGAAGAATCATCATTTATGTCTGAATTCAAAGTGCCTATTCCTTTCTCAGGCAAGGACTCAAGATGTTCTCTACACTGCTTACAAAGTCTGTGATGTAGTGCTAAGTGCAGATCAGGAAACTTATTTACAAGTTCCTGTGGTACAATTCTCAAACTCTTCTTTCGACACTGACCTTTGTGAAGCAGCAAAGGATCAGCACACTTCTGTTTCAGTTTTAAATGTTCCATGTTTGTACTCTGAAATCACAAAAGCACAAAGAAAATCCTGAAAAGAAAACGATGAACAATTAATGAATTATTAAATAAATTTTTATACATGTATTTAGTAAAAATAAATTAACTTGAAGTCAGGAGTCAACTCCGTAAAGTTGACAGTACTTATATACTAGTTGGGCCTTTGGATCAGCGCTACTCCAGTAGATTTGGGGCTGTCGAGGGGTTTAACCCTGGTTGTCTTTTAAAAGACTTCTTTTGGCACAGGTCACAAAAACGTTTTTGAACTAATAATGTTAAGTTGAACTAAGTCTTCACTGACACTATCAGAACAGAACTTTTAAATAAATGAACTGACAAAAAAAATCTAAAATTGAAGAATGATGCCAACTTCATTTATTTTTTATACATTGAACTAGTTATCAGCCACTTACAGCTTCTTTGGATTTTGTTGTACATGACTCAAGGTATTAATGTAAAAAAATTGAATTTTTTAGGAGAAGGTATTTTTTTTTATTCAAGGTCAAAGGTCAACTTTTGAAGGGATTTTTTTATTTTTCACAGTAGAGATATTTAACGAGACAATAAACAAGGGGCTACTAAAGAGCTTTAAAATGAGACCAAAATCAATGCTCTAGCTTTAATAGGTTTTTAGTTACACCATTTTGAAAATAGTCATTTAATGCAAAAAAGGTCAAAATGTTACAACTTTGTGACCTTGTATCTCAGTAACCAAAGGTCAGTCAGCTCTAATAATTTGGGAATTTAAGTTTGGCATGTATATCTGCTATTGTGCCAAGTATGAGCAAAATTGAAAGGGGTGAGTGCAAAAAGTGCCATTTTGTGGCTGAGTTGACATGGAATGACCCTATCTACTCCCCATTCATCCCTCACACTTTCCATTAAGGTCACAATACTTTGCTCAGTTACACTCCTTTCTCTCTCACATACATTTTCCCTTTCACTCACTCTCAAGCATTGTAAATCCCACACTCTTAATGGCCCCTCCCTGACACAATCTTTCCACTTCTGAGTGAAGATGATTTCCCTTCCCTTCTCTTCTCCTCCACCCTCGGAAAATCCCAGAAAAGAAAGGCCCTCAAGGTCTGAGACCCCAAAACCCTCAAACGAGAATTCCCCGGATGGACCAGGCTGGCACCATGAACCACCAAAGTCCGGAACATCCCATTCTAACTCTGCCTCACCTGCGGCTGTTCCAGAGTCCAACTGGGAATCCTTCAGCTCATGTACTTCACCTGTCTGCCTGGCTTTCTCACCTTTTATTCCCTTTCTTCTCACCTTTTTCTTCCTTTTTTCCCGCTTTGACACAATGAAGAACTCCAGATCTGCATCCATCCATTCACCCTGGATTCCCATCATGTTCTTGGTTTCTAGCGCGTTCTTTTGTTCCATCCTCACACATATCATACATTGGGTGACATACGATGTACTCCGGAGGTATTCGCCATTTGCGCAACTGCCGATGATGTGCTCTTACTTCTTCACATTGTCCATTCTCTTGCTCCCTCTCAATCACATACGTTACCCCATTCTCCCATACCTTTTTCACCACAAATGGACCCTCAAACTTTTGCACTAACTTATACTCATGCACATCTTTCAAAACAAGCTCACCAACACCAAATGACCGAAAATGCACACCAGCCTCTCCATCTATCACACGTACTCTCATTTAATCGTATATCCTTTTGCACAAACCTTCCAAATGTAGACACATACCTTCTTGGGGAAGTTTGAATGGGTGAGTGGTATGTTGAATTGTAGCACCAGGCAACTCTTGCCAACTCAGCATCCCACTCAGCCCCTTCCTCAGTACATACACGCAGCATTTCACTTATCGTTTTCACCATTCAAAGCAGACATATACAGAGTTATTCTAACATGCTCTATCCCATTCTCACTCAACATTCTCTCAAAACTAGCACCCCTAAACTCAGGCCCATTATCTGTTAAACACTTACGCTGCCTTCCAAGCATCATTGGCAACATACTCTCTCATCACTCTTGCAACATGCTCACTTTTTTTATTCTCTAACGCAGCAACATACACAAACTTACTCTTGTGATCAACCCATACTAATATTCTAACTTTCCCTCTACTCATTCTCGGCATACTCACAATATCAAACACCACAAGCTCCCAGGGTTCTTTCACTTCAATCTTTCGCACTGGGGGGCAGCTATACTGGGACTGGTATTTTTGCTTTTGGCAACTCACAAGTAGTTGCCACTTCCACAACAACCAGTCCCAGCCTTGGGTGGAAAACCATTCCTTTCATTAATTCCCATAACTTGTTTTTTCCCACATGCCCATACATCGTATGTGTAATAATCACCAATCCTACCATACCCTCAAATGTCATCACTGGCACACTCTCTGTCTCACCCACCTTATTTACCCTCATATAATATAGCACTCCCATCCATACAGCCAACTTTTTCGCATACCTTTCATACTCTTCCACCTCTTTTGACCACACTTTCACATCTGTACCATTATACACATATTCTCTCAACTTGCATATCACCTCATCTCCCTCTTGCATATCTAAAATATCTTCCTCTCTCAACACTTCACACTGGTCTTCCACCTCTAACTCAATTGCTCCCACTAACACAGCATCTATACCTATACTCGGAAACATTCCCGTACTGACCACATGCTCTCTCTCTCTCATTACTGAGCCCTGACCAACATCCACACACAAGTTCATATTTTCAAGGAAATCAATTCCCAGTAGAAAATCCCAAGGCATTGATTCCCCTTTCAAGACTATGAACTTGTGCTCCCATACCTCTTTACATGCACCTAATCCCACCCTCAACTGCACAGCTTCATGTGACGTGACTGTTCCCCCTCCTATACCACGTATTCTCACACCCACTCTTTCTCGGGATACAGGCACATTCTCTTCATCTAAATCACACAACACTTGCTCATTCACCAGACTGATTTGGGCACCTGTATCCACAAGACCCCTGTAGAGCTCAATAGGACCTTTTGGAACCCTTACAGGTACCACAGAAGGGCTGAGCTCTACCTCATCCACACAGTCACGTATTATCCATGGCCCCTCTAACACACCTACTTCCATACAACCCTCTCCCTCTGACTCTCTCTGTGCAGCTCTAACTTCATCCAAAACCCTTTCCAAATTTTCACCTGGCACTATGCTTTTATACCTCTTCCTTTCACTCACCCAATTGTAATGTACACCACTAATACACTGCAAAATCAGGGCTCCTTTCTCCTCGATCCTTTCATCTTTATACACAATCGGATGATCATTACCATAATGCACATGCATTTCAACACTAAACAATGAGCTGACCACCATGAAGACCTCTTGAAAAGGAAAAATACCCGGGCTCCCCATGGCTTTCAGCTCACGTACATAATTGCGGACCGTACAAACACCCATCCTTTCTGGTTTCTTAATCGCTTTATTCATAACCAAGGTCCGCAATTCATTCACACACCCTGGTATTCTCATTTTTAATCCATCCAATTTCAAATCTTTCAACACATACCATACACTTTCAAACAAACTGTCGCCACCCCCTTACTTTCATGCAACTTTACTATTCCCACTGGCAAATACTCAGGGTCGACCACCTCTTTCTCACACCTTTCATTCACCCCAGGTATTCTTGACATCAGGTCAGCCATACAATTCCTTTCCCCTGGCACATACTTAATCTTATAATCAAACTCACTCAACTCAAGCAAAGTTCTAGCAATTCTTCCATCCACAACTTTCATTCTCTCCATATATACCAAGGGCTGATGATCAGTCTTTAAAATAAATTTAATTCCATATAAAAATGACTTGAAAGCTTTCACACAAAACCTCATTGCCGCAAGTTCTCTCTCAATTGTACTGTACTTTCTCTCTGCCTTACTGAATGCTTTAGATCAGTGGTTCTCAACCTTTTCTATACCAACGCCCCTTTACCAATTATTAGACCTCTCAACGCCCCCCCACCAGGAAAATTCAATTCTTAAGTCTTGGAATGTTGAATACGGTCATGCAAATCTTCCCTGGAAATGAAACAACAGCTTAACATAACATGAAAGAATTTTATTCAAACAAACAAAAATGCAGTAACGTAAAATAAAAACAATGTGCCACACAAAAATAATACAAAAATACTAGTGAGAGCCTTGCGCTTGGTGTTTTCCAGCCAATATCTTCACTGAAGGTTGGATAGAAGTCAGGTTCAACCTCAGTGCACCTGAGGCTGTTATATTAAGCCTGTTACGATATTTGGACTGCATGTAAAGGACATGGCTGAAACCCTGTTCCACTAAATATGAGGTAGGGAATGCCAAGAGAAGAAGACGAGTTCTTTTCCAAAGAACTGGATAATGTTGCCAATGTGTTGCCCACATACCACGCCAGCCAGAGGTGCGGAAGGTTACCTGGGCCTCATTGTCATTTTGTACATCAACAAGCTCCTCCTGGATCTCAACTTCAAATTTCGTAACATCTGATTTGAAGGGCTGTACAGGGACGTCAAGCTTTTGAAGATCGCTGAATCGGATTTCCATGTCAGCCTTCATCATCTTTAAGTGGTCGATGTAACGGAGTAGATGTTCATCAGTCAGTTTCTCGGACACCTGTGAATAAATTCAATAAAAGCACATTAAAAAACAAGTAGTTTTTAAATAAAAATTTCTGAAATTTATTAAAAAGTAAGTATTTAGTAAAATCAATTACCTTCATCAATTTGGGAAAATGAGCCAGCTGACGCCGTCCAATGCCTTCCTGGTATATGTTCAGCTTGGTGATGAAGCTGCAAATTACAGATTTGCAGTGAATCAGCGTCACTTCATTTCCTTGTAATTTAATGCTGATCTCATTCATTTTTTCAAAGATGTCTGCCAGGTAGAAAATATCGCATTGACTTAACAACACTTGTTCCTTGAGAGTTGCATCAGTATCCTCAAAAAACTCTAAAACTGTGCTGAACAACTCACAAACGGGAAAGACAATTGCCTTTCGAGAGCCAGCGCACCTCGGTGTGAAGTAGCAGACGCTCAAAAATTTCATCATTGTCCCCACAGAATTGTCTGAACACTCGGTCATTCAGTGCATTGGCCTTTATCTTGTTGATGGCCTTAACTGCCACACTCAGTGACTCGTGGAGAGGAGGGCTGATTTTTTTCGCCACTAGATTATGACGGTGCAGCACGCAATGGACTGTCAAAATGTGTGGAGCCCACTTTTTCAATAGAGTAGTGAAACCATGGTACCGTCCAACCATGGATGGAGCCCCCATCGGTGGCACATGCAATGATGTTGGCAGCTGGAATAGAATTGCAATTCAAGTGTTCTTCAACTGCATTAAATATGGTCTGCCCTTTAGTGTCGGTTTCCAAATACTTGGAGAACAAAAACTCTTCAGAAATTTCACCAGATGACAGATAACGAACATAGGTCATCAGCAAAACGTTATTATCTGAGACAGTTGTCTCGTCAGCCTGAAGAGTGAACGGATTTTCTCGCAGAATGGCACACAACTGCTCCTCACTATCCAATGCCATTTCATTGATTCTCCTTGACACAGTGTCATTGCTGAGGGGGATGGATTTTAGAACCTGCGAAGGGTCACATTCCATAACAGTGTAAATAGCTTCTTTAATAGCAGGAAGAATCAGCTTTTCTCCAACTGTGAATGGCATTCCACATTTGGCAATAAGGAGAGAGATATTATATGAGGCAACTAAGCCCTTCTGAGTTTGGTTTACGTTCTTTTTGAATATGCTACTGATTGTGCTTCTGGCATGTCTTTCTTTGAGGTCTTTAAAGAATGCAAGGTCTTTGTCAGTTTTATCAGGATGGATTTTAATTATGTGCTCCTTCAGGTGTGAGGGTTTCATGGCCTCGTTAGAGAATACTTGCTCACACAGTAAACACATAGGAAGCCGTTGATTCGTAGGAGAAGGTACGAAGCCATAGCTGAGATATTCAACATTATACTGATGACACTTTTTCTTGCCTTGTGACATCGTGAAAACTGTAAAAACATTCAGAAATTTTATTTTTAGTTAAGTTAGCCGTTAGCGTAAGAAATGTTTTTATTTGTATGCGTAAAATAAGTTTTATGGTAAACTAGCCTAAATTATACTTCTGTGAGCTGAATATTTTGCTATATCTTTAACAAAATGGAATCATGTTTGCTGTATTAATGTATTTAAATGTTTTTCCTAGCAAGGATGTTACTAACAACTATACTAGACTATTACTAGACTATATACTAGACTATATACTAGACTATATACTAGACTATATACTAGACTATATACTAGACTATATACTAGACTATATACTAGACTATATACTAGACTATATACTAGACTATATACTAGACTATATACTAGACAACTATACTAGACAACTATTTAAATGTCAGTTGACTAATAGAAGATGGCTTTAGTAAAATTACTAAAACACTTACCGAAAAAATGGCGTCTACTCACTTCCAATAATTCACAATAAATGACATAATTACTCAAGAGCCATCTATTGAGAGAATGTTGAACTTGACATAGTGACAATTCTCCCAGTAGATGGCGCTTGAGAAATTACATCAGCTGAGTGGATTCCATATTTTTCGGTAAGTGCTTTTGCAATTTTGCTAAATTAAAAGGTTCTAGTAACCTTGTTTCAGCCACTTAATTTCATTCAAACATTCAAATTTAATGTAGATTCCAGAACTATACATGAAATTCATTGAAACACATGAACGCCCCCCATTAGCTGACTAACACCCCCTTTTCAACTAACCAGCTTCTAACGCCCCCTGACACCCAGTGAATGCCCCCGGGGGGCGGTACCACCCCCGTTGAGAACCACTGCTTTAGATACATACCCAATTACTCTCCTTCCTTCCTGTCTTTCCTCTCCCTGCAACTGGCACAAGCACCCACCCATACAAAATCCACTTGCATCTGTATACAATTCTAGCAAACTTGCTCCTTCACTCAGGTCTGGATAAGCCAACTCCACATCTTTCGCTGCTTCCACTCTCAATTGCTCAAACGCTTCATTCATCTTCTCCGTCTACACCAACTGAGTACTACCTTTCATTCCAGTCACTTCAGTCAGGGGTTTCAAAATCCCAGAGCAGCCCGCTATAAATTTCCTCTGAAACTGCAAGTCCCAGAAAAGACTTAAGTTCACGAACTGTCCGAGGTTTCGGGAACTCCGACTTTTTCCATATACTCCCCACTCTTTCGTATACCACTCGAACTCACCTTGTGCCCCAGAAATGCCACACTTACTTGGTTTCACTCGTAGTCCAACTTCATCCAACACTTGCAGTACCTCTCATTATCTTCAGGTGCTCCTCAAATGTCTGTCATAATCAAAATGTCATCTATAAAACAGATGACATTTTCCCTTGCAAACTTACCAAGAACATGATTCATTGCTCTCTGAAATGCAGCAGGTGCAGCTGTAAGTCCGAATGAGAGAGCACGGAACCTTGAAGGGTTGTTGGATCCAGGCTCGCTGCCCAGACCTCCGATTCCATGACTGCTGGCTCGTGCGACCAACAGTTTCTCACTTGTTTCACAGGTCTTGCCAGAATAGCTTCCTTCTGTTAGTGTTTCAATATCTCCAGCATTCCCTTCCTAACAGAACTTAAAGTTCCCTTGGTCCAATAATGGTCTTCAGCCTCTCAGACAAATCCAGCCTGAATTTAGTTTCCTCTTATGTTCTTTATTTTCTCTTGTCAAATTACACTTAAACTATTTTTTTTATTTACATTTCCACACATGCGCCAATTGGTTCCCCCACTTCTCAAAACTCGAGTTTTGACACATACGCTGACACTTTTAAACCTCAGAAGCGTCTCTTTTACTAAATTTGTTTATTCTTTTTTTTCTTTGTTTGTTTGCTAAAATGTTAACATTAAACAGGTACTTTATTATCTGTTTACTAACAGGGTTTAACAAGCGACCGTCCAACTCTCTTTTTCCCATACTAATTTAATAAAACTGTTTTATTCCTCATTCCTTGTTTACGAGTTTACCATTTCTTTATATATAACTTATTGTTCATTCTTTTCATTCGTTAAAATATTAACATTAACATATACTTATTCTTTATTTAGCAACTTACTATTTAGTTTACTTATTTAATATTCATTCTTTACTATTTAGATGTATTTAAGACTTATTGGTTATACTATTCTTTCATTTGTTATTAACATTTACATATTAACGTATAACATACTTATTCTTTTTTTTTATTTTTTGCTGGAAAGAAAGAGAACCATTAAAATCACATCTATAACAAGTATTTCATTCAAAAATCAAAGAAATTTAATATATAAATAATAATAATCAAGGCCAGGGGGAAAGGGCTGAGAACTAAAAGGGGAAAGGGTTCACCCTCCACACTGATTCAATACTGGTATATGTGTTGACTGCAATTTCATTTGGTACAATTACTTGGAGAAGTTTCAGATTTAATGCGCTGTCAACAAGAAATGTCCCTGAATAGCTCTAGCTATTGCTTTTCTGGTCATCATATGTATTACTGCATTTGATCCATATGCCATCTCTAAAACATCAGACAATCCAGAACCATTCATCAACAAACCAATACTCTCAAAGAAATTCATCATATGAAAACTGCTGAGTCGACATAGAATGTTCAGTGATTTGGCTTTGATTATATTGATGGCTTTGATCCACAATGCTTGGTTGAATGTTATACATGGTGTCTCCATATTCAGCTCTGTAGCATGAGACTCTATGTAAAGCAATGTTGAATATATACAACTTAAATCTGATGGATCCAGATTTATAATTGGCAAGAATAAGATATCAGCAGCTGGGGAATGTTGACGAACAGTTACAGCCTGCATAAAACCAGACCAATTTGAGCTTGGCTTCGCAGAATCATGAAACCACCATCCTGACTGGCACAATGATTCTGAGTACATGGCAGGCAGAACATAGGGCATTTGTAGTTCAATTATTGGTCTGAAATTTATTTGTGAGAGACCATGCTTGTCTGGAAGTATATATTCCACTATTGGAATACTACAAGAATCTTTGATGAGTGCATTTGCATGAATGACATTTTGGCATTTTACAGAACTTTGACAAGAGACAGTTCCATATTCACTATTGGTTGAAGTGGACATTGCTAAAATCCCCATTCCATGAAATGTGCCTTGGCCATCTAATGTTGCTATGTTATGGTCAATATTGTCATGGACCCATTGCGTAAAACTTCCTGGTAAGTATTGTGATATAATATCATTTTCATTCTGTACAACACTGTTTATATCTTTGAACCTCACTGTATGATATTGAGAATCCCAACCTGTACAGTTCATTAATCAGCCATCTAGAACCAAACACATGATCAAGTTCTACACTGAGACTGAAAAGAAGTGGTGGGTATCACTGAACGTGATTTTGCAGCACGTAATATACATTGGCCAATACTGTTCTGTCTTAAATTTGAAGTGACCAACCCTTTTAACAGAATCTTCAACAAATGTGGCAGAATGTCACTATTACAGTTACGTCATCATTTGATGGGTATTCATCAGTGCTATATTCACGTTCTCTAGTCTCTCCCATGATTAGCTTAGTAGCAGCAATGACAATACACTCACTTTCTTTGTTGATATTTTCATCCCTATCAATGTACCACTTATCATTTAGAATGAAATTCGCAATATTGCGAAAGCACGCAACATTGCTTTTACCACCAATATTTGCAAAGTGTATACTTTCACCATAGTGTTCAATCAATTTTTTTTAATGTTTTCCTACAGTAAATTTCATAGCCATTTGACAGCTGAATCATTTTGGCATGCAATTCATTTACAGAATAAAGTTCAGCATCTGCTTCATACTTCACACAGTCACACAATCTATTTAAATGAATTATTATATCACTGTCCACATGGTGACCAGCTATTGATGTATGTGCTGTTGATGATGAACACATTGGCTTGCCTAACATTAATCGTGTGTAGCATGACTTATAATACATGGCTTCCTCTGCCACAAGATCTATGCAATTGACAACTCTGTTTTATTTCACTACTCCATTGATCATTTCTTTTATCACGTGCAGCAATTATCAAATCTCAATGCAAGGTTCTTACTGCATATACTATATTTCTCTCAGGATGTTTTAAATTGATTAAGCAATGCACTCCACATATAAAACATGCACTTTTCCACTGGAATGTATTACTGGTACCAGAAAATGGAAATCTCTGTTTCTTTAGAACAGGAGGATTACATGAGGAACCTCGTTTTAACCATTTTGGATGTGTGTAGTTTCTTCAACATGTCTGGTGTACAGCAACTCTTAAAGTTGAAACTACATTTTCTTATGCATTCTGAAGTTCCTGTATCCTCTCATTGAACACTAAATCATTCCAATGTCTGTAACCCCTTCTCCGTGAGTAAAATACATCTTCTCTCAGGAATGCTGTCATTGAATCCTGTTTGGCAAATCATGCGCACTCTTGACTTTCTCTAAGTGTTTCAGACATCATTGCTTTTGATCATCATCTGAAAGTAGAGAAAAAAAGGTTAATTAGTGTTTACAAACTTTTGGATGAACCATAATTATGCAAGATATCTGTATTTACAAATAACTAAATCAACACAGGTAACATAACTCGAGAGAACAAAACATACTGAGAAAATGACTCATATTATGGATACCAAACCAAGTCTATGATGCCAGATATCTAATTCACCAACATACACAATATATATCAATAATTAGATAATTAGCATGTCTAATTACTAAATTGTCTAAGAATAACTGCAGAAAATAAAGAACAGGATGATTTATTTCTCATAAAATAATTTCACAATAATTTGATGAATATATGAGAATTTACAAACATGTATAGAGGGGTTCCAGCACAGGTGAATCAGTGCTTAACACCCGACCATCTCAGATCTTGCTTATTTTTGGTGTATAAGGTAAGTTTGTGCAAGAAAGCCAGCTGTGAAAGTTTCAGCTTTCTACGACCATTACTTCACGAGTTATGAAAGTCAGAAAAATCAAGGTTAAGGTCAAAATAGCTCAAGGTCGGCATCTTTGGATGCACCTCACACATTCACTAATTATCGTAACCATATGAAACTATATGTTTTTGGACTCAGAATGAGCTGTAGAATCCAAAAATGCAACGAAAACAGCAATAGGAGAACAAATAAAAATGTTCACCCTTTTTCAAGGAATGAATTGACCCTTTGACCTTGAAGTTCACACATTTTGGGGAAACATTTCTTTACACAAAATGAAGTTCCACCATTGCACTTTTAATATAAACAATAAAAATGTATCTTATTCACCATCTATACTGTCTTAAAGAATTTTTCAAATTGGCTATTTTTCAAATTTCTGGCAAAATTGCCATATGTATATGCATATATGTACTGTACTGTTAAATAATATATTTTGTGAACATAAATTAATTACTTATTTTATGCCTTTCTTACAGATAAACAAGATGGGTAGAAAAGTTTGTGCTGATCCTCTTAGAAAACATAAGAAGAAGATCGAAAAAGCACTTGTGCCAGTCCGTAATACACTGCAAGGAATTCACAGATTAATATATGGAGATTACATTTGTAAAAATTGTGTTAATGATATCAATAAAATCAAAGCTGAAGACAAAAAAGTCTCTGATATTGTCTCAGATTCGAACTCAGACACTGATGCCACTGCCACAGAAAAACATTCCTCTGCCTATGGGTGTACGACTGAAATAATGTTTGAAGATTTCCAAGGAGATTTAGACACAATTCTTCCAATGCTGAATGTGACACCAGTGAAGACAAGTAAGTTTAAGTATTTTTAAAGTGTTAATTTATGTAGATATTATAGCAACAAAACATCAATATATATAACTACATGTATGAACATTACAACCTTTATATATTTGACAAATTCAGATGTATGCATATCAATTTATATAATGAAGATCAATACAGTTATGATTATATATACGGTATTTACCAAATTCATATGTAATGTACATGTACATCTATAGGCTTACAGTTGATTAAAAAAAGTTATGACAATTTATTTTATTTGTTTTTCAGAGGGTCTGTCACGAAAAGGGAGATCTTCAAAGACTGAAACAAAATTTGAAATGGCATCAACATCCCTGAAGAGAAAGCTAGAAACTTCATGTGACAAGTTTTACACAAGAAAGTGAAGAAAAGCAATCTGAAATGGATGACAATAATTTGTGAGTACTGTATATATATCTGTAGTACCTTCATTAAAGTATACTAAGCCTATATATAGATCATATGTTTGCATATAAATTTACTCAAACATTTATATCATTTTCGCAGGCATGCAGGAGTGATGCAAGCACTCAAGAATGCCTTCAGTGAGACGACTGACTACAAGAGGAAGATTCAAATACTAACACACTCACCATACACCATTCACAGAACAGCATCTTTCTTCAATGCATCTACAAGAATGGTTTCAACCAGCCGCAAAATAAAGAAAGAACATGGCATATTACCAGAAGTTCCACATATTAGCAAAGGTCGGGTTATAACAAAGAAAGAGAAGGAAGCAGTGTGCACTTTCTATGAATCAGATGAAATAAGCAGAATATGTCCAGGCAAGAAGGATTGTCTATCAATTAGGAATCATGAAGGAGAGAAGCAACTACAGCAGAAACGATTGGTGCTTGGTAATTTACGTGAGATTTTTGCTGTTTTCAAGGCAAATGACACTAATCCAAAAATAGGTTTCTCATCATTTGCTGCATTGAGACCCAAGTGGTGTGTCTTGGCAGGAGCTGGAGGAACACACTGTGTGTGTCTGTACCTACCAAAATCCCAAATTTCAGCTATCAGCTTTGGGGGAAAAAACAACTATCATATAAAGACCTCATTCTCTATGCAGTTTGTGACAGTGAAAAGGAAGAGTGTATGCTACAAAAATGTGCATTGTGTCCAGGAGAAGGTGTTATTGCATTTCTTGAAGGATTGGAATCTGTTCAGGATGCAGTTGGCACCATAATTACATACAAGCAGTGGACTTCCACGGATCGGACAACCCTTATTAACATCAGTGAATCCCTTGAAAACTTCATTAAGTCTTTGGCAACTAGAATTTGTGCACTAACAAGACACACTTATGTGGCTGATGCACAAGCAAGTTTCCTAAAAAAACTGAAAGCTAATCTGATGGTCACTGAAGGTATTCTCCTAGGAGACTTCTCTGAAAACTACTCATTTATTGTACAAGATGCTGCACAAGGTTACCATTGGGAAAATAGTCAGGCAACAGTTCATCCATTTGTGTTCTACTATAAAGTAAATGAAAATGATGTTGAAATTAAAGTTAAGTTATTGTTTCATTTCTGATGACATGAAACATAGTACAAACCTTGTCTTTGCGTTCTTAAAGCAACTGATCCCCATGATAAAAGAAGAGAGCTCAGGCCTGCGGAAGATTCATTACTTTACTGATGGTTGTGGAGGGCAGTATAAGAATAAATATAACCACCAATTTGTGTCACCACAAAGAGGACTTTGGACTGGATGCTGAATGGCACTTTTTTGCAACTTCACATGGCAAAAGTGCTTGTGATGGAGTCGGAGGCACAGCAAAAAGAATGACGGCTCGTGCCAGTCTTCAACGTACATTTAAAGACCAAATTCTGACACCACTTGACATGATGAAATTTCTGGATGAGAAAGATACCAGCACAAAATTTGTATTCTTATCGAAACAAAATGTCCAGCAGACAACTGAATTCCTGGAAAATAGATATAAAAATTCTGTAACCATCCCAGGTACTCGTAGATTTCATAGATTTGTGCCTATTAGTCATACCCAGTTGGAGGTTGGTGAGATTTCCTCAGGTCCTACAAAAATTATGACAGTTGTGCATCCATCGTCTAAAGATAATTTACATGAGCAAAAGCACATTTCAACTGAAGATATACAAGTTGGGGTAGCTATATGTAGCTTGTAACTATGATAATAAAATTTGGTTTGGATTAGTGGTTGAAGTATCAGAAGAATTTAGTGATTATAAGGTCAATTTTATGTCTCCACATGGAAGACGTTCTAAACATAGTTTCCCTTCTTGTCCTGGCTCATGTTGGATGTTATCATCTGATATTATCCAGACAATGACTGCTCCATCATTGACAGCAGGTTCAAGAATAATTCAGTATGCCTTTGATGATCATGAGATGCTAACAGCTGAGGGTAATCATGCAGACCTGTTTGCCACAGTTTCCTGTTCTTGAGTCGAAAGTGTACAGAGCTCTAGTTTAATATGTATCTATAGAATACAGGTCTACATAATATGATACTCCTTTTTTACTCATATATATATATGTTTGTATTATTGTATTATTAATAAAAGTAATTATAAAAAAAAGTGAAATATTTCTAAGGGTGGAAAGGTGTGGTTGTAGGGGTGGAGGAGACCACAATAAAATAGAGATCTATATCATAGTTATACCTATGGTACCTAGCTTATATCTAAGTGATTTTGTATCACGTTTCTAATATTTATTTTTGCTTAAGTAGTTTAAATAATGAATATCTCTAGATTTTAACAGTACATATATGCATATACGGTACATTAATCCTGTTCAAAAATCAACTTTTTCTTATTTTCATAGGTTTCTGTACATTTTCCCATGCTTTTTGACCTGAAAAAGCAGAAAATCACAACTATTTTGACCTAGGATGTTGGGAAGCATTGCTGCATGGAGCTTTAAATTTTCTGCCTTGAAATCGGCCAAAGCGCCAATGTTTTGCACTTTAACTTTTGATCTAAACAAGATAGAGCAACAAATTAGGTATCAAATGAAAGAGCATAAAATTAATAAATAATAATAATAATAAATAAATAATAATTAATAATAATTATCTATCATTTTTCAGGAAACAACAGAAACTCAATCAGAATCTAGAAAACTATCTACAAGTTACAACTTCACAATGGCATTAAGCAAGGAGCTGAGGGAGCTCCGTGGGCGCACCATTGATATCTCAGAACCTCCACGTACTGTCCACAGGCAGGTGTCAACTGGGCCATCTACCAGATCTCTCACTGAAACTTTCCTGGTTGGATACCCTTCAGCTTTTATCAGTGGTTCCCAGCTTCCCACCAACAGACAGGCATTCCAATATTTCCTTAATCTTCAGAATTTACCGGAAAATGCAGGGAGGCCCATGGTTCAAGACCTTGCATATGAAACAGTTGAATCTATCATCCTATTCTGGCAGATGGCTAGGATCAAGACAATGACCAAGTACAACGCAATGAAGCTCTTCATGAAACTACATGAGAAACATCGTGCTCTGGTGAAAAGCAAAGGAAGAGCAAGTAACCCTGGAGGAAAAAGAGGAGCATTTGTGCTGGAATTAGACAGCCTGTTCGATATAGGAGCTCCAGATGCAATCCAGGAAATACAGAACAACAGACTGTTATCCAGAGAGAAGAAAGATGAGGATATCAGGTTCTACGAAGACCAAAAGACTGAGAGGAAAGGTCATATGTCTGGTCATGACAAGATTTTTGAGACAAGATCCCTGCAGCAAGCAGCGAGGAATGAAAGACTGCAGCATAGACAAGAACAAGGTAAAACTAATTACTTTGAACGTCACAAAAAGTTTTAAGTTTTACTCCATTGCGATATTTAGCATGTACTTAACAATTACTGTCTTAACATGTTGTACTATTTTACAGCTGCAGCAGAACAAGAGGCAGTTGTTCATGTGGATGACATTACCTGGGGTGACTGAACTGACAACGACGCTAACACAGAGGACATGGATTACCATCAGCCTCGTCCTGGATGTTCTCACCATCGAGACACTGTGACTAGTGTGACTGACGTTTCCAAGGAAGGTCATGGAATGTGATGTCATCTGCAATACAGCTGATCATCTTGGTTTATCAGACAATCAAGTTAATGCCATGGTTTCTGCCACCTTGAAAGCTGGAGGGGCTGATCTGGATAACTTCGTCATCTCAACCTCAACAACACGTCGCAACAGAATGCTGTCCAGGTATAATATCAGCCAGAGTCACATGTCCAAGTTTTGTGAAAACCCCCACAGTACGCTGCCTTACACTGGGATGGAAAGTTGCTCAAAGATGTCTTGGGCAGTGAACCTGGAAGTACCTCAGAGACTTTAGCTGTGCTAGTGTCTGGTCCACCTTCATACACTGAAGGAAAGTTATTGGGAGTACCTGTCATCGACAATTCTTCTGGCACAGCTCAGGCTGAGGCTTCAATGGATTTACTGGAGACATGGGAACTTACGGATAATGTTACTGCCCTTGTTTTTGACACTACATCCAGTAACAGTGGAGTTCACAGAGGAGCTGCCAAACTGCTAGAGAAAATGCTGAACAAAAAGGTGTTTTATCTGGCCTGTCGACATCACATTGGAAATCCTAGTAGGAGCAGTTTGGGAGAAGCTGTTTGGGAAGATGAAGGGGCCAGATAATCCCTGGTTTGAGCATCTGAAGGATGTTTGGACGGACTTGTCCAAGGAAAACCCAAAGATGCTGGCTATCAACAGCAAATGGCTGAAGGAAAAGAAGAAAGAACAGTGAAGAAATACTCCAAGACATTCTAACAGCAGAAAGGCTTCCAAGAGCCGACTACAGGGAAATGGCTGAACTGACAGTCATTGTTCTTGGAGGAACGCCTCCTCGAGGTATTCACTGGAGTCGACCAGGCGCCATTCATCAGGCCAGATGGATGGCCAGAAACCTGTACTCCATGAAAATGCTGATGTTTGCAGATCAACTTGAGTACGACGAAGACACTGTATCAAAGCTGGAAAGACTCAACACCTTCCTTGCGCTGTTCTACACTCCTGTATGGATGATGTCAATGTCTGCTGCAGATGCTCCCGTGAATGATCTAAGTCTAATCCAGGACATGTTGAAGTACAAGAAAACTGACCCAGAGCTTGCTGATGCAGTACTTAATAAGATGGAAAACCACAAATGGTACCTGACGCAGGAAGTCGTGCCATTTGCCCTGTTCAGCAGTAGATTGAGTGACACATTGAAGCACGACATTGCTGCCCAGTTACATGCCACTGAGAAGCCAGACAGCTTCAGAACAGGAAAGCCTCTATTCCAGAGAGTCACAGCTAAGACCACCCTGGTTGATCTCATTGGCCCAGAATCACATTTCCTGCTGGACACACTGAACATTGGATCTGAGTGGCTTCTGGAACCTGTCACGTCTTGGCCACAGAATGAGGACTACAGAAAAGCATTGGACTATGTTAAGAATCTGAAAGCGGTGAATGACATTGCTGAACGTGGTGTCAAGATGATGAGCGACTTTGCAAATGTCATAACAACAGATGCCAAGCAAAGGGACTATCTCCTTCAAGCTGTGGAGTTCAACAGATGCCGCTTTGACAGCTTCAAGAAACAAACTCTCAACAACTGACTGTGTAAATGTCATTATGAAATTAATCATCATGTAATGCTTTCACTTCTTGATCGATTAGACTTGTGACAAAATGTTAATCTCAAATTTGTGTCATGAATAAGGCGCCTTGTCTGCCTTGAGTGTGAGAAAACGAATTTTGTGATATTTCTGAAATCTTTGTATGTACCAATGTGCCATTTCTTGTTCCAAGACTATCATAATTGTATAAGTTAGAAAGAGGATTAAAAACACTTTAATTTGGTGCCTATTTTGTTGCTCTATCTTGTTTAGATAAAAAGTTATAGTGCAAAACATGATTCAAGGGACCCCGGAACTGGTGCTTTTGGCCGATTTCAAGGCAGAAAACTTAAAGCTCCATGCGGCAATGCTTCCCAACAACCTAGGTCAAAATGGTTGTGATTTTCGGCCTTTTCAGGTCAAAAAGCATGGGAAAAAGTACAGAAACCTATGAAAATAAGAAAAAGTTGATTTTTGAACACGGCTAATGGTACGATTTCCCCAAAATGTGTGAACTTCAAGGTCAAAAGGTCAATTTGTTCCTTGAAAAAGGGGTGAACATTTTTATTTGTTCTCCTATTGCTGATTTCGTTGCGTTTTTGGATTCTACAGCTCATTCTGTGTCCAAAAACATAGTTTCATATGGTTACGATAATTAGTGAATGTGTGAGGTGCATCCAAAGATGCCGACCTTGAGCTATTTTGACCTTAACCTTGATTTTTCTGACCTTCATAACTCGTGAAGTAATGGTCGTAGAAAGCTGAAACTTTCACAGCTGACTTTCTTGCACAAACTTACCTTATACACCAAATATAAGCAAGATCTGAGATGGTCGGGTGTCAAAATAAAAATTTTTTGCTTCACCTGTGCTGGAACCCTCCTATATAGAACTTTCTCACTCCAAAAGGCTACCTTTGATACCAATTTTTTCTAGGTTACGGCTAATTTTGGGCTATTTTGACTGCACTATTCCTTTTTCAAACTCTTCCCATATTGCAGGATCAGATTCCTTCAAAGCACTCATTTCTGCAAGATAGTATGCCGCCATCCCAGAGTAATTATGTAAATTTAATGCAAAGTAGTACCCAACGATTGCTTCCACTGATGAAATGTGTGCATTCCAGTCACCACTTCTTATAGACCTTATTATTTGCAACAAAGATTCCACCATTGCCATGTACTCTCACATCATTTTAAATGTTGGGTTAGACTGTCCTTGAACATTGTCAAATTTCTTCATTTTTCAGGTATCTTACATTTCTCGATGGTTGCCAGCAGGTCTTGAATATCGCAGCTTTTGATACAGTTGGTTTGTAATTCTTCAACCTTATTAAGAATTTCTGCACATGGATGCTTCTTGAAGAACACTTCCAGGTAGCAGTCATACAGTGCAACAAGTGTGCATTTGTGAGCTGCTTCAGCATGTTGAATATATTTGTACATGATGATTTGTTGCACAGTGCTTTCACTGTACCAGATGTCCCACATTTCAGGAATACTAGATCCATCAATGAAAGTGCCAATAGCACGAAGGAATGCCATACATATGTGCAGTTCACCAGGCTGTAAAGCAAATCAATCACAAAGACACTGTTGAGACATTATTAGTTGCTGCACAGGACAGTAGAGACCCAAATCAAATGTCACAACACATTTTGAATCTGTTCCACAAATTTGTTTTGTTAAATTTTCCAGATATGTCGAGAGTGTCAATTGAATTGAATGATCTGTTGGGGTAGCTGGTATGATTGGCAGAACATATACCATATGCGAGTTATTTGCATCAGCACTTCTTGCAATGTTGCATTGAAAACAGTCCAGGCTGGAACACACACAGGATAAGATCATTTTCTTAGGTTGATTTTGGGAGTCTGTAACCATTGTATAATCATCCATCCTGCTTGCAGATTCTGTGCTCGCAACATTCAAAGTAGTAGAATTTGCTATACTTCCAGTTTTGCAGAGACACCATGCCAAGTCTACTTCTTTAAATGATTTCAAATCCTTAGCTCTTCTGTTAACATCAGACTCCTTAAAAACTGTACTCTGTCTTTAGGAGCTTTGGGCCATTGTAAGAGATGAAGTCTGTCATATAGTAGGGTAGTTTCTGTAGTGAACAATTCAGCATGCTTGCATCATACAATGTTATGGATTGTGATTCATCTTTGTCATGACATTCTTTATAACAAGTCATCACAGTTGCATGAAGGGATCCCTTTCCATCAGGTGTGTCCTCAAGGAAGTCCAAATTATCTGCAGTGCAGTAGATAAATCTTCTTCTCACAAGGTTGGGTGAGACATATACTACTACATTATTTTCCATGTGGCGTAGAACTTCATTAGCTAAAGCTGTCTCAAGTCGGAGAACTTTATTATAGTTGATCGAGGATCCCAAACCATGCATAAACTACACCAAGAATTTGCTGAGAGTTTTAGAATGTATTGTTAGGCCAACAGCAACTTGAAGTGGAAGTTCACATGTGTGTCTTGACTTTGTTAAGGTACCATATGAGGCCTGCCTTTCTGTTAGGCACTCATACATAAGAGTTTGTGACAAAGCAGCAGCCTTGTGGTTCAAATGTTTGTTTTCAACCTGCAAGCCATCAAACACACTTCTCCCACCTATACACCATTTGAAAAAGGATAACACTTCTTGTGGTATTGCTTCTGTAACTTGGTCTTGCATGATGGAACCTGTAAATTTCCACTTCTCATCTGTCAGGATGGTTTTCCGTAGTAATTTAGCAGCCTGATATAGAGCTTTCATAGAAATATGCTGTGATTGGTTCTTGGACACAGGATTGCTGAATACTACGTCCATGTCAAAAAGTTCATTTTCAATAAGTGTTTTCAGTGATTTTCTCTATATCATATCATCATCTTTTAACACCTTTTGAGTAACTGATTTCCTTGCAGTGTTGCTCAGCATCTGCCATTGTGACAACCTTACCTTCCAAAAGGGCCTCTAATAAACAGATTATAACGGCGGTCCTATTAATATGGCGATTACTGAGAGATCAGTTTTCTTTTGCAATTTAAGGGAACAAATAGTTGACATAAAATGCAGTATGTGAGGTAATGGAAAGACTTGCAACGTTTGATGAGGGCAGGGGTAGGGCTACGGTTCATGAAAGCCGAACCAATACTAACATTGAAGATGTTAGCAATTTGAAGGGTGAGGTGTGTAACCTAGTTTCTAGCAGGGATGGGGTCAAATACAATTGCCCAAATAGAAATATAGATACAAATACACTATTTTTTTTACGGCCAAATTCAAATACACATACAAATATTTGAATTTATAAATCCCCAAATACAAATATAAATACAAATATGAAGCTTCAAATACAAATAAAATGGAAATACAATTTTTACTGTATTTGCAAATTTCATACCAATTTCATCCTAAATATAAACAGATAATATTTACTTGACTTCGGCTACCCCTCAAGTAAGACAATACTGGTATAGTACTTATTGTATAAAACTTAACATTGCAATACTTTGGCTCTTATCAAAGTAGACTTCATTTTCACACCAAGGCAAGAAAAGTAACAAATTCCTCTTGTTTATTATTTTAATTAGAGAAAATTATTTCACACTTCTTGATATTTCTGCACTTTTGCATAATTAAAGAAAATAAATTCATATTTCTCAATGTTTGATTTTTACTGTTCATATCAATTTGTAGTTATATGCACAGTTATATTACATTAGTGTATTTGACTGTATTTGAAGCAAATACGGCAAATAAAAGGCTCAAATACAAATATGCAGCTTTTTAAATTCTCAAATACAAATGCAAATATCCATTTTGTGTATTTGTAAATACAAATACGTATTTGACCCCATCCCTGGTTTCTAGTGTAGGTAGCTTATCAGGAAGGTTGGATAGAGTTGAGGAAGGGGTTAAGGTTGGTCTGAGATTAGTAGATGGGGAGGGGATTTAGAGAAGTTAAGGGTGGAGCTAGCCCATGTACGTTAGGTGATAGGAATCCCCCCTATCGAGGTTTGGAACCCTTTCGTCCATTTGGAAAGGGACGTGGATGAGGGGGGAAACACTTTTAATTGGGGACTTTTTAGTGCGCCATATGGACACAGAGTATTATTCTTTGGTATAGCGCTCTAACTTAAAATGATACTGATTGATTTACTAAAGTATTTCTTGAATGTACCTTTAATGCTAAGATAACTCAATTCTTTGTATTTGTACTATTATTTATTTAATTAACGTAGTTCTTATGTTTTCTTTTGCAGTTGTGTCAAAGATGTTAGTGATATTTTTAGTTGATTAAAACCTAAGTTGAGCTGTTTTCATTTTGGGTCCTACTCATTTCAATTTAATCAACTAAAACTCGTCTGTTGTTGCGATGGAACGTGGACTGCGGCCTGAAAGACATGAGGTACTACCGACTGCGCCTGAAGCGGCACATACTTTCAAACATTGGCTCTTCGTCTTCTCGCGATATAAGGATGCACTTGAAGGAAGTAGTAACACTTATCTCGGACTCTTGGCTAACTCTGTTTCTTCCAAAAACTTTGAGATTATATCTGAGTGTACTACTTACGACGGGGCCTTAACTGCCTTGAAGAATGCATTCATTCAGCCCGCCAATGAAGTAGTGGCTTGTCACAAGCTCACTACTCTCAAACAGCAAGGCACGGAGTCCATAGACGAATATGTACGGTCTTTACAGAAACTTAGCATAGATTGCAACTTCAAAAATGTAACAGCTGACACTTATCGAGATGAGTATATTCGTGACTCATTCATCACTGGCATTTCTTCGCCTCGTATCCAAACTAGATTGCTAGAAAACAAAACCTTGAATCTTTCTTCGGCAGTGGATCAAGCTCGGGCCTTAGAGATTGCAATGAAAGATTCTCAAGCTTATGATTCTGCTACCCCTGAAAGTCGCCTTATAGCTACGGTAGAAGCCGTTAGTGAGAATTGCCCTGTTGACCCCCGGCAGACATTGAGAGAACATGTGCTGCCGCTCCTCGCCGTAACCAGAAATGTTTCTTCTCTGGTAACTCTTCATGACACGATCGCTCGCAATGTCCCGCTCATGACGCAACTTGCTACAAATGTAGAAAACGAGGTCATTTTTCAAAGGTTTGCAAGTCCACAAAGGAGCCAGTCAGTGCGTCTGTTCACTCAGCAACCCTCACTTGTGTGCCGTCTACTCTGAAGAATTCAATTGTTGACTTACATGTTAACAATTATCTCTTGAAGGGTCTCCTGGATACTGGGAGTTCCGAAAACTTCATATCTGAATACATCGCGCAAAACCTGAAATTGCCAATGCAGGACTATCAAGGAACCATATCTATGGCCTGGTTAATCTCACAACTCCGATAAACAAATTCCCGGATGCTGTACTGATGTTATCCTTGGCTTACCTTTCCTGGGTAAACACTCCTTTGTTAAAATGAATTTCAGGGGCTCTGAGCCCAACTTGGAAATTTGCTCTCTAGCGACCTTAAAAATTGATCCACCCCACGTATTCTCCAACCTTTCCCCCGATTGTAAACCTATAATAACGAAGTCACGCAATTTCAAAATGTTGGATACTGAATTTATATGCTCAGAAATTGACTGAATGCTCCAGGAAGATGATATAGAACCTAGTGACTCTCCTTGGCGTGCACAGGTCCACGTTGTTAACAACAGTAACAGCAAGAAAAGGTTAGTAGTCGACTACTCTGTAACCATAAATAAATATACGCACCTAGATGCCTACCCACTTCCAAATATAGAGGATTTAGTCAACAAAATTTCTTTGTATAAAGTATTTAGCACTATAGACTTACGAAGTGCTTATCACTGTGTGCCACTGCATGCTGATGATAAAGCTTACACGGCATTCGAAGCAGATGGCCATCTGTTTCAATTTAAATGCCTTAGTTTCGGGCTCATGAACGGAGTTGCGTGCTTCCAACGTATAATAGATAGTCTGATAAGAGAAAATACATTAATAGATACGTACTCGTACCTTGACAACGTGACAATATGCGGTCGTACCCAAGAGGATCACGACAAAAATCTATCAATTTTTGGAAGTTGCCCAAAAATTTAAAATGACGTTGAACAACGACAAAAGTCACTTTTCTAAAGATACTATTTGCATTTTAGGTTATCAAATCAGCCACAATGAACTCCGTCCAGATCTGTCTCGTCTCGCCCCCTTGAAAGAAATGCCGATACCTACATGTAAATGGTTGCTTTCTCGCTTAACTTGTCTCTTCGCCTACTATTCAAAGTGGGTTCCTCAGTTTTCCCAGAAAATACGACCCCTTGATAGATGCCAAGTTTCCTCTCTCCAAGGAAGCTGTCGCCACTATTGAAAAATTAAAATCTGCCATAATTAGATCAGTTAAAGCCAATATCGATGAAAATATGCCATTCACGTGGAAACTGACGCTTCTGATGCAGCAATCGGTGCCACCCTCAACCAAAATGGCTGGTCTGTAGCCTTCTTTTCTCGTTCGCTAAATTCTGCTGAGAAAAATCACTGCGCAGTAGAAAAGGAAGCGTACGCTATCGTAGAAGCTGTCAGGAAGTGGAGACATTTTCTCTTAGGTAAACAATTCACACTCATAACAGATCAAAAATCTGTCTCATATATGTTTGATATTAAACACAAAGGCAAAATAAAGAACGAAAAGATAACTCATTGGCGATTAGAACTCATGCCTTATAGTTATGAAGTTGTGCACCGACCGGGCTCTCTCAACACCGCAGCTGTTGCTTTATCACGAGAGATTTGTGCTTCCACATCTCAAAGTGATCTATATGAACTTCACAAATCACTCTGCCATCCTGGGGTAACCAGGCTTGCACATTTTGTTCGAGTACGCAATCTTCCTTATTCTGTTGACGATATCAAACGTGTAATTTCTAGCTGCCACACTTGCCAAAGGTTGAAACCAAAATTTTATCGACCCCAAGAACACGAGTTGATTAGATCTATGTGACCTTTTGACCATTTAAGCATTGACTTTAAAGGGCCGCTGCCTTCGTCCAGTAATAAATATCTGCTCATTGTAGTCGATGAATTTTCTCATTTCCCCTTTGCCTTTCCTTGTTGCGACATTTCTTCCCCTACAGTGATATCCTGCCTAACTACCTTATTTTCGATTTTTGGGTTGCCAGGGTATGTACATTCGGACAGGGGAGCCTCATTTATGTCCGCCGACCTCAAATCCTTTTTGCATCAATGAGGTGTCCCGACAAGTCGTTCGACCCCCTATCACCCTACTGGTAATGGCCAGTGCGAGCGCTACGTCGGCCTTGTATGGAAGACAGTCACCTTGGCTTTAGAATCCAAAGGTCTGCCCATTCGCGCCTGGGAGTCCGTGCTGCTGGATGCTCTGCACTCTCTACGTTCATTATTATGCACCTCAATCAATTGTACTCCTCACGAGTATCTCTTTGCCTTTCCTCGAAAATCTATGTCTGGGATGAGTATGCCGACATGCCTTTTGTCTCCTGGGAAGGTATTGCTACAAAAATACGTCAGAAACAAAGACAATCCATTAGTTCAAGAAGTAGAGTTGTTAGAATCTAATCCCCAATATGCTCATATCCGTTTTCCCAGCGGTGGGAAGATAGTCGCTATTAAAGACCTTGCTCCTGCTGGCGATTCCCCTATCCAGACCGAGACGAGACCTGAAGTTCTGATTGAAAACGTTGACGTTCCACAAAACTTAGATATTGAGACTCAAGATCAAATTCTAGATGCACAGATGCCAGTAATAGACCAAACTCCCATTCCCCAAAATCAAGATTCACCTACCAATCCTCCTCTGCGCTGCTCCTCTCGTATCAGACGACCAGTTGATCGATATGGTTACTCTTAGATTTAAGTTTAATTAGTTTAAGCTAGTATGTACATTTAGGTTAGAAAACCTGCGCCTTACATGTGATCGTTTCAGAATTTGAGGGGGGAAGAATGTAATAATTTTTGGTCTTCCTTAAATTCTGAACCGTGTTTTATTTGTTAAGTATAATCCAATACAGTTATGCATGTATTTAATACTATAGAGAATGTGTAATTTATCAAAATTAACGTATTCTATATCCTCTATGTTTTGCAGGTTTAAGTAACTCAGGTGAAAATCACTAAAATGATAAATATAAAAACATAATAAAAGTTTGATAAATAATAATGAGTAAAAGAGCATCTTGATAAAATCATTGATAATAATAGTTCTTTGGTACGTATAAGTATTATTCTTTGGTATAGCGCTCTAACTTAATGATACTGATTGATTTACTAAAGTATTTCTTGAATGTACCTTTAATGCTAAGATAACTCAATTCTTTGTATTTGTACTATTATTTATTTAATTAACGTAGTTCTTATGTTTTCTTTTGCAGTTGTGTCAAAGATGTTAGTGGTATTTTTAGTTGATTAAAACCTAAGTTGAGCTGTTTTCATTTTGGGTCCTACTCATTTCAGTATCATCGATCACTTAGTAGAAATTTGATTAATAGTAGTCAGGATGGGTTTCGATGCCATAGATCTTGTTTAACTAATTTGTTAGAATTTTATAATGAAATAGTGCATGAATACAATAGGCATTGAGTGGCTGACATTATTTTAGATTTTAAAAAGGCATTCAATACAGTTCCACATAGAAGATTAATTGCAAAGGTTAAAGCGCATGGTATATGCCGTCAGGTAGCTAACTGGTTAGAGGAATGGCTTTGTGCTAGGAGACAGAGGGTTGTTGTTAATGGTAGTGAATCAGGGTGGCTGGATGTAGGTAGCAGTGTCCCACAGGGTCCAGTGTTAGACCCATTGCTATTTATAATTTACATTAATGACATAGATGTAGGATTGACTAGTAATGTGTCAAAATTCGTGGATGATACTAAAATAGGTGGTAAGGTTGTTAATGAGGATGATAGAAATAGGCTCCAAGACGATGTAAATAGGATTATGGAGTGGATGGATAAGTGGCAGATGCAATTTAACGTAGAAAAATATAAAGTTTTGCATGCAAGTTCTCGTAACAATTATTACACGTATGATGGATGATAGAGAGTTAGCGAGTGTTGATGAGGAAGTAGATTTAGGCATACACATATCTAAGGATTTAAAAGTTAGGAACCAGTGCCTGGAGTTTTGGGCAAAAGCTAATAGGATGTTAGGCTTCATAGGGTGTAACTTCGAATTTAAATCAAAGGATATTATATTGCCCCTTTACAAGTCCCTAGTCAGGCCTCATTTAGAGTATGCAGTTCAGATTTGGTGCCCGTATTTGTGCGAGGATATTGATAGGTTAGAAAGGGTTCAGTGTCGTGCCACGAAACTAATTCTGTCATTGCGCAACATGCCTTATGAATATAGGATTAAAGAGTTAGACTTGCATTCACTTGAAACTAGGAGATTAAGGGGGGAGCTTATTGAAGTTTTCAAAATCGTTAATAACATTGATGATGTAAATTTTGACAGTTTACTTTCGATAATAGCAATACTCGTAATAATGGATTTAAGTTGCATGGCAGACATTTCATTACTAATATCGCTAAAAACTTCTTTACGTTTAAAGTAATTAATAAATGGAATAATGTTCCCACAACAGTCGTTAACTCTACCAGCGTTAATATGTTTAAGAACTGTTTAGATAGGCATTTTAAAAATATTAACATTTAAAATAAAAAAAATAGTAACTAGTTCTGGGGGTGGTGGTTGAGGATGAGTCTGTTGACGATTAATGCCAGCATGTGATGCCAGCAATAAAATTTAAAAAAAAAAATTAGACACACAAATGTAAATGTGGCTCATAGAGTAAACTAACCCACTTTTTGTTATACTCTACCTACTTTTTTTTTTTTTTTATCCTCTCCTTACTTGCATGTCTAGTTTGCATGGTATGACAGTAAGTTAAGACTGTGTTTGCATGGTTTGTGAGCGTTCTTATTTTACTTCTTTTCATCTTTCACTCCTCTACTATTCTCTTTGACTATTTTTCCGACTTGTTGGCATTGGCTGGCAGATGATGATGGGGAGTCTCTCTTTTTCTGAATGAATGTTAACCCACAAATGATAGGTTTTGCTACTTACTTAACCCCTTATTCTCCTCTTTTAACCCCCTCTTTTTTCCTTTCTCTCAGGCTAACCTTAGAGTGGATCTTAGGGTCTTTGTTAGCCTTAGCTTCTGTAGATTTGTAGAACTAATGCTTGGTGTGAGAATAATGCAATGCCAGAAATTGGACCATTTTTAGCAAATCCAGGAATGCAAGAAGCAATTCTATCATATTCAACTTTTTGTAACAAGAGAGTTATTAGAATATTGTTAGAATATTTGTTTACAAAGTTGTAATAAATTTCATAAAATTTATTGGTTTGTTTATTTGCCTCTCATAAGTTTTTATGATTCATTACACTGGTATGCATATGAAATTTTTTTGTCTGCTGTGATGGTTTTTTCAACTCATATTATATAATTCGACCATGCTGAATTCGAAAATGACATTGGTTTTCCTCAATCAGGTCAGGTTTTTTCTCTATTGGCCATTTATTATAAGTCCAATTTTATCCTCAAATTTATTGATTTTTTTAGCTTAAACACTGTAGATACGAGTAATATTATAAGAACACTCGTGAAAAATGAAAACATTGTGTGAATAAATACTTTTATTCATACAATGAATATGGAAAAAAGTTTATTGAGGAAGGAACGAAGTTTTTTTTGCTTTCCATCTGTGTTTTTCTTCGGGCACGTCTCACTTCAAACACCAGCAATAGTCCGCCATCATATTGATATCCCAGTTTCCCTGGTACCTCTTCCATTATTTTGATATCTTGGTGAAATCGTTCACCCTGTTCCTCACTATAATCCCCATAATTTTCAGGAAAGTAGTCCAAGTGGGACCACAAAAAGTGCATTTTTATGGACATGCGCGACCCATGAGCTTTGAAAGCTTCCATCAAGTTTTCGACAATGGACTCGTATTCTGGACTTCTACGCTTGCCAAGAAAATCAGACACAACTGATTTGAATGCCTGCCAGGCATTCTTCTTAGTTGGAGTCATTGCGTTTTCGAACTGAGTATCCTTGATCAAAGTTCGAATTTGAGGACCATCAAAAACCCCAGCATTTAGTTTAGCATCAGATATATGAGGAAATTTACTCTCGAGATATCGGAATGCTGAACCCTCCTTATTCATTGATTTGCTGAAATTTTTCATTAAGCCCAGCTTAATATGAAGTGGTGGGAGCAAAATTTTTGTTGGTGGTACAAGGGGCACTGAAACATTATATGACCCAGGTTCAAAATTCTCTCTGGATGCCCATTCATGCTGTGCATAGTGCTTCTCATCCACTCGGCTATCCCATTTGCAGAGGAAACATGGGTATTTCGTGTATCCCCCTTGCATTCCCAATACAAATGCCACAATCTGAAAAAAAATGAAAATATTTAAAGAATTTAGAGAATTTGTTCTATCAGATAAAAAAATCTATGCATTGGACTGTATCACTTCTGTGGGGAAGTTAAGTGTTCTTATACGCCCCCAAATAACCTTTGGAAAAACAACATAGTCAATAGCAATAGTTTACTTATTATATTAGTATTACCTTCAAATCTCCACAGATCCTCCAGTTATGTTGGTCATATACGAGAGCATCCATTAAATTTTCATGTTATCGTAGCTCTCAGTAAGTTGTACGGAATGTGCTACAGGGACTGATGCAACCCTATTCCCAATGTTGAGAAGTACTGCTTTCAAACTTCGTTTAGACGAGTCTATAAATAGCCTCCATTCTGATGCGTTATATGGCAGGCCCAAGGATTCGATTAGCCCCTCAACATTGCAGCAGTACACTAAGGAAGAGGTATTTTCGTGCACTGCAAAAAACTTGCGGAATTTCCTCTCGTTTCCTATACCAGGAGAATGTTGTTCCCGGAGCCAGCAAGTTGTCCTCTCGAAGTCGTGAGCCCAAGATCTCGGCAGCTAATTTGGAAAGTCCTAAATCCCTGGTAAGATCATTAAGTTTGGCCAGGTTGAGAGGCCTCGGCTCATTTGAAGCGGTATTTTGAAGTATATACGACTGGGACTGGTCATTGGCATTGGTCATTGATTCATCATCAGAATCATCGAAGTCCAGGGTTTGAGGTGGGTCGGGTATTGGAATTCCAGGACCATGGGGTACAGGTCTCATAGCAGAAGGAATGTCAGGGTATACAACAATGTGTTTATTCTTCTTGTTAACTCCTGAAAATAGAAACACAGAAACATGGATATAAAACTTGCATATGAAATAGAAGAAGCATTCAGACAGTGGTGGCTCGTGAGGGAAGGCTTGCGCTCTGTAAGATATGAAATAGGTCGATGGAGTCTGTATATTTTCTTTCTTTTTCATTCATATTGTCCCTTCGGGGACAATATGAATGAAAAAGAAAGAAAATATACAATCATTGTATATGTAAATGTAACTTGTATAACAATATGTATGTGTAAATGTATTTTCTATAACAATATGTATATGTAAATGTATGATTACCATTATGGTGAATATTATGTCGTTTCATACGAAGATTTCAAAATATTTAAGAAAAATAAATTTATAAGCCCACCTTGGAGGTTTGTCATGCAGAAATAGCAATCTGTCACGTGATCCTTTCCTTCTCTCCAAATCATGGGAATTCCAAAAGGCAAAGATTTCGCTCTGCCTTTGCTCCATCTTCTAAAATTTTCAATGCACGTCTTGCAGCACATATGAGGGGCGAAATTTTTGTCCTGGTCCTCTAGCTTAATTCCGAAGTATGCTATATACATTGTCTTCACAAATTTAGTGATTTGGGACTGGTTATTTGGCATGGTAACTGTCCCACATATGTAGCAGAATCTATTGGGATCATTTTTACACGCTCTATTCATTATGAAATATTTTATCTATATGCCTGAAAAGTAAAAACAGATATTATACAAGTGAAACAAGTGACGATAGATGTTACTGTTCCAATTCCGCTTTGACAAAATCACGAAAAATTCTATTTTACTTATGAGGCCATAGCCGGATAACCTGAGCTGATTGAGAAAAACGGATTGCAGATTCGAAATCAGCAGGAAAAACTATAAGAATCGCTTACAAAACCCTTGACAGCAAAATTGATGCATACCAGTGTTATCTATATCATGCAGTTTTCATTAAAGAAATGTAGAGTTGTAGTCATGAAACAATACAGTAAAATTAAATATAAAATATTTTTATTTTTAACTGTGTGTAATTTATTTATTTAGCATGTTTATTTAAACTATATACATAGAGTAACATTAATATACCAATAAGAACACATTACACTAAAAAAACTTTAAAAAATGGGTAAACAAGCGCAAAAAGGGTCAAAATTTGGGCTCTGGAATGAATTACTGAAAATCCCATTGAACTAATGCATTGCATAACAAATTTTTCAGTTAACGAATGACCTGGAATGAATTAAATTCGTTATGCAATGCCTCATTGTATTCAGTCACTGAAGTGACAAGATGAAATATTAATTGCATTGAAGGTGAATTTTAAGAGGTTCTGATAGCTGTTAATTTTTGGTTTACAAACTGTTTTTCACGGGTTAAAGCTTATAAGACCTCAATCGTTCCTTTAGATGAAAACATGGGGAGTGTAAGGAGAAAGGTATATTTAAAGTTATTCTTTACCAGTTAATGCCTTTATATATATATATATATAATTTTTTTTTTTTTTTTTTTAAAGTTTAGGAAGAACCGATTCGCCTCTATTTAAAAGGGCATATCTCAGCGGAAAAACAAAGAAAAAGGGAGAGGAAAGACAGAGGAAAAAGAAAGGGTGGAGGGGACAGTCGAAGTGGAAAAAGACCAAGGACTGCAGGGTCGAGCCCCATCATCCTTGGGTGCTAGGGCCGGGAGGGCGCACATGAAACCTCCAGGAACAAGCACGTACAAACGAGCACAAAGAGCACTCAAGAGTACGAGCTTAGAACCCCCTTGCGGATATATATATATATATATATATATATATATATATATATAATATATATATATATATATTAGGGCATATATTCAGGGTGTGCTAGGTGTGTGCTGCGCACCCAATAGATTTTCTGTAAATTAATATTTAATTAACCCTTTGTCTCCCTCTCTCAACTTTAGTCAAGACAAAAAATATGCCCAAGCCATTAATTCTGCACTCAACTGTTACATTAGTTGAGATGAGAAATGAGCTACTTCAATTCAGTTGTTCGCATTGTCTTCACAATCATTTGGTAAAATTTTGGTACTGAGTGATAGAAGCGTCCCTAGAGCTTGTTTGAGGCACGAAATTTCAGTATTGCAGTGTGGCTATATATATATATATATATATATATATATATATATATATATATATATACAGGGTGGGCCATAAGCTTCCATACATAGGAAAAATAAATATTTTTTTATGGACAACCATTTTTATTTATATAATATGCTCTACATGGTTGCCATTGTTTTGAAAACACATTTCAATATGTGTTCCCCACTATTGATGAACACACATTAGCACAGTTGACGTTATGCTTGTAATGGTGTTGGTGATACGTTCCTTTAGATGATTTATGTCTCGTATCTTTTCCTGATACACCATGGCCTTCAAGTGCCCCCAAAGATAGAAATCAAGGGGGGTGAGATCTGGGGATCTGGGAGGCCACTCCACAGGACCACGCCGACCAATCCAAGCATCCGGAAACTGCTGATCCAAATACCGACGCACGTGAAGACCATAATGAGGTGGAGCTCCATCTTGCTGGAAGTAAACTGGGAAGTTACCTTCCTCGTTTAGCAGGGATGGGAAAATCTCTTCTTGCAACATGTTAAGATACCTTTCGGCATTAAGATTTCCACTGACAAAAATTGGTCCAATAATTCTGTCACCCCATATCCCGGCCCACACCATCACTTTACTGGCACCTTGCATCTTCGTCGGACTCAGCCAGTTAGGGTTAGCATTACTCCAATAACGTATGTTTTGCCGATTAACCTCTCCATTGACGTAAAAATTTGCTTCATCAGTAAACAAGATCTTACGTCAAACGCATATTCTTAGGGTATCTGAAACATAAAAACAAACATTTAATTTTTCCTATGTATGGAAACTTATGGCCCACCCTGTGTGTATATATATATATTAGGGTGACACTTATTTTCGAAAGTTTGAATTTTTATCGGGATGGGCGCGTTTCTGGTTCCATTTTGTCAAAAAATATCGTGTGTAAAATATTTTTGAAATAAAACAATATTTAGAACTGCCTCAATACGGTCAAAGTTTGTATATTTTCTCGAAAAGTAGAAATTTTAGATCATGATGTTCTATGCCTCTAGCAAATAAAATATCACTTCTAGTTTGTTCAAGCTACTAATCTTGACCTAAAACATATAACTGGACTTCATACTTTCAACTCTAGGTCCCCCTCAACTCGAGTATTAGCCCCTCAAGGGGGGGGGGGGGTATCATGGGCGCCCATCTCCCTCTCATTGTTGCCTACTTTGCATAGGTCACGGTGGACTTGCGGGCGGTTGGGAAGTCACAGCGGTGCTTCTCGACCACTTGTAAGAGGAACTGCCTTTGGTCTTCACTCTTGGTAAGGGCCAGGTTGAAAGACTGCATCAACGCCACCCCGCGCTCCGCGAAGTCATTGACAACTTGAAGGGCCTGGACTCGGCGGGATGCGGCGATGAAGGCTGGGTCCGTCCGCCACTCCTCCGGATCCTTGAGCAGGAAGGTGGTGCTGATGTCCAGAACCTTGAAGAACTCCTTTGATGTAGTCGTTGTGAACTTGGCCAATGTATTGTTGGCGATTGAGGCGGTGGACAGGTCCACATTGATACGCCGCGGGGATCCTCCGATCCTTCCTCTTCTTCCATCGCTTTAATCATCTCCCGCTTTGTCGCCAAGTCGATACCCTCGTCGAAGATGGCCAGGGTGACGAGGCGCTCGCTCAAGTACCATAGGTGCCTGGCGAAGACTGTCGCCGTCGCCTTGGCCACCGCTGAGTCCGGATAATAGACGAGGGCCTTGAGCAGCGCGAGGTCCGCGGCTGGGGCCGTTGCCGGGAGCGGCGCTTTGTACCAGGCCGTCACGTAGATGGACACGGCGAAGATGGTGAATCGCCGGATTCCAGCCGCTTCGCCTGACGACATCTGAAACTGTTCCCGGAACAGGAACAGTTTGATGGCATAGATGACTTTTGCCATCCAGCGCGCGCGATGGAAGGCGCCGGGACGAGCGAACCGGGCACCCCGCTTGTTCGGACCGCCCAGCACAATTACAGAGAGCTCCAGAAGTTCCCTGTAGTCATCACGTGGATGTTGACCGTCGAGGAGGCGGCTGAATTCGATCAGCAGGTCGTCGCGGGCGTCCTTCAGGTGCTGCGGCATGGTTCCATCCTCGAAGGGCTTCGCTTTGGTTTGATCGATGAAGTCCCACTGGGCGGCGAATCGTTTGAACAGGAGGATGTCAGGACCAGTAGAGGGACCGAGGCACGCCGTGAATGCCTTCTCGCACACCAGTTCGTGGATGTGGTGGCGGCAAGCCAAATGAAGCACTGTCTTCTCGAGTTTCTGCTCAATGATATAGCAAGCTCCTCCTGAGAGTCCTGTGTTTGAGGCGGTGGTGTCAAAAGAGAGGGCACAGATCCGTCCCTTGATGTCCCAATCCTCGAGGGCAGAGAGGACGGCTTCCGCCATGGCGCGGCCGGTGCCGTCGGGGAGGCTGGGCACAGCCAGAAGCTTGTCGACGTTCTCCCCAGACACCAGAACTGGAAGGCGATCTTCAGCAGGGCCTCCATCAGCCGCTGGTACGATTTTCCCGTCCCAGTGAACGGTCAGCGGCACAGTAGGATGGAAGGCTGCCTTCATTTCGCTGCTGCCATAGCACGGAACTTTGCTCGGTCGCGGCGGGAGGATTCGCGGTTCAAGACCAGCTCCTCAGGGTCGTGGCCCAAGCTCCTCGCAGCCGCCGACAGCAAAAAAACACCACCTCGGTCGGTAAGTTTCGTCCGATCCATCGCTGCGGAGAGATCAGGGGTGATCATCTTTTTCGATGCGCAGAATCGCTTGGGTGGTAAAGGGGTCGTAGATGCTTCTGCATTCGACGTGGACGGGCCCGGGAGAGAGAGCTCTTCCTCCTCTTCTCGGCGACGACGCCGTGTCGGTGACCGAGTCGGGCTGCTTGCACCTGAGCTGGAGCTCGATGCCAGTTCGACGAGTTCTTCTCGGCTCTCTCTGTTCGCCCTTTCATCATCTTGCCGGCGGCTCCTTTCCGCTTCCTGTCTCCGCACGCTCCTCCTCAGTGTGCAGCGTCATGTCACGTGTGGAGGAGATGCGGCCGCGCCGCACCTCGGCCCTTTGTCCCGTCAGGAACTCCCTGTCCTCTTCGATTGTGATCATCGACATCGCCTGTTCGTGTGCGATGTCGAAGAGGCGGTCAAGGGATGAGAGGAACTCGGCCTCGTTCCTGATTTGGGTCACAGTGCGCCGTTTCGAGTTCTTGTTCAGAGCCCGCCACTTCTCGTACATTCGGAGAACCTTGTCCCTTGCGCGTTGGTCTTTCTGCGTAGGAATACGGGACTGCTCCCAGAATTCCTTGACTGCGGTCACTGTCTCAGCGGCTGCTTCCTTGATCGGCTTCTTGACATCAAGGTGAAGGTGGAAAAAGTACTGAAGCGCCTGAAAAACACCCCAAATAAGTGGCACCCTAATATATATATTTTATATATATATATATATATATATATATATATATATATATATATATCCCCGCAAGGGGGTTCTAAGCTCGTGCTCTTTGTGCTCATTTGTACGTGCTTGTTCCTGGAGGTTTCACGTGTGCCCTCCCGGCCCTAGCACCCAAGGATGATGGGGCTCGACCCTGCAGTCCTTGTCATCCTTGGTCTTTTTCCACTTCGACTGTCCCCTCCACCCTTTCTTTTTCCTGTCTTTCCTCTCACTTTTTCTTTGTTTTTCCGCCGAGATATACCCTTTTAAATAGAGGCGAATCGGTTCTTCCTGAACTTAAAAAAAAAAAATATATATATATATATATTCTCCCCTACTATGGGAATATAAATTTGTTTACCCCATGCCAAATCAAATGGAAAAGGAAGAGAGTGAGGGATCAGGGTGGAGTGTGTGCAGTCTGTGGACAGAACACCCTCCATATATGGTAAAGTGGGTGGGGCCTATGTTGCCATGGCCCGCGTCAGGTTCATATTCTTGACATATTACACTGCTTATACAGGTGTAGCAAAGAAGTTCCTTATATGAGGATGTTATTGCTCACTATTTTTCTCCAAAAAGAAGACTTGAGTTCATGTGTAAATAAGTTTGATACTTAAAGGAGCCTGTCAGAAATTGGTGGTAGATTTTTAACAGTTCACCTAAATTCTCCAAGTGTTTAGTGTAATATTGAGAAGGTGGATTGCATATGCTTACCATAATACTATTAAGATTTATTAATAACGAAGTTAACATGAAATTCAGTTATTAATTTTACTCCATGATATTCTGCACACCCAATTCACAGTCACCATCTGCCACTGATATATATATATATATATATATATATATATGAAAAATTATTTCACGAAAGTGACACGTGAAAAATATTTGATGAATAAAACCACGAAGGGAAAAGAAACACAAAGTGGTGCTCAAGCGCTTTCGTCTAATGACGAGGATGTTCCTGAGGATGTCATTAGACGAAAGCGCTTGAGCACCACTTTGTGTTTCTTTTCCCTTCGTGGTTTTATCATATCATATATATATATATATATATATATATATATACACAAACTCAGAATGGTTCCCTGAGAACATTATATGTTAAACACAGACCGTGCATGGAACAAGGAACTCTTCTGGGAAAATTAAATCCACTATAGTCCGAATAAGTAATGGTAAATGACAAATACCATAGTTTTTTTCCTTTTTCATGATTTTAGCCCTTGAAAAGTGGACGCTCAATGTCCCGGTTGAGGTTTAAGTTTTGGTTTTTTTGGCTAAAAATACAATAGTTACCCCCTTTTTCTTTGATTTATTCAACACGACGTGAATGCAACGAGTCTTTTACTTATATAGAGGTTCTGAGTGTAGGGATCTAGGTTTGCTTTAAACCCTAGATCCACGTCCCAAAGCTGAATCCTGTCTGCTTTGCAGATAGCTGGTGAGGGAAGCTATATTTATGGGATCTCTTTGCGAGAGACCCGTTGCCCACGTCGGGCTAAAATCATGAAAAAGGAAAAAAACTATGGTATTTGTCATTTACCATTACTTATTTGGACTATAGTGGATTTAATTTTCCCAGAAGAGTTCCTTGTTCCATGCACGGTCTGTGTTTAACATATATATATATATAATATATATATATATATATCAGGTCATCCCATAAGTAATGTCGTTTTTTATGATAGATTAAGTTTAAACTAGTCTTACTCAGTTTAAGCATACATTTTCAGGAAAGTGCCTAAGTTAGGAAAATGGGTGCCACATGAATTGTCGGTCAACAATCTGAGGGTGCGGGTAAACATTAGCACAGCTCTTCATTCCCGTGAACTCCAAGATCCATTTTTGCACCGTTTAGTGACTGGTGATGAAAAGTGGATACTGTACCAGAATGTTAAGCGCCGTTGACAGTGGGTTTGTGCCAGAGAACCAGTGACACCACAGCCAAAACCAAATCTTCACCCTTGGAAAGTGTTGCTTAGTGTTCTTACACACAACCAAACAATCACTGCTCAAGTGTACTGTCAACAACTGGATTGATTGAACACTGCACTAAAAGAAAAGAAACCACGTTTGGTTAATTGGAAAGGAATCGTGTTCCACCATGACATTGCACTTCCTCATACTGCTTGGATCACTTCTGCAAAAATTTAGGAGCTTGGGTGGGGAAAACTTCCACATCCTCCATATTCTCCAGACCTTGCGCCCTCAGATTATCATCTCTTCAGGAGTCTGCAAAACTATCTTGATGAGAAAAAAGTATACTTCTTTAGATGACCTGCACACCAGTCTTTGTACATTTTTTGCCTCAAAACAGCCTGAATTTTATAAACATGGCATTGAAAAGCTTGTAGGATGTTGGCAGTGTGTCATTGATTCTGATGGGAAATATATACTAGATTAAAAAGTTTCAGTTGAGTTTTTTTTGTCCTTCAAATTCTGATCTAAAAAATGACATTACTTATGGGATGACCTTATATATATATATATATATATATATGTGTGTGTGTGTGTGTGTATATATATATATATATACATATATATATGATAAAACATTCAAAGAGGATGAACCTTTTCTGATTAGAATATTTTTATTCTGTTTATAAAGACCAATTATTTTACAGATCCCTATTCATTTTGACACTTTTATTTCAGTCAATATTTTAAATAACAAATAGAATTAAGTTGAATAGAGACCGTCTGAAAATGGATAAGGATTCAAGGGAAATTGATTTAAAAGAATATTCCAGCATTAAAGATGGAATTGAAATGGAAGAGGACGACACTGAATGCTTTGAAGAAATTCTTTGTGAAGATTTATTTATCAGTGGGCATGTCAGTCAAGAATCACAGGTATTGAAAAGAAGTGTTCTTTGTGTTTGTTTCATGATTATAAAAATGCCTTCATTCATCTACTTCAGTAATTGTTTATCATTTGTATGACGTGAAACAAAAGTATTTGTAAATGAATTTATTGGTTTGTGATAAAAATTTGATTAAAATGTTTTTCAAACATCTTTTCATAAGGTAAATTTTAACTTTTTCTCAGTAGTTCTTCTGCTAAGTACTGTTCTTGAAAGTTTAGAATAATAAATGAAATGATTAAACATTTTATCTTTCATTAACTTTCAAAATACTGTAATTTTCAAAATCTTTTTCATTAACTTTAAACCTTTACATTCTATCAAACTTAAATTATATGATTTTGTTTAAGATGTTTTGAAATAAAAATGTATTGTTTTAATTGGTGAAACAAATGTCAATTATCAGTTCCAGATTTTTCATATCAAAGGTGAAATAATGGATGATGTGAATGTGAAAGAAGAACCTTTTGACCTTTGTGATTTTGAAGATGAAAATGTTGATGAAAAATTAAAGGGTATTGGAAACCCTTCATTCAGACAGGTGAGACATTAATCATTAAATTGTTGGTTGTATTTTATGTATGAAAATCAAAGACTTCTAATTTGAGGTTGGGGGAAACTATCAATGTTAGTTAATCTTGACAGTGTACATTGTTATGAAAGAGCCACAATAAATGCAGAAACTTGTATAATGCTGGAAGCTGCAAGTAACCACAATCCAACAGTGTTCTTCCCTGTCACACAGGAAAATAGAGCTTTCCATGTTCTCACCACTCTACTTAGAGAGGGGAGTCTTCTGGCAGAACTTTATGCTCTCCAGTATTGCTTTTTCAGGAGTGACTCCTGCAGAAACAAACCCCCCACCCATTCCTACCCCTAGTAGAGAGGTGAGGACAAGGACAGGTCTACTTTCCCATGTACCAGGTAGGAACACGACTGGATTGCAGTTACTTGCAGCTTCCAAATACAGTATGTCACCATATTTATTGGTTTCCTCTTAACATTCTACTTATTAAAGATAAATGTTAATAGAGGAAGCTTGGCACAATAAAATTGGGTGTTGAAATACTAAATGTGTTCAAAAACTCGTTAAGCTCTTGAAGTTGAAATATAATCATCATAAAATGTTATACAGGCTTTAAAAATAAAGCTAGGAACATTCCCTTTGAAAGATAACTTGTACAGATTAGTCTATACAAGTATTCTCCCTTTTTATTTGGAAGAAAAACAAAAAAATGGTAGTTAGTACACCTTACCTTATGTTGTTTCGTGCGTTGGTCTCTCTTCACATGGAGGTCAAGCTGGTGGCCCTGCCTCTACAGTCTTATAAATTTATTTTGGTCTATCTTGGTGCTGACAGATTCTTATTTTCATTTATTTTCTTTCACTGAAGTAGTGTTTGGTAGATTTTTCACTTGGTTTTTTGTGATCATTAATGTTTTGTAGTTTGTCAAAGAACTGAATGCTAGAGATCACAGTCCAGTGAATCAGTCTTTATTATAAATGATTGCAGAATGATAGTAATATCGATTATGATGATTTTTTCAGCAACCTATAAATATGAGTTAATAAAAATAGCATCTTTTTCAGGAAAAGACACTGATGCCAAACACTTCTGGAATAAATCAGGAACTGAAAGGTGAAAGATTGGATAAAAGGTTGTCATTGGATCCACCTCAAGCAGGGAAGTTTGAAGTGTCTAACATCAAAAATAAGTGTGGTAATGCAATAAAAAATTTTAGATGCTTTATTTGTGGTTATAAAACAAATCAGAAAGATCATCTAAAAAGACATTTATCAAATCATTCTGGTAAAAAATCTGATGTAAAAATGTTTAAATGTTCTGAGTGTAGTCATGAAACAAATCATAAACGTTACTTTAAAGTTCATTTATTAAACCATTATGGTGCAAAAATGTTTAAATGTTCTGAATGTAATTATGAAACAAATTGGAAAAAGTGTCTAAAAACTCATATGCTAAAATGTTCTGAGCATAGTTATGAAATGTTTAAATGTTCTAAGTGTAATTATGAAACAAATCAGAAAGATGATCTTACGACCCATTTATTGAAACATTCTGATGCAAAGTTTAAATGTTCTGAGTGTAATTATGAAACAAATCGGAGGGGTAGTCTCAAAACTCATATATTGAAACATTCTGATGTAAAGTTGTTTAAATGTTCTAGGTGTAATCATGAAACAAATCATAAATGTAACTTTGAAGTTCATTTATTAAACCATTATGGTGCAAAAATGTTTAAATGTTCTAAGTGTGATTATGAAACTAATTGGAAAAACAGTCTAAAAACTCATATATCGAAATGTTCCAAAACAAATCAGAAGGGTAATCTTAAAACTCATTCATTGAAATGTTCTGAAACAAATCAGAAGGGTAATCTTAAAACTCATATATTGAAACATTCTGATGGAAAGTTTAAATGTTCTGAGTGTAATTATGAAACAAATGAGAAACGTAACTTTGAAGTTCATTTATTAAACCATTCTGGTGCAAAAATGTTTAAATGTTCTAAATGTTATTTTGAAACTAATTGGAAAAACCGTCTAAAAACTCATATATTGAAATGTTCTGAAACAAATCGGAAGGGTAATCTTAAAACTCATTCATTGAAATGTTCTGAAACAAATCAGAAGGGTAATCTTAAAACTCATTTATTGAAACATTCTGATGGAAAGTTTAAATGTTCTGAGTGTAATTATGAAACAAATCAGAAACGTAACTTTGAAGTTCATTTATTAAACCATTCTGGTACAAAAATGTTTAAATGTTCTAAATGTTGTTATGAAACTAATTGGAAAAACAGTCTAAAATCTCATATATTGAAATGTTCTGATGCACAGTTTAAATGTTCTGAGTGTAATTATGAAACAAATCAGAAATGTAACTTTGAAGTTCATTTATTAAGCCATTCTGGTACAAAAATGTTTAAATGTTCTAGATGTTGTTATGAAACTAATTGGAAAAACAGTCTAAAATCTCATATATTGAAATGTTCCAAAACAAATCAGAAGGGTCATCTTAAAACTCATTTATTGAAACATTCTGATGCAAAATTTAAATGTTCTGAGTGTAATTATGAAACAAATCAGAAACGTAACTTTAAAATTCATTTATTTAACCATTCTCGTGGAATGTTTAAATGTTCTAAATGTGATTATGAAACTAATTGGAAAAACAGTCTAAAAACTCATATATTGACACATTCTGATGCAAAGTTTAAATGTTCTGAGTGTAATTATGAAACAAATCAGAAACGTAACTTTGAAGTTCATTTATTAAACCATTCTGGTACAAAAATGTTTAAATGTTCTAATTGTTATTTTGAAACTAATTGGAAAACCAGTCTAAAAAATCATATATTGAAATGTTCTGACATGTGTACCCCACTCCTGGGTGAAGGAAGTGTTGAGACTATACAAGATCCACCCTACCATCAAGATCTTCTTAGAAACAGCTATGACACAATGGGAAATGGACCTAACCCTCCATCACAGTAAGGGAGCTTCACAGGTGAACAGTGTTAGAATCAAGAGAGGGATCTACCAGGGTGATTCAATATCCCCTCTTTTGTTCATACTGGTGCTAAACTCACTTAGCCAACTAATAATAATTAACCTAAACAAAGGCTACATGATGAGACCAAGGGAAAAGAGCAGCCCAAAAATATCTCGTTATACATGGATGACCTAAAACTGTACGCTCCAAACAAAACTGAGTTAACAGAAGAGATTAGGGAGGTCAAGAAGTTCTCAGATTAACATCCAGAAGGAATTTGGTCTTGAGAAATGTTCCTCTGTCACACTAAAGAAAGGCAAAAGGTGTGAATCGGAAACCATCAGGATGGACAATATTGTGATAGAAGAACTAGAGCAAGAGGCTACCTATAAATATCTGGGAATGGAAGAATCTGAAAAGATGGAAAATGAAATCATGAGAGAAAGACTGTGGAAAGAATATTTAAAAAGAATAAAACTGATCCTAAAATCCCACCCAAACAGAAAAAATAAGGTATTGTCCATAAACTCACTGGCAGTACTCATACAGTCATACAGTTTTGGCATAATCAATTGGACCCAGCTAGAAATCAACAAACTTGATACAATCACCAGAAAAATGCTCCATGGGCAAAGATCATATACTATAAAAACCAATGCACACCAAGGCTATACCTGCCAAGGAAGGTTGGTGGATTAGGGCTTGCAGTAATAGACCAAGTGCACAAAGCCACAACAATAGGATTAGCACAGTACATAAAGGAAGGAGAAGGAAGGCGTGTCAGATTTGTAAGAGAGAATGAACATGAAAAGCCTCAAACATCATCCCTTTCAAAGAAGGCAAATGATTATCTAGTGGACCCTGGCATAGGACCTGAACAGCTTGAAGACATTGCAAATAAACCTCTCATAGAAAAGATAAGCACCATAAAAAGAAGGTATAACAGGAGAAGATCAGAAGAACTGGGAAGAGCACAAATTCAGTGAAGTATGGAAAGAGGTGCTAAACGGAGCATACATAGAGAGGGATAAAACTGTCGAGTTCCTGGTAAAAGGGTCACTGAGACTAGAAGATGAATGGCTGGTGGTGGCAGCACAAGACCAGGCACTATGGACAAACTGGTTCTAAAGAAATATTGAGGGTAAAACTGAAACTGGGATGTGCAGACTGCTCAAAGAGCCCAGAGACTGGGAGTCACATACTATCTGGATGCAAAATACTCCTACACAGAGGAATGCAGTCTGTAAGCTAATCCACTTGAATCTCTCTAAGAAATATGAAATAGGGCTAGAAACAGAAATGCATTGGGAACATATACCACAAGGAATAGAAGACAATGATAAAGTGCTGCTCCTATGATCATGAGATACCAACTGACATGAGAGTATCATGATGCAGGCAGACATTGTAGTGAGAGAGAAGGAGGGTAACAAATGCCTCTTGGTGGAGGTAGTAGTCCCAGCAGACTGGAATGTGGCTAACTATGAAAGGGAAAAAGTCTTAAAATACCAGAGACTCGAACATGAAATACAGAGAATGTGGAATGTAGCACCTGAGATCATCCCAATAGTGGTGGGAGCAATAGCGGCAGTAAAGAAAATGACAGTGAAGTTCCTTGACGAACTGCCTATAAGTATAACAGCTGGAGAAATTGTAGGGGAGATACTACGATACAGTACCTCTATCTTACGCCTAGTACTAGGCTGTACCTAAAAATTCCTTAGGGTTAAGGTTTACCCCAGAAGTAAGAAACTCTGTCCAGCTGGAGTAGAAGGGAAAAAAGAAAAAAGAAAAAAAGCATGCAAAAATGTTTAAATGTTCTAAATGTGATTATGAAACTAATTGGAAAAACTGTCTAAAAACTTGTACATTAAACCATGTAGACTAAATACAGTAGTGAGAGAAAATGAAAGTAAGGAAAGCATTTCCTGATAGAAGTTGGATTCCCAGAGGATGGTATGTTACAAATTATGAAAGGGAGAACATATTTTAATCATTGATATTATAATATTAAGTGTGGACAATGTGGAATGCTGAACCGAAGATTATCACAATAGTGATTGGAACAAAAAGAAAAAACTGAGAGGATATCTGAATCAACTGTTTCTTAGGATAACGTCTGAAGAGAGTGTTGGGGAGATCTTACAGTACAGTATACTATTGTTCTCTGCCTGTCACTGGGATGTATTAAAAAATATCAAAGGTTAAGGTTAATCCTGGACAATAAACTTTGTTGTTTTGGAATAGAAAGTGGGTTGGGAAAGAGAAACTGTACAAATGTTTCGTGCAAGAGTTAAAATAAGAGGAGAGAGAAGTTCACTGGAAGCATGAGTTGCAGCAAATATAAGAGAATGAAGCTGTATTGATTTTATGACTGAGATACTGAGAAGTATAAGTGTGGCCAGATATTGACATCATCATAAGAGAGAATGCAAAGTGTCTCAGTCCAAGTTGGATACCATGTGACAGATCAATTGCAGGCTATGAAGAGGAAAGGTGTTAAATAGAGACTGAAATATGGAAAGATCAGCTAGCCCAAAATAAGCACACCGGACAAAAAATTAGTCATCCCTCTCAGAATGTACCTAATAACGTGTGACGGCGCCTCTGGCCTTGATAACCGCACGAATCCGGCGAGTTTAGTATGCGGAGGTACGCCTGCTGGTTCAAATTCATCGTCACTGGAACGAGAGGGCCCATTTCGTGGTACGAAAAACATCCCCAGAACATCACGGAACCACCTCCAGCCTAAACAACACCTTCGACGCATTCAGGATTAAAGGCTTCATTGGACCTGCGATGTACTCGTCGCCTCCCATCATTGGAGAACAAACAAAAACGGGACTCATCGGACCAAATTACACGTTTCCAATCTGCCGCAGTCCAGTTTTTGTGCCTCTGAGCCCATTTATAACGTGCCAATTTGTGACTTGCTGTTAACAGCGGCCTCTTCCGTGGTACCCTGCTCCAGATGTCCATCGCATGCAGTTCTCGTCGCAATGTCCGTTCGGAAATTGGTCGCTGGAGAACCTCATTGGTTTCTTGGAGCAATTGTTCTCTGGTTTGAAAACGATTTGCAGTTACTAGACGAGAAACATGGCGGCGGTCCCTATTGTCGAGAATTGTTTTCCGGCCACAGTTACGCCGTCGATTTTCAGTTGATTGCGAACTACACCACTCTTTGTAAACTCGCTGGACAGTACGTGTTGACACACCAACAAATTGGGCTACTTCAGACATTTTGTGTCCGTGGGCTCTGCCAAACACGATGGCTCCTTTTTGCCACTGTGTAACGTCTGCCTTACGACCCATTTTGCAGACTATATCCAACACACACTGTTCTTCACCACCTCACGAAACAGATCTGATCCTGTGTGCTACGTCACCGCTACTTGTCACCAATGCTACATCAGCGCCCTCTGTGTGACCTTGAACTTCCTACTATCGGTGCTATTAGGGGTGACTAATTTTTTGTCAGGTGTGCTTCTATTAGGGGTGACTAATTTTTTGTCAGGTGTGCTTAAGTATAACTGGAAAAATGTCATAAATGAAGTTAACAGCCATGATGAAAGTTTACTCCTCATTGTGAAAAAGTTAGCTGATTCAGTGGTTACATTGTGCAAACCAGAAGTGCCTCCTCCAATTGCATATGCTTTTTAATTGAATTATTCAATTTCTCATATTTTGAATCATTTTGAAGAGTATCATGGGTTGTGTTATGATTCAACAAGAACTCTAAATTTAAAATTAATCAAGAAAACCCTAAAAAACAAGAGAAATATTAAATATGATTATTGTGTCAGGATTATCTGGTGGAAAATTTAAATCTCTGGTGGTTTTTTGTGGTGTCTGCTTGTAATTCATGGACTTTTCCAAAGAAGCTTTTAAATTGAGTAATACTGAAAATAAGCATGGATTATGAGAAATTTTGATAGAATTCCTGCAGAAAATTATAAAAATAGGTTGTTTATATTTGTAAATTGCTGTGTATTGAATGTAACTGCATGTAAATAAAATTTCAAGAAGTTTTTTTTGGAACATTCTCACATGTACTCTGTTAAAATACAGAAATTCCTCAAATAGCATGGGTAATTGGGCAGCAGAATACCATGTATTTTCCACAGACCATGTATGTATCAATACCTGCATTATAATTTTTTATTTTTTTTTATTTTTCCCCATTTTTCTAATAAAGCAAAATGAAATTAAAAATAAGTAATACAAGTAAAAACTAAAAAATAATCACAAAAATGTCAGATGGTTGTAGGGGAAGGGGGTGGACAGGCTTCCCTGCATGGGCCGGATCATGACATATTGGGGTGGCACCCTACCACAGAAGTGCCTTAACACAGATGTGCAAAAGCTTGGATTGCTGTTACAGAGAGCAGTATCAATACTGATATGCACCAATTTAAAGACTCCAAAGAATGCAGGCATTGATGCAGGACAGAGAGAGTGAAGGAGAAGGCATAATTACACCAAAATAATTATATTTGTATAAAAATAGTTTATGTAAATCACTTTTCAGTAGTTCTTAAATATTTAGTATTGTTAAGTATCGTATTTTTCGGTGTATAAGACGCACCCTATTTTCAAGGCCTTTTTTTCAGGAAAAAAAAATTATGACCAACTGCCTCGTTGTCAGAAAATGTCCGTAATTTTCTACCAGCGAGGCTGACTTTTGTTAAAGCCCTCCATCAAAAGTATGGTGATACATTTTCTTTCACCCATATTCATTATAAGAAAATAGTATTAAGTATACGGGAGACTATACTATATGTTATGAAACATAAAAGTAAATCATTATGTAATACGTACTGTTTTTCTTGTTATCTGTGGGTTGGGAAGAGTAGAAACTTAGTGTAAAATTGGCCAAACCAATACACAGTCAGGAGGGACTAAGAGATGATGAATTTTTTTTAAAAATCCATCAGTTCTTCTAGCCCATATAAAGGTAATATTATGACCTTCAGTGTATAGGTCGCAGGGTGATTTTGATTGAGACCCCTTTTTTTTGGAAAAAAAAGTGCGTCTTGTACACCAAAAAATATTGTATATACTGTAGGTATTGAACTGTATGAATTAAAATTCATTGGTACAGAAAGGTGCCTTATTACCTATCAAAGTCAAACTTAATGCAGTTCTCTCGTAAATAGGATGCTTTGCTATTGTTTAATACAAAGATACAGACATGGATAAGGGAAGGTGTTGAACTCTTCCAGCTTTACAAGGAAAGATGACAAATAAAAGTAAAATAACTCTGTGGGAGAGAAACCTGATAAGTGGGAGGAATAGTCCTGATAAGGATAACCTTCAACTGAATATTAGCATAATCACGCACAATAACAATTTAACCTTCATTTTTATTGTAGATTTTGCTAGTTTTTTCTTATGATTATCTTTCTGTACTTTTTGTCTTGAAAAGAGGTTTCAGTTTGATAAAATAATGTTAGTGCCTTTCTCAAATCGAGGAATAATAACAGATCTAGAACAACTTAACAATAACAAGGTTCATTTAATCAATAAATCTTCTGGAAAGAAACATTAAAACATTTCATATTATAATTAAACTAGAAAAGAAGAATAATAAATACAAAATAAGTACACAAGCAAGGTTGTCTCAATGCCAATCGGAATGCCTTTTGTCAGCAATGGAAGTTAGATGTACAGGGTGTTTCAAAAGTCCAGAATCACGAAGTATTTTTAATGTATGTATGAATTTATATATATTTATATTATTAATTCGGCAATTCAACTATTTATAGTTGGTTCTTAGATATACGTAAGGCGCATGAGAGAGTCAACCACAGTGTTCTACGTGCGGTGGTCAGAAAATTTTACATGGCATATAATTTTGTAACTAAAGGATTTACATTGATTATGTTTGTATCAGGTGAATTCGTTAATCATTGTTGGCAACACTGCAGGTTGATTCAGCTGCCATCTACCGTACATTGGTTGTAGGAGTCAGTTGAACATGGCGGCTCGACTGGAACAGTGCCTCGTCATTTCTGCAACGATATTCCAAGTCTGTCAGTGGTCAAAAATTTTTTGAGCGCATTGTCACAGAAGACGAGACATGGGGTTCATCACTGTACCCCAGAAACAAAATGTGCCAGCATGGAATGGAAACACCGTGGGTCCCCATGACCAAAGAAGTTCAAGATTGTGAGGTCAGTTGGCAAAGTGATCGTTACTGTGTTTTAGAACCACAAGGGCATTTTTCTCGCAGACTTCATGCAAAAAGGCACAACAATCAATGCAGCTGCATATTGTTCAACACTGGCACGTTTACGAGCGGCCATTAAACGTCAACATCCTTGCCGAATCGATGTGCAGTGTTGCCAACAATGATTAACGAATTCGCCTGATACAAACATAATCAATGTGGATCCTTTAGTTACGAAATTATACACGGTGTAATCTTTTTTTTATGACCACTTCTCGTATTTTAAGAAATGAGGACAGGAAAGTTCCCGGATCTTTTCGGTTTGACGGCCTGTAATATTTTAACATTACTTGTTTTTTATTGTCCAGTTTTAATCGAGGATTTCCAAAATAACATTCATGTTTTAGAGAAACAAATAGTAGTTACACATTTTAGTTTAGAGAATATAATATATGCTTTAAGATTCCAAAATCCCTGAAAGTTTTAGGTCAACTGTACGTTCATGACGATTGGTTGGGTTAAGTCATGATATTTTCATTTGTTTTGACAGTAAACTAACGAAAATATCATGACTTAACTTAACCAACCATCAAGGGCATACAGTTGACCTAACTGGGCATTTAGTTAACCAAACCAGTTGGTGGAGTCTCGAATTTGACAGTCCCGTAGCCATCACTCGTTTTTTCCACTGGCTGTCAAACCAAAAAAGATTCCAATAATGTTTAAAAATATATATTTTGAATTTGTTAAATTGTGTATAACTCTCACTATTTGTTTCTCTAAAACATGAATGTTATTTTTTAAATCCTCGATTAAAACTAGACGATAAAAAACATGTTAAAAAATATTACAGGCTGTCAAACCGAAAAGATCTAAGTTCCCATATAGTCACGGCAAATAGAACTGGGACCTTTCCATATAAACTCCATTGTCAAGCTGTCCAAGTTTAATTTGCCAGAGTAGCTCTATACGAGTGACGAAATAATCTTGCAGTGTCTGGCAACTTGCAGGAAGCAGAGCGTGAGTATGGGATAAATCAACGGCTCTGTGTGCATGTAGCAGTAGTGGGGAGTGTTACTGCCTTTATTGCTCCAACCAAAGTGCACAGGATTACGGAGCTTGTGCTTTGTGACGTTGTAATTTTTTATTCATACAGTGAATATGGGTGCTACCAATCTTTCTAAAGAGGAGAAAGCACGTATTATTGCTTGGAGGCAAGGGAGAGTCCCCATCAAAGAAATTTGTCGTCGTAGCGGCAGGGGGAAATCCACCATTATGCGCTTGCTTGCTGCGGCTGTGGGCCTACCACCAAACGTTGTTCCTGCCTACAAACCGTACCGTGGTCGCCCTAGGAAGACGACAAAGTCTACAGATAACCTTCTGCGGCGAGAAGTTACCAAGAACCCACAAATGACCGCTTCCCAGCTTAAAGGAAGTCACCCAAAATTGCTACAGAACGTGTCCTTACGCTGCATACGTCATCGACTCCAGAAGGATCTTCAACTTCCCAGCAGAAGCGCCGCACGGAAGCCACTCCTAACCTAACCCAACTACATTATTAAATTTATTAAAATTTTGGTATTCCCATCAATCTTTTACAGTTAGGTGGGGCAATATACTATACAAATGTTTTGGTTCCTTTTGCAGGCTAAGGCAAGGCTCTTTGCTCTCTCCTCTGGTGTTTAATGTCTATGTTGATGGATTGATTGCTTCACTTAATGAGGCAACAGTTGGATGTTGTATAAATAACAGAAGGATAGTCTGTGCTGATGATATGGTGTTAAGTCCTTTTAAAGGTCTGGAGTGACTGCTAAATGATATTATTTTGAATGTTACAAGAACTAAGGTATTCAGTTTCATTGTAAAAGCTCTAATCAGCCAGCTGATATTAGTTTCAAAATGAGGTGAAGCAATAGAGGAAGTACAAGAATTTAAGTACAGTATTTGTCAAATTGTCACCAGTTCCTTGAGTGCTGACTGATATAAAAAAAATAATAATATTGAAGACTCTGCTAAAGCAGATATGACTATAAGAACTTCAGCTTCTCTACAAGTGAAGCTAAAGACACCCACTCTCTCGTATTTTGTGCAGTAATATAAATAGACAGCAACTCTGGGTGAATTATAATAGTGGTTCTGGTTGAACTCTAAATTTGCTGTATAACATATTTCGACTCCTAAATAAATTCCCCCCCCCCCCCCCCCCCCCCCCCCCCCCAAAAAAAGGTGCTCAGCTTCACAAATGTTTGCTACCTTCAATATCCCGAACTTCCCGGAGGTAATAAGATGTGCTCAATATAGTCAAATCAAAGAATTAAAAAAAAAATAAACTTTATTATCCAAGCTATTCATCAGTCCTGCTCTGTCTAATAAGCTATGGAATTCATGGTACGAAAAACGTGTCTGTAGCGCAACTTATCTCTGACATTAATGTACTATTTCGCATTAATTGTATTTCTGTCCTTAGTATTTGAATTGTCATTGTATTCTGTTGTCAGTTTGTATTATTAATAATTGTCATATTGACTATGGTCTGCCAATAAAGTTTTTAATTTTTATATAATTGAAAAATAACTATTCCTATGATTTCAGACTTTTGAAACCCTCTATTATGTTAGCCCATTAATTAAAATATCCTAAAATTAGCTGTGCTTTGGATTATCCCTAATGCGTATAGATCATTTCTGGCAACAACGATGTAACGAAGCAAATTATGGTCATAATTACCTTTATGGAAAATTGATACATGTGGGTAGTTGGGAGGTAACGAAAATGGTCCACTGAGTAGGTAGGTAGTTAAGCTAACAATTATTAAGCTCTCTCTCAATAACTTGGTGGATGAAATCAACTGGTTGCTCGCAAGAGTTATTCTCCACACTAGCATTTGTATACTGTGTGTGAGAGCTTGCCTCGTAGTATTGATACACACTACCAATCAACCAACAAACTAAAAGGACGCTGGTGGAAAAAAAAGGCCTTGGAATGGCATTGATGACGAAGGGGCTTGAAAACAGTAAGAGATTTCCACCAAGTGTACTCAAAAACGAGGGAAGAGTGACTCCAGGAGTTATACAATAACACTCGGTAAGTGAACCATTGTGTTTCATAAACCTCAGTTTAGTCACAACATGAACTAGGTCCAGTTAAATTAGGCCTACATTGTGGTCTAAGAGTAAGACCTAGCGTCAACTCATAGCTTAACAAAGGCTAAGGTAAATTACCGTAACCTAATTTGGTGAGGAATCTTACTGTGGACCTCAATTTACTCCGCCCCCTCTGGACCATTTCCAGAATCTCTAGGCTGACCTATACAAGGCTAGGCTTAGCCTATTCTATAGTTAGACTAGAGATGATATGGGTGGCTTAATTGGGAACCAATTGATACAGAGCATTTTTCACACCATCTTGGGATGCTAAATAGACAGTAAATTCAACAGTGAAGGTAGGCATTGAAGTGTCAATCCAAATTAGGCCCTATCTATGGTAAACCTAATTTGCCTTGTGGTATTTAGTTAGGCCGTCCTGATACAGCCTGGCATTCCCTGTAGTAGGCCTAAAACCAGGGCTGTGGAGTCTGTGATAAAATTTGCCGACTCCAACTCCGACTCCAAAAATTTTAACTCTCCGACTCCAGAAATCTGACTTGTATAATTACGACTCCGACGGAATGTTAAGGCCAAATTGATTACGATTAGCTTCATTAGGCCAATGGAGATTCATAAACAAGGCATTTCGTCATCACCACATGACTTATCAGTTACTTAGTGGCTGTAACTATGCCTTAATTGGCTTTTTTTTTCCTCTCTATTCAAAAATTACAATAAATCCCAAAATACAAACTGATTGAAGCTTAAACAAAATAAGATTATTATTGGTTTAGCAAATTAATGAGATGTTTTTGTATTATTATAAACATCCGTAATACGTAATATTTTCCATCAGCAGTGAGTGAAAAATATTCAAAAACAGCAGATTTATACTGTTGATGTGACATTACGCTGTTATTACTTATCAAATTGAAATCTGAAAAAGATTTAGGGTTGCTAGTACAAAATTTTTAAATTTCTTTTTTTATTATGTTCATTAATTAATTATAATCCTTATTAATTATAAGCAACTATATTTATATATTATTTATATATTAAAACAGGTTAAATCTATTTTATTCATAAAATTGAGCTAGACCTAGGCTGCTATGGTTATAGTTGAAGGATTTGCACTGACTCCGACTCCATCCAACTATGCACTTCCGATTCCACTCAAAATTGACCGACTCACCGACTCTCCGACTCCTGACTCCGACTCCACAGCCCTGCCTAAAACTGCTTGCATAGTTGCACTTGCATCATTTAAGCAGGTGGACAAATTTTCCATCCAGCCCCTGGGTGACTTTCTGCAATTTAACTTCTCTGCTGTGAAAAGCAAGGTACTATTTCAGTTGAGGGTAAGTTAACCTCTGCATCTACTAGTCAGGACAATTAGTCTAACTACAGAATGTCGACTGAAAGTTTTTAATCAAAGAGCAATATGAAGGTGAAGATTTCAGAGCCTAGAATGAATGACTGTCATCAACTTTGACATTAAATAGTCACAGATGACAATGAAAAAAAGTATGTTCCAACTTGCTTACGTAAGTGGAAAAGTTTATGGCATTTTAAGAAATTTAACTGCCCCTGCAGTATCTTCCTTTATCTTCCCCTTGGGTGGCTTCCGTGTTCTAACTCAGTGGGCTACGTCGGCGGGGGTCTTAGAAGGGTCACCCATGTCAGACAGGCTACTGGGGAAACCTGGCTAAGAGCCACTAAAGTCTCTGGCTTCCAGTAGGGGTCTCCGGAGGTGGCGCCCTCAGGGCATTTGTTAATTGCGCGTCTCCGACGCATGATTTCTCCTGCCCCAATCCTCCTCGCTGCGCCAACTGTGGAGATGACCACGCTACTTCCTCTTCTTTCTGTCCGACCTATTTATAGAGCGTGAGGTCTTGTTAGTCCAGGAATCTGACAAAGTCAACTTCTAGGAAGTGAGGGTCCCCGTCAGATCCAGATTCGTTCGTGCAGGCCTTACCTTCGTTCAAACTCTGCTACTTCCCGTTTGCCTCGAACTTCGGTCACTCCTGTATCGTCCTCTTCCTCACTTTATCGGTCTAGGCCTGATCAGGCCTCACCCACCCGTTTCCCTATCCCGTCCTCTATATCGACCTTTTCATTGTCTTCATACCTAGTGTTCTCCTTTCCACTGCCCCCATCTGCTTCACCCAGTAGCGTAGCTACACTTTTAGCACACTGGAGCAGTAGGCAATATAGCGCCCCCTAATATTAATCTTGATTTAATTCCTTCAATTTTAATCATCTACGAGTACTAACTGCACTAAAAAATACCTAAAGTTTTTCTTATTGGTCAAAAAAAATATCTGACCGAGAACATTTGAAACAGAGTCGTTGATAACTAAATTTAAATTATGAGAGTAGCAGTGAATGTATGTGGCGGATGAACTTTTCTGCCTAATGCGTGCTTGAAAACCTGTTTCGCCACTCATGTTCGCAGCTCCATCATAACCTTGTCCTCGTAATTTTGACAAATCGGCGGTAATCTTCCATAACCTTCAATACAGTACTTTCTAACTCTTTAGATGTTTGATTCTTAATGTCTGTAAACCCGCAAAATGATTCTTTAATCTCTAACTGCACTGGTTTTTCACATCTTTTTTTTATTAGCACATAGCGAAACCATGCTAAGCTGATCAATTTTTTATATATCTTGTGTTGTGTCTGTTATTACAGATATAAATGCTGTTTCTTTCATTTCGCTCTTAATTGTATGGATTATTTCATTAGCCAATAAGTTAATTATTTCATTCTGAATTTCTACGCTTAGGTACATAACAGTTCCCTTGGGACGCTTTAAAAGTTCAGATAAAACATCATCATATCGAGCTAGTAATTGAATAATTTTAAGAAAATTTCCTTGTTTAGTTCAAAGATCACCCGTAATTCTATGAGCTCGAAAAGGTAAATTGTTTGTAACGTGTTATTATTACATCAACAATACGTCGCAATATTTTGCGCCAAAAATTTACTTCGTGCGCATTTGTTTGTCCGTTGATTGCATCAATAGTAAAATTAGTTTCCCAGCGATAGTACACAGCGCAGGAAATAGCGTGTTGATCGGATTCTTCGTGTTGTTCAATATTACGGCTTATATATGAGCCCAGTCCGCTGTTCCTTGCACAAAACTTAAATCTAAATTTGATTGATCAAACAGCCAGCAAGGTTGACAATAGCAAATGTTTAATTCCGTTGAATAACAACTATTGCCTCCTAATTTTGAACTTTTCGTTGTTTCGCGATTTATAGTAGTACTTTCCATTAAAGCCTCTATGGCGGTTACGCCCGTCTTTATCTTTGGGAAATGGACCTTTTGGTTGACAAGGACCAATTTTAATAATCATTTTTGTTCAGGGGTAAGAATTCCAGGAAAATTAGCTCTGTCTGATGATTGAATAATTTCTTCTCCGACACTAATGTTTTTGTGTTAAAGGTACAGGCCGTAAAGGAGTAAGAGATGAATGTAATAGCTGTTCTTCCAGAGTAGGAACGCCTTCGGGCTGAATACTGCAATCGTTGTTACTCAGGGCTGCCGAGAGCTGCCACGGGCCCCGGGGAAGGATTGGTATATGGGCCCCCCCCTATTTACTCAGTATTTTATTATGAATGTTTTTCTGTGTACATAACAAGCAAACAGATTATATGTCCAAGTCACTATTCCAAACATGCACTATGAATAAACAACTCTGAAGAAAATGACCATTTTATTTTTCGAATCAATTATATTAATTCTATCACAATACAATTTACAAATGCAGTACCAGTCCATGTAGGCAAGACAATTGTTTACTGCAACATTTTCATAATTAGAAGTGTATTTTCTTTGCCTTCTCTCTAGCAAAGTGGTAAATGATTCTGATGAAATTTAAAGTACGGGCTAACTGGCTTTCAAGTACAATGATTCCCAGATCTGTTAGTCGGTCTTGGGCATTGGTGGACCGCAGGTAATATTTTATCTGTTTCAGTTTGACTATGATAATCTCTATAAAATGCGTGTTCATTAATTATGTTTCCTCTGTTATTTAATCAATTACTTTATTAATATTTTTAAATTTTATCTCCCCTCTTTCTGGGTACCAGGGATTTAACCCGGCTTCCCCGCCCTCTCGGCGGCCCTGCTGTTACTACTGCTACCACAAGTTACTGTCGATACTTCTGAGACTGTGACAGGTTTATTTGAATGAGAAGTAGAAGGCGTGATTGTTTTAAAATATGTTGATAATTTACACACTTTTTGCAACACTTTTTTTTTCAGATTATTCTTTTTCTCGTTCGAAATTCCACGCCACACCACTCAGTTTCTTAGAAGACATTGTTTGCAATAATAGTGTGACAAATATTCTATCCGAAACTAATTCTCGAAAAAATGCAGGATTTCCATTGAGTAACAAAAAACTTTATGTAAATTTTACTGCAAAATTTCTATTGTTTTAAAGTGTAATAAAAAATTTAATTAAATTGTTACTTTAGCCGCGCATTGTTAATAGCAAAGTACGTGCTATAAGTTGCATCATTCGATTGAAATTTATATAATACAATATTACATTATGCTATTAAGAGGGTCACTCAATATATTTTGCTCCACCTTTTTTTTTCTTTCCAAGTTTCCTTGAAAGTTCCAGAAATTTTGTACACAAGTAATTACATACCTTTTTTACAAATTTTATTTTTCCACATAGTCTCCATCCTTTTCTACGGCTTTCCTCCACCTCGAAACAAGGGCCTTTATTCTTTGCTGGTAAAAGTCCGCTGGGTTCCGCTGGAGCCACCTCTTAACCTCCTCAACAACCTCATCGTCACTGAAACTTTCTTCCACGAATAGCATCCTTCATTGGCCTAAACAAATGGAAGTCTGAATGTGCTAGATCCGGGCTGTATGGAGGGTGGGCTAACACAGTCAAGCGCATTTTTGTGATGACCTCTCTTGTTTGCAAACTGTTGTGTGGTCTTGCGTTATCGTGCAAAAGAAGGACGTCTTCCAGTTTTCTCTCCGGTCAAACTTGCTTTATACGTCTCTGGACTCTGTAGGGTTGCAATACGAGGTGCGATCCAGAAGTTACCGGACTGGTAGCGTAGAGCGCTAACAGGCCGTAGTATGGACTTGGGCCGCTAGATAGCGCTAAACAACTTTATCGTGAAGCAGTGTGCCGAGTGACACGGTGATACACGGACGCGTTTTTTTTCCACTAGCGTTTCTGCGCGTTAGTGTTAGTGGTTTTATGCGAATTTTGCGAGAAGAGAAATGGCAGACTTCAAACTCGGCAAAACCGCGTCGGAGACCCACGAAATGTTTAAACAAGCATTTGGTGATGACGCCATGGGCAGAAGCCAGACTTTCGAGTGATTCTCGCGGTTCAAACGTGGGCAGACGTCGGTTGAGGATTCCGAACGTTCTGGTCGGCCCTCAACCATCAGAACCGACGAAAATGTTGAGAAAGTGCATCAGGCCATCCACGAGGACCATCGGCGAACGATTAACGACATCTGTAGCATCATTGGCCTATCGTTTGGTTCATGCCAACGCATTCTCACGGAAGAACTCAACATGAGGCGGATCGCTGCCAAATTCGCTCTGTCTGTGCAGCAGTTTTTGGCCAAAAACAACATGGCAGTGTTTCCCCACCCCCCTACTCCCCCGACCTAGCCCCCTGTGACTTCTTCCTGTTCCCCAATATGAAGATCTGGCTGAAGGGGCGAGGATTTGACGACATCGAGGAGATTCAGGTAGAATCGCACGAGGTGCTGAACAACATCCCCAAAATGGAGTTCCAGAGGTGCTTCCAGCAGTGGGAAAATCGCTGGGCCCGCTGTATCAACTCCCAAGGGAACTACTTCGAAGGAGACAGCAGAAATTAGAACCTAAGGTAAGCCTACATTTTTTTGTCATTTGGATCACACCGCGTATATGCTTCCGAGTTGATTGTTGGCCCTTTCTTCATAATGTCCACCAGAATCACCCCTTTCATGTCCCAGAAGATGGTGGCCATAACCTTTCCTCCACAGGGAGCCATTTTGAACTTTTTCTTGCGTGGGGAGTCTGCGTGATGCCATTCCATGGAATGGCGTTTTGTTTCAGGTTCAAAGTGGTGTACCCAAGTCTCATCCCCAGTCACAATTCGTGAAAGGAAGTCATCCCCTTCTGTCTCGTATCGAACTAACGACTCGGAAGCAATTTCTTTTCTTTGGGCTTTGTGATCTTCAGTTAGTTCGTGTAATAGTTTGGGGTTAGATACCCCCGTTAGGTTATTAGGTTCCTAAACAACAAACAAAGGCACTTACCGGTGCCTTGAATTTGATATTCCTTTTGGGCCTACCATAGATTCCTGCGTCCCACAAACAGCCTACCAAACTCTCTCTTAATTTACTAATTTAGAAGCTATAGACATTTCCTCTACACTCTTATTAATTACTGCCAACTTTCTACCCCATTTGTCACCTTAGAAACATCACCTAATTACACTTAGCACCAACGATTACTAGTAGGGTGACAATAAAAATCGAAAGTTGGAGTTTTTTATTGGCCATTTGTTCAATGCTGCTACTACATGAGAAAACAATGTACTGTAAATATTAGGTCATTCAGATAATATTTAAGGGTGTCTCAAGTGAGGTAAATAATTCTCCTTATAACACAAATTAATTGTTCATTACCTAGTAAAAATAAATTATTTTTTTTAATTAATGTAAATAAACGTTAGTTTTAGTTCATAAAGTTTAAGTGCAGGCGTACTCCAATCGTAATAAGTAATTAAAAAAATATTAATGAATAAGGAGAATTATTTACCTCACTTGAGACACCCTTAAATATTATTTGAATGACCTAATATTTACAGTACATTGTTTTCTCATGTAGTAGCAGCATTGAACAAATGGCCAATAAAAAACTCCAACTTTCGATTTTTATTATCACCTTAAGTCGATTAGGTTAGATATGAAACACCATGCTCTAGGCCAGCCAAACACAATACGAACCACGGCGTTCTCCGTTTTATCCCCTCGTCTTGCCATTCAGCTTAGAACTAGTGATTTTTTCCTTTAGTGACTTTAGACTATATACATATATATATACACACGTCACCTCACTCCTCCCCGACAAGTTTAGTCTGTCAGGGGGTTGAGAGACCCTAGACGACCTGCGGAGCGGGGTTGATGTAGTAGGATTTGGTGCAACCGGGGTAGGCGAGCGAATTGAACCATTTTCCAGAGGATCGGTTCTCGCTTCCGGAAGACTGGTCCTTCTGCAATTCACGTTCCCATATCTGATCCTGATGGCGTTTAATAGAACGACCATCTTCTAGTTGGCACTTGAAGGAAACAGGGCCCGTTCTCTCCTGCACAATTGCAGAAACCCATTTTGGTTCAGCCCCATAGTTGCGAATCATAACTGGATCATTAAGTTGCGCTTCTGTAACTTTCCCTTTTTTAGTGTCGTGGTACAACTTCTATTTTTCCTGCTGACGTAAAACTCGTTGTTGTAACGTTTCGTTTGGACGTATCAAATCGAAAACAACGAATTCCCGGCCAATCATAAGTTTAGAAGGAGACAACCCCGTCGTTGTGTGAGGTGTTAGTCGATATTTAAACAAAAATTTATCTAACACCACTTGCATTTCCTCCCCACGAGAATGACCCAAGGCGGACTTGAAAGTACGGACCATGTTTTCCGCGAGACCGTTAGTAGACGGGTGAAAAACACTAGACCGGACATGTCTAATGCCGTTTAGGTGGACAAAAGAACGAAATTCCTCACTGGTAAAACAAGTACCATTGTCGGAAACCAGGATTACGGGTAAACCCATCGAGCGAAACACGAACGGAGTAAGCGAATAGTAACACCCGAAGTCGTGGAAGTGGTTAGAAAAATTTCCACCCACTTAGAGTAGGCGTCCACAATGACAAGGAAATAGATATTATTTATAGGACCTGCGTGGTCAACATGGATCCTATGGCCAGGTATAGTAGGCCATTCCCAAGGATGAAGTGGACTTTTCCTTGGGAGATCTCTGTTCTCTAGGCAGCTTTGACAGGAACGAACCAATGATTCGAATTCTCCATCTAATCCGGGCCACCAGAAATAAGCCCTCGCCAGCTCTTTCATTTTTGTTGCCCCCCATGTGTTCAGCGTGAAGTTCCTTCACTAAATTTGACCTGCCTCCATTCGGAATTATCACTCTGTGGCCCCATAAGAGACAGCCATTTTGGATCGAGAGGCCAGGCTGACGTTCATAAAAAGGCTGTAATTCACTCTCAACCTTAGTTGGCCAATCAACTGAGCAGAAATGGATGACCTTAGACAGAATAGGGCCTGATTTTGTCCACTGCTCTATTTGTACCGCAGATACTGGAGTGGATTACGAAAACTCCACCAAGTGAACCCATTCTGTAGGTATAGGACTATAGGTACACATTCATTTGGATTTTCTAAAGGCAACCTACTTAGCGCATCAGCCGTACCTAGAAGTTTGCCTGACCGATGTACTAAGTCATATTTATAGGCTTGTAGAATCAGTGCCCATCGTTGAATCCTACCTGAGGCCATAACTGGAATATTTTTATTAGGTGAAAATAAACCTAAAAGAGGCTTATGGGCAGTAATTAGTTTAAATTTATGACCCCCATAGATAGGAATGAAATTTTTTACTGCAAATATTAAGGCTAAAGCTTCACGTTCCAGTTGTGCATATTGTCTTTCAGTCTCAGTTAGTGTTGTAGAAGCAAAACAGATAGGCCTATCTACACCATCAATGTGGCGAGATTACTGCCCCAATTCCATAAGAACTGCTATCTGCTGAAACTATGAGAGGAAGTTTAGGATCATAATGCACTAGGAGAGTGGACTTTAGTAGTACGTCCTTGGAAGCCTCAAATGCTTCCTGTTAGGTTTTCTCCCATCTCCACTGTTCCCCAGATCGTAATAGCTTGTTTAGGGGTTCAAGGAAAGTCGATACATTAGGCAAAAATTTCCTATAAAAGTTTAGAAGACCTAAATAAGCTTGTAACTGTGTGATGTTTTGTGGAGGTGGTGCATTTTTTATTGCTTCTAGTTTATCCACCGTTGGATGAATGCCTGAGGCATCTATGCGGAACCCAAAATATGAAACCTTGTTAGTGACCCACGAACACTTTTCTTTCTTTAGCTTAAGACCGGCATCCCGGAGTCTTTTTAGAACTGTGGTTAATCTAGTTAAGTGTTCTTTTTTAGACGAACCTGAAATGAGGACATCATCTAGAAAACAAAGTACCCCCGGAATGTGACCTAGAATTTGGTCCATTGTCCTCTGAAAAATACCCGGAGCCGATGCTATTCCATAGCATAGCCTATTGTACTTATATAGGCCTCGGTGCGTTTTTATGATATTTAGTTCTTTAGAATTTTCATCTAAATTTAGTTGAGCATAGGCTTGGGACATATCTAGTTTTGTGAAATATTTACCCCCCAACAAGAGAGCTAAATAATTCATCAGGCTTGGGTATAGGGTAACAATCTAGAATGACTGCTCTATTTGCTGTTAAACGCTAATCCCCACATAACAGCACGGACTTGTCAGGTTCTAGTGCAGGAACTACTGGGGCAGCCCACTTAGCGTGTGTGACTGGTTCGATAATTTTATCTTCGAGCAGCCTGTCAATTTCTAAATCTTTCTCCCGCAGTGCATGCGCAATTGAACGAGCCTTACAAAATTTCGGAGTTACATTAGGATCTACTTCTATACAGACCTGATGGCCTTTTAGGTTGCCTACTTCAGGCCCCAAAACAGAAGAAAACTCCCTTAACAATGAGTCTATGTCAGACGGATATGGGAGTGTATGCACATCTGCCTGACCCTTTGGCAAGATTTTGTCAATCGGCATTTTCAAAGCATCAATCCAATCACGGCCTAGTAGAGTAGGCCCTTGCTCATCCACCACTAAAAGAGTTAAGGGATGAGAAAGTTTTCTGGTTGAGTGTAACTGTGACGGATGGGCCTGTATTATTACCACTTTGCTGCTTATAAAATAGGTACTCCACTCCAATGTTCGAAGTATTTCCCCTTTGAGGATTTACACTAGAAATGTTAAAATTAGAATTTTCACCATTTGTTTTCTTTGAAAAACACACTTTAGCTATGTGGACTATTTCACTAGTTTCGGCAAACTGCTTCTTTAAAAGGGCAGTCTTTCTTCCAGTGGTGTTTTCGATACCCCGTACATGGCTTGGAAGGCTTAGTAGAATTAGTAGGTTTAGTCGTATTTGCCGCATACCTTTTATTTGTCTGTCTAGTAGGCTCATTAAGTCTGTCAGGCCTAGAAGATTTAAAGCTATTTACGTGTTGGGTTTTACTACTGTGACTGCCAAAAGCTCTAACATCTTTAGCAGTTGCTTCCCTAGCCGCAGCTCTTTCTACAGCCTGACTAAAAGTTAGGTCCTGTATAGCTAATAGGTCTCTCTGGGTAGACTCCTCTTTGAGACCCATTACAAACCTATCTCTTAGTATTTCGTCTAATTTGTCCCCAAATTTACACGTACGGCTATGGCTTTTTATTCCTGCAACAGACTCTGCAATGCTTTCATTTACCGTTTGATGCCTCGAATAAAATTTGAAACGTTCATAGATGAGAACTATTGGGGGTTTGTAGTGATCGGTTACGGCCTGCACCAATTCACTATAGGTGCAAGTTTCCGGTGCTTTAGGAGCAACTAGGTCCATAACTAAGCCAAACGTTTTAGGGCCTATTATAGTTAAAAAGGTAGGTACTTTCTTAGCATCCGGAATGGAATTTACCTCAAAAAACAACCTCACCCTAGTGGCATAAGCCTCGAAGTCCTCCCTAGAATCTTCGTAGGGGCTTATATGGCCAATCACCGACATGCTAGAGCAAAACCGAATTAGGCCAAATTACGTGAAGTAGGTTAGATTTGGTTTAAATTTGATTTAGTTACTCCCCCGTTAGGGCTGAATAGTAAATTGTATTAGAGTTGGGGCTGAGTAGTAATTAGTTTTAGAGTTGGGGGCTGAGTAGTAATTAGTTTTAGAGTTGGGGGCTGAGTAGTAATTAGTTTTAGAGTTGGGGGCTGAGTAGTAATTAGTTTTAGAGTTGGGGCTGAGTAGTAATTAGTTTTAGAGTGGGGCTGAGTAGTAATTAGTTTTAGAGTTGGGGGCTGAGTAGTAATTAGTTTTAGAGTTGGGGGCTGAGTAGTAATTAGTTTTAGAGTTGGGGGCTGAGTAGTAATTAGTTTTAGAGTTGGGGGCTGAGTAGTAATTAGTTTTAGAGTTGGGGGCTGAGTAGTAATTAGTTTTAGAGTGGGGGCTGAGTAGTAATTAGTTTTAGAGTCGGGGGCTGAGTAGTAATTAGTTTTAGAGTCGGGGGCTGAGTAGTAATTAGTTTTAGAGTGGGGGCTGAGTAGTAATTAGTTTTAGAGTGGGGGCTGAGTAGTAATTAGTTTAGAGTTGGGGGCTGAGTAGTAATTAGTTTTAGAGTCGGGGGCTGAGTAGTAATTAGTTTTAGAGTCGGGGGCTGAGTAGTAATTAGTTTTAGAGTCGGGGGCTGAGTAGTAATTAGTTTTAGAGTCGGGGGCTGAGTAGTAATTAGTTTTAGAGTCGGGGGCTGAGTAGTAATTAGTTTTAGAGGGGGGCTGAGTAGTAATTAGTTTTAGAGTTCGGGGGCTGAGTAGTAATTAGTTTTAGAGTTGGGGGCTGAGTTGTAATTAGTTTTAGAGTGGGGGCTGAGTGTAATTAGTTTTAGAGTCGGGGGCTGAGTAGTAATTAGTTTTAGAGTCGGGGGCTGAGTAGTAATTAGTTTTAGAGTCGGGGGCTGAGTAGTAATTAGTTTTAGAGTCGGGGGCTGAGTAGTAATTAGTTTTAGAGTGAGGCCGGCGGAACCTAAGCTATAGTACGGTAGCTTACCCACACAAACAAACCAAATCGGACGACCCACTAGGCTACATCCAATTTTCCAAACAACCACTTTAATCCATTATGCCAAATTGAATCCAATGAACCAAACTTAAATCAATGAGCCAAATTAAATCCAATGAGCCAAATTGAATCCCATGTTATTCGGTTCCTAAACAAACAAAGGCACTTACCGGTGCCTTGAATTTGATATTCCTTTTGGGCCTACCATAGATTCCTGCTTCCCACAAACAGCCTACCTAACTCTCTCTTAATTTACTAATTTAGACACTTCAGACGT